>CM027125.1:15640508-16249178 GCA_015476505.1 Urochloa ruziziensis | reverse complement strand
CTTGCCCACGTTTCTACCCAAAACCAGCTTGCAGACATTTTCACTAAGCCACTTGACCAAGTTACCTTCATCCGCTTGCGAGGAGAACTTGGTGTGTGTGCGGTTTTCTGAGCTGAGTTTTGGAGGCTTCTCTTGTAGCATATGTATATTTGTGTACCATCTTTGTATCTTGATTTTTCTTGATTTTGTATTTTGATTTCATCTTTTGTATCATATCTTAGGATGAGCTTCTCCTATATGCAGTGATTGGTACAACTTGCTACATTTTAGAGTTTAGGCAGGCTGGCTAGGGATAGCTTGTATGGATGGCTATGCTCTTGATGGTTTTGATATATATTCTTTTGAGATAGTCTCTTTTCGAAATTAAAATGACAAACTGAACTTAAACTTTTTCACCCATGAGTAAATGCCTTTGCATGTCTTGTTTGAGCAGAAATGGCTATATCTGGCTTAAGATCATGTTAGGGTGTGATATTCTTTTCAATTGGGTCAAAGACCTTTGTCATTGTAAATGTTTAGCCCATGCTTTATCTTGTGGAGGAGCATAAGCTTCTTTCTGTCGCAAAGACATTTCATGTACCATGCTTAATTTGAAAAACTTGAAAAATGAGATGTCTATGCATGAAAGAAGAAAGTTGAGAAAAAGATATATTTGCAGAAAATTATGCTCATGTCTCTATGCTCTCACCATTGCACACACTTGCACACATGGGTGCTAAGCGGTTGCATGTTGTTTGCTGGAGAAGTCTCCCATGAGAAGTGAACACATGGCTCCGTGCTTTGACATGACATGAGGTAGAACTTGGGCGTTTATGATGATCTTTTGTCAAGAATGCTTGTCCTTTCATGATTTTGGTGAGATGAAGTTTATTTTTGCTTAAACAATCCATGGTTAGGACTTTGCTCATGCGGTGACATTTTTGATAAAAATCCACAATTTGCTCATGGCTTTGTCAATTGGATATATGTCTTCACCTTCTTGATGGCAATGCCCGTGTGATATGATGAACTATCTAGTTTGCCTCCTCTCTAACTTGTAGCATTTTGTATTGCTCATTGTATATTTGAGAAGCTTGTAGTTGCATTTTGTACATTTTGCCTTGATGTGTGCATTGTCAACAAGGGGGAGAATTTCTGGAGCATTTGGCAAGGGGGAGTTGTTGCTGAATTTAGAAGAAAGCTTTTGCTCTAGATTTTGCTGGATTTGTGTGAGATTGAAAGTTTTGCCCACATGTGGTTTTCTGAAAATTTGTGAAGTTTCTGAGAGTTTGATCATTGGAAAATCTTGCTGGGCACATGTGGAAGGTTTCCAAGTTGGAACGGCATCGTTGCGAGTTGGTTTGTGAAATTTTGGCTCTTTTCACTTTGGTCATCTGCCAGGGGCGGTTTAACCGCCCCTGTGCTGAGAGCACAAGGTTTGTGGAGATTTGAGCCATTTTCGAGTGTTTTTCGCACGCACAAGTTCACTTGTTCAGGGGGAGTTGCATCTTTGCAGGGGGAGTGCTTTGAATGTCCTGAAAAGTGAGTTGGAAGTTTTGAAGGTTGTGATTTGTGCTTTGTGCTTTTGCTCGTTTGCCGATGGTGTTGAGCCCTTTCGCTTCTTCTTGAAGGGTCGGCGTTTCTGGAGCTTTCTCTTACAGAGTGACTTTGTTCTTGGCTTGTTCTTGCTTTTAGTCACCTGCTTGAGTCTTGTTTTCGATTTCTTTTATATTTTCTTCATATCAATTGGTTACTATGTGTGTGTTGTCAATGCACTCATCAAGGGGGAGATTGAGGACCCAGTGTGTCCGAGGACCGGTGGATGGTCGCTTCCTGGTGTGATGAGTGATTGACAACGTGGTGTGGATTGACGTTTCCCTTGGCTTAAGTATTGCAGGTGTAGAATGCGGCTTGGTTGCATTGGTGCAGGTGAAGAACAGGCGCGAAAGGTCTTAGCCATGGCGGCCTCCGAGGAGCGGAGAGACAAGTAGGCTTGGTTCGAGGGACCCGATGGCCGGTGGATCAAGTGCGGTTCACATGCTGGCAAGAACGAGCAAGGGGACGTGGTTCCGGTGCGAGGTAGCGGCTCACAACCGAAGCTCGTACGCGGACGAGAAGCCGGCGCAAGGTGGCGGCTAACAACCGAAGTTTGCGCGCGGGGTTTGGTGATTTGGCCACAAAATCATCGGTGGACGGTTTCCCTTGGTTTGGGCCTCAAAACCAAGGACCGAGGACTCGACGAGGCGAACTTGGGCAGCTGGGCCGTGTGGGCTGACAGGGGCAGTTTAACCGCCCCCAGGGCCGGTTTAACCGCCCCCCCCTGGGCTGGCCCAAGAACGGCGTCGAGGAGCTTCGATCCGGAGGACACGCGGCGTGACTGCAAGGCTTGCGTCGGAGGGAAGCTAGCTTGCAGTGGAAGGTGCCCGAGCCGGAAAATATCTGAGATCAAAATGTCAAATTTGCCCCTGAGGGGTATGTATCACTTAGGGGTAGTTTAGTCTTTAGAGCACCACCACTTGGACTACTAATAGGCCCCTTCAGGGCTGGTGGCTGCCATCTCTCTAGTTATCTCTTTAGTTTTTCCTTTGAAATAGTTTTCCCTTCATCCCTTCCACCTAGAACTACTTCGAATCATTCCTAGTTTGTATAGGTGAATTCATGGTTATGTGATGGAGTTTGTGTTGCTCATCTTTGTGCCATGATTTGATTTCCCGAGCTCCCTTTCCTTTTTCTATTTTCGTGGGTATTTTCGGAGCTATTTTTGGGGGATTTTCGTTCTTCTTGTTCTAGGGTGCTTTCTCTCGGATTTCTTTGGGGGATTCACGTATGAGTGCCTTGTGCCTCTTTTGCTGGTGATCCTTTGCCCCCAAACGCCGAGAATCGCTCTGGATTTGAGATTTTCGGGATGAACTCGAGGTCATGGTGTTCTTCGCAAGATCTGCGATTCCGGGAGTTTTTACTGAGTTAGAGGCCGAGATCTTTTGGGAAAACACTCCACTGGAGGTCTAGATCATCTGACCAAAATCTCGCCTCAAGAGCTCAAGCGGTTTGGGAGATCCACTTTTGTTTTGACTTTCTCCCGAGCCACCCAGGCCCGGGCGGTTTAACCGCCCCCCCGGCCGGTTTAACCGCCCCCCCGGCCGGTTTAACCGCCCCCCTCTGGGTATGTTAGATCGAGCCGCGTTTCGGGTCGTTTTGGTGTTCGTTTCGATTGGTTCGAGTTCCGCTGCTCGTTTCTTGTTCCTAGGGTCAGTAGCTTGACAGTGGCTACGTGATCTTGGCAAGATTGTTCTCGGAGGTTTCGGAGTTGTTTTGGGAGAATAGCCGGATCGATTAGAAAGATTTTTTATCGGCTCCCATTCACTCCCCCCCTCTCTGGTCGCTGTTTCGGTCCTTCAGAGTCATTCGCTCATTCTCGTTCTCGTTTCTGATTGTGCAGGTGGGAGGCTTGGAGAACTTTTGGTTGATGGATTCTGGCTGCTCGAGACACATGACAGGTAATGGTAAGTGGTTCTCCAGTCTCACCCCGGTGGTGTCCAGGCAGTACATCACTTTCGGGGATAAGGGTAGAGGTAGAGTGTTGTCCGAGGGTGCTATTCAGGTGAGCGACACTTTCATGTTGAAGCGGGTTGCTCTTGTCAAGAATCTTGGTTTCAATTTGCTCTCAGTTTCTCAGCTTCTTGATGAGGGTTATGAGTTTCGTTTTAAGCGTGGTGATTCTAAGATTCTTGATTCTCGAGGTGACCTTGTGTGTATGATCATTCCTGAGGGACAGATTTTTCGTGCTGATTTTTCTCGATCTTTTGGTCCTTCACGGTGTTTGATCGCTGGTACTTCTTCTGAGCTTTGGAAGTGGCATAAGAGATTGGGTCATGTGAGCTTTGATCTACTCACATGCTTGAGTGCTCTTGACCTTATCCGATGATTGCCCAAGCTCAAGTTCGAGAAAGATTTGGTTTGTACACCTTGTAGACATGGTAAAATGGTTGCTGCTTCCCACCCACCTTTGACAGATGTTATGACTGAGCGTCCAGGGGAGCTTTTGCACATGGACTTGGTTGGCCCCGCTCGTGTTCGTTCAGTTGGTGGGAAGTGGTATGTTCTTGTGGTTGTTGATGACTTTTATCGATATGCTTGGGTGTTCTTTCTGGCGTCGAAGGATGAGACTTTTGATTTTGTTCGAGATCTGATTTTGAGGTTGAAAAACGAGAGTAATGGTGGTGCCATGAGAGCTATACGTAGCGACAATGGTACGGAATTTAAGAACACTCGTTTTGATGCCTTCTGTCGTGATCTTGGTCTCGAACATCAATACTCTTCGCCATATGTTGCTTGTCAGAATGGTGTTGTTGAAAGAAAGAATAGGACACTTTGTGAGATGGCTAGGACGGTGCTAGATGAGCATAGGACTCCTATGAAGTATTGGGCAGAAGCGGTGAACACAGCTTGTTATGTTTCGAATCGGACTTTCCTTCGTGCTTTCAAGAAGAAAACTGGCTATGAGCTTTTCCATGGTCGTTCCCCCCGTGTGAGTCACTTTTGGGTTTTTGGTTGCAATTGTTTCATCTTGAAGAAAGGAAATTTGGACAAGTTTGAGTCTCGTTCGATGGATGGAATTTTTCTTGGTTATGCTAATCATTCTCGAGCATATCGTGTGCTCAATCTTGAAACTAACCAAATCATGGAGACTTGCGAAGTCACCTTCGACGAGACCATTCCGTGTAGCTCTTCTGTCTTTGAGTGTGCAGGTGATGATGACTTGGGATAGCCCATCTTTGAGGAAGAACAGCCTGATGATGAAGATGATGAGGAAATTCAGGCACCGTGTGGAGATCGTGTACCTTCTACTTCCACTACTACCACGACGTTCGACGACGGCCCTTCTGCTACACCTTCGTCGAGTCGCGCTCCAGATCGAGTACAAGTGGAAGCTGATGTTGAGGGGGAGGCAATCTCGAGGCGAGAAGCTCCCCGGCTGGTACAGAGGGATCATCCACCTTCGAATATCATCGGGAACATGGATGAACGCACTACACGGTCGAGGTCACAGAACATCTCTCATTATGCTCATTCTGCTTTTGTCGCGTCATTTGATCCCAAAAATGTTGGACACACTTTATCTGATTCCGATTGGGTCAATGCCATGCATGAAGAGCTTGAAAACTTTGAGAGAAATCAGGTGTGGAAGTTAGTTGAACCACCTCCAAATTGCCATCCCATAGGAACCAAGTGGGTGTTCAAGAACAAGAGGGATGAGAGTGGTGAGACTGTGAGAAACAAAGCGAGGTTGGTTGCTCAGGGGTTTTCGCAGCAGGAGGGGATAGATTATGAGGAGACATTTGCTCCTATTGCCCGTTTGGAGGAAATTCGGATCCTTCTAGCATTGGCAGTTGCTAAAGGGTTCAAATTGTACCAAATGGATGTGAAGAGTGCCTTCTTGAATGGGGTGATCGAGGAAGAAGTGTATGTGAGGCAGCCCCCGGGTTTTGAGAGTGAGAAATACCCACACCGAGTGTACAAACTCCACCGAGCTTTATTTGGCCTAAAGCAAGCACCCAGAGCGTGGTATGGCAGGTTGAGAGGGTTCTTACTTAGCAAGGGGTTTGTGATGGGGAAGGTTGATAAGACGCTCTTCTTGCTGAGAAATGGCAATGATCTTTTAATCGTTCAGATTTACGTGGATGATATCATTTTTGGTGGCTCTTCTCATGATCTTGTTGCCAAGTTTGCAGATGATATGAGCAGGGAATTTGAGATGTCGATGATGGGAGAGTTGCAGTTCTTTCTCGGGCTGCAGATCAAGCAAACCAAGGATGGGACGTTCGTGCACCAAAGCAAGTACACCAAGGACATTCTCAAGAAATTTGACATGAGCAACTCCAAGCCGATGACTACGCCGATGAGTACGACTACAGCTTTGGATGCGGATGAGGACGGAGAACCAGTGGACCAGAAGGAGTACCGGAGCATGATCGGCTCCCTCCTCTACTTGATGGCGACGAGGCCGGACATACAGTTCAGCGTGTGTCTGTGCGCTCGTTTTCAGGCTTCACCGAGGACTTCACATCGTCAGGCCGTCAAGAGGATTTTCAGGTATCTCAAGTTTACTGCTGAGCTGGGTCTTTGGTATTCTGCCGATTCCACTCTCGCACTTCATGGTTTTTCTGATGCGGATTTTGCTGGATGTCGTGTTGATCGCAAGTCTACTTCTGGTCAGTGTCAGTTTCTTGGATCGTCTCTTGTGTCTTGGTCTTCTCGCAAGCAGTCTAGTGTAGCCTAATCCACCACAGAAGCCGAATATGTTGCTACTGCTAGTTGCTGTTCTCAGTTGCTTTGGATCACATACACCTTGAGAGATTTTGGCTTAGACATGTCCCATGTTCCACTTCTTTGTGATAGCACCAGTGCCATAAGCGTAGCCAAAAATCCCGTGCTTCATTCCAAAACCAAACACATAGAAGTGAGGTACCACTTTCTGAGAGACCATGTGGAGAAAGGAGATATTGAGCTTGCCCATGTTTCTACCCAAAACCAGCTTGCAGACATTTTCACTAAGCCACTTGACCAAGTTACCTTCACCCGCTTGCGAGGAGAACTTGGTGTGTGTGCAGTTTTCTGAGCTGAGTTTTGGAGGCTTCTCTTGTAGCATATGTATATTATTGTACCATCTTTGTATCTTGATGTACATTTTTTCTTGCTTTTGTATCTTGATTTCATCTTTTGTATCATATCTTAGGATGAGCTTCTCCTATATGCAGTGATTGGTACAACTTGCTACATTTTAGAGTTTAGGCAGGCTGGCTAGGGATTGATTATATGGATGGCTATGCTCTTGATGGTTTTGATATATATTCTATTGAGATAGATTCTTTTGCATGTCTTAAACTCCTTCACCCATGAGTAAATGCCTTTGCATGTCTTGTTTGAGCCGAAATGGCTATATCTTGCTTAAGATCATGCTAGGGTGTGATATTCTTTTCAATTGGGTCAAAGACCTTTGTCATTGTAAATGTTTAGCCCATGATTTATCTTGTGGAGGAGCATAAGCTTCTTTCTGTCGCAAAGACATTTCATGTACCATGCTTAATTTGAAACACTTGAAAAATGAGATGTCTATGCATGAAAGAAGAAAGTTGAGAAAAAGATATATTTGCAGAAAATTATGCTCATGTCTCTATGCTTTCACCATTGCACACACTTGCACACATGGGTGCTAAGCGGTTGCATGTTGTTTGCCGGAGAAGTCTCCCATGAGAAGTGAACACATGGCTCCGTGCTTTGACATGACATGAGGTAGAATTTGGGTGTTTATGATGATCTTTTGTCAAGAATGCTTGTCCTTTCATGATGTTGGTGAGATGAAGTTCATTTTTGCTTGAACAATCCATGGTTAGGACTTTGCTCATGTGGTGACATTTTTGATAAAACTCCACAACTTGCTCATGGCTTTGTCAATTGGATATATGTCTTTACCTTCTTGATGGAAATGCCCGTGTGACATGATGAACTATCTAGTTTGCCTCTTCTCTAACTTGTAGCATTTTGTATTGCTCATTGTATATTTGAGAAGCTTGTAGTTGCATTTTGTACATTTTTGCCTTGATGTGTGCATTGTCAACAAGGGGGAGAATTTCTGGAGCATTTTGCAAGGGGGAGACTCTGCTAAATTTGTAGGAAAGCTTTTGCTCTAGATTTTGCCGGATTTGTGTGAGAGATTGAAAGTTTTGCCCAAATGTGGTTTTCTGAAAATTTGTGAAGTTTATGAGAGTTTGATCATTGGAAAATCTTGCTGGGCACATATAGAAGGTTTTCAAGTTGGAACGGCATCGTTGCGAGTTGGTTTGTGCATTTTTGGCATTTTTGGCCTTGGTCATCTGCCAGGGGCGGTTTAACCGCCCCACTGGGCGGTTTAACCGCCCCTGTGATGAGAGCACAAGATCTGTGGAGATTTGAGCCATTTTCGAATGTTTTTCGCACGCACAAGTTCACTTGTTCAGGGGGAGTTGCATCTTTGCAGGGGGAGTGCTTTGAGTGTTCTGAAATGTGAATTGGAAATCTGTGATTTGTGCTTTGTGCTTTTGCTCTTTTGCCGATGGTGTTGAGCCCTTTCGCTTCTTCTTGAAGGGTCGGCGTTTCTGGAGCTTTCTCTTGCGAAGTGACTTTTGATTTGGCTTGTTCTTGGTTTTAGTCACTTGCTTGAGTCTTGTTTTCGTTTTCTTTTATATTTTCTTTATATCATTGGTTACTATGTGTGTGTTGTCAATGCACTCATCAAGGGGGAGATTGAGGACCCGGTGTGTCCGAGGACCAGTGGATGGTCGCTTCCTGGTGTGATGAGTGATTGACAACGTGGTGTGGATTGACGTTTCCCTTGGCTCAAGTATTGCAGGTGTAGAATGCGGCTTGGTTGCATTGGTGCAGGTGAAGAACAGGCGCGAAAGGTCTTAGCCATGGCGGCCTCCGAGGAGCGGAGAGACAAGTAGGCTTGGTTCGAGGGACCCGATGGCCGGTGGATCAAGTGCGGTTCACATGCTGGCAAGAACGAGCAAGGGGACGTGGTTCCGGTGCGAGGTAGCGGCTCACAACCGAAGCTCGTACGCAGACGAGAAGCTGGCGCAAGGTGGCGGCTAACAACCGAAGTTTGTGCGTGGGGATTGGTGATTTGGCCACAAAATCATCGGTGGACGGTTTCCCTTGGTTTGGGCCTCAAAACCAAGGACCGAGGACTCGACGAGGCAAACTTGGGCAGCTGGGCCGAGTGAGGCTGATAGGGGCGGTTTAACCGGCCCCTAGGGCCGGTTTAACCGCCCCCCCTGGGCTGGCCCAAGAACGGCGTCGAGGAGCTTCGATCCGGAGGACACGCGGCGTGACTGCAAGGCTTGCGTCGGAGGGAAGCTAGCTTGCAGTGGAAGGTGCCCGAGCCGGAAAATATCTGAGATCAAAATGTCAAATTTGCCCCTGAGGGGTATGTATCACTTAGGGGTAGTTTAGTCTTTAGAGCACCACCACTTGGACTACTAATAGGCCCCTTCAGGGCTGGTGGCTGCAATCTCTCTAGTTATCTGTTTAGGTCTTACTTTGAACTTGTTTTCCCTTTCATCCCCTCCACCTAGAACTACTTCGAATCATTCCTAGTTTGTATAGGTGAATTCATGGTTATGTGATTGAGTTTGTGCTGCTCATCTTTGTGCCATGATTTGATTTCCCGAGCTCCCTTTCCTTTTTCTATTTTCGTGGGTATTTTCGGAGCTATTTTTGGGGGATTTTCGTTCTTCTTGTTCTAGGGCGTTTTCTCTCGGATTTCTTTGGGGGATTCACGTATGAGTGCCTTGTGCCTCTTTTGCTGGTGATCCTTTGCCCCCAAACTCCGAGAATCGCTCTGGATTTGAGATTTTCGGGATGAACTCGAGGTCATGGTGTTCTTCGCGAGATCTGCGATTCCGGGAGTTGTACTGAGTTAGAGGCCGAGATCTTTTGGGAAAACACTCCACTGGAGGTCTAGATCATCTGACCAAAATCTCGCCTCAAGAGCTCAAGCGGTTTGGGAGATCCACTTTTGTTTTGACTTTTTCCTGAGCCACCCAGGCCCGGGCGGTTTAACCGCCCCCCCTGGCCGGTTTAACCGCCCCCCTCTGGGTGTGTTAGATCGAGCCGAGTTTCGGGTCGTTTTGGTGTTTGTTTCGATTGGTTCGAGTTCCGCTGCTCGTTTCTTGTTCCTAGGGTCAGTAGCATGACAGTGGCTACGTGATCTTGGCAAGATTGCTCTCGGAGGTTTCGGAGTTGTTTTGGGAGAATAGCCGGATCGATTAGAAAGAATTTTTTATCGGCTCCCATTCACTCCCCCCCCTCTCTGGTCGCCGTTTTGGTCCTTCACTTTGTCAACTCTGAGCTATAGCTCGATCGTGATTAAGTTGACAAGATGCTCTATTGGCTGATCCAACAAGAAGATTTTGTCACCTTTGCGGATATCGAAGATGTGGAAATCTAGGATCACTCTGTTGCGCCCCTCAGGCACAACTCGGATAATTCCTTTGTTTTCCAACATCTGGCCATTGATCCCTTTCAGGTGCTTATGAAAAATCATCGACAACTTCTTGTGTGTCAGTCCCCTCAATAGGTGGAGGGCATTAAAGCTAGGGTCGACTAGCTTCTGCTTCCTCCGTCATTCCTTGCTCGTAACCGCAGATAGACCCTTGGTCTGTGGTCATGACTTTCGGAATGAATTACTCAGACCTTGAGCGTGCACACCTAACGTGGCAGATCCTTAAGGGAATTCTCTTGGTCTGGGGGTTTTTGTCCGCTCACGTCGTGTGGTCGGAGGCGGTGGATCTAATGAAAGAGTGAGGATTTGCTGTTTGGTTCATGGGAAAGTCGGTGAGAGGGTCAGAAAACTGATCCTAAGGATGAGCACTATGTCTCAATCTAACAACGTTCGTTGTATGAGCACCATACCAAACTTCTCCCAGGTTGCTCCAAGTAGCTCATCTCTGAGCTTTGGGGATGGGATAGACAAACAGACAAACTTCAACATTCACTTTGATCCAATCTCCTCCAACTCCTCTTGCACTCCGATTGTACCAAAACTTTGCTTCCCGCGTCAGAGAAAAACAGGAAGAGTTCCGTCTTGGTTTATCCCGGAAATGTTAGGAGAGAACTTCTCCTCATCTATTGCAAGGAGTGTGAACAAACGATGGCAACGAGATTGGGGCGGATCTCGAAGCCATCAGATAACGGGGTGGAAGGATGGTGGCAATTCCAAACACTCGCGAAATGGAACCGCCTGATAACTAGGAGAAAACTCCATGTGGTAGATGGTTATGGGGATAAAGTGTACGGCTAAAAAAAAATCCTACACTAGTGTTGCTACCGTTCCCCGGCAACGGCGCCAGAAAAAGCTTGTTGGCACTCCTTAGCCTAACTAAAATCCGCAAGCGCACGGAGTCCGATGTAGCCTTTCACGAGGGGAGTAAAAACCTGGATGTCAAATCCAAGGAACGGTAGACGCGACTAGTCTAGAACTTTCCTAACCGGACCCACCAGGGGAGAAATGGGTAAAGGGTGTAGAGAGCTTAACCTTAGTTAGCCACTCGTTACCCCAGACAACCTATCTTAATCTAACATGATCTGCTTCGACGGCTAGAACGGGAAGAACTCAGAGCGGGGTGAGAGAGGGGTTCTTCCGGGCTCAGCACTACTGTTATGAGTACACCCGAACGTGGTGGAGTACAAAGGACGGACAGGGCTGTCACCACCTGCCGCCTACCACTGCAGTTCCGTGGGGTGCAACACAACCTGAGGTGACTAGCCAGCACAGGCACCACGCCTAAGCTTTCAGCCACTGACCTCCACCCAACGCGAAGGGCTATAGAGGAAACCCCAAACAAGAGTCACTGTCACTTGCGCAGACTCAGGTACCCGCAGATCATAGATAGCCAAGATAAATTGCTGAAAGTAAAGAGTAAACTAGCGAGTTACTAAGGCAAGAGACCGAGGAACTTACTGAAGCTATCTCTGAAGCTTTATTCCTCGGGGGCGGAACAATGTTGAGGGAAGGTCGAGATGACTCTCGAACTCCCTCTACACGCTTGGCTGTCACCCAAGCACTCACCCACTACTCTCTCTACTCTACTCTAAGATAATAGTGGACTACATCTTGAGCCTTCTCTTCTCTCCAATGGATGGTGTGTTGTGTGGAGGTGAAGGGCGCCTTTTATAGCCCTCCAGGGGTGAAATCCTGCTTAGGGGTGACACCAACTACTTGCTTAGCTTCCACGCGAAAGAGGAAGCGTAGAGGCCACGGTGGGAGGCCGGCCGGCCTGGCCCTGGTGCCAAGTGGCACCGACTTTTGCAGGGATGGCCTGGATGATGTCCTAAAGTCGGTAGTTGTTGCGTTCGGTTGAAGCTGTCCAAGAATCCTAGGTTGTGGGCCCTTCAATCCATGTTTATCCCACCCAAGGCCTTCCGGGTCCATTGATCAAACCGACATCAATTGCACGGCTCATGATCATCCTTGATACATTAGTAAACTTGTGGATCAACGCCGTGGCCAAAAGAGGAAAAAGTGGGCCGGCCGGCCTGGCCCTGAGCCCAAATGGCCTCCCATTTTTCCAGTTTGCTCCTTCACTCACAAATTGTACAAAACTTGTGGAACTCATTAGTATAAATGATATTAGCATGATTATCACCATATGAGAATGAAATCCAGAGAAATGTTGGCGGTAAAAGTCATGGATATCGACCGCCAACTGCGGCAGCGATTTTATCGTAGAGAGTTGGTTCTAAGGAAATATTATTGAGTGAGCCGTGAGGAACAATCTCTAGGCTAAGCTTCCTCATCTCAGCACATAGGGTCTGGCTATAGGTGTCTGCGGTTAGACAGTTGCAATGTGCCTTCCGACTCAACGCATCGGCTACAACGTTGGCTTTTCCCGGATGATAAAGTATTTCCAAATCATAATCCTTGACCAATTCCAACCATCTACGTTGCCTCATATTCAGATCTGCCTGCGTAAGGATGTACTTGAGACTTTTGTGATCGCTGTACACTTTACATTGTGCTCCCATGAGGTGGTGTCTCCAAAGTTTCAGAGCATGAATCACAGCTGCTAATTCAAGATCGTGAGTAGGGTAATTCAGCTCATGCGGGCGGAGGGCTCGAGAAGCATAAGCAATGACTCTGTTATCTTGCATGAGAACACATCCCAACCCGGTGCCTGAAGCATCACAATAGATGTCATAAGGCTTCGTGTTGTCAGGCTGTGCTAGAACGGGGGCCAATGTAAGTAGTCGTCTCAAGGTGTGAAAAGCCTCTTCACATTTCTCCGTCCACTTGAACTTAGCTCCTTTCTTGAGTAGTTCAGTCATAGGCTTAGCTATCTTGGAGAAGTCAGGAATAAAGCGACGGTAGTATCCTGCTAGTCCAAGGAAACTATGGATCTGGTGAACAGACGCGGGGGTTTCCCAATCCATGACCTCTTGTACTTTCCCGGGATCCACTGAAATACCTTCATCAGAAATTGTGTGCCCGAGAAACTTGGCACTATGGAGCCAGAATTCGCATTTCGAGAACTTGGTGTAGAGCTGATGATCTCTAAGCGTTTGTAGAACAATGCGAAGGTCCTCGGCATGTTCTTCCTCATTTTTGGAGTAGATCAGAATATCGTCGATGAAGACCACGACGAATTTGTCAAGATAGGGCATGAAGACCGAATTCATGAGATACATAAAGTAAGCTGGCGCGTTGGTGAGTCCAAAAGACATGACCAGGTACTCATATAAACCGTATCTAGTAGAGAAGGCGGTTTTAGGAATGTCGCAAGGGCGGATCTTGATTTGATGGTACCCCGAACGGAGATCAATTTTAGAGAAGACTTTCGCACCAGCCAATTGATCGAAAAGAATGTCAATGCGGGGTAAGGGGTATTTGTTCTTGACAGTCACTGCATTGAGAGGACGATAGTCCACGCATAACCTCAAGCTTTTGTCCTTCTTCTTAGCAAAGAGGGCCGAACATTCCCACGGTGAGGTGCTAGGTCGGATAAAGCCTTTTTCAAGCAACTCTTGCAATTGCGTTTTCAACTCTGCCAACTCTATGGGTGACATCCTATACGGTCGCTTGGATACTGGAGCGGTACCAGGGTGCAGCTCAATAACGAACTCAATGTCCCGGTCAGGGGCATGCCTGGCAAGTCCTCTGGGAAGACATCAGGGAACTCGAAAACCACTGGAATGTCCTCTATTCGAAGTTCGACCATGGAAAGGATATGGGAGCTCGTGTAGACCTTGTGCGGCAGGTAGAGATCCGTGCGACCTAAGAGTGGTGAGTGAATCTCAACTACCCTCTCGGGAATATCAAGTATGACCCGGTGTTTAGTCATCCAATCCATTCCCAAAATGATATCCATTCCATCCAATCCCACGCTAATAAGATCGGTTTTAAACAATTTGCTGCCCAAAACTAGTGGTACTCGATTTGACCTCTGATTTGTTGAGACCTTCCCACCTGGTGTAGTGATTAAGTAGGGGGTGGCAGTTTGGGTGAGATTTAGTCCACTCTTGGTGCAAAACCTTGTGCTGATAAAGCTATGCGTTGCACGGGAATCAAACAGTATAACAGCGGGGTAATTGTGGACATAGAAAGTACACGTCATGACTGGCGCTCCCTCGGGTAGTTCTACCAGGGTGGTGAAGTTGATCCTCCCCCGACAGACTTGCACTGTCTGCTTCCTTCCCTTGCCTTGGTTCTGTTGCCGGTTCTGGGGGCAGTCTCGGATGAAGTGCCCGACCTTTCCGCACTTGTAACAGGCATTCCCATTGGTGGGGCGAACGGGAACTTGGTAGCTGGGGCGTGGGGCGGCGGGCTGCTGAGGAGCAGGGAAAACATTCTGATTCTGCTGGGGTGGCCTGATAGTCCAACGTCCTTGCTGTCCTGGCCTCTGGGGGTTGGAGGTAGGAGTGTTCTGAACAATCCGAAACCTCTGATTTGATGGAGCAGCCTGCGTCATAGGAGCCTTCCTCTTTTTCTCGGCCTTGAGGGCAGCAATGGCATCTTCTTACGTAATGGCCAGGTTGACTAGCTCGTTGTAGGTAGCAGTTCGGATAGGGTTCAGGCGTTCCTTGAGCTTGGCAGTGAGGCCTCTACGAAAGCGGTCCATTTTCTTTTGGTCCGAGTCAGCATGGGTACCAGCGTATTGGCACAGGTTGTTGAAGGTGTGTGCATACTGTGACACCGTCCTAGTGCCTTGAGTCAACGCCAGGAACTCATTCAACTTCCTCTCAATCATGCCTTCCGGAATATGGTGAGCTCTGAAGGCGGTCTTGAAGTCTGCCCAAGTCACCACGGTGTTCTCAGGAAAGGTAGCTAGGTATTGCTCCCACCAGATAAGCGCGGGCCCCCTGAGTAACTGGGCTGCAAACTTGGCCTTGCTCTCCTCTGAGCATGGCAGTGCGAGCACAGAGAACTTGGACTCCACAGAGCGAATCCATGCATCGGCGTTGAGCGGGTCAGCTGCTTCACTGAAGGTGGGCGGCTGGGTGCTCAAGAAGTGCTCATAGCAGGCAACGTGGGGCTGAGCATCATGGTGTCCCCCTGGGCGTTGCTGCATCAGCTGTCGCTGCACATCAAGCATCTCCCGCATGATTTCAGTTTGGGTGACGAAAAACGCCTCCATCGGGTTTTGCGGGGGGCTGCGGCAGCGGTGGCTGGTTTGCTTGGGCGCCACTGTTTTGCCCGGCGGTGAAGTTGGTGCGGCGGGTTGCGTCAACCATCTGCTAAAATCATTTACCATCAGCCATATGATCTCGAAACTCGTATACCAGGTAAACAAGGCAATCATGTGCGAAATTAGTAAACATTCACTGCAGAGTTTTTCTGATCAGCAAGGCTGTCAGAGGAGAAAATGCATATATCCCAGGTTACACGCCCAAAAATTATGAATTCTTGCCAGCGGCTAGAGAATTTAGAGAGCTACAACTTTCGTGTTACGCTCCAGGTCTGATTCGCACTCTAGCTAGGGCGAAAAATTCGAAGTTCACGTTTCTGTTTTTGCGGTTTTCAGAACGGTCGAGGCTCACCAAATCGTACATAACTTCCCCAGTTCTTAACCAAAAGGGCTGAAATTTTGCGTGCATCATCCTTATGAAATTCCTCACAACTTTGGTATTCATTATTTAGCCCAGAAATGAGAAATTCATGCATTAAATATTCAAATCACAATCGGCTGCAGAGTTTAGCTGTTACATCCATATCGAAGCAACAAACCTTAGGATCAACTCCTACCCTAAATTACATCATGGTCAAGCTGCACAAAAGACATACTCAACTCGAAGCTAGCCTATTACATTACTGTCCAAAAGTAGGCTACGCTGAGGAGTAACATTACCAAACATCTAGAAATCGTCGAGGTTGTTGACCGAAGCCTCACTCTCGGCGGGTGAACCGGGTGTCGTGGGTAGAGGTGGCAAGTCACTAAGGGTATCCGTGCCGGACATGCCCTGAACCTCCTCTTTGGAACCTCTTAAGGTAGAAGACGCTCTTAGTGATGCAGATTGGATTGTGGCCATGGAAGAAGAATTGAACAACTTCACAAGAAATGAAGACTGGGAGTTAGTTCCAAGGCCCAAGCAAAATGTGATTGGCACCAAGTGGGTTTTCCGGAACAAGCAAGATGGAAATGGTATTGTCATAAGAAACAAGGCTAGCTTGGTTGCTCAAGGCTATACTCAAATTGAAGGTCTAGACTTTGGTGAAACTTATGCTTTGGTGGCAAGGCTTGAATCCATTCGCATTCTTCTAGCCTATGCCGCTCATCATGACTTCAAGCTATATCAAATGGATGTCAAGAGTGCATTCTTGAATGGGCTTCTGTCCGAGCTAGTGTATGTGGAGCAACCACCAGCCTTTGAAGATTTTGACCACCTTGACTACGTGTACAAGCTCCATAAGGTGCTCTATGGGCTCAAGCAAGCTCCTAGAGCATGTTATGAATGCCTTAAAGAATTTCTCCTCAAGAATGGCTTTGTAATGGGCAACGCTGATTCTACTCTCTTCACTCGAAAAGTAGATAAGGATTTATTTGTTTGTCAAATCTATGTTGATAATATAATCTTTGGGTCTACTAATGAAAAGTTTTGTGAGGAGTTTAGTAGGATCATGACCAAGAGATTTGAGATGTCTATGATGGGATAATTGAAGTTCTTTCTTGGTTTTCAAATCAAGCAATTGAAGAATGGAACTTTCATACGTCAAACCAAGTATACAAGTGACATACTCAAGAAATTTAACATGGACAATGCTAAAGCAATCAAGACTCCAATGCCGGTGAATGGACATTTTGATCTAAATGAAGATGAAAAATCGGTCGATCAAAAGGTATATCGCTCCATGATTGGTTCTTTGTTTTACCTTTGTGCATTAGGCCGGATATAATGCTTAGTGTGTGCATGTGTGCAAGATTTCAAGCCAATCCTAAGAAATGTCATTTAATGGCCGTAAAGAGAATTTTTAGATATTTGGTACATACACCTAACCTTGGCTTGTGGTATCCCAAGGGACCCAGTTTCGATTGACTTGGCTATTCTGACTCGGATTATGCCGGTTGCAAGGTAGATCGAAAGAGTACTACCGGGACTTGCCAATTTCTTGGTAGGTCTTTGGTGTCATGGAGCTCTAAGAAACAAAATTCCGTTGAGCTATCCACCGCCGAGGACGAGTATGTTGCGGTCGGTGCTTGTTGTGCCCAACTCCTATGGATGAGACAAACCTTGAGTGATTTTGGTTGTGAGTACAAAAACATCCCTCTCTTGTGTGACAATGAGAGTGCCATCAAACTAGCCAACAACCCCGTCCAACACTCAAGAACCAAGCACATTGACATTAGACACCGTTTCCTTACAGATCATGAAGCCAAAGGAAATATCGCCCTAAGCCATGTAGGAACCGAAAGTCAACTAGCCAATATCTTCACAAAGCCTCTTGATGAGCAAAGGTTTTGTTCTCTAAGGAGTGAGCTAAATATCTTGGATTCTCGTTACTTGGCTTGACTTGTTGCATACACCATGATTGTTGCCTAGACTAGATGAAAAATGTTTTATTTGTGTGAGTTTTTCAAAATTTTTGATGTTTTGATCCTTGGATCAATTCTTATCTCCAAATGATCATTGCTATGTATTGTTGATTGTTGCTCATCATATTGGAACAAGACACTTATATGTCCATTCTCAAATATCTCTCAAATTATTCTATCAAAATCTATCATCTTATAAGGTCTTCGACCAAGAATATGTGTCAAAACCTTCTGGCAGCTACCAGGTCATCTGGTCCTCCATCGGATGATCCGGTTTCCTCGTCGAAACCTACTGAATGGAATCGGGTCATCCGGTTCAGGACTGGATGATCCGGTTGGGGCGACTTGTGTATAAATACCCCGAACCGGCCCATTTTCTCTCTCTTCTTTCTTTCTCAAACCGGCCGGCGCCCCCTCCCTTTCTCCTCTCAAACCCTAGTCGCGATTTCAAGTTTCAACCAAGGATTTGTGAAGCTTTCAAGCCCCTTTGATCTTCCTCGCATCGGAAGTCCCGGTCCTCCACTGGAACTTATTCGTATCGCGCGGGAAACTCAAAGGTATTTCATTCAAAATACTCTCGCCTCGATCTCTCAATGTAGGATGTTCTAAGCAATTTCCTTTGGTGAATCACCTTCAATATCTATCTAGAGGACATGCCTAATTTTTCATTTAGTTTGGTGGGCTAAATCGTCGGATTCGTGGATTTCATGTGCATACCCGAGCCAGACCGGATGACCCGGACCTCCCTAGGTCCGGATGATCCGGCCCTGGACCGGATGACCCGGTCAGGCTCAGTGATGCACATCAAGTCTATGGTCTTCATTCCTGTTTGATCCAAACTCTAAATCATTCTCGCATATCTTTTGATCTAGATGGTGAAGGAGAAGGTGACCAACAAGAAGTATGTGGAGAGTGACTCCGAACCGGAGGTTGAGACCGATTCCGACGGTGGAATTATGGAGAAGCCCAAGACCCGTCGCAAGGTTACGAGTGCAAGGAATGTGAGAGGTCGTGGCACACCTAAACCTCAAGGGCGAGGTAAAGGTGTGGCCACAAGCTCAAGTGCACCTAAGAAGGGCAAGTCAAAGGGCAAGAAACCCATTGGAAGTGGAAGTGGTGCAAGTCATCAGTACGATCCAAATGTTGATCTTTCTTACTTTGAGCATGGCTTAGCCATTATCATGACCCCCATTTGTGGTCCTCATGATCCACCCATGGTTTCATACAAGTCGGGTGGTCGTTCAATCAATTACTCGAGGTATAGTGAGGATCCTAGTGAGGAGGAGCGTAGTTTCTTTGGTGATGTCCGCTTTTGGTTCCCTCATCAGGCTGGCTAGTATGAGTCAATGATCATGAAGATGACCCATGCCACCACTAAGATGAAATGGATCAATTGGAAATATTTGACTACTCTTTCATCTCCGGTCAAGGAAGTTGTGGATGCAGTCTATGCTAGGTGCAAGGAGTTGAAAATTGATGAGATCATGAGCTTTAGATGTGATTGGAATGAGGAAGTGGTGGCTCTGTTCTATGCCACATTATTCATTGGGAAGGGTGACTACTCGATCAATTGGACCCTTGGTGGGAAGTGCTTCCGCATTCATTTGGGTCAATTTAGCATCATGTTTGGACATGGGAAAGAGAGTGATATGCATGAAGAATTGTGCCACCCGGACTATTACTTGATGAACTTGCATGAGGGTGATCAGCTTGAGCCTTCGAAGATGCACTTCATGTATAATCCCGCTTATGTTCCCGTGAGTTTTGGTTCGATCAAGGGTCTTACTCCATACGATAAGATGTTCAACACCCTTTTTCGCTTCACATTGGCTCCTAGAAGTGGTGACTCAGACAAGATCTCTTCTCGTGCTAGAAACTTGTTGTTTCAAACCGCTCCCGGTCAACCCAAGTTCCAAGTTATGACTTTCATTTGGCATGAGATCTTAGCTTGCTCTTATGACAACTTGAGTGCTTGTCACTATGCACCCTATATCTTTCACATGATCAAGACTGTGTCTCAAGTCAACATCATTCCTAGTTTTGTTCATGATGCTTATGCTTCTAGTCAAGGCAAGATTAAGCAAACTCTTCACATTGGCACGAAGCATGGCTCCAAGCTCACTCCGTTGGGGCCTGATGAGGACTTGGGTTCCCGATCTTCCGAAAGGTTCTGATAACTCTAAATTTGGTGGAGTCGCTACACAAATCGATTCGGCTTCCGAATAACACTTTCTGAACCCCGCAATCGCAGCACAACGTCACCTCTGGTTACCAACCGGCAATGCACGGTCGACCTCACCAAGAAGGCTAATCCTTGCGTGCGAATCGAAGAACACAAGCAAGAACAAGATAGATGCAACCAAATTGCAGATGAATTATTAAACTCACGAGTTGGGGTCTCACAAATCGATGAACGGTGAAACTGTATCACACAGAATAATCTAAGCAAAACCCAAACCCTAACGGTGAGGTGGCTGCTGTTTATGAAGCATCTAGGGTCATGGACAGACCCCTGGTCGCTCCCCTAATGGGCTCCAACACAATACACGGGCCAACGGCCCAAAATACAGCGACGAAGCGGCAGTGCAGATTCTGGACGTCATATTGTTTTGAGGATTCCCATTGACTCAGGAACCATTTGGTCATGGAACCGGTACCATTAGAAGCATTATGAAATTATCTTTCCAACCATATGTGCATCGTCGAAATCGGACTCCGTATGTGAGCTGGGTGTCCAATCTAAGGCAGACTGCTCCTGGACTCCGTGGTGGACTCGAACTTGATTTCTTTTGGGCCTCCACCTTGGCTTCTCGAACCGGATAAGCCTTAGGCCTCCTCCATGACTTGGACATCCTTGGTGGCCTCCATCTTCTCCATTCCACAGTCCAGTCATGGCCATATGCATAGGTGGCATGTCCTCATCATCCTCCCCTTCTTGACGAAAAGCCGCCCTCGGCGTCATTTCTACACGAAACCGATCCTGCATAACACAAAGGAGAATGGGGTTGCGCAAATAAAATGAACTTAAATGATTGTGAGGAGGGAGGTGACCATGTTTCCAATTTTGTAGTATATAATCTCGCACAAAAATTTCAGCAAACATGTAGGCTCTTTGATCTGAATGCACACAATGTCTATCAATACTACCCTGCAAAAGATTAGTACCAACAAAAGACACAACAAGACTAGATGGATGTGTATCAGATAAAGTATGTTTATTGCAAGAAATTTCAGCACCATACATAGGTAGCAACCAACAATGCTCCCCTTCTTGGGAGTCAACCTAATTCTTCAAAACAAAACTAGAGGAACATGGGTTGGTAATCTTAGTAGCATGGCAGTTCTCTAGTTGATCACAATCTTGCACAATAAATGAAGAATTCAGATTACTACTAATGTAGACTCGATATATCATATATTGTCCTCTGTCATTATATTTGCCAATAACATAGTATGTATGTCTAGAAAACCAAGGCAAATTGGCACATCGAAAAAGTCTATCTTGCAAACAATTTAGATTATTCAAAACATCAAATTCAATGTAACCCATAGTATTTAAAGAAGACAATAGTTTGAGCTCATTGTTCTCCCCTTTTTGAAAACAAACCGTCCTCGGTTTGACTATAGTTGTAAAATATAGTTTAGGTAACAACCACCATTGCCCCCCTTCTTGAAAGGTAACCTGTTTCTTGAAAACAAAACTAGAGGAACTAGATTTGACATGAGTAGTATTATTGCATCCCTCTAATTGATCACATTGTTGCCCAACCAAAGAAGATTTCAGATTTGAACAAATATAAACTCGGTGCATCATATATTCTCCTTTGTGATTATATTTTCCAACAAAGTGATATGTATTTTTAGTAAAACATGGCAATCTAGAATACGAAAAAAGTCTCTTCTCCAAATACTTCACCTCATCTTTGCAAATAGGTACATGTGATTTAACATTGACATTGCCTAAAAGTTGTTTTTCTGCCATACAAGCAAGATTAAATAACTGTAAAAGAGAAGTGTAAGAGTGATCAACAAGAATGTTCTGAATTTCACGTCGAAGACCTTGCAAGAATCTATTCTTAGTTGCTTCTATACATTCATCTATTTCACAACTTAACATTAAATATTGCAATCTTTCAAAATAATCATTTACTGATTGTCTACCTTGTTTGAGAAACTGAAGTTCTTCACACAACATAGACGAATAGAAAGGCACATAGTCATATCCTAAAAGTTTTTTTAACGCCATCCATGTTTTAGGTGTCTCCTTATTTTCACAAATAAACTCCCACCAATTTAAAGCACAACTAGTGAAAGCGCTAGTGATAGCTCTAACACGTTCCTTTTCAGAAAAATGATGCACTGAAAATAATTCATTCTCCACATTTAGCTTCCATTTAGCATATTCAGAATAATTGCAATCACCATCAAAAGGAGGAATAAAATATTGAGCTTTACCTCGTCTCACATGGTTTGTTGATGCAATGTTTGAATGGCCACCACGTAACATCTTGGTCTCCTCTCCATAAGTTGTGTAACCTACCATTGTTAGTGGAAAACAAGAAAACACACAAAAGTATATTTTCCTATAATCTACTAGGATGTGGTTATGTAGTAAAGTCACACACTCTCAAGCGTCTCACCATGCACTTACAAGGATCTTACCAACACAATGCAGTGGGCGGTACAACCGATGGTGGCTGGTTCTCACATTGAGGGAGTGAATCAGGCGATTGCAAGGGTCGAACCAGAGCTGACTAGAAGGATATATGTGTAGCTTGGGAGGGCACAATGTATGTAGCAAGGATTAACAATAATTCAATTCAGAATTACAAAACTGAAAAGTAGTCCCAGGCTAGTCTATGTTGCCGGCCTAAACTCGTCGTGGACCTAGTTCAAGAAAGCAACATACAACTCATGAAGACTCAAATGATGCAAGCACTTCTGAAATTTTTTTTTCTTTTTTTTGGTGCGGCTTTTTCTTTCTTTCTTTCTCTTTCTTTTTTTTTCCTTTCAGCACCTATTTGCCTCTTCTTTTTTTTTTAATGTACCAGAAAGTGCCTCAAAGGTTACAATTCAAACCAAGCACTTTAGTCCGGCCGATCAATGGGGCGTTGAGAGAGCTGCCGCAAAGGAAACTATGGGTATTTTTGTAGCCTCACAGATAAACAACAAACCAATTTGTAAAAGGGTCGGATTCTTCACTACTTCAGATGCCTCGGTTTGGATGGGGCTCAAAATAACGGAGAGAAATTGGAATTGTTGGGTTCTTTGTTCTCTGGCGCATGGAAAACAAGAAACCAATATATTACTCCCCACATGCAAAACTTTCCTTCCTCTGTAGGTCGGTTACCAGCAGAAGAAAAACAAAATCCAACCTGATCAGATATCTTTCGTTTCTAACTGTGCACGGGGATCAATATCAAGGAATAGGATCAGACTTTCTATGCGCCACAAAATAGAGATGACTTAACTCGAACCAGACTACAAACAAGATCTAGACACGATGAAAACAACGACACACGAGGGACTAAAATTCAGAAAAGCAATATGAAAAGAAAATTGTGGGGCACAAATAGGTTATAGGACAGCAGAATTTTTTTTGTGGCTATTTTCTGGAGTTATAGGACGATGGAACAAAACTAAACTAGGGTAAGCCTGACGGTAATACCTGAGTCTCTGATTACCACATGATGAGGTCTTGGGTTCCAGATCTTCCGAAAGGTTCTGATAACTCTAAATTTGGCGGAGTCGCTACACAAACGATCCGGCTTCCGAACAACACATTCTGAACCCCACAATCGCAGCACAACGTCTCCTCTGGTTATCAACCGGCAATGCACGGTCAACCTCACCAAGAAGGCTAATCCTTGCATGCGAAACGAAGAACACAAGGAAGAACAAGATAGATGCAACCAAATTGCAGATGAATGATTAAACTTACGAGTTGGGGTCTCACAAACCGATGAACGACGAAACTGTATCACACAGAATAATCTAAGCAAAACTCAAACCCTAACGGTGAGGTGGCTGCTGTTTATGAAGCATCTAGGGTCGTGGACAGACCCCTGGTCGTGCCCCTAATGGGCTCCAACACAATACACGGGCCAACGGCCCAAAAGACAGCGACGCAGCACCGGTGCAGATTCTGGACGTCATCTTGTTTCAAGAATTTCCATTGACTCGAGCATCATTTAGTCATGGGACCAGTGCCATTAGAAGCATTATGAAATTATCTTTCCAACCATATGTGGATCGTAGAAATCGGACTCCGTATGTGACCTGGGCGTCCAATCTAAGGCAGACTGCTCCTGGATTCCGTGGTGGACTCGAACTTGATTTATTTTGGGCCTCTACCTTGGCGTCTCGAACCGGATAGGCCTTAGGCCTCCTCCATGACTTGGACATATTTGGTGGACTCCATCTTCTCCATTCCACGGTCCAATCATGACCATATGCATAGGTGGCATGTCCTCATCAGGGCCCCATCCGGGCAATTATCCCGCTACATTCACTCCCGGTGCTTCATCTTCTAGAGCCCCTCCATCATCATCTAGAGGTGGCCCTTCATCCTCTCATGGATCCTCTCATCATCATCATGACACCTCCAAAAGTAAGAAAGGCAAGTTTGATTTCATTGCTCAAGGCATCTTTGCTTGCTTTAACCTTTGTCGCCAAAATGCTCAAGAGATGTGAGAGCATAGGAAGCATATGGATGAGGAGATGCTCAAATTTGAGAAGAGGCAAAAGGCTCTCATGGCTAAGGTGGAAATTCCCCATTCTCCCGTGCGTGAGCCACGTGATTTTGCTACCCCTCCTCATATTTATAACCCATGGGATGACTACATGCCATATGCTTTTCCGGGTGAGGAAGATGTTGAGTTGGACTATGGTGGCCAAGAGTATCCTCAAGGTGGAGGTCAATATGAAGAAGAAGAAGAATAAGAAGAATATGAAGAAGAAGAAGACGAAGAAGAAGATGAAGAAGATGATGAGGAGACCGCATCCGAGTAGATTCTCCTTTTTGGTGCTTGATGCCAAAGGGGGAGTGTATTTGGGTGTGTTTGTGCTTGATCATGCTTGAGAGAGACTCCATCTATCTATCGCTTTTAAATTCTTGTAATGGACATGTAAGAACCATGTGATTTGTGTTAGGTGTGGTGTGCTAACTGAACTTTTAAATTTGTAAGACTCATGAGTGCTATCTTGCTAGTGTGATGTTGAACTTATTTATTATTATGGTGTGATGGATATGGGTGGTGTAATGTTATTTTTCATTTTGTTGATTGAATATCATGTCATATGCATCACGGTTATTGTTTCACACTTCACATATCACATATATGCTTTGTTTGAGGGGGAGCTCACTTAAATCTTGTGCAATGGCATTTGAGGCCATTTTTGAAAATTCTTCAAGCACAAATTTAGGGGAGGTCTCCTATCTTAATGGTTAAACTTTTCATGAATTTTATTCCTCCCCTTTGAGCCCAAATTGTTGTTGTCATCAATCACCAAAAAGGGGGAGATTGAAAGTGCATCTAGGCCCTAATTTGATTTTGGTGATTCTTGACAATCACAATTGGGATATGATGCGCTTGTATGAGAATGTGTGCAGGAATAAAAATAAAGAAGTTAAAAGAAATGGAAAAGAAGGTCCCCAATTCAAATTGCACGGTGAATAGCTAATTGAAAAGCATTTAAATTTATTTTTCGGTTTGAAATTGAGTTTAGGGTCACCGTACTATCAAGGGGGACGCATTTGATTGATTCAAGGGACCAAAAGTTTTCTCTTGAGATGATGAACACTTATGAGAGTCACACAACACAAATCTCCACATGGTTTGGCACTGCATGAAACTGGATGATCCGGTCCCTATGGCCTTTCGGCACTGAGCGGATCCGGATGATCAGGTTCATGAACCGGATGATCCGGACCTGGGAAGTTTGAGGCTGTTTTTTTTTCAACTAAGTCATGACCAGACCGGATGATCGGGTGTTACACCGGATGATCCGGTACCCCTTCGAAATACACATAACAGTCACATTTTGGGGGTTGGGTATAAATACCCCCTCACCCCCTTTCATTCATGTCTCTTGCTTCCTCTGACCAACCAGCCCCCAAAAGCATTCAATACACTCCCTCCCTTGCCTCCAAGCATTGATTCTAGCCAAGAGTCATCTAGAGTTTAGGTGTGAGTGAGTGTTGACGGCCATTACAACCTAGTTTTGACCGTCAACAATTCGGTGAAATGAGGATGATCATACCATGTTCCATGCATAAATGTGTTTATACTAACAAATTCCATAAGTTTTGGATGAGTTATGGTTGCAGGATGAAACAGGTGAAACAAGGGCCAAACCTGGCACAGAGCAAGGCCGGCCGGCCTAGCCCAGGCCGACCGGCCTCTCCTGGCCAGGTCTGGCCACGTCACTGATCCAGGAACTCAAGCAAACACCCAGGATGATCAAGCACCGTGCAATCAACATCTGTTTGATCCAAGGACCCGAAAGGCTTAGGTGGGAAACACATGGATTGAAGGGCCCACCGACCTCGGATTCTTGGACAGCCTCAACTGAACGCAACCGTTACCGACCTCAGGAAGCAATCAGGAGCGTCCACGACGAAGGCGGTGGCCAAGGGCGCCAGGTGTAGGCTGATCAGCCTACACCCGGCCGGTCGGCCTGCTGCTGCCTCCTCACGTGACCAACTTCAGCGTGGAGGTTAAGCAGGCCGGTGGCGTGACGGTTAAGCTGGCTACCGACCTTGGGAGGCTATAAAAGGCCACCTCCTCTTCATCCCAAGACACACACCACCCATCTCAAGTCTTTACTTGAAGGGAGCTCTTGTATCTTTTCCATTTCTTAGATTAGGATTAGAGTTGGGAGTAGAGTCGAGTCGAGCTTCGCTTAGATCTTCGGAGTCCTCGGAGTTCTGGTAAAGCTTTTGTATCCTTTTCTTCTTTTGAAGAGTTTATCATAACAATACTATCTTTTCACAGTTAAGTTTTGTCTCCCTTTAGTTTATTGTAGAGTTTAGTTTTAGCTCTACCGGGTTTTATCTCACGGGTTTGCTCGCCTTGACCGGGCCGTAAGACGCCTTAGGGAAGACGGGGATTTCTCTTGACAGGCCTCAAGAGAAATCTTAATCTTAAAGTGCAGACGTGGTGTCTGGCTTGTTGATTAACTAGGAAGTGTGTTGCACCCCACGGAACTGCAGTGGTAGGCGGCAGGTGGTGACAGCCCTGTTCGTCCTTCGTAGTCCACCACGTTCGGGTGTATTCATAACAGTAGTGCTGAGCCCGGAGAACCCCCTCTCTCACCCCGTTCTGAGGTTCTCCCGTTTTAGCCGTCGAAGCGAGCTCTGATCCCGGTATCTAAGCTAGAGTCTAGGCTAAGGCTAGAGTGTCTTTTGCTCTGTGTTAGTAAGTATCTAAGTCCGGTCTCTCCCAACATCTTTCCTTTTCTATAGACTTTGGAGCTTCTGTGTGTCGCTGGTCTTTCAGACCTTCTATCCGGTCATTCATTTGACCATTATCCTTCAAACCTAGAGTTTGTACCCTTGGGTTTTTGGCTTGATATTTCTGGCAAGATTTATCATATCATTCTTCAATACACTTTAACCATCTGCTTCCCTACGGAAATATAAATATGATACCCTGGGATAACTCTCGAGGTGAAGTGCTACAATGAGATATATTCTGTGCGCTTGCAGAATCCATTTTGCATACAACGACATATATCTTCGCGCTCTTGAGCGTTGCTAAAAACGTGACGCTAAGGAGTGCCAACAGTGAGATTTGGGGTTGAGTTCTTGAGCACCTTTGTGAGCTTGCACTTGTTCATCTCAAGAAGACTTGAAGCATCCTTTGATTCTTCGATTCGCGTTTGTTACGCTTGGAGCTTCGCTCCTAGACAGTTAGAGGTGCCGGTGAGCTTCCATCTTGCGGTTGAGGCTCCGGAAGTTTGTATTTCCTCCTCTCTTTGTGAGAGCAATAGTAAGTGACTCAATCTTTCTTTGTGGTTGATTGAGGGAGAAAAGGGCTAATGACAGCCTGGCACTTTGTGAGCTTCTCAATGGAGACATAGATCCTTCGTGGAGTGAACTTCAGGAACAAATCGTGTGTCTCCTCTTGCTACTATTGTTCTTATTGTTCTTGAGCTTGATTTGACCCGATCTACTTTTTAGTAGTGTTGTGCTTGTGTAGATCATATTTGCAGGCTTCTATACATCTATTATCATCTTTGTATTCAAATGGAATCATCAAAAGATAAGTAAAGTTTGAATCTCATACAAGTTTTTCATCCTAACTGGATCATCCGGTATTGCACCGGATCTTCCAGACACCGGAAGATCCGCTCCAATACCGTATCATCCGGTCCTGACAGCCTTTGTGAGATTTTTCAGGAAAAGTTCTAGGTCAGCCTATTCACCCTCCCCCCCCCCCATCTAGGCCTAGTGTTGATCCTTTTAGGAAGACATACGGGAAAACATGGCGCTGGCTCCGTGGCAAGGATATGCCGGTTTGTGCTCTACGTCAGCTGAGCATGGCGCCTGCGCTCTATGGCTGGTTACATTTTTTGATATGGACAAATTGCTTGTTGAGAACAAAGCTAAGGGATGAGTCATGAGCGAATGACAAACGGGCAGGATAAAACTAAGGGAGACAGGAGAGGCCACGTCCAGCGTGGCAACGCCTGACCATTTTTTCTTTTTCTCCTTTTATTCTTTTTATTTATCCCCAAATCAGTGTTGGCACTGTTGGCACTCCTTAGCGTCACGTTTTTAGCAACGCTCAAGAGCGCGAAGATATATGTCATTGTATGCAAAACGGATTCTGCAAGCGTACAGAATATATCTCGTTGTAGCACTTCACCTTGGGAGTTACCCCAGGGTATCATATTTATATTTCAGCAGGGAAGCAGATGGTTAAAGTGTATTGAAGAATGATATGATAAATCTTGCCAGAAGTATCAAGCCAAAAACCCAAGGGTACAAACTCAAGGTTTGAGGGATAATGGTCAAGTGAATGACCGGATAGAAGGTCTGAAAGACCAGCGACACACAGAAGCTCCTAAGTTTATAGAAAAGGAAAGATGTTGGGAGAGGCCGGACTTAGATACTTCCTAACTCAGAGCAAAAGACACTTTAGCCTTAGCCTAGACTCTAGCTTAGATACCGGGGACAGAGCTCGCTTCGACGGCTAGAACGGGAGAACCTCAGAACGGGTTGAGAGAGGGGGTTCTCCGGGCTCAGCACTACTGTTATGAATACACCCGAAAGTGGTGGACTACGAAGGACGAACAGGGCTGTCACCACCTGCCGCCTACCACTGCAGTTCCATGGGGTGCAACACACTTCCTAGTTAATCAACAAGTCAGACACCACGTCTGCACTCGAAGATTAAGATTTCTCTTGAGGCGTGTCAAGAGAAATCCCCGTCTTCCCTAAGGCGTCTTACGGCCCGGTCAAGGCGAGCAAACCCACGAGAATAAGCCCGGTAGAGCTAAGACTAAACTCTACACTAAAACTAAAGGGAGACAAAACTTAACTCTGAAAAGAGCTAAGAACTTTACTCTAAGAAAGAGCAAGAGATAAATATGAGAAATAAATTAAGCTCTGAATAAGATAGTATTGTTATGATAAACTCTTCAAAAGAAGAAAAGGATACAAGAGCTTTACCAGAACTCCGAAGAACTCCGAAGATCCGAGCGAGGCTTGACTCGACTCTACTCCCAACTCTAATCCTAATCTAAGAAATGGAAAAGATACAAGAGCTCCCTTCAAGTAAAGACTTGAGAAGTGTGGTGTGTGTCTTGGATGGAAGAGAGGGCAGCCTTTTATAGCCTCCCAAGGTCGGTAGCACTCGTAACTGTCACGCCACCAGCCTGCTTAACCTCCACGCGAAAGATGGTCGCGTGAAGAGGCAACAACAGGAAGGCCGGCCTGGTGTAGGCCGATCGGCCTACACCTGGTGTCCCTTGCCACCGCCTTCGTCGTGGACGCTCCAGATTGCTTCCTGAGGTCGGTAGTGGTTGCGTTTAGTTGAGTTGTACAAGGATTCGATGTTGTGGGCCCTCTAATCCATGTGTCTTGCACTCTAGGCCTTTTCGGGTCCTTGGATCAAACCGACGTTGATTGCACGGTGCTTAATCATCCTGGGTATTTGCTTGAGCTTGTGGATCAGTGACGTTGCCAGACCTGGCCAGGGGAGGCCGGACGGCCTAGGCTAGGCCGGCCGGCCTGGCCCTGTGCCAGGTTTGGCTCCTGTTTCATCTGTTTCATCCTGCAACCATAACTCATCCAAAACTTATGGAATTTGTTAGTATAAGCACATTTATGCATGGAACATGGTATGATCATCCTCATTTCACCGAATTGTTGACGGTCCAAACTGGGTTGTAATGGCCGTCAACACGCCCCCAAGCTTAGACTCTTGCTCGTCCTCGAGCAAGGCTAAACTCTAGGTTCGGTGGGTCAGGAGTTGCTTCAATGTTTATACTCTCTAAGTACCCTGTGCTTAAGCCGAAACTCGACAAATCATTTGAATAAGTTGGCATAAAAGAGAACTCATACCATGGTTCATCATGGGGCTACACGGTTCACATCTTGGGCTGTTGAGAGCCTGAACGGTCATCTCTGAAGTATTTCCTGCAAATTTTCAGGTTCCATCTCGGAGATATGAATTTTTTTCAAAAGATGGTTCATTCATTCCTCGATGGTGCTCTCGAATCACTCAAGGTGTTTAATCCTCACTCTTGGTCGGGATTGACTAATTTTTTCCTACACTAAGGCTGAAGTGGTGTTGTAGGTAGGGTAAGAGCGGCATACCTTGGTTACTTTTGTTGTCGAGTCGAAGAGTGGTTTGCGAGCGATGACACTCGTCAAATTCCGGTCATTGGAATTCATGGGTTCAAGTGGAGAGGGAGAAGGTATGATGCTCAAAGGTCTTGGGACTCCTTATTTTCTCTCTCTCGTATTTTTGAGATGTTTCTCTCTTCTTCTTTTCTTTTCTTTCGAATGGAGCATTATCTCCAACTTTTTTTTTGAATACATCTCTTCTCTTACTTTAGTAACAGAGAGGGATTCAACTTTGTATGGAGTGATTGAGGACCTTTGGGGTGAGATTTGTGGTGAGGTGAGTATATGTCATCGACGGTGGACGTCAACCCCGGAGCGGGATTTTGACTAGTCGGACATTTTGAGGCTGAGGTGCATGGGAAGACCGGTAATTGACAAGTGCCTTCTGCAAGCGGACTTCACCATTCGACAAGACTCAAAGCAACTCAAGATAGCATATGGTTGTTCTTGAGATATATAACTGTTTAGGCTCTGGATAGGACATTCAAACCATCGGGGAAGATTCACCAAGTAATATTTTATAAAAACTTCTGAGAGGTTCCTTACTAGGCATGCAGTTATACCTCGAAAGAAACCATATCAAAACTCACAATAACTTAAACAATGAACAGGTGCTCTCCTTCCACAGATAAACATGGTGGATCCTTAAATGCCAACGAACTCAAATACTTGGAAAGTAAGGGATTAAGCATGAGGCACTTAAAGGGCATAAACAGAGCAACTATTCATCATTCCAAGGTTTTCAACCATATTCCATACATAAGGAGCTTTTTATTCAACATTTTTTTGTTTTTTTATTATTGTTATTATCATATCAAGGCAAGGTACGGCAAGGCAAGGCACTGCACTTTCGAACATACTTGAGACTCCCCCAAGCTTCGCTGAAGCTCACTGATAGTTGGGGTCGTAGTGCATGTAGTCGAAGAAGCCGTGCATGTCGGTCTGGTGGGATGTGGTCATCCCCCAGTTCTGCTGCGTGAGGTCGGTGTTGTGTGCAACTTCATCTCTGAGCTGCTGCTGTTGCAGAGTCATCGTCTCCAACCTGGTACTCAAATCAGCGATCCCCCGGGAGACCGGGTTCTCGTAATCATACCTGGCGGAGGCGGATGGTCCGACCTGCGGGCCGTATCCTGCCGTTCCTTGATGGTAGTCGAAAGCTTCCTCGAAGCTCATGTGGGCAGTAGGATTCTCCGTCGGCTGCTGGTGGTAGTTATACTCGGGCTGCTGCTGGTAGGGGTACTCGGGCTGCTGCTGCTGGTGGTACTCGAGCTGAGGTGTGGTAGACGTTCCGGCTTCACTGTCGTGCCTGGTTTGCCTGCCACGTGTCACAGGGCCTACAACACTGTGGTGAGCGGGTTCCTTCCTTCTAAGCTGCATGGTTAGACTTTTCGCTGATCTCGGCGACAAAGCCGGGCATGGAAGCTCGACTTCGTCGACGAAACCAGGATAGCACATGAAGAGAGTATTGCCAGGGCCCTCGCGCAACAAGTGACCCTGGATAAAATGGTCTAAACCAATGCAAGCCTGATACTCTTGTGTAGCGGGAAGGAACATGACTTGAGCGCCCTGCAAAGCACCAATGTGGGTGGCAATGCGGGTGACTAGCGAGGTTATGTCAATCGTGGCTCGGACAGTGACTAACTTCTGCCAGTCGTCAAGCATGCTCAGGACAGGCGAGAAACGAATTTTCTTAACCATGGCATACAGGCACTCTAAATCAGATAAAAGGCAAAGACGCAAATCAGCTCGTGGGTGAACCACCATAGCAATCCACTTCACCAGAAAAACGAAGAGTGGGGTTCTGGATGGCAGTGATGCTATTTTTCCTCGAGGATGGCTCGCCTGTGATGCTATCCCACCATGCGGCACGGTTGTACCGGTGGGTTAGTCACCAGCAGGTTGGCATCAATGATGCATCTCTTGTTGAAACCAAGAGCCTCACTGAGTTGCTTCGGGGTCAAAGTAAAATCCTCGTTGAAAAATCGAAAGCAAATATTTGTCTCGTTGGGAAGAACTTCGACTTTCAAACTCATCAAAAACTCCATAGCGAGGAAGTGTGAACCTGTTTCCGAGACGGGGTAGAAGTTTTGCCATCCGACGTTGTTGAAAGCATGTTCCATGTCTCCTCCGAGACCGGTCCTGATCAGCAGTATGGGATCGAAGTACTTGGCATGCGTGTAGTAGAGGTCCTGGAGCTTGGCCAGCACCGTTCTCTCCCCTTCGGTCCGAGCTACGATATGCTCGATCTGAGTCATGATTCGGATGCGGAGCCTGTTCCGAGGCACTTCCTCTTCTTGGGACTCTGTGTCTTGTCGAGTTGAGTCGACAGACATAGTGTCCCAGGAAGCGGATGATCCCTGAGAGCGGCGGGAGCTCGAGGAGCTAAGCTTGGTCACGACTCCACGTGCCGTCTGACGTGCCTTTGTCCACATGATTCCTGCAAAAGGTTAGTCTCACAATACCCGAAGGAAATCAGGGGTTAGACAGTCAGAAGTTAGGCATTCTTGTGGGAGATTAATCACCACAACTCGGTTAGTCGTTCTTGCGGGGTAAGAACCACCACAAACGTCCTCGTTCAACCGGCAGGGGTTTGTTCTCACAAGAATTCAGGAATGGATTTTAGCAGAATTTTCTTGTGGCTTAAGCTCTAACCTTACTTAAAGATTTTCGAAATTCAGAGCGAGAGAGAAGGGAAGTGCTCAGGATGCATGCATACCTATGCTTGGGGGGAGTTGCTCCTGAGCTGGGCGTTGCCTTTTATAGAGGCGCGGCAAGGGGAGGCCGGCCGGCCTGGGGCAGGCCGTTCAGCTTGCACATGGCGCCGGTCGTGCCCATCCCGTGCGTCGGTGGTCACTCCACTGCTCCTGGTGCTGCTGGTAGGTGAGGATGGGACGGCGACGGTGGAGAGAGGCCGGCCGGCCTGCATGGGGCCGATCGGCCTGGTGTGCTGCCCAATTTCCTCCATCCTTTTGTGTCGTGCCCATTCACATGTGCTTGTTCCTTGCTGCTTTGATCTAGCCATGGAAGATGACAAGTGGGGCCGGCTGGCCTAGGTGGGGCCGGCCGGCCTGAAATTTGGCTGAATTTTTTTTTATATGCTAAGTGATGCATAAGTAAAATATGAATGTAAGTTTTGAAAATCAAACATGCTGGTTTGAAAGAAAGATTTAGGAAGGGAAACCTATTCTATATGCAATGCATGGATACGTACCATATACCTTATGGCGAGGGCTCGAGTTTTACGTCCTGAGCGGAACTCTCTGATTCTTCGTTCGGGGCTGATTTCACCCGCCATTCCTTTCGGTTTGGACGGGGCTTGGTTTCAACTTCCTTGTCGCGCTTTACTTTGCCTAGACCATGTTGATTAGGCCAGACCTCAGCTCAAATCCCCCTTCCTGTGCGTTCGACAGTACCGGGAAGTTGCTGCTTGACGGGGCTGAGAACTCACGGAGTGTCTTCTTCGGCTGAGCCATCTCTGGTGATTCTGGGGCCGAAGAATACGACGAACCTGTGTCTGGTTGACTGGTTCGGACTCGGAGTCGGATGACGACTCGAGAGTGTTGCTTGAGCTGAGTGAAATCTGGGGAGGTACGACTCTTTTGCGCACTACTCTTCCAATGCATTCTGGATTTGGATCAAAGTTTGACGGTAGGTTGAAACCAGTCATGCACTACACTGCAAACACATCAAAAATAGACGAATGTTGTAGTGGTGAGGTCACTAGGGTTAGTGGTTTGGTAAATCTGTAAAGACTATCAAATGATTCAACAATAACTTTAGCCAATTGCTTCCCCGGCAACGGCGCCAGAAATGCTGGTTGGCACTCCTTAGCGTCACGTTTTTAGCAACGCTCAAGAGCGCGAAGATATATGTCGTTGTATGCAAAACGGATTCTGCAAGCGCACAGAATATATCTCGTTGTAGCACTTCACCTCGGGAGTTACCCCAGGGTATCGTATTTATATTTTCACGGGGAAGCAGATGGTTAAAGTGTATTGAAGAATGATATGATAAATCTTGCCAGAAGTATCAAGCCAAAAACCCACGGGTACAAACGCTAGGTTTGAGGAATAATGGTCAAGTGAATGATCGGATAGAAGGTCTGAAAGACCAGTGACACACAGAAGCTCCTAAGTCTATAGAAAAGGAAAGATGTTGGGAGAGGCCGGACTTAGATACTTTCTAACTCAGAGCAAAAGACACTTTTGCCTTAGCCTAGACTCTAGCTTAGATACCGGGGACAGAGCTCGCTTCACCGGCTAGAACGGGAGAACCTCAGAACGGGGTGAGAGAGGGGGTTCTCCGGGCTCAGCACTACTGTTATGAATACACCTGAACGTGGTGGACTACGAAGGACGGACAGGGCTGTCACCACCTGCCGCCTACCACTGCAGTTCCGTGGGGTGCAACACACTTTCTAGTTAATCAACAAGTCAGACACCACGTCTGCACTCGAAGATTAAGATTTCTCTTGAGGCCCGCCAAGATAAATCCCCGTCTTCCCTAAGGCGTCTTACGGCCCGGTCAAGGCGAGCAAACCCACGAGAATAAGCCCGGTAGAGCTAAGACTAAACTCTACACTAAAACTAAAGGGAGACAAAACAAAACTCTGAAAAGAGCTAAGAACTTTACTCTAAGAAAGAGCAAGAGATAAATATGAGAAATAACTTAAGCTCTGAATAAGATAGTATTGTTATGATAAACTCTTCAAAAGAAGAAAAGGATACAAGAGCTTTACCAGAACTCCGAAGAACTCCGAAGATCCGAGCGAAGCTCGACTCCACTCTACTCCCAACTCTAATCCTAATCTAAGAAATGGAAACGATACAAGAGCTCCCTTTAAGTAAAGACTTGAGAAGTGTGGTGTGTGTCTTGGATGGAAGAGAGGGCAGCCTTTTATAGCCTCCCAAGGTCGGTAGCACTCGTAACTGTCACGCCATCATCCTGCTTAACCTCCACGCGAAAGATGGTCGTGTGAAGAGGCAGCAGCAGGCCGGCCGGCCTGGTGTAGGCCGATCGGCCTACACCTGGCGCCCCTGGCCACCGCCTTCAACGTGGACGCTCCAGATTGCTTCCTGAGGTCGGTAGTGGTTGCGTTCAGTTGAGGTTGTCCAAGAATCCGATGTTGTGGGCCCTCTAATCTATGTCTCTTGCACTCTAGGTCTTTCGGGTCCTTGGATCAAATCGATGTTGATTGCATGGTGCTTGATCATCCTGGGTATTTGCTTGAGCTTGTGGATCAGTGACGTGGCCAGACCTGGCCAGGGGAGGCCGGTCGGCCTAGGCTAGGCCGGCCGGCCTGGCCCTGTGCCAGGTGTGGCTCCTGTTTCATCTGTTTCATCCTGCAACCATAACTCATCCAAAACTTATGGAATTTGTTAGTATAAACACTTTTATGCATGGAACATGGTATGATCATCCTCATTTCACCGAATTGTTGACGGTCAAAACTGGGTTGTAATGGCCGTCAACACGCCCCCAAGCTTAGACTCTTGCTCGTCCTCGAGCAAGGCTAAACTCTAGGTTCGGTGAGTCTGTCAAGGGTTTAGACATTATTCCGAAGTTCCTGACAAACTTACGGTAATACCCTGCCAAACCCAAGAAACTGCGAAGCTCCTTAGCATTTGTCGGTGATGGCCAATCTACAATTGCAGAAATCTTGGGGGAGTCAGTTGCTACCCCTTGCTAATTGATCACATACCCATGGTAGTTGACATCCCTCTAAGCAAATGTGCATTTCTTCAACTTGATCTTCCACTGATCTTGTAAGAGTAACTAAAAGACCAGTCTGATGTGGGACACATGTTCCTCATACGTTCTGCTATAAATGAGGATGTCGTCGATGAACACCAATACAAACTTGCACACAAAAGGAGCTAGAGTAGAGTTCATTGCAAACTGGAATGTGCCTGGTGCCCCGGTGAGACCAAAGGCCATAACTCGAAATTCATAGTGACCACAATGAGTCTGAAAGGTTGTCTTGAATTCTTCTCCTGGTTTGAGATGAATTTGATGAAATCCCGCATGCAGATCCAGTTTGGTAAACCAGCTGGCATAAGCCAGCTCATCCAGGAACTCGTCAATGACCAGAACTAGATACTTCCCTTTGACGGTAATAGCATTTAAATGTTGGTAATCAACACAAAAGCGCCAGGAGGAGTCTTTCTTCTTGGCCAGTATGACTGATGATGAAAAGGGGCTGTTGCTGGGTTGGATGAGGCCGGATTGGAGCATCTCTTTAATTTGTTTCTCAATCTCGTCCTTGAGAGTTGGAGCAAACTTGTAGGGGCTGATGTTAACCGGGGCTGCACCATCAATCAGCAGAATGGAGTGGTCACAAGGGCGCTCTGGGGGAAGTTTTGTTGGCACCTCAAATAATGTAGCGAACTCTACGACCAATTCTTCAATCTCAGGTGGAAAGGACACTTCCACCTGTCGTAAGATGCTAATATCTGTACTGAACAGACTTGAACTACTGATCCTTCAAATAACTCTGCCACCTCACCACATAGTAGTGCTGAAGAATCTTGATACGGAATAGAGATCCACTTGTGTCTCCAATGCACCTTCATCGGGCTGTGTTGCTCAAGCCAATTAAGTCCCAGTATCATATCATATGATAAGAGCGGGAGAATCTTTAGGTCACACTGGAAAGAGTACTGAGATATAGACCATTTTGCTTGGTGCAAATGTGAGGAGCATGCCAGTACTTGACCATTAGCCACCTGAACATTAACAGCAGTAGGCAACAGAGAGACACCCTGTAACTGAGCAGCTACCGAATCGCTGATAAACGTGTGAGAGCTTCCAGAATCAACCAGAATCTTAATTGGTCTTCCTTGAATAATAACCAACAGACTCATAGTGCGAGGAGCTGGATCCCCAGAAACAGCACCTAAGGACAGAGTTAAGAATAATTGTTCTTGTGCTTGATCAAGATTACCAGCCATGAAGGAATCAGAGTCATCATCTTGAAAGACATCCATCATCTCTTGCAAAGCATGAAGTTGCACTTTCTCTGCACATTTGTGGTCCTTAGACCATTTCTCAGCACAATGTTGACATAACCCTTAAGCTCTACAATAAGCTCACAGCGCTTGCCAACCCTCGCTAGCAGATCGTGCACGAGCAGCTTCCGTGCCCCGACAGTCTTCTGCTGAAATATTGACAGCCTTGTCCACTCTATTAGGAGCTGGTAGAAGAAGAAACTGGACCCCATCAGACTTGGCAGCATAGGAATAGTCAGAGCGCCTGAATTCCTTCCTCCTAGGAGGCTGCAACACCTCTTCCTGCAGCTGAGCCAAAATAAAGGAAGTATCCAAATCGGAGGGGTGTTGAGAAAGCACAACAGCTTTAAGATCATCTCGTTGGCCATCAATGAATCGCATAGTGTAATGCAAAGGATTAGCTAAGCCTTCATAAGCAGCAAGTTGGTCCACTAAACCAAAAAAGTGCTCAGTGTAATATGTGAGGGATCCTATTTGTTTGATGAGGATCATTTGTCTCACTAGGAATTCATGTTGTTCCCTACTGAATCGTGCCAAGAACATCTTAGAAAATTTGGACCAAGAACGGCTTTTAAGTTTACTTTCTATCGACTGTAGCTAGCGACTTGCTGCTTCAGAAAAATGCATAGTGCCTACCAATATCCAGCGATGGGGCTCAACATCACAAAATTCAAGGTAATCAGCGGCTCTACTTAACCACAGCTTGGGGTTCTTGCCAGTAAAGGTAGGAAAATTCATCTTTGGCAATTTGCTAGATCTAGAACTACCATTGGCCGGGAGATGTAGCACGGTCGTGACCGACCCGTACCCATTCTCCCGTTTGATGTTGTCGACGCGGTGCCCATGGGGCCTCTCGGCTTCACTTGTAACAGGCGGGCGCTCGGCAGCCGATGGAGCGGATGTTGGTGCAGGCAGTACTGGGGTAGGAGGACGACGCGGATCCAGGAGTGCGCGCTCCCAATTCTTCGAGATCTTGCTCACCTCCAGGCAGATGTCGTCCATAGTTCCCTTGATGTCAGGTCACCATTCGTCGAAGGAGGATGCAGTGCACTCTGGAGCGGACACACGCGTATCCTGGGAGACCTTGAGGTCCGCAAAGCGGCGCTCCCAGACGTCATCAGTCTTGGCGAGGTGAGACTCGAGGTGTTCTTCAACTTCTGCGTACTGGGTCTCGAGCTTGGCCGAAGTTTCCGAGATGTGGTTCTCGAGCTTCTGCTCCGACTCAGAGAAACGAGAGCCCCACTTGGACTCGAACTCATCGAATTTCTTGGTGAGCTCATCGAGGATGATTTTAGTCTTTGGATTCATGGCACCTTGGCGACGTTGAAGACGAGTTAAGTGGTTGTGCGTTGGCTTACGATCCAGATCGAGATCATTTCGTTGATTTGAGACGCTGGATGAGGAATTGGCCACAATTTCTCACGCTCAGCAACCCTACCCTGATACGACTCAAGAAGATGAAGAGATTCGAACGAATCGATGGAGGAAAACGGAAGGAGGTCGTCGGGATCGGGTGAATCTGATACCAATTGTTAGCAACAGAATAGCAGGGGAAAGGATTGGAGAAGGAGATCAGAGGAGTAGAGGAAGGAGATCCAGGGAAGAAAGAAAGGCAGAGGAAGGTTTTCTTCAAAAACAAGATGTCCTCATTCTCTCTCTAGCTATATAGCCAAACACTCGATACATGGGCAAGGCCCCTCACCAATGCGTGCAAGCACTACTCCCACATAGGCCCGATAACTCTCGGGTTGGGCTTCCTTGTCCTCTCGCTTTCCTTCGGCCCACTAGACGGAATCAGAGAGTCTTCAGGGGTCGATGGATCAGACACAGTAACAACAGCCCCCACATCTACCTAGCGTCCCTTCCCTGTGCCGCTGCTGACCGATCTATTTATTAAATTTTTCCCCTACCGATGACTTCGATTCAGTATTGGGTTCCGACCAAAAACGAAGATAATAATGAAGCCAACTCGATTGGAAGTTTGGAACACGGTCAAATAGATAGATAAAAGAGAGGAAGAGAACGAACTCCCAAATCCAAGAATATCCAAATCATAGAGGCTACAGCTTGAGGCTGAGTGATGCACGGCTGCAGCACTGGGAACGCTGATTCGGCAGAGGACGTGGAGACGATCAGACGACAAATAGCGAATGCTATCCCATGCTCCGCCGATGTGCCACCCCCGGCGAGCTACTGCACTGCAGCCAGCACCGCACGGCCGCACACGGCGCAGATGGACCGCCGCCCTCTTGTGTTGTCATGCATAGCGCGATGCGCCGTCGCCGGCCGGGTAACCGCTGCACTGCAGCTGCAGTTGGCGCTGACCTCCCGTGCTGCCTCGCGTAGCATAGATGCGTCGCCGCCGGCCGCGGAGCCGCTGCCCTTGCCGCTGTCGAGGCCTGAGGAGCTGCTGCATCGCCGCTGGCCAAGGAGCCGCTGGCCAGGAGGCACTACACGCTTACGCCGCCACCGAGGAGCTGCTGGATGGGAATGACCGAGTGAGAGATAAATAAATCTAGCGGAAGGATAAGGCACAACTGGCAAAGAAATCGATGAGGGTTGACTACCGACGGGGGTGTGTGTGCTAGAGTTTTCTTCGGCTTGGGCTGGTGTTGGGTCTTCGTATTGTTAAAATTGTGACTTACATATAGCAACCAATCAATAAGTAGACAAGAATGTCTAAATTGCTATAGTATTGTATGTTGTTTTAGAATAACAACTCACCGTGATCGTGAATGATACATATCAATAGAAATTGGTATTACAAGTTGCTTATTTTACAAACCGTATTTAAAGTCATGCCTAATTTTCCAAATGTGTGTGTTGGTTCATTTTTTAAATTCTAAAAAATAATGTGAGATTGAAAATATGCAATGTTTATTGTTTCATTTCATCTAAATATTCTACACAATTTATGATTTCATTTACAATCATAACAACCACATGTATTTAGCTTCGCCTGTAGCAACGCACGGGCATGTTTGCTAGTATTCTTAAAAAAAGTAAGAACAAAACAAAGTATCGAATTGAGCGCCGTTTTCCTAAATAATTAAGTGTGTTGATCGTTCTTCTGGCATCAACGTTATAGTTCTTCCTAAATAATTGAGCGCCGCGGGCTGCGGAGCCGCTGCCCCTGTCAAGGCCCGAGGAGCTGCTCCGTCACGGCTGGCCGAGGAGCCACTGGCCCGGAGGCGCTACGCGCTTACGCCGCGGCCGAGGAGCTGCTGGCCGGGAATGACTGACGAGTGAGAGATAAATGGATCTAGCGGAAGGATAAGGCACGACTGGCAAAGAAATCGATGAGGGATGAACAACGACGGGGTGTGTGTGCTAGAGTTTTCTTTGGCTTGGGCTGATGTTGGGCATTCATATTGTTAAAATTGTGAATTACATATATCAACCAATCAAGGGCCCAGGAGGAGCGGACGCAGCTGCCGTCGGGTGAACTTTAGGAGGATGAAGCACCGGCTCCAGCGCCTAAGCCCACGCCAGAGCCACCTCCCTTGCCTTGGTCTGGAAAAGCTCCAGGTCGGCGGCGGGGGTCTCGTGGGGGATCCCATCACTAATACGCAGGGCGTCCACGTTGTAGTGGGACAACGTCGTGGTGAAGGTGTGGTAGGAACCCTCGAAACAGCCGCGGGACTCGGCTTCGCGCACCAACCACTTCACGTCATCCGCCAGCTGGGCAACGGCGGCACAGAGCGGCCCAGGCTCCACGGGAACTTCTTTCACCAGGCCACAGAGGGCAACTTCCAAGACCAATCGCAAGTTGGAGTGCTCTAGGCCCACGGCGTCATGCGACCCCTGCAAGGAAGAAAGCTTCTGGCCCAGGTCAGCAAGCTGAACCTTTATCTCTTGGCGGCGGCGCTTCCCTTCCAAGATTTGTCTTGTAAGCCCTGCGTTAGGCCAAGATTCAGGGCCCCAATCCCAAGAGGAACAAAGGCTGAATGGAAAAGCATGGACAGAATTTACCTTTGACAGATTGTTTGAACACATCAACTTCCATCGACAGGGCGGCAGCCACACCCTCCGCATCTTCCTTCTGCCCATGCTCCTCAAGGACCTCAGCTTCAGCACGCTCAAACAGCTCACGCTCCCGAGCGAGCTCAGACTCAATAGCGGTTTTGGCTTGCTCCTCCTGCAGGACACGCACCTCGGCACCCTCCCGAAGTTGGCGCTCCCAAGCAGCCTGCGCCTCAGTGTCAGAACGAGCCTGACGCTCCGCAGGCAGGTGTGGCTCAGCATCCTCCCGATCCAGCCAGGAGCGCTCAGCCTGGGCACTCGTCTCCTCCTTGGCCAGCTTCTCGGAAGCAGCAAGCCACTCAGCTTTTTCTCGAAGGCTCTTCTCCTCATGGACCTAGACCTGGAGGTCATCGCTGCGCTGCTTCTCGTCCTGAAGGTCCGCTCATAAGCGAGCAACTTCCGCTGCAAGGGCATCCCGCTTTGCAGAGAGAAGGCGGGCAGCCTCCTCCGCCTGGGCCTGCGTTGCGATGAGCAGCCGACCCGCCTCTTCACGAGACGCCCTTTCACGAAGCAGGGCAGCCTGCGCTTGACAGCCCGACCGCATCAACGACTGTGCAACAAAAAAAAGGTTCAGAAGCATGACAAAACGACGAAAGATGAGGATAAGAAACAAACCTGGTAACCAGGAATAAATACATCTCGAAACAGGGCCTCGGCCGCCCGCGCTGACCCGGCTAAAGAAGCCAGAGACCGCATCATCTCGCCGGCTTCCGCCTCCATCCAACGCCAGCCTTCTTCGAGCTCAACCACTTGGGAAGGGCCCCGTGAGCTCAACTCGCCAGACTCAAGGGGGACATGCACCGGAGCCGGCGGTGACCGGGGAAAGGAGGTGGAGGCTTCAACCTCTGCCGCCATAGTTGCCGTGGGAGAAGCCTCTGGGCAGAGACGGATGAAGGAGCACCCCACATCACCTACAAGGGTGGAGAGGAGACCAGCAGAAGCCTCCATCGTCACGATCGCCGGACGCCCTTCAACGGAAGCAGACTCCACCCCGACCATGGTGGACGTTGGAGCGTCCTGTCCAAGAACGGGGCGGGTGTTCGCCGTCCTCTCAGCTCTGGTCAAGGATTGGATCTCCAGATCCGCCACCATGATGTTTGGCTCCGGCCTGGCCGCGTCAGCATCTGTGAATTCACCCCTCAATACACCAAGGGAATCCGCCGCCCTCTCATCCTCCGCGGCCGTGCGTGTCTCTGTTTCTGAACAGGGTGGAGTCAGCACTCTTGGCGATGACAGGACCGCTTGGTGCGACGATTCTGGGCTGCTCTCAATCACGATCGGGGAAGGCGGCTCCTCGCCATCACCCGACGGCGGTGGACCCATGCGCGAGCTGTCATCCTGAGCGAGTCTGGGGGCTTCTCACCCCTCCACGGCCGGGAGGAAGGGACGATGCAGGGGCAATGGTAACGGCTCCCGCCCCGGCACGAGGCGGAGGAGGGGTCAGACGAAGCCTCTTATGGGGCGGCAGCTCTGGCGTGTCCCTCACAAAACTTCTAAGAACAAGCAAATCCCTGATTGAACACAAAGACGGGAAGCAAAAAAATGCAAGGAAGGAAAAAGCAAACGGGAGCTGACCTCTTCGCCCTCGGGAGCCCAGGCGCCGGGAGCGGCGCTCCAATGTTGGCCGAAGCTATCTCGGCACGGGATCCACTCGCGGCACCCCCCGTACCGAAGGAGGCCATCATGGAGAGAAGCACCTCCCTGAGCGAGAACCCAGGGAGGACAACATTTGGGCTTACCGTGGCCGCAACGGAGCTCGGGGTTGCCGATGACGGATGTATTTGTAACTGCAGAGGCGAAGGCCCGACCACCTCGCCATACCGAAAGGCTCCAAGGCCAGCGGTCGGATGGGGGTTAGGCGAGCACTCTCTTTCCAGCTCTCCCCATTCAACGCCATCGACATCTCCCTCGCCGGCATCATCCTCATCGTCGTCGCCGGCTTCGCTGACGGCGTCCTCCAAAGGACCACCCTCCACGGCGAAACGCCTCAAACATTTCGGCCTCTGTCTCCGAGTCCGTGTCCTCAAACACATCAGAGGAATCGGCATAGTTGGATACGCCGGCTCGCTCGTTCACAGCTTTTCGCTGGGCACGGCGGATTTGGGAGCTTTTTCTCCTCGCTGCTCTGTTCACCCTCCGTTGGAAGGTTAGCCGCTTCCACTCCTCCACCTCTGGGAGACGAGGCCGACTCTGGAACCAATGGAAGCCTGACTGAGGAAGGAAAAGAGGAACAAGGTTAGCAAGGCCACGAATAAAGGACACCGCAAAAAATAACCGAGCAATCAAGCGAAATAGGGCTTACCATTGGGAGGAACCCGGGATCGGGTATCGCTTTTGGCTCCCCTGGGATCGGGAACTCATCGGGGATTTTCTTCTTCTCCAGCACATCCCCGGTGCGTGCTAGGACCTCAGAGTTGTTGATGGGTCATCTCCCACATCTGCAGGCACCAGAGGATCAGCGGCGCGACCCTCCTTGCCTGATACGTTGCGATAACACTGGCACCCGATAGTACCCCGATAGGACCGCTGACTTCAGCCAACGGATCGCAGAGATCAGCCCGTGGAGGTGATTCTGGTCTGGGAACGAGAGGTATGTGCCCTATCGGTTCTTCTTCTTGAAGAAGACGCGCCCGGTGTACGAAGGAAAACACGTCTCGGGGAAGTTGCAGATGTAGATCCATTGATCATGCCACCCCTTGTTTGACGTGGGGAAGGCGAAGTCGTTGAAATCCTTCTTCCGACCCGTACGGAGGCAGATGCCGACACACCCCACCGGCGACGCCTTCTTGTCACGGGGGATTAGCTGCACGCAAAAGTAGTAGCAGAAGAGGTACCAGTGCGGCTCGATCCCCAGGAACCGCTCGCACAACATGACGAACCTCGAGTTATACCCGAGGCCATTGGGGTTGAGGTGGTGGAGCTCGATGCCGAACTCGAAGGGACCTAGAAACCATGCTCAAAGAAGGGGACGAGCGCCACCACGTAGCTCGGCAGCGGCGCCGGCTCACGCTCACCTTGGGGGAGAATCCACTCCCTCGCTGTGGTCAAGGGGCGAATCAAACCTTTGTTGGTCAACCCTCGCATCCTCGCAAGAGAGACCCCGGAACGGTCCCATGAAGGGATCTCCTATGCGAGCCTTGGGGGGAAGGTAGGAATGGCGTCACGGAGGCGAGACGCGGCCGCGCCTTGCGCCAAGCAGGAAGCCGTGCCCCAGTGATGTGACGAAGACGCCCCTCGTGAAGAGCCACTGCCGCAAAGCCTTGATGGATCCATCAACAACTGCGACAGCGGGCCAGCGGCAAAATGCGGCGAAAAATGAAGAACAACAAGCAAAAGCAAGAGCGGATAAGCACGGGGCGGCGAGCGCGAGGAAAGACAGGTGAGAGGGAAACGAAAGAAGAACAACTAAGGCCTCACCCCCCTTTTTATTCTCCAAAGGGCAACGGGCAGGAGTAATAACTCCCTCTTTACGGGGCGCCACCGGAGACTCCGCCCACATCGCTCAAGAGGACCCACCACGACTGCCACGCACGTCTAAAAGGGTGCGCGAGGAGCCGGATGGTTCACCTCCTCGGGCCACACCAAGGTAAGGAAAACTGGCCTGGGTCGTAGGTGCCCCAAGCAGCCCAAACCACCTCGGGTTCGAAGGCCAGCCCATGAAAGGGTCGCGATGGCCGCCCGGGTATAAAAAGTGAGGGACGAAGCGAAGGGCAGCCCACTAGCGGCCATAATCCCACGCGCACGACAGTGTATGGGGCCCATGTGACGTGCTCGAGTCGGGGCTGATGTGACTCATGAGGAAACCTCTTCGAGAGGGGGCAACTAGCACTTGGGGTCATGCGAACGACCCCGAGAACCAGAATGGGACAGGATAACACAAATTTTCTTGAAGTTGGCCCCCAGCGGGTCCATCGGCGCCTTAGCGAATGGCCAACCGGACTTCACTCGAGTTACCCGCTAGAAGCTTAACGGACACCATGCTACTACCAAATGAGGAAAAAGCGCGAGGCGGTCCTAACTTCTCACCTTCTTTTGGCAAAGGTGCATGGGAGGAAATCGACAAAGAAGGGCGAGAGGCGAGACCTCGAGAAGGACGACGCCACACACCAAAAATGCCCAAAAGGCCAACAAAGCAAACAATATCTCAAAACAAAAGCCCCCAGACGAATTTACAACTCCCCCAAGGGCTCGGGGGCTACTATCGGGGGGGGGGGGGGCAGTATCGGGGCCCCCCAAGGCAAGGAATACACGCGTGAAATAAACAGAGGCTTAGGCGGAACCGGCTCAGCCCACGAGGAGGAAGTGGCCAAACGAATGACGCCTCGCCCGACCCACCAAGGTTGGGACGAACAAAGGCACAACTCGAGAGACTTTCGCCTTGCCCGACCCCCGGTGGGAACGGGAGACGGACACGTGGCATAGGTCGAGTCCGCCTCGCCCGATCCCCCGCAAGGTCGGGAGGCGGACGCCCGGTTCGAAACCAAGACCGCCTCGCCCGACCTCGAGAGGGAATCTTTGACTCCCTCTCGCCTCACCAAGCCATCGTGGGGCCCGAAGGCACGCGAGACGGTCAGAGATTCACCAAAAGGTGTGCTTAAGGGCAGGTGCCCTGTGAAGGACCGAATCGGCGACCAGAGAGGGGGGGAGTGAATGGGAGCCGATAAAAATTCTTTCCAACCAATCCAGGCTATTCTCCCAAATCAACTCCAACGCCTCCGAAAGCGATCTTGCCAAGATCACGTAGCCACTGTCAAGCTACTGACCCTAGGAGCAAGAAACACGCAGCGGAACTCGAATCGATCGAGATGAACACAAAACGAACCGAAACGAGGCAAAACCTTCTCTACCCAGCCAGGGGCGGTTTAACCTCCCTAGGGGCAGTTTAACCGCCTAGGGGGGGCGGTTTAACCTCCTGGGGGCGGTCAAACTGGGAGCTCTCGAGAAAAAGTCAACTCGTGAGTCGATCTCCCAAACGGCTTGAGCTCTTGAGACGAAACTTTGGGAGATGATGTACACCTTCAGTGGAGTATATTCCCCAAAAATCTCGGCCTCAAACACACTAGAACTCCCGGAATCTCAGATCTCGTGAAGAACACTTCCAACCCGAGTTCATCCAAAAATCCCCAAATCCGAAGCGATTCTTTGCGTTTTGAGGGGGCAAATCACCAGGAAAAGAGTGTCCACGACCTCATGTGTGAATCCCCCAAACAAACACGCAAGGAAACGACCTCAAACACAAGGAATCGAAAATCTCCCAAAGGGGCCAAAAAGAGCCACGGGATGAACAACGAAATCACACAAAGAGGGATACAAGAAAGCCAAATCTTCCATACATCACGAGGTCAACTTCTTTACAAAGAGGCTAGCTATCCTCCCTTCATCCAACCCTCTCAAAGATTTCTCCGGTGAAGCACTTGGCTAGCCTATGGAAAACTAGAAAGAAAAACTAAAGGAAAATAGTTCAAGTGCAAGGGAAATAAAACTAGACTACTTAGACGACAGCCACCAGCCCCTAGGGGGTCTATTATATAGTCCAAGTGGTGCTGCTCTAAAGACTAAACTACCCCTAAGTGATACATACCCCTCAGGGGCAAATTTGACATTTTCGCGAAGATTTTTCCGGCTGGGACACCTTCCACTGCAAGCTAGCTTCCCTCCGACGCAAGCCTTGCAGTCACGCCGCGTGTCCTCCGGATCGAAGCTCCTCGACGCCGATTTTGGGCCGGCCCAGGGGGAGGCGGTTAAACCGCCCCTGGGGGGCGGTTAAACCGCCCCTGGCAGCCACTCTGGCCCAGCCGCCCAAATTCGCCTCGTCGAGTCCTCGGTCCTTGGTTTTGAGGCCCAAACCAAGGGAAACCGTCCACCGATGATTTTGTGGCCAAATCACCAAACCCCGCGCGCAAACTTCGGTTGTTAGCCGCCACCTTGCGCCGGCTTCTCGTCCGCGTACGAGCTTCGGTTGTGAGCCGCTACCTCGCACCGGAACCACGTCCCCTTGCTCGTTCTTGCCAGCATGTGAACCGCACTTGATCCATCTGGCCACCGGGTCCCTCGAACCAAGCCTACTTGTCTCTCCGCTCCTCGGAGGCCGCCATGGCTAAGACCTTTCGCGCCTGTTCTTCACCTGCACCAATGCAACCAAGCCGCATTCTACACCTGCAATACTTGAGCCAAGGGAAACGTCAATCCACACCACGTTGTCAATCACTCATCACACCAGGAAGCGACCATCCACCGGTCCTCGGACACACCGGGTCCTCAATCTCCCCCTTGATGAGTGCATTGACAACACACACATAGTAACCAATGATATGAAGAAAATATAAAAGAAATCGAAAACAAGACTCAAGCAAGTGACTAAAAGCAAGAACAAGCCGAGAACAAAGTCACTCTGCAAGAGAAAGCTCCAGAAACGCCGACCCTTCAAGAAGAAGCGAAAGGGCTCAACACCATCGGCAAAAGAGCAAAAGCACAAAGCACAAATCACAAACTTCAAATCCTCCAACTCACTTTTCAGGACTCTCAAAGCACTCCTCCTGCAAAGATGCAACTCCCCCTGAACAAGTGAACTTGTGCGTGCGAAAATCACTCGAAAATGGCTCAAATCTTCCCAACTCGTGTGCACTCAGCACAGGGGCGGTTAAACCGCCCAGGGGGGCGGTTAAACCGCCCCTGGCAGATGACCAAGGCCAAAAATGCCAAAAATGCACAAACCAACTCGCAACGATGCCGTTCCAACTTGAAAACCTTCCCCATGTGCCCAGCAAGATTTTCCAATGATCAAACTCTCAGAAACTTCACAAATTTTCAGAAAACCACATTTGGGCAAAACTTTCAATCTCTCACACAAATCCGGCAAAATCTAGAGCAAAAGCTTTCCTACAAATTCTGCAAAGTCTCCCCCTTGCAAAATGTTCCAGAAATTCTCCCCCTTGTTGACAATGCACACATCAAGGCAAAATGTACAAAATGCAACTACAAGCTTCTCAAATATACAATGAGCAATACAAAATGCTACAAGTTAGAGAAGAGGCAAACTAGATAGTTCATCATGTCACACGGGCATTGCCATCAAGAAGGTGAAGACATATATCCAATTGACAAAGCCATGAGCAAATTGTGGATTTTTATCAAAATTGTCACCACATGAGCAAAGTCCTAACCATGGATTGTTCAAGCAAAAAAGGACTTCATCTCACCAAAATCATGAAAGGACAAGCATTCTTGGCAAAAGATCATCATAAACGCCCAAGTTCTACCTCATGTCATGTCAAAGCACGGAGCCATGTGTTCACTTCTCATGGGAGACTTCTCCGGCAAACAACATGCAACCGCTTAGCACCCATGTGTGCAAGTGTGTGCAATGGTGAAAGCATAGAAACATGAGCATAATTTTCTGCAAATATATCTTTTTCTCAACTTTCTTCTTTCATGCATAGACATTCATCTTTCAAATTTTTCAAGTTAAGCATGGTACATGAAATGTCTTTGCGACAGAAAGAAACTTATGCTCCTCCACAAGATAAAGCATGGGCTAAACATTTACAATGACAAAGGTCTTTGACCCAATTGAAAAGAATATCACACCCTAACATGATCTTAAGCCAGATATAGCCATTTCGGCTCAAACAAGACATGCAAAGGCATTTACTCATGGGTGAAGGATTTAAGTTCAGTTTGTCATTTTAATTCGAAAAGAGACTATCTCAAAAGAATATATATCAAGACCATCAAGAGCATAGCCATCCATACAAGTAATCCCTAGCCAGCCTGCCTAAACTCTAAAATGTAGCAAGTTGTACCAATCACTGCATATAGGAGAAGCTCATCCTAAGATATGATACAAAAGATGAAATCAAGATACAAAAGCAAGAAAAAGTGTACATCAAGATACAAAGATGGTACAAAAGTATACATATGCTACAAGAGAAGCCTCCAAAACTCAGCTCAGAAAACCGCACACACACCAAGTTCTCCTCGCAAGCGGGTGAAGGTAACTTGGTCAAGTGGCTTAGTGAAAATGTCTGCAAGCTGGTTTTGGGTAGAAACATGGGCAAGCTCAATCTCAAAACACAAGCGCGATCAAAGCACAAATACAAAGCTCCCCCTGGAATGTGCAACCGAAATGCAAATCCAAGGTTCAGGTTCAATCATCAGCTCCCCTTGGAATGTGCAACTGAAATGCAAATCCAAGGTTCAGGTGCAAACTTCAAACTCCCATGATATGCACAATCAAAATGCAAATGCAACAAACTCACAATCTCATGCAATCCAAAAAGCTATAAGCAAAGTCATCTCCTTGTCAAACCAACTTGAGCAAATTTCTCCCCATTAAATAAAGCTGAGCTCCCCCTCAATCAAAGACACCTAGAAAAACTAGAAAAGGTGTACAAAAGCAAATGGAAAGCTCCATCATAAAAAGAAGAAAAATCTCAAATGAGCAAAATGCAACAAAAGATACCAGATAAACAAATGTACAATATGCTACACAAAACATAAAAATCATGATACAGGCACAAAGCAAGCTAAATATACACAGATGAACACAAGAGTGTACAAGGGATATACTCACAATACATAGTGTACACGGGCCACATCGGGGCCATCCAAAAAGGTGTGGAGAACCATCAAACCTTGATCATGCACAAGACCAAGAGTCACCAAGCTCATGTTCTCCATACCTCACACCTGCACAATCAAAAGCGAGAACGAGAACGAGCGAATGACTCAACACTGGGGTTAGCACAGAAGGAGTTAAACCGGGCCATCTGCTCAAAAGAGGGGTTAGCAAAATCAACGTCACTACGTGGTACCCTCTCGTCTCTCACCATCGGACCTCTGGCACCACGCGGGAGAAAACGTGGCCTAGACTCTCTCCTCGTCTCGAAGCTACGGTCGAACCTCCCTGAACCAAACTGACCGCGAAACGGAGGCCGCCTAGCAAACTCACGAACAGCTGGAACACCACGACTAGCAACCACAGGAACTGTACGCACAAAGGCGTCGCCTCTCGGCCAGGGTGAACGAGACACAGGCACACTACGAGAAGAGTAGTACCTGTCCCTGTTCCCCACCTCCTTCTCTCTTCTCACCTCCCTCTTCTTCCTCCAACAGAACTCCTCAAGGTGTCCATCCCTTCCACAATGCTCACAATGGAAGCGGACTGGCTTTGGCTTTGGGGTTTCTCTCGGCTGTGCCCTCTCTCTCGGCTGGTAAACCCCACTCCTCACAAAGGTCACTCTCCTCTGAAAGTTCTCTGACTTAGGTGGAAACTTGGGAGGATCTGGAGTGGTGTCAAGCTTGTTCAGCAGGTGGTTTGGTTTGGGTGTGAAGGTGTTCTTGAGAATGGCTTTTGGTGGGTTTGTGGGAATGTTTGCGGTGGAGCTCTCTGGATCTCTCTCTCTCTCACCACTACTCTCACCAACCTTCTCAGAACCAAGCCCACAACCATCAGCTCTCTTGAAACTAGCAATCAACATCTTGAGCTGAGGCTCACGACCAGACAACCAACCCAAACACTGTCTCAGCTCATCATTCTCATCTTGCAATCTATTCACACACTGTACTAGCTCAACATTCTTCAATGCAACAACATCACAAGCAGAACAGGAATTTGCAATAGGAGATTTAAGTTGTGCTTCAAGTGCACTAATCATGGTGCGTGATTCAAGCAACTGAGCATGCAAAGCAGGACAAGAAGTACAAGCACCTAGCAAAGATGACCTAGACTTCAACTCAGCAAGCTCAACCCTAGCACCCTCTAGTTCATCCAAGCAAGTCATGTGTTTCTCCTTAAGCACAACAAGATCAGCAATATGCACATCACAGAACGAGCATTCTACCTCATCAGACACAAGAGGAGCATCTTTCAAAACAGCAATCTCAGACTCAAGCGAAGCTGCTCTCTCCCTAGACTCGCAAAGCAAAGACTCAAACTCCATGGCCTTCTTTTCAGTCTCAGAAAGCAAGGTCTCAAGCTCAGCCACTCTATCCTTGGACTCTCCTAGCAAGGACCTAAACTCCCTCTTTTCCTTGTTGGTCTTTCTAAGCACATCATCGCGGTTATCGACCAACTGCTCTAGCCTAGCAATCTCCTGACGCAAAGAGGTGGGATCTATCAATACCTCATCCTCGGAGTCGGAGTCGGAGTCGGAGTCGTAGTCGGAGACGTTCTTGTTGTTGGAGTCGTGCGCCATGGTGCAGAAGTTCATAGTGACCCCCGAAAGCCCGTTGAAGTTGCGGTTCTTGTGCTTCTTCTCCTTGCGGTGGCCGCGATCTTCTTCCTCGCTGCTTGAGCTTGACGATGTGTTGGTGGAGCTTGTGTCGATGTCGCTCGCATCAGCCACCATCGCTCAAGATCTGTGCTTCTTGTGTCCACCGTGCTTGTTCTTGGATCTTCTCTCGTCCTTGTTCTTCTGCTTGGAGCGGTACTCATCCTTGGGACGGTGCTTGTGGTCGTCTCGCGGGCGGTGCTTGCGGTTGTAGTCGTTCTTGATCTCCTCGGGGCACTCGGCGATGAAGTGGCCCATCTTCCCGCATCTGTAGCACGTACTCCCGGCACGCCTCGAACCCTTGCGGTTCTGGTACATCCGCTCGAACCTCCTCGTGAGCAACGCGAGATCCTCCTCGCTCAGCACCTCATATTCTTCATCTGGAAGGGACACAAGAGAAGACAAAGCAAAGTGTCTAGGAGTGTTAGCATGTCCATATCCAAAGCCACCGACTAGAGCCAGACTATGGGGATCAGTCGGACTCTTAGCCTTGGCAAGCAACTGTCTGTCCACCTCGGAAGACTTCAACTTCGAGAAAAGCTCATCAACAGAAAGAGTCTCATAGTTTGCCGACTCCATGATCGCCTCAACCTTGGCACCCCACACGGATCTATCAAGTGCTTGCAGGAGCTTGATAGCTCGGTCATGATCCGAGTATGGGAGCACGGTAATGTTGGCTTTCATGTTGTTGACAATCGAAGTGAAACGCTGAAACAAAGCATCAACCGACTCTCCAGGCAAATGAGCGAAATTCTCATATTCTCTCCTGTACATCGAGAAAAGCCTAGCCTTGACATGGCTATCACCACCGTGGGCTACCTTGAGCTTCTGCCAGATCTGGCTAGCTAGGTCCTCGCCCAAAACATGCTCAAACTCCTCGGCGGACAAAGCACGGAACAAGTAGTCAACAGCTCGGGCATTCGCCTCAAATCTATCCTTTGCATCCTGGGCATCTAAGTTGGTGGGATTGACATAGTTCTCATCTTTCGTCACATCCCACAGCAACTTTCCTTTGCCTCGCAAGAAAGCGCCCATACGCGCGACCCAGTTTGGGTAGTTCTTCCCATCGAAGTGCGGAGGCCCGGAACCCCGATCTTGGTACGCCATCTTTGGATCTTAGACTGGTTAGAGTCGCAAAGACCCGTAACCGGCTCTGATACCAATTGAAGGACCGAATCGGCGACCAGAGAGGGGGGGAGTGAATGGGAGCCGATAAAAATTCTTTCCAACCAATCCGGCTATTCTCCCAAATCAACTCCAACGCCTCCGAAAGCGATCTTGCCAAGATCACGTAGCCACTGTCAAGCTACTGACCCTAGGAGCAAGAAACACGCAGCGGAACTCGAATCGATCGAGATGAACACAAAACGAACCGAAACGAGGCAAAACCTTCTCTACCCAGCCAGGGGCGGTTTAACCTCCCTAGGGGCAGTTTAACCGCCTAGGGGGGGGCGGTTTAACCTCCTGGGGGCGGTCAAACTGGGAGCTCTCGAGAAAAAGTCAACTCGTGAGTCGATCTCCCAAACAGCTTGAGCACTTGAGACGAAACTTTGGGAAGATGATGTACACCTTCAGTGGAGTATATTCCCCAAAAATCTCGGCCTCAAACACACTAGAACTCCCGAATCTCAGATCTCGTGAAGAACACTTCCAACCCGAGTTCATCCAAAAATCCCCAAATCCGAAGCGATTCTTTGCGTTTTGAGGGGGCAAATCACCAGGAAAAGAGTGTCCACGACCTCATGTGTGAATCCCCCAAACAAACACGCAAGGAAACGACCTCAAACACAAGGAATCGAAAATCTCCCAAAGGGGCCAAAAAGAGCCACGGGATGAACAACGAAATCACACAAAGAGGGATACAAGAAAGCCAAATCTTCCATACATCACGAGGTCAACTTCTTTACAAAGAGGCTAGCTATCCTCCCTTCATCCAACCCTCTCAAAGATTTCTCCGGTGAAGCACTTGGCTAGCCTATGGAAAACTAGAAAGAAAAACTAAAGGAAAATAGTTCAAGTGCAAGGGAAATAAAACTAGACTACTTAGATGACAGCCACCAGCCCCTAGGGGGTCTATTATATAGTCCAAGTGGTGCTGCTCTAAAGACTAAACTACCCCTAAGTGATACATACCCCTCAGGGGCAAATTTGACATTTTCCGCGAAGATTTTTCCGGCTGGGACACCTTCCACTGCAAGCTAGCTTCCCTCCGACGCAAGCCTTGCAGTTACGCCGCGTGTCCTCCGGATCGAAGCTCCTCGACGCCGATTTTGGGCCGGCCCAGGGGGAGGCGGTTAAACCGCCCCTGGCAGCCACTCTGGCCCAGCCGCCCAAATTCGCCTCGTCGAGTCCTCGGTCCTTGGTTTTGAGGCCCAAACCAAGGGAAACCGTCCACCGATGATTTTGTGGCCAAATCACCAAACCCCGCGCGCAAACTTCGGTTGTTAGCCGCCACCTTGCGTCGGCTTCTCGTCCGCGTACGAGCTTCGGTTGTGAGCCGCTACCTCGCACCGGAACCACGTCCCCTTGCTCGTTCTTGCCAGCATGTGAACCGCACTTGATCCATCTGGCCACCGGGTCCCTCGAACCAAGCCTACTTGTCTCTCCACTCCTCGGAGGCCGCCATGGCTAAGACCTTTCGCGCCTGTTCTTCACCTGCACCAATGCAACCAAGCCGAATTCTACACCTGCAATCCTTGAGCCAAGGGAAACGTCAATCCACACCACGTTGTCAATCACTCATCACACCAGGAAGCGACCATCCACCGGTCCTCGGACACACGGGGTCCTCACCCTGCTTAGAAACCGATCATGAGGCCATAGAAACTAAGCCAACTTGTCTGCCAAGGTAAGCCTGCCATTACAGGAGGCAGGGGCACGTAACGAACGGGTCTGCCACCCTGTGCTCGTGGCAGTGAGACAAGGGCACCGCCCGTAACTACATCGCACTTGACTAGAGGGCCAACGACCGGTGGACCGTCGGGGGCATACGGGAAACCAGCGGGTAAAAGAAGGCGACCCTGGATGGACCCCTATTTTGTCCAGGGGTAAACAGGCGGCTGCTTGTACCCCGCCTGCCGTCGTCACCTCAAGCGGCATGGACGAACGACAGACTGATGGACAGAAATGACAGAGGGACGGCCGCCCCTCTAACGGAGAACAGGAGCACGCGTAACCTAGGAGATTAGACCTTAGGCCAGGTTTAGATCCACTTTTCTCTAACCCTCTTGGGGGGTTTATCCTTTTTTCATCCGACCCCTTGTAAAATGGCCTACCCTTGGAGTATAAACGGGGGGGGGGGGCAGAGCTCCTTCTCTCTCTCGAACACTCTCAACAAATTCATAGGCTTGAGAACTCTTCTCTCCCTCAGCCGTTTGTAACCCCTACTACGAACAAAAGAGTGAGCAACACGAGCAGACCATCCCACTGGACGTAGGGCAATTTGCCTGAACTAGTATACATCCTTGTGCTTGATTCGCTAACCATCAGGATCCCCATGCGCAAACAGATAAATTCACTAGCCGGTGGTACGGAACACCCACTGAAATGTCTAAATTGCTATAGTATTGTATGTTGTTTTAGAATGACAACTCACCGTGATCGTGAATGATACATATCAATAGAAATTGGTATTACAAGTTGTTTATTTTACAAACCGTTTTTAAAGTCATGCCTAATTTTTCCAAATGTGTGTGTTGGTTCATTTTTTAAATTCTAAAACATAATGTGAGATTGAAAATATGCAATGTTTATTGTTTCATTTCATCTAAATATTCTACACAAGTTATGATTTCATTTACAATCATAACAACCACATGTATTTAGCTTCGCGTGTAGCAAGTTGCGGGTCCGGCTCGTGTCAAACCCGCGGGTTATGTGAATTAGTGGGGCGGGTTGGGGTGGGTTTAAATAATATAATTGTGGGTCGGGTTGGGTAAGAAAATAAATTATTCTAATATGGGTTGGGGCGGGTTTGGTGCGGGTTTTACACCCATTAACAGGCCTAGTAGCAACGCACGCACTACGGGAGAAAGGACTTTCGGTCCCTCTCCCTTAGTACCGGCTGCGTGGAGCCAATACTAAAGTAGGCCTTTAGTACTGGCTCCAGGCAACAGTGTCCGCAAAGCTATGTTAGTACCGGTCGTGGGGATCAGCCGGTACTAACGTGCGTCATTTAGTACCGGCTGGTGTCATTGGCCGGTACTAAGTGGGTGCGCCACTTTAGTACCGGTCAAAAACACCACCCGGTACTAAATGGCGCACGTTAGTACCGGCTGATGCCCTGGACCGGTACTAACGTGTTGTCCTCTCTCGAGTTCCAAAAATATCTAAGTCCCCATCATATTCTCTCCTCTATTTACTCATGTTCTCTCCTTCCTGTCTTGTCCCTTATCTTTTTTCTCCCCTCTCATTCTCTTCTTCCTTTTCTCCCATCTCATCTGCTCTCTTCGATCTGTGCAGGGGTCAGGCGGCCGACGGCGGCGGCCGGCGCGCAGGGCAGGCCGCGGGCGCGCGGGCGCAGGCAGCCGGCACGCGCGTGGCGCGCGGGGCAGCTGCGGGCGCGGGCAGCCGGCGTACCTGCAGCGCGCGGCGGCCTGGGAGCTGCGGCCGGCGGGGCACGCGGGCGCGGCGGCCTGGGAGCTGCGGCCGGCGGGGCAAGCGGGCACACGACGCGCGACGGCCGGCGGGTCTGGGAGCAGCGGCCGGCGGGGCACGCGGGCGCGGCGGCCTAGGAGCTGCGGCCGGCTGGAGCGGCCTCCGGCGGGGCGCGGCGGCCTACTGGAGCGGCGGCCGACGAGCGGCGGCTGAGACCGTGGGGGCGGGCCTGCCCGGCGCGGGCGCTCAGTCCGCCGGCAGCAAGCTGCAGAGGAGGCAAGATCCAGTGCAAGTTTCATTAGAGTAAATTTTTCATTGATTTTCTGCGTGAAACCGGTGGTTCGATGTATTTTTTGATCTTGCTTGTGGTTGTGATTTGATTGTATGATATGTTTGTGATTCGATTTTGTGATGTGTGCTTGTGATTCAATTTTGTGATGTGAATTAGTTTGTGATGACCGTGCGGGAAAAGAAGAAGAAAGAAGATAAAAAAAGAAAAAGAAAAGAATATTAGAAAAGGAAAAGAAAAATGTACGTTTGGGGAGCAAGCATGTTAGTACCGGTCCGTATCACTGACCGGTACTAACCTGCGCACGTTAGTACCGGCTGGCTGTGACCGGTACTAACGTGCGGCACGTTAGTACCGGACCTTTAAGTACCGGCCACAGCGACCGGTACTAACCCGTCCTGTGACCGGTACTAAAGGCCAATTTTCTTCTAGTGACGGTCATCTTTGCTAGTATTCTTAAAAAAGTAAGAACAAAACAAAGTATCGGAATTGAGTGTTGTTTTTCCTAAGAGTGTTGATCGTTCTTCTGGCATCAACTTTATGGTTTACGTCACATATTTTTCACTAATATTTATGGTGGATAGTTACTAAGAGTCTGTTGGATCCACCGACTAATTGCTAGCTAGCTAATTTTAACTTGTGTGGATCTGAACGGGACCAACTAATCTCCTTCTAACTAGCTAAATAGTAACTATCCAATTAGCCGCTCCAACCCAGCTAATTGTAGCTAACCAGCTAATGGATTAGCAGGGTCTATGTGACAATCTAGGTGTTCATTAACTTAATCACCTGCTAAACTTTTGTTTTAGCCTAATTAAGTTTAATTTGGCCTCACCTAGATTTTCACTTAAGGAATTCTACCAAAAATTCACTTGCACCTCGGTGAACTTTTGACCTTTCACGGTTGGCATGGTTCAAATTCTGGATTTCACTTAAGAACTTGAAAATCGACCAATACAAGAGTTGTTCAGTTTTTAACAGGACACATTTTTGTCAATTGGCTCATTTCGAGATTTTGAGTGGAAGGCACCATAAATCCCAGTCAAAGCCAGTCAAAACACAGAAGTTCACTGTAGACTGGCACCCGAATCCATGCTGTTTTCTTCTCAGTTTTCTCTTGAATCCACTCACTTTTTCATAGGTCAACCTTTACAAAAGTTGTAGCTGGTAACCTGGAACACAACTTTGCTTTTTGGAGATTCTGAACTTTAGTTCAAAATTTTGGAGAAAAGTTGGTTTGAAGGAACGCACGGCATGTGCTCGACGATTTGCCAGCGCTCTCCGGCGCTGCGCAAGTCACGCGCCCGACAGCACCGCCACGCGGCGGCCAGCTTCTGACGCGGACATCGAGGTCGCGCCCACGCCTTAAATGCGCCGTGCGCTGTCTCCGCGGTCGTCCCTGACAAAACGCTTTGTCCCCTGCGCCCCCCTCCGACCAGATGCGACGGGCGCCCGGCGTGCGCGACGTGGTCGCCGACGACCCGCCGGCGGGCTGCAGCGCCGCTGCCCCGACCAGGGCCGGCAAGCCAGTCGCTGTGGGCCCCAGCCTCTCGCCAACCCGCGTGCGAGCTTCCTCTGACCGGCCACTGACCACCCAGCCCTGCGCCGCCCCGCCGCGACAGGCCGCCGACCGGCGAGCCATGTCCGCCGCGGCAACCATCGATGCGCCGCCCGAAGCTCCGCGTGTCCGCTTCGTTGCTCCAAGCCGCAGTCCGAGCCTCGCCTCGACTGCCTATAAAAGGCCCCGCACCCCGCACGCAAGCTTCCCCCTCCGCCGCTTGCTTTTGCCACCGCCAGCGTTGTCCTTCCGCCGCTCGCCATGCTGCCGCCAGGCTGCTACTCCGCCGCCCCTCGCCGTGCGCACTGCTCCGCCGCCGTTCCTCACCACCCGCACTCGCCTCGCCCTTGCCCTAGCTTCCCAGAGCCCTAGCTGCCACTCACAGCTCCACCATCGAGTCCTTTCCTTAGATCCGCTCCGCAGTCACCCCGCAAAACCACTCGAGTGCTACAAACCACTCGGGCGCAGCAAAACCTCTCGAGCCCTTCAGCCAAACCACTCGAGCTCTGCCACAAACCACTCGGGCAGAGCCGCAGCCGCACAGCTCCGCCATCCGTCGCCGTCACGCCACCTCCGGTCACCAATCCACTCGTGATCCACTCGAGGTAAGGCGGTGAGCATCTCTAAGCCTCCAAGACTGGTTCCACCTTGTTAATAACCAGTCGGCGAAGCTTCCGAGTGCTTTCTGTTAGCAAGAGCCTTGTGGTACTCTATTGCCTGTCTGTTTTATAGAAGAGCTTAGTTGAGCTGGCTAACTTGCATTTTAATTTATACCAGTTTTAAACTGGAGTACTTCAAACAGCAAGATCTTTGATCTTTTTAAGCTATCCTTTGGCATGTGAGCTTGCTTAGACTAGTTTAGTCCCTGGTAAATTTTTTAAGGACCTTTGGATGATAGTGTGATTTCTTAGGACTTAATCTTGATGATAGAATGCTGTCTCGTTTATTTTGTTGTGGTTATTGTAAGCTTGATCTTTGCTTAAATCTTGGTCAGCAAATCAAGTAACTCACAAAGAGCACACAGTAACTTTCTCAAATTTTATTGGTAAACCAAACTGCCTGAATGATTTGTGAAAGTTTCTCTGCTAAAAAGGGAGTTAACTAAGAGTAAGTTGATTTTAATAAACGGTTAAATAAACTGAAATCATCACACACACTCTTACTGTTTTGTGATGAAATCAAAGATAAATAATATGTGTGTACACAATCACCATCAACAAAATGAAATCCACCCGGGTTCATCATTGTGCAACTATGATAACTCGACCAAAGATCATACTCTTATTGCATATGCATTCGTGTAGAACCTGCCCTCGCCGATGGAGACTACGAGCTGATCCCCACTGAAGGAGAAGGCCAAGCAGAAGGCGAGGTGAACGCTGTCCAGGTCGAGCAAGACCCGAACACGGTTGCAGAGGACTCCCAAGCTAACTTTGTGCCCGAAGGCAAGCCCCGGTGTGGGTACCCCTTATCCAGAGGTTCCCTAATTACCTGTATCAGGTCCTGGATCGGCCGCTGATCCAGATCTTATCACAGATTAGTATCAGAGGAGGTAAATAACGTATATTTGAAATAGATTTTAACACCGGTTTTAACTAGCGGGGAGCGGGCAGGCACTTCATTCCTTCACCGGAATGGCTGCAGCACCTTCTCGCCCTGAAGGCCTAAACCTGTAAGACAATGAAAGCAAGGGTGAGTATTCTAAGAAGAATACCCAGCAAATCTCACAAATTCAATAATATATATGAATTAAATAAAATATAAAGGTCGGTCCTGGAGGGGCACTTCCTCCCTGCCAGTCCCGATGTACAATCCCGAACCTGATCAACGGTACCTTCGCCGTCTCAGGTTCCCCGTACAAAAATAGTAAAACTAATCATCGGGGGCTTTGACTAAGTGGACTCTTGCCGGAGTCACGGCTATCCAGATAGATTCTACACTCTGCAGAGGTCGTACTTATCTACCTCGCATTCGGTCGGCCCGTGCCATGTACCTTGGTGGTACCGACCTACGAGACTCGTACCCACCGGTGACCATCGCTGGTCAGCATTCCCTAGGTCCAGCCACGTGTATACTGGGGCTAAACAGGGGCTACTAATCATCCGCCTCGCGGATATCGACCCGAGTTTTCTGATGAGCTCATCGGGCCTCTAGCCCTCAGGGTCTCTGACCCTGTATCCTAGTCAACCCGTGCCGCCCAGTCCCAGCCCTCTGTCTGGGGCTGTCTCCAGTATACCTGTTTCCCGACTTGGCGCGTGCTCGATCCGGCACCGGGCGGTCCCAGTTCGCCGGTCAGCACTCTGCGCCAATCATACGACTTCCTTGGGATGGATTACTAGGTTCAGCTGGTGGGGTGTGAATCAAGGCCTCACATAAATAGGCATTCCCGAAGGCTATGCCTTTTTGGCATGCGAGGTTGTACTGGCACTAGAAAGACTCTCCCGTGAACCGGTCCTTAGCTGGGATCAGAGTGGCTCTTAGGACGGAATCCCCTTCCTTGGGATCCTCCTTCCACTCCCAATCAGCATCCTATTGCTACGGCGATGCTGGGCATACTCTCCGGTCATGCCCCCCTGTAGCTTATGCTGCACATAAGGTAAACTTTAGTGATTAAAGTGATATTATTGGTGAGACTTGCCTTCATTGTCGTCCTTAGGCGTTTCTTACGCGGGCGTATACCATATGTTGACCGGGCTGGGCTTCAGGCCTTCTGGAGCTTCGACGTCTCGTCGGGCCCGGTTAGGCTATCGATAAAACACATAAAATAACAATCAGTATAACAATACATCAACCAAATCGCAAAAGGAAAAGAAGAAAGGAAAAGGAGGCAGATATTCAAAGGATTTGCCTAAGGGCTGATAACTAGAGATTTGGGTTAATAATCTATTAATTATATAAAATAATTAATGGATTAAAGGATAGGGGTTTTGAAGAGAATTATTAGATAATTCCCTGGAAGATGGTTGGAGCAACGGTTGTCAGGTTTCGAGAATTATATAGATTTCTAAGGAATAATTCCCGAATGATTGATATGGATCTCTAGAGAATCCTTATCTGTCTTTGGGCAGCATGCCGGTTAGGGTTTTACTAAAACTCCGGGGTTTTGATCGGACGGCGAAATGACGTCCGTGGAGCTTAGACGGGGTTTCGGCGGGGCATTAGAAGTGTGCGACTGGGTTTTGGAGTTAGGGGGTGGATACCAGGGTAATAAGCATATGAAAATGCTTAGAATAATCCCTAGTATTTTTAGAAATTCCTAGGGATTTTATGGGGCTAAGATATGGGAAGGGGAATTTTCCTGGGTACACCGGGGATGGCCTCTTATAGGCTAGAACTTAGCCTAATTGGATTTGGGCTCTAATGATGTGCTAAAAAGGAATGGGTGGCATCACTAGGCTTTGAAATATCCCTAGGATTTTTGGGTATTTTTGGGGAATTTTTGGAAGTGTGGATGTGGGGGATATAGTACCCGAGTACCTCACGAGCAAGCTTGGCAGCCCACCGATAGGGGGCGGCCCGGCCCACCGTTCTGGAACTGATGACGTGCGGGACAAGTCGGCGCACGAAGGAAGGATCTGGAAGGAGAAGTTCTAGTTGGAATAGGAATTATTGTAAAGAAGGAAAGGATCCTTAGAGATAGGATCAGCTACAAACCGACTTGTAACCCTGCCCCCCGATATATAAGGCGGGCAGGGACCCCCTCCAAAAACAACCCAACACATATCATCTCAACCCATAGTGAAATCCACGCAATACAACACCCCAAAACAGGATGTAGGATATTACGTCGAGTCGACGGCCCGAACCTGTATAAACCCCTGTGTCTGTCCATCTTAACCATCTTGCTTCCGATCTTTGCGATCTTCCCTACATACAAATCACTTCCGTGGGCTACCCCGTGGAAGACTTGAAGGACCGAAACGGCGACCAGAGAGGGGGGGAGTGAATGGGAGCCGATAAAACTTTCTTTTCCAAATCCGGCTTTCACCCCAAAATCACTTCCGGACTTCGTAACACAATCTTGCCAAGATCACGTAGCAACTGAGATGCTACTGACCCTAGGAACAAGAAACATGCAGCGGAAACACAGAAAGAATCCTCGATCCAAAAACTTGACAAATCTGTCACTGGGTGTATGTACTCGGCACTGCCGGGTTACCAAACTCGGCACTGCCTAGTACATGTAGCTCTCGAGTGTATGTACTCGGCACTGCCGGGTTTCAAAACTCGGCACTGCCTAGTACATGCAGCCCTCGAGTGTATGTACTCGGCACTGCCGGATTTCAAAACTCGGCACTGCCTAGTACATGCAAACAGCCCAGCCCCAAAGTCAACTCGTGGATGGATCTCCCAAACGGCTTGAGCTCTTGAGGCGAGATTTTGGTCAGATGATCTAGACCTCCAGTGGAGTGTTTTACCAAAAGATCTCGGCCTCTAACTCAGTACAACTCCCGGAAACTCAGATCTCATGATGAACACCATGACATCAAGTTCATCCCGAAAATCTCAAATCCAAAGCGATTCTCAGCGCTTGGGGGCAAAGGATCACCAGCAAAAGAGGCACAAGGCACTCATACGTGAATCCCCCAAAGAAATCCGAGAGAAAACGCCCTAGAAAGAGAAGAACGAAAATCCCCCAAAAATAGCTCCGAAAATACCCACGAAAATAGAAAAGGAAGAAGGAGCTCGGGAAATCAAATCATGGCACAAAGATGAGCAGCACAAACTCCATCACACAACCATGAATTCACCTATACAAAACTAAGAAAGATTCGAAGTAGTTCTAGGTGGAGAGGATGAAGGGAAGGGAAAAACTAAACAAGCCAAATGAAAAATAACTAGAGAGATAGCAGCCACCAGCCCTGAAGGGGCCTATTAGTAGTCCAAGTGGTGGTGCTCTAAAGACTAAACTACCCCTAAGTGATACATACCCCTCAGGGGCAAATTTGACATTTGATCTTCAGATATTTTCCGGCTCGGGCACCTTCCACTGCAAGCTAGCTTCCCTTCGACGCAAGCCTTGCAGTCACGCCTCGTGTCCTCCGGATCGAAGCTCCTCGACGCCGATTTTGGGCTGGCCCAGGGGGAGGCAGTTAAACCGCCCCTGGGGGGGCGGTTTAACCGCCCTGACAGCCACCACTGGCCCAGCAGCCCAAAACTCGCCTCGTCGAGTCCTCAGCCTTGGTTTTGAGGCCCAAACCAAGGGAAACCGTCCACCGATGATTTTGTGGCCAAATCACCAAACCCCGCGCGCAAACTTCGGTTGTTAGCCGCCACCTTGCACCGGCTTCTCGTCCGCATACGAGCTTCGGTTGTGAGCCGCTACCTCGCACTGGAACCACGTCCCCTTGCTCGTTCTTGCCAGCATGTGAACCGCACTTGATCCACCGGCCATCGGGTCCCTCGAACCAAGCCTACTTGTCTCTCCGCTCCTCGGAGGCCGCCATGGCTAAGACCTTTTGCGCCTGTTCTTCACCTGCACCAACGCAACCGAGCCGCATTCTACACCTGCAATACTTGAGCCAAGGGAAACGTCAATCCACACCATGTTGTCAATCACTCATCACACCGGGAAGCGACCATCCACCGATCCTCGGACACACCGGTTCCTCAATCTCCCCCTTGATGAGTGCATTGACAACACACACATAGTAACCAATTGATATGAAGAAAATGTAAAAGAAATCGAAAACAAGACTCAAGCAAGTGACTAAAAGCAAGAACAAGCCGAGAACAAAGTCACTCTGCAAGAGAAAGCTCCAGAAACGCCGACCCTTCAAGAAGAAGCGAAAGGGCTCAACACCATCGGCAAAAGAGCAAAAGCACAAAGCACAATTCACAAATCTCAAAACTTCCAACTCACTTTTCAGGACTCTTAAAGCACTCCCCCTGCAAAGATGCAACTCCCCCTGAACAAGTGAACTTGTGCGTGCGAAAAACACTCGAAAATGGCTCAAGACTTCACTACTCATGTGCACTCAGCACAGGGGCGGTTAAACCGCCCAGGGGGGCGGTTAAACCGCCCCTGGCAGATGACCAAAGTGAAAAGAGCCAAAATTTCACAAACCAACTCGCAACGATGCCGTTCCAACTTGAAAACCTTCCACATGTGCCCAGCAAGATTTTCCAATGATCAAACTCTCAGAAACTTCACAAATTTTCAGAAAACCACATTTGGGCAAAACTTTCAATCTCTCACACAAATCCGGCAAAATCTAGAGCAAAAGCTTTCCTACAAATTCTGCAGTCTCCCCCTTGCAAAATGCTCCAGAAATTCTCCCCCTTGTTGACAATGCACACATCAAGACAAAAATGTACAAAATGCAACTACAAGCTTCTCAAATATACAATGAGCAATACAAAATGCTACAAGTTCGAGAAGAGGCAAACAAGATAGTTCATCATGTTACACGGGCATTACCATCAAGAAGGTGAAGACATATATCCAACTGACAAAGCCATGAGCAAGTTGTGTAGTTTTATCAAAAATGTCACCACATGAGCAAAGTCCTAACCATGGATTGTTCAAGCAAAAATGAACTTCATCTCACTAAAATCATGGTAGGACACGCATTCTTGACAAAAGATCATTATAAACGCCCAAGTTCTACCTCATGTCATGTCAAAGCACGGAGCCATGTGTTCACTTCTCATGGGAGACTTCTCCGGCAAACAACAACATGCAACCGCTTAGCACCCATGTGTGCAAGTGTGTGCAATGGTGAAAGCATAGAGACATGAGCATAAATTTCAGCAAATATATCTTTTTCTCATCCTTTCTTCTTTCATGCATAGACATCTCATTTTTCAAATTTTTCAAGTTAAGCATGGTACATGAAATGTCTTTGCGACAGAAAGAAGCTTATGCTCCTCCACAAGATAAAGCATGGGCTAAACATTTACAATGACAAAGGTCTTTGACCCAATTGAAAAGAATATCACACCCTAACATGATCTTAAGCTAGATATAGCCATTTCGGCTCAAACAAGACATGCAAAGGCATTTACTCGTGGGTGAAGAAATTAAGTTCAGTTTGTCATTTTAATTCAAAAGAGACTATCTCAAAAGAATATATATCAAAACCATCAAGAGCATAGCCATGCATACAATCAAGCCCTAGCCAGCCTGCCTAAACTCTAAAATGTAGCAAGTTGTACCAATCACTGCATATAGGAGAAGCTCATCCTAAGAGATGATACAAAAGATGAAATCGAGATACAAAATCAAGAAAAGTCAAGATACAAAGATGGTACACAAATATACATATGCTACAAGAGAAGCCTCCAAAACTCAGCTCAGAAAACCGCACACACACCAAGTTCTCCTCGCAAGCGGGTGAAGGTAACTTGGTCAAGTGGCTTAGTGAAAATGTCTGCAAGCTGGTTTTGGGTAGAAACATGGGCAAGCTCAATATCTCCTTTCTCCACATTATCTCTCAGAAAATGGTACCTCACTTCTATGTGTTTGGTTTTGGAATGAAGCACGGGATTTTTGGCTACGCTTATGGCACTGGTGCTATCACAAAGAAGTGGAACATGGGACATGTCTAAGCCAAAATCTCTCAAGGTGTAAGTGATCCAAAGCAACTGAGACACAGCAACTAGCAGCAGCAACATACTCGGCTTCGGTGGTGGATTGGGCTACACTAGACTGCTTGCGAGAAGACCAAGACACAAGAGACGAACCAAGAAACTGACACTGACCAGAAGTAGACTTTCGATCAACACGACATCCAGCAAAATCCGCATCAGAAAAACCATGAAGTGCAAGAGTGGAATCGGCAGAATACCAAAGACCCAGCTCAGGAGTAAACTTAAGATACTTGAAAATCCTCTTGACGGCCTGACGATGTGAAGTCCTCGGTAAAGCCTGAAAACGAGCGCACAGACACACGCTGAACTGTATGTCCGGCCTCGTCGCCGTCAAGTAGAGGAGGGAGCCGATCATGCTCCGGTACATCTTCTGGTCCACTGGTTCTCCGTCCTCATCCGCATCCGAAGCTGTAGTCGTACTCATCGGCGTAGTCATCGGCTTGGAGTCGCTCATGTCGAATTTCTTGAGAATGTCCTTTGTGTACTTGCTTTGGTGCACGAATGTCCCATCCTTGGTTTGCTTGATCTGCAGCCCGAGAAAGAACTGCAACTCTCCCATCATCGACATCTCAAATTCCCTGCTCATATCATCTGCAAACTTGGCAACAAGATCATGAGAAGAGCCACCAAAAATGATATCATCCACGTAAATCTGAACGATTAAAAGATCATTGCCATTTCTCAGCAAGAAGAGCGTCTTATCAACCTTCCCCATCGCAAACCCCTTGCTAAGCAAGAACCCTCTCAACCTACCATACCACGCTCTGGGTGCTTGCTTTAGGCCATATAAAGCTCGGTGGAGTTTGTACACTCGGTGTGGGTATCTCTCACTCTCAAAACCCAGGGGCTGCCTCACATACACTTCTTCCTCGATCACCCCATTCAAGAAGGCACTCTTCACGTTCATTTGTTACAATTTAAACCCTTTAGCAACTGCAAATGCTAGAAGGATTCGAATTGCCTCCAAACGGGCAACAGGAGCAAATGTCTCCTCATAATCTATCCCCTCCTGCTGCGAAAACCCCTGAGCAACCAACCTCGCTTTGTTTCTCACAATCTCACCACTCTCATCCCTCTTGTTCTTGAACACCCACTTGGTTCCTATGGGATGGCAATTTGGAGGTGGTTCAACTAACTTCCACACCTGATTTCTCTCAAAGTTTTCTAGCTCTTCATGCATGGCATTGACCCAATCAGAATCAGATAAAGCGTGTCCAACATTTTTGGGCTCAAACGACGCGACAAAAGCAGAATGAGCATAATGAGAGATGTTCTGTGACCTCGACCGTGTAGTGCGTTCATCCATGTTCCCGATGATCTTCGAAGGTGGATGATCCCTCTGTACCAGCCGGGGAGCTTCTCGCCTCGAGATTGCCTCCCCCTCAACATCAGCTTCCACTTGAACTCGATCTGGAGCGCGACTCGACGAAGGTGTAGCAGAGGGGCCGTCGTCGAACGTCGTGGTAGTAGTGGAAGTAGAAGGTACACGATCTCCACACGGTGCCTGAATTTCCTCATCATCTTCATCATCAGGCTGTTCTTCCTCAAAGATGGGCTGTCCCAAATCATCATCACCTGCACACTCAAAAGCAGAAGAGCTACACGGAATGGTCTCGTCGAAGGTGACTTCGCAAGTCTCCATGATTTGGTTAGTTTCAAGATTGAGCACACGATATGCTCGAGAATGATTAGCATAACCAAGAAAAATTCCATCCATCGAACGAGACTCAAACTTGTCCAAATTTCCTTTCTTCAATATGAAACACTTGCAACCAAAAACCCGAAAGTGACTCACACGGGGGGAACGACCATGGAAAAGCTCATAGCAAGTTTTCTTCTTGAAGGCACGAAGGAAAATCCGATTCGAAACATAGCAAGCTGTGTTCACCGCTTCTGCCCAATACTTCCTAGGAGTCCTATGCTCATCTAGCATCGTCCTAGCCATCTCACAAAGTGTTCTATTCTTTCTCTCAACAACACCATTCTGACAAGCAACATATGGCGAAGAGTATTGATGTTCGAGACCAAGATCACGACAGAAGGCATCAAAACGAGTGTTCTTAAATTCCGTACCATTGTCGCTACGTATAGCTCTCATGGCACCACCATTACTCTCGTTTTTCAACCTCAAAATCAGATCTCGAACAAAATCAAAAGTCTCATCCTTCGACGCCAGAAAGAACACCCAAGCATACCGAGAAAAGTCATCAACAACAATAAGAACATACCACTTCCCACCAACTGAACGAACTCGAGCGGGGCCAACCAAATCCATGTGCAAAAGCTCCCCTGGACGCTCAGTCATAACATCTGTCAAAGGTGGGTGGGAAGCAGCAACCATCTTACCATGCCTACAAAGTGCACAAACCAAATCTTTCTCGAACTTGAGCTTGGGCAATCCTCGGATAAGGTCAAGAGCACTCAAGCGTGTGAGTAGATCAAAGCTCACATGACCCAATCTCCTATGCCACTTCCAAAGCTCAGAAGAAGTACCAGCGATCAAACACCGTGAAGGACCAAAAGATCGAGAAAAATCAGCACGAAAAATCTGTCCCTCGGGAATGATCATACACACAAGGTCACCTCGAGAATCAAGAATTTTAGAATCACCACGTTTAAATCGAACCTCATAGCCCTCATCAAGAAGCTGAGAAACCGAAAGCAAATTGAAACCAAGATTCTTGACAAGAGCAACCCGCTTCAGCATGAAAGTGTCGCTCACCTGAATAGCACCCTCGGACAACACTCTACCTTTACCCTTATCCCCGAAAGTGATGTACTGCCTGGACACCACCGGGGTGAGACTGGAGAACCACTTACCATTTCCTGTCATATGTCTCGAGCAGCCAGAATCCATCAACCAAAAGTTCTCCAAGCCTCCCAACTGCACAATCAAAAGCGAGAGCGAGAATGAGCGAATGACTCGACACTGGGGTTAGCACAAAATGAGTCAAACCAGTGTCGGGCCATCTGCTCAAAAGAGGGGTTAGCATAATCAACTCTACCGCGTGAAACCCTCTCGTCTCTCACCATCGGACCTCTAGCACCACGCGGGGGAAAACGTGGCCTAGACTCTCTCCTAGCCTCAAAGCTACGGTCGAACCTCCCTGAACCAAACTGACCGCGAAACGGAGGCCGCCTAGCAAACTCACGAACAGCTGAAACACCACGACTAGCAACCACAGGAACTGTGCGCACAAAGGCGTCGCCTCTCGGCCAGGGTGAACGAGACACAGGCACACTACGAGAAGAGTAGTACCTGTCCCTGTTCCCCACCTCCTTCTCTCTTCTAACCTCCCTCTTCTTCCTCCAACAAAACTCCTCTAGGTGACCATCCCTTCCACAATGATCACAATTGAAGCGGACTGGCTTTGGCTTTGGGGTTTCTCTCGGCTGTGCCCTCTCTCTCGGCTGGTAAACCCCACTCCTCACAAAGGTCACTCTCCTCTGAAAGTTCTCTAACTTAGGTGGAAACTTGGGAGGATCTGGAGTGGTGTCAAGCTTGTTCAGCAGGTGGTTTGGTTTAGGTGTGAAGGTGTTCTTGAGAATGGCTTTTGGTGGGTTTGTGGGAATGTTTGCGGTGGAGCTCTCTGGATCTCTCTCTCTCTCACCACTACTCTCACCAACCTTCTCAGAACCAAGACCACAACCATCAGCTCTCTTAAAACTCGCAATCAACATCTTGAGCTGAGGCTCACGACCAGACAACCAACCCAAACACTGTCTCATCTCATCATTCTCATCTTGCAATCGATTCACACACTGTTCTAGCTGAACATTCTTCAATGCAACAACATCACAAGCAGAACAGGAATTTGCAATAGGAGATTTAAGTTGTGCTTCAAGTGAACTAATCATGGTGCGTGATTCAAGCAACTGAGCATGCAAAGCAGGACAAGAAGTACAAGCACCTAGCAAAGATGACCTAGACTTCAACTCAGCAAGCTCAACCCTAGCACCATCTAGTTCATCCAAGCAAGTCATGTGTTTCTCCTTAAGCACGACAAGATCAGCCATATGCACATCACAAAACGAACATTCAACCTCATCAGACACAAGAGGAGCATCTTTCAATACAGCAATCTCAGACTCAAGCGAAGCTGCTCTCTCCCTAGACTCGCAAAGCAAAGACTCAAACTCCATGGCCTTCTTTCCGGTCTCAGAAAGCAAGGTCTCAAGCTCAGCCACTCTATCCTTGGACTCTCCTAGCAAAGACCTAAACTCTCTCTTTTCCTTGTTGGTCTTCCTAAGCACATCATCATGGTTATCGACCAACTGCTCTAATCTAGCAATCTCCTGACGCAAAGAGGTGGGATCAGTCAATACCTCATCCTCGGAGTCGGAGTCGGAGTCGTCCTTGCTCTTCACGGAGTCGTGTGCCATGGTGCAGTAGTCGACGGCGGCGAAGGAGATGCCGTTGAAGTTGCGGTTCAAGCTCTTCTTCTCCTTGCGGTGGCCGCGGTCCTCATCTTCACTGCTTGAGCTTGACGACGTGTTGGTGGAGCTTGTGTCGATGTCGCTCGCATCAGCCACCATCGCTCGAGATCTGTGCTTCTTGTGTCCATCGTGATTGTTCTTGGATCTTCTCTCTTCCTTGTTCTTGTGCTTGGCGCGGTACTCGTCCTTGGGACGGTGCTTGTGGTCATCTCGCGGGCGGTGCTTGCGGTTGTAGTCGTTCTTGATCTCCTCGGGGCACTCGGCGATGAAGTGGCCCATCTTCCCGCATCTGTAGCACGTACTCCCCGCACGCCTCGAACCCTTGCGGTTCTGGTACATCCGCTCGAACCTCCTCGTGAGCAACGCGAGATCCTCCTCGCTCAGCACCTCATACTCTTCATCTGGAAGGGACACAAGAGAAAACAAAGCAAAGTGTCTAGGAGTGTTAGCATCTCTATATCCAGAGCCACCGACTAGAGCCAGACTATGAGAATCAGTCGGACTCTTAGCCTTGGCAAGCAACTGTCTGTCCACCTCGGAAGACTTCAACTTCGAGAAAAGCTCATCAACAGACAGAGTCTCATTGTTTGCCGACTCCATGATCGCCTCAACCTTGGCACCCCACATGGATCTATCAAGTGCTTGCAGGAGCTTGATAGCTCGCTCATGATCCGAGTATGGGAGCACGGTAATGTTGGCTTTCATGTTGTTGACAATCGAAGTGAAACGCTGAAACAAAGCATCAACCGACTCTCCAGGCAAATGAGCGAAATTATCATATTCTCTCCTGTACATCGAGAAAAGCCTAGCCTTGACATGGCTATCACCACCGTGGGCTACCTTGAGCTTCTGCCAGATCTGGCTAGCTAGGTCCTCGCCCAAAACACGCTCAAACTCCTCGGCAGACAAAGCACGGAACAAGTAGTCAACAGCTCGGGCATTCACCTCAAATCTATCCTTTGCATTCTGGGCATCTAAGTTGGTGGGATTGACATAGTTTTCATCTTTCGTCACGTCCCACAGCAACATTCCTTTGCCTCGCAAGAAAGCGCCCATACGCGCGACCCAGTTCGGGTAGTTCTTCCCATCGAAGTGCGGAGGCCCGGAACCCCGATCTTGGTACGCCATCTTTGGATCTTAGACTGGTTAGAGTCGCAAAGACCCGTAACCGGCTTTGATACCAATTGAAGGACCGAAACGGCGACCAGAGAGGGGGGGAGTGAATGGGAGCCGATAAAACTTTCTTTTCCAAATCCGGCTTTCACCCCAAAATCACTTCCGGACTTCGTAACACAATCTTGCCAAGATCACGTGGCAACTGAGATGCTACTGACCCTAGGAACAAGAAACATGCAGCGGAAACACAGAAAGAATCCTCGATCCAAAAACTTGACAAATCTGTCACTGGGTGTATGTACTCGGCACTGCCGGGTTACCAAACTCGGCACTGCCTAGTACATGCAGCTCTCGAGTGTATGTACTCGGCACTGCCGGGTTTCAAAACTCGGCACTGCCTAGTACATGCAGCCCTCGAGTGTATGTACTCGGCACTGCCGGATTTCAAAACTCGGCACTGCCTAGAACATGCAAACAGCCCTGCCCCAAAGTCAACTCGTGGATGGATCTCCCAAACGGCTTGAGCTCTTGAGGCGAGATTTTGGTCAGATGATCTAGACCTCTAGTGGAGTGTTTTCCCAAAAGATCTCGGCCTCTAACTCAGTACAACTCCCGGAAACTCAGATCTCGTGATGAACACCATGACATCAAGTTCATCCCGAAAATCTCAAATCCAAAGAGATTCTCAGCGCTTGGGGGCAAAGGATCACCAGCAAAAGAGGCACAAGGCACTCATACGTGAATCCCCCAAAGAAATCCGAGAGAAAACGCCCTAGAAAGAGAAGAACGAAAATCCCCCAAAAATAGCTCCGAAAATACCCACGAAAATAGAAAAGGAAGAAGGAGCTCGGGAAATCAAATCATGGCACAAAGATGAGCAGCACAAACTCCATCACACAACCATGAATTCACCTATACAAAACTAAGAAAGATTCGAAGTAGTTCTAGGTGGAGAGGATGAAGGGAAGGGAAAAACTAAACAAGCCAAATGAAAAATAACTAGAGAGATAGCAGCCACCAGCCCTGAAGGGGCCTATTAATAGTCCAAGTGGTGGTGCTCTAAAGACTAAACTACCCCTAAGTGATACATACCCCTCAGGGGCAAATTTGACATTTGATCTTCAGATATTTTCCGGCTCGGGCACCTTCCACTGCAAGCTAGCTTCCCTCCGACGCAAGCCTTGCAGTCACGCCGCGTGTCCTCCGGATCGAAGCCTCCTTGACGCCGATTTTGGGCCGGCCCAGGGGGAGGCGGTTAAACCGCCCCGGGCGGTTTAACCGCCCCTGACAGCCACCACTGGCCCAGCAGCCCAAAACTCACCTCGTCAAGTCCTCGGCCTTAGTTTTGAGGCCCAAACCAAGGGAAACCGTCCACCGATGATTTTGTGGCCAAATCACCAAACCCCGCGCGCAAACTTCGGTTGTTAGCCGCCACCTTGCGCCGGCTTCTCGTCCGCGTACGAGCTTCGGTTGTGGGCCGCTACCTCGCACCGGAACCACGTCCCCTTGCTCGTTCTTGCCAGCATGTGAACCGCACTTGATCCACCGGCCATCGGGTCCCTCGAACCAAGCCTACTTGTCTCTCCGCTCCTCGGAGGCCGCCATGGCTAAGACCTTTCGCGCCTGTTCTTCACCTGCACCAATGCAACCAAGCCGCATTCTACACCTGCAATACTTGAGCCAAGGGAAACGTCAATCCACACCACGTTGTCAATCACTCATCACACCGGGAAGCGACCATCCACCGATCCTCGGACACACCGGGTCCTCAAGACTGCCGGAGATAATATCACCGACAGTGGCGCGCCAGGTAGGGGATATCGCCGAGATCAATCTGGTAAGCTTGATGGATCACGTCAAGATCTTGGACAGCTGCAATCTCCTGGACGACGACGGATTCGAGATCCAGTTCGGGAACATCACCGCCGCCGCCTTGGATACCCAAGCGGCAGGATCTTCGATCGCCACGGGGGTTTCCTCTCTGGCGCCGACTTCGGCCATCACGGCCCAATCCGGTCCGATCGCATCTGATCGTGCCGGTTCTACCCCGCTGAGTCCATCGCTGAACGCGAGGCCCAACCAGTCAGGAACAGATCGACAACCACTCGGTTCCGATCCGGCTCCTGAGAGTCGCGTCGCCGAGTCATCTCAGAGCGTAAACGCTCAACCGACGCGCGTCCCGAGCCCTGAGGTCATCACCGTCCAGACCCCTGGCTTTTGCACGCTTGCTCAGAAGCAGAAGATGAAGGACATCGTCCAGGCGGATGATTCCCTCTCTGGGAGCGACTCCTACGAGTCAAACCCACAGGGACCCTCAATCCTGGATGACCTGCAGGAAGGTTACACAACGTCCGATACCTCTATGGAGCCGGAACTGCTAGGATCACCCGGAGGATTAACTCCGAGTAGCTTGGAGCGTTATACGCCCACATCCGACTTCTCTGAGTCTGAGGAAGATTACCTCGCGTAGGAAGGAGTCGGGTCATACTGCTACATGGTGGCGCCAACGACGCCACCTAACCCTGTGTCAGAGGACGAGGTCACTGCGGCTGAAGAGACGACTGAAGCCAGGGACCAGCGTCGAGGACGCAACGCTAGTCGGGCGACTCGCAGAGCCGCACGACCACATGGGGCCACTGCATCAGGATCTGGCACCGCTCGACTCCAAGAACCACGTTCGGAGGATCACCGTCGTCATCGGGATCGGCACGACAGAAGGAGCAGCCAGAACCTGATGCGCGACGGCATGTTCGAGTACAACGGATACGACGTCTACGAGACGCCGGTCCAGAACCTCGTCACCATCGACGAGGAAATCAGTCGGCTGCCACCCAGCACTCCAGGCCTGGAAAAGGTAAGGGCTTTCGTGCAGGCCGCCTCCGTCCAGGTCCACCAGATGCAGGGCAGAGCAAACACTCCACGTCTCGACGTCGGGCCAGCGGTGGATCGGATCATGACGAAGACCTTCGCACCACGATCAACAGAGATCGAGACGCGAGAGACGTCATCCGCAACAGCACCGAGGAGCGTCATCGCGAGGAAATCCGACGGTGCGAAGAATACGATCGGGATCATGGAAATCCCCGTCGTAACTCCAACAGGAGCGGCTACTCGACGGAGTCAGACTACACTGACCCCTCCGGTAGTCCAAGGCGCGGCAACGACGGCGGCCGCACTCCGCCACGAGGACGAGCGGTTCCCCCACGCAGGCGGTCGACCCCGCCAAGGGAGCGAACTCCACCGCGCAGCAGAACCTACCGACGGGACCGAACTCCACCCAGGACTCGGAACTATCGGAGGACCCGTTCCCCGCCCAGGGATCGGGATCGCAGGAGGGAGAGCACTCCCCCAAGAACAACAGACGGCTCGGGTCTGAGTAGTTCCCGCCCTAGAGGTCGGATCGGCGGATTCCAGTCGTTCACCGAGCGCTTGAGGAGCGTGACATGGCCCAGAGGCTTCAAGCTGTCGGATATCGACAAGTACGACGGAAAATCTGATCCATCTCAATGGCTTCAGATCTACTACACCGCCGTACAAGCGGCCGGCGGTGACGAGGACGTGATGGCGAATTACCTTCCCATCATGCTGACTAAAGACTGCCGCAACTGGCTGGCAGGACTCCCGCAGGACGCCATCGACAACTGGGATCAGCTTACCGCGCTCTTTGTCGGTAACTATCTCGGTACCTGAGAGAGGCCCGGGAGCAAGGGGCTCCTCGGCCAGATAAGACAGCGCAAGAACGAGACCCTGCACGACTTCGTGCGCAGGTTCTCGGAGAAGCGCAACTCCATTACGGATGTGACGGATCAGGAGGTTATGACAGCCTTCCAGAACGGCATCTCTGATGGAAGACTGATTCACAAGTGGACTCGGAAGCCACCCGCGACTGTCAATGACATGTTCCGGGTTGCTAGCACATGGGCGGACGCGGAGATTGCGAAGAAGGAACATCTCAGCGAGCTCAAGAATCGCTGGGAAGAGGAAAACAAGACGACCCGCAAGCGCGACCGCCGCGAAGACGAAGACCGACACGACGACCATCGTCGCAGCGACAGTCACCCTCGCAAGAAGAAGAGCGAGGGAGATATGGTCGCCACTCTGGATCGGCCCCGAGGCCGGGTAACTCCAGAGGATTTCTAGCGCATGCTCGATGAGCAATGTCCATACCACAAGCACAAGCACTCGGCACGAGAGTGCTACGGGCTCAAGCGAGCCTTTACTGGGGGCAACAGAGGCCCTCCCTACAGAAAGAGGAACGATGGTTCCCCCCGCGAGGACAGGCGGACTGACAAGCCTGGCGATGACTTCCAGGAGGCCGACCGAGTGGTCCGCATGATCTATGGCGGACCAGAATTCGAGACGAAGCGCAAGCAGAAGCTCACCAATCGCCAAGTCATGCACGCGAGGGAGCCACCGGTACCTGAGTACCTCAAGTGGTCGGAAGTTCCGATCACCTTCACCTGGGAGGATCACCCGAATCTCATACCGAAGCCCGGATCCCACGCCTTGGTAGTAGCTCCGACGATCCGCAACGTTCAGCTCACCAAGGTGCTAGTCGACGGTGGCAGTGGCCTGAACATCCTCTTTGCTAACACATTGAAGGAGCTCGGCCTGACTACTCTCGACCTGCGTCCCCCCCAATCCGTGTTCTACGGTCTGATACCAGGAGAGGGGGCGGAACCACTCGGGCACATCACATTGCCCGTTACCTTCGGAGACCGGAACAACTACCGGACCGAGCATATGCAGTTCACGGTGGCGAACTTTGAGACTGCATATCACGCCATCCTCGGGAGGCCGGCGCTCGCCAAGTTCATGGCGATCCCTCACTACGTCTACTTGCAGGTCAAGATGCCAGGACCCAAAGGCGTAATCACCGTCTTGGGGGACATCCGAGTCGCTTACACATGCGAACAGGAGACCCTCAACGCGGCAGCTGCCCTGGACATGTCCAAGCGCATGGAGCAAGTACTGGCTGCATCACAGGAGGTGGACAAGGACTCTCTGGAGATCCCCGCCAAGAGGCCAGCAAGAGAAGCCATCGCGCCAAGCAAGGAGACGGAGCTGAAGAGGATCTCGCTGGACCTGGATGACCCGAAGAAGACGGCCATCATCGGGGCAGAGTTGGACCCCAAATAGGAAGAAGTGCTCGTCAAATTCCTAAGGGAAAACGCCGACATATTCGCGTGGAAACCATCCGATATGCCAGGTGTCCCAAGGGAACTTGCCGAGCACTCCTTGAAGGTCAATCCGACTGCCAAACCGATCAAGCAGAGGCTTCGTCGATTCGCGCAGGACCGCAAGGAGGCGATTAGGGTAGAGATTACAAAGTTGCTAGCTGCTGGTTTTATTCAGGAGGTTTTTCACCCCGACTGGTTAGCTAACCCAGTTCTTGTAAGAAAAAAGAATAATAATGATTGGAGAATGTGCGTTGATTACACAGACTGATCGTTGAGAGGATCAGCCGAGTGGGACGACACCTCTGGCACTTGGATTGTTGGGATCTCTGTCTCGCCGACCGACTGCGGCGCAGGACACGCAAATGGGATCTCAGACGGCGTGCTGCAGGATAAAGTAAATAAGGAATAATTACAGGAAAACATAAAAGTCAATCGAATGTTGACAATATTACTTACAGAGTGATTCTCGGGCGCTTTCCTCTCCGAGTGGGGGAAGGAAGGTCCCTCGGACTTGCAGTACTCAAAGGTACTATGGCAAGGGGCGACTGCTCCGAGCTGATAATTGGGGGCGGGATTGACGACTCGGCACCACCAGCTTCGTCATCATCCGAGTCAGACGATTCGGTGAGGATGAGTTGGCGACGGCTTACCGCATCCCCAATCACGATCCCCGTTGAAACAGAAGTCTTCCGCTTCTTCGGGACAGGGGCAGCGTTCCCACCACTCGGAGATAGCACGTCTGGAGAAGGTGAGGATGACAGACTGATATCTGAGTCATACAGGTCACTCTCGCTTCCTCCGAGTGCTTCTTCAACAGCACTGGCTCTGCGCGGAGCCGGCTGATCCACTCCCTTCGGCATCTCAGGCAAAGGAGGGATAGACACAAAAGCAGCTCAACCCTGCAAAAGTTGGGTTCAGTTCTTTACTAAGATTACACCCAATGGGTGGAATTGAAAACATAAAACAGCAACAGATTGGTTCAGTACCTCAGGGCGTGGATTTGATAAGTTGTACGCCGGAGGACAATCAGAAGTCCACAGGGAAGTCCCTGACACAAAGAATTTGCCAAGCCGAGCTGCGGCTTGGCCCTTGTCAACATGCTCGGGGGCTTCACGCGTGTTGTCCCCCTCGGCGTAGTATTCATACGCCGGATGAGCCCGCTGCTTGAGGGGCTGGATCCGGCGCAGCACGAAGTTGGCTGCCACTCCAACGGCAGTCAACCCTCTATCCTTCAGCTGGGCTATGAAACCCAGCAACTCCCGAACCTCGTCCATCTCACTCTCTTTGGGAAGAGAAGTCCAGGACTGGGAGGGAACAGGACGTGAATCGATTTCAGGAGAGATGGCAGGCGAGTGGTTTCCTACGTAAAACCACTCGGACTGCCACCCTTTGTTGGAGGTAGGAAAAGGAATATCAAAATACTCCTGGGTTCGACCCTCACGGAGTTGGAACCCGGCGCCTCCGACTACTCGCGGGCACTCGGTTCCAGGATAAGGTTTCAATAGGAAAAGGTGAAGAAAAAGATTGAAGTGAGGTTCTATCCCAAGATAGGCCTCACAGAGGTTGATGAAGATGGCAATATGAAGAATGGAATTGGGATTCAGTGCGCAGAGACTGATCCAATAGAAATGCAGTAGCCCGTGGAGAAAAGGGTGCGCGGGCACGCCGAAGCCGCGCAGAAGAAAAGATTCGAACACCACCAAATCAGAGGAATTTGGGGTGGGGAAAGACTCACCGGAGGCTGCGCGCCACTCGGCGGTTTGCTGGTCTGGGAGGATGCCGTCGATGACGTGTTGCTCGAGGCGCCTGGTGGTGGTAGTGGAACTCCTCCACTCGGCGGCGCGATCCACAGCGACATCGTTAGCGGCCTTGGCTCTGACCGACCGAGCCCTTCCTGGCGACCTCTCCTTCCGCTTCGGGGCTTCCTTTCTCTTCGGCGACATGGCTTCAAGCGGGGGCTGAGGATTGAGGATGGAGGTAGCGAGAATGGATCTAGGGTTTGCGCTCGAGCGTGGAGGAGAACTTGGGCGCTGAGAAGGCAAATGGCAAGGAAAGGAAGAAGATTGCGGCGGGGATGGCTTATAATGGAATGAACCATTCCTCCCGCGCGCGGCGCGATGCGTGTCTCGGGAACTCAACCGACGCAGGCACGTCCTGTCGCTTTGAATTCAAAGATGCGGTATGGAATCGCAATATCTCGCGATATTCTGGCTTCAATAAGGCAACCGTTGGTTTCCCTAGGAAACAACGGACTTTACAGGATTAATGGGCCTAAATGGGCTGAAATATGGCACGACCTTTTGGTTCTGTCAGATTAACAAATATGTCGGTTCCTGAGCTAGTGTTCAGGGGCAGAAACCACTCGGTCGTGAGGCTAAAATTAGTCGACGGCCAGACTTATTTTTGCAATTAATATTGCAACCTTGCAATTGATTTTTACGTAAGGCATGCGATACTATCGCTAAATTCGCTCAGAAGTCTGAGTCAAGTGCTGACAAGTATAAATCTTGTGAGAAGGTGGCTTACCATATGGTCAAGCTGGGTCGTGGGACACGACTCGGGAGTCACGCCGAGTTCAAAGAACTTGAGAACAGAATCCTAAAGAAGGGGAAACAAAAAAGCCCCAGAAGGAGAAGATTATCAAAAATCCATGCTCAGAGGCATGGGGGCTGAAAAATTCAGTCAGGATCCATGGCTTTTAGAGTCTTGACACGATCGTGCCGAGTCGAATCAAGACTCGGGGGCTACACCCAATGGGTGCACATGGAGGTGCACACCATTGACGGACTAAGTTCAAAAAGAGATTCATAATATTTTATTTTTGACCCTTGACCAGAATATTCTATTCTGCTCAAGGCTCGGGGGCTACACCCAATGGGTGCACCTGGAGGTGCACACCATTGAAGATCAAGATATTGACGGAGAAAAGTTGAAAACCTTTGGCCAATTTCATACTAAAATTGCCCAAAGCTCGGGGGCTAAGTGTATTGACTTCGCTGTCGCGTCGTGAAAAAGAGCACTTCTTCCCCTCACTATGGCTACAATTGAAGAATCGTTTTCAGGAACGTCTGAGCAAGCACTCGGATCTTCTTCGAAACCACTCGGATCTTCTTCGAAACCACTCGGATGAGGTCTTAAACAACTTGGGAGCACTCGGATCATGCAAGAAAAGACAGATCAATTACAGCCAACGATCGGCCAAGAAGTGCTCGGGGAGTGGGGGATATAGTACCCGGGTACCTCACGAGCAAGCCTGGCAGCCCACCGATAGGGGGCGGCCCGGCCCACCGTTCTGGAACTGATGACGTGCGGGACAAGTCGGCGCACGAAGGAAGGATCTGGAAGGAGAAGTTCTAGTTGGAATAGGAATTATTGTAAAGAAGGAAAGAATCCTTAGAGATAGGATCGGCTACAAACCGACTTGTAACCCTGCCCCTGATATATAAGGCGGGCAGGGACCCCCTCCAAAAACAACCCAACACATATCATCTCAACTCATAGTGAAATCCATACAATACAACACCCCAAAACAGGACGTAGGGTATTACGTCGAGTCGATGGCCCGAACCTGTATAAACCCCTGTGTCTGTCCATCCTAACCATCTTGCTTCCGATCTTTGCGATCTTCCCTGCATACAAATCACTTCCGTGGGCTACCCCGTGGAAGACTTGAAGGACTGAAACGGCGACCAGAGAGGGGGGGAGTGAATGGGAGCCGATAAAACTTTCTTTTCCAAATCCGGCTTTCACCCCAAAATCACTTCCGGACTTCGTAACACAATCTTGCCAAGATCACGTAGCAACTGAGATGCTACTGACCCTAGGAACAAGAAACATGCAGCGGAAACACAGAAAGAATCCTCGATCCAAAAACTTGACAAATCTGTCACTGGGTGTATGTACTCGTCACTGCCGGGTTACCAAACTCGGCACTGCCTAGTACATGCAGCTCTCGAGTGTATGTACTCGGCACTGCCGGGTTTCAAAACTCGGCACTGCCTAGTACATGCAGCCCTCGAGTGTATGTACTCGGCACTGCCGGATTTCAAAACTCGGCACTGCCTAGTACATGCAAACATCCCAGCCCCAAAGTCAACTCGTGGATGGATCTCCCAAACGGCTTGAGCTCTTGAGGCGAGATTTTGGTCAGATGATCTAGACCTCCAGTGGAGTGTTTTCCCAAAAGATCTCGGCCTCTAACTCAGTACAACTCCCGGAAACTCAGATCTCGTGATGAACACCATGACATCAAGTTCATCCCGAAAATCTCAAATCCAAAGCGATTCTCAGCGCTTGGGGGCAAAGGATCACCAGCAAAAGAGGCACAAGGCACTCATACGTGAATCCCCCAAAGAAATCCGAGAGAAAACGCCCTAGAAAGAGAAGAACGAAAATCCCCCAAAAATAGCTCCGAAAATACCCACAAAAATAGAAAAGGAAGAAGGAGCTCGGGAAATCAAATCATGGCACAAAGATGAGCAGCACAAACTCCATCACACAACCATGAATTCACCTATACAAAACTAAGAAAGATTCGAAGTAGTTCTAGGTGGAGAGGATGAAGGGAAGGGAAAAACTAAACAAGCCAAATGAAAAATAACTAGAGAGATAGCAGCCACCAGCCCTGAAGGGGCCTATTAGTAGTCCAAGTGGTGGTGCTCTAAAGACTAAACTACCTCTAAGAGATACATACCCCTCAGGGGCAAATTTGACATTTGATCTTCAGATATTTTCCGGCTCGGGCACCTTCCACTGCAAGCAAGGGTGAGTATTCTAAGAAGAATACCCAGCAAATCTCACAAATTCAATAATATATATGAATTATATAAAATATAAAGGTCGGTCCTGGAGGGGCACTTCCTCCCTGCCAGTCCCGATGTACAATCCCGAACCTGATCAACGGTACCTTCGCCGTCTCAGGTTCCCCGTACAGAAATAGTAAAACTAATCATCGGGGGCTTTGACTAAGTGGACTCTTGTCGGAGTCGCGGCTATCCAGATAGATTCTACACTCTGCAGAGGTCGTACTTATCTACCTCGCATTCGGTCGGCCCGTGCCATGTACCTTGGCGGTACCGACCTACGAGACTCGTACCCACCGATGACCATCGCTGGTCAGCATTCCCTAGGTCCAGCCACGTATACTGGCGGCTAAACAGGGGCTACTAATCATCCGCCTCGCGGATATCGACCCGGGTTTTCTGATGAGCTCATCGGGCCTCTGGCCCTCAGGGTCTCTGACCCTGTATCCTAGTCAACCCGTGCCGCCCAGTCCCAGCCCTCTGTCTGGGGCTGTCTCCAGTATACCCGTTTCCCGACTTGGCGCGTGCTCGATTCGGCACCGGGCGGTCCCAGTTCGCCGGTCAGCACTCTGCGCCAATCATACGGCTTCCTTGGGATGGATTACTAGGTTCAGCTGGTGGGGTGTGAATCAAGGCCTCACATAAATAGGCATTCCCGAAGGTTATGCCTTTTTGGCATGCGAGGTTGTACTGGGCACTAGAAAGACTCTCCCGTGAACCGGTCCTTAGCTGGGATCAGAGTGGCTCTTAGGACGGAATCCCCTTCCTTGGGATCCTCCTTCCACTCCCAATCAGCATCCTATTGCTACGGCGATGCTGGGCATACTCTCCGGTCATGCCCCCCTGTAGCTTATGCTGCACATAAGGTAAACTTTAGTGATTAAAGTGATATTATTGGTGAGACTTGCCTTCATTGTCGTCCTTAGGCGTTTCTTACGTGGGCGTATACCATATGTTGATCGGGCTGGGCTTCAGGCCTTCTGGAGCTTCGACGTCTCGTCGGGCCCGGTCAGGCTATCGATAAAACACATAAAATAACAATCAGTATAACAGTACATCAACCAAATCGCAAAAGGAAAAGAAGAAAGGAAAAGGAGGCAGAGATTCAAAGGATTTGCCTAAGGGCTGATAACTAGAGATTTGGGTTAATAATCCATTAATTATATGAAATAATTAATGGATTAAAGGATAGGGGTTTTGAAGAGAATTATTAAATAATTCCCTGGAAGATGGTTGGAGCAACGGTTGTCAGGTTTCGAGAATTATATAGATTTCTAAGGAATAATTCCCGAATGATTGATATGGATCTCTAGAGAATCCTTATCTGTCTTTGGGCAGCATGCCGGCTAGGGTTTTACTAAAACTCTGGGGTTTTGATCGGACGGCGAAATGACGTCCGTGGAGCTTAGACGGGGTTTCGGCGGGGCATTAGAAGTGTGCGACTGGGTTTTGGAGTCAGGGGGTGGATACCAGGGTAATAAGCATATGAAAATGCTTAGAATAATCCCTAGTATTTTTAGAAATTCCTGGGGATTTTATGGGGCTAAGATATGGGAAGGGGAATTTTCCTGGGTACACCGGGGATGGCCTCTTATAGGCTAGAACTTAGCCTAATTGGATTTAGGCTCTAATGATGTGCTAAAAAGGAATGGGTGGCATCACTAGGCTTAGAAATATCCCTAGGATTTTTGGGTATTTTTGGGGAATTTTTGGAAGTGTGGAAGGACTCTAAATACACTTGTGTGTAAACTTACCGGGTGTACCTAGCAATTTGCTAGGCAGCTGACGTAAGGGGTGGCCCGGCCGACGTGGGCCGGTGGGACCCACGGTGCGCACTGTTCTGCGCGCCGGGCGCGTGGGCGCGGTGGACCGCGGCCGCTGGGCCGACGGTCTAGTGGGCCGCGTCCACCCGGGGTCTGGTGGCGGAAGGCCGTGCGCCAACCATGGACCGGGGCGCTCGCAGAGCCTTCGGTCCACTTGGACCGCGTGCACCAGACACGGGGCGGAGGGAGCGGACGGCGGGGGATGACGCCGTCATGGCCCGGGCCCACCTGTCGGGTTGTACACATACAGAGGGAGGCGATGGCAGTTGACGGGAGGGGGCGGCGGTGTACCCCTTCGGGGAACGACAGCGGCGCCGCCGCATGCGCCATTAGCGCCGCCGCAGGGCTCGCCGGGGCAGCGCCAGGATGGCGCTATAGCTCGCCGGCGGCCGTGTGGTTTGCACTAGGAGAACAAGGGGAATACGGCGAGCACAATGGTGGCTTGTGGGAGAGCGGAGGAGAAGCGGAGCGGCGCATCCACGCGCGAGGGGAGAAATGCTCGATCTCGAGCATGGGGTGTGCCTGATGTGGGGGTTTGGGCTGCCTTTTATAGGCGGAGTGGCGGCATGCAGTGCCGCCACGTCGTGCGGAGGAGATAGGGGTGGCCGGCGGAGCAAGACGCGCGGCGGCAGCGGAGAGGTTGAGTGCCGGCGGCGGGGAACCTTGGCCGGGCGGGGTCTGGGGTGGTCGGCGCCGTTATTCAGGCGCGGTGGGAGCCGGGGGTGGCGACACGCATCGCACACGCCCCCCCGGAGCTCATCTTGGCCGGGGGTCGAAGATCGAGCGGCGACGGTGATCCCGGCGGTGCTCGGAGGGGAAGGAGGAGGGGGTGAAGTAGGGGGGAACGGGTGACTTCATGCGTGACGTCGCCCCGACGGCGTGGGCCGCGCGCGTGCGGGTGGCTGCGGCGAAGCGGACCGGGCCGTGGCCTGTTGGGCCGAGCGACGAGGGGCGTGGGGGCGCGCTGATGGGCCACGGGGCTGGGCCGCGGCTGGCCGTTGGGCTGGCAGCGGGAAATGGAAGAGGGGGCGGAAGCGTGCGAGAAGGAAAATGGAAGGGGGTAAATCAGACTTTGCTGGTGCGCTGGGAAGGGTAGTTGGGCTAGGGTAGTTTCGGCCCATTATCGTTTAATTACCTTTTCTATTTATTTAGAAGGGGTTTTCAAAAGTAATTTGATTTCAAATTCAAACCAAATCCTTTCTAGTTTTATTCTAGGGTTTTAAAGACTAAGTTTAGCATTCAAAATATGAAACATCCCTTTATTTTCCCATTAGTTATCTATAGTTCATTATTCATATTTATTTCTGTAATTCTATAATTACTCTAATAAATCTAAGGATTAACCTAAATAAATCTCAATTAATTTCTCTTTAAATTTGAGGGTGTCACACCCGGAGCATGTCCTATGTTTTCTAATACATGCAATTATGTTTGGCTATGTTTAGGTTTGTGCATTTACGTTCAGGAGTTGAATTGAAACCCGAGTTGCATGATCCGAGGTACCTAAGCTTTGCAATACTAGCATGATAGGTCGATAGCTGCTCCGCTATAAGGACCCGGTAAAAGCCGAGTGATTTCCTGTCACTCGCGAGATATAGGAATTGACTGCTCTACTTATGTTGGAATCATAAGGATGACTGGCGGGGATTTTTGTCATGTAGATGCCCCATCCGTGTATGCTAATGTTGGTTAAGGCCGAATGGTGTGGTACCGACGGTTAAGCTTTTGAAAGTACCAAGCGCTTGTCGATTCTGTGGGGTCGGTAAGTTTAGTACCTACATGACTCCAGGGTGCGGACTTTTTCCGACTCCTATCAGGAACTTATTCCCCATGCCTCGAACATGTGGGTACGAGGGGCGTAAGTGTTGGTTCGGCCAAGCCTTGACCTCGTATGCCAGGGGGAGTTTGGTCCTGGACGCGACTGGAAGATTGGTGGGAACTACCTGGTAGCGCTAGCCTTTGGCTGAGTGCGATGATCCGAGTGTTTGGGTTTCCCCCGTGCAAGGTTAAAATCGGTTCGAACTGTCTGTCTCTCGCAGCTAATGAGACTGCTTAACCCCGCTGCTGCATTGAGTAAGAAGTGGAACATGATGATCGAAAGAAACTTGATGTTTGCTTAATTGCTTGCTCCACTTGCTTGACTAGTACAGGTTGCTTACCTAGAATGGTTAACTTAACTAGAACTTGATGCTAAAAGACTGAAAGTAAGGATCCACTCTTAGCCGTTCTTTGGCAAAACAAACCCACCAGCCAAAAGCCTTGCATGTCTAAAAGTTGGTGATGTAGCTGTCACCCGACGGTTAAGTCTTGCTGAGTATTAGTATACTCAGCCTTGCTTGTGGCATTACTTTTCAGGTAGCGCTCTCGAGGAGATGGTTGCCGGTCTTACTTGGCCAACCACTCTTCCTCCGGGCTGGTCTGTTGTTTGGGACGAGGATGCTTCAGAGTGACGTCACGACGGCTTCACGTGATGTTGCTACGACTTCGAACAATTAGTTGTCTTCCGCTGTTTTAAACACTCTGAGATAATGGTACTTTATGCTCTGAACTTGGTTTTGTAATAATTCTACCTCAAGTGGCACCTGTTTAATAATTGTGGATGTGTTGTAATCTCTGGGATCCACCTTCGAGTGGGTTTTTGTATGACTGGTTTCGATCGATGTAACTGTCCGTGGTTGCATCGGGCTTGACCCGACAGACTGTCAAGTTACTCCGATTTAATGGCGTGATGACCAATGGAAGGTTAACGCACTTAAGCCGGATTAATTTGAGCGGTTCTGCCACAGTCTAAGTCTACTTGCCCCAAAAAAATCCCTGCTAAGTCTACTTATTAAGGAGTAAACCAGTAGAAATCCGCATCCTCCTAAAGGTTATTTCTCAATGAAGCACTATTTCTTATTTGATTTTGAATTGTTCTGTAATTCGGTTCAATACGTCAATGCGATACTTTTTTTAGCAAGTAAAAAGATCTATAATTTTTTATTATTACTTCGACATAATATTTTTACAGGCGCAAATATTCACTGGCGTGAAGAAGTGTTGCCGCATGCATATTGACCTGTGCGTACGGCTTCTGTGATATTTATCTTCTATTCAATATGATGCTTGGGATATGAAAGCAACGTATCACCAAACCGAACTGGGATTAGGTGCATCCCATAACAAACTTGTGACAGAGCTTAAAAAATTTATATCATGACAGGTGAAGACAAGACAGTGTCTACCTTATATGCTAATTTACGTGGATGGCGCCATTTAAGTCTTGGCATGTAACATCTTATTAGTAAGAGGTTTATGTCCTTGCATATTCATACATATATAGATAAGTCGACACATGAGCTTGACAAGTTGGATATATCATTGTACTAGCAAGTTATTGGACAATCATGTTGCTTTTTTTAGATGTAAATCAAACAGGAACAAAGAAAAGGGGCCATCTAACTTACAACTTAAGTAGTCATCCTTCACGACTTGTTTCGGAAGGTCAACTCTTGATAATCCATCTTCACTCCACTTACGGTAAAACTAGAACCAGGTACTAAGCCAATTGCAACCAATGAGAAATTACTTCATCAACCTACCAATTGATTCAGGAGAAAGGTGACAAAGAATAATAGCTTTCAAACATAATTCCGACGATAGTGGGCATCATGTACGACCATGAGTGATTTCATCTATAGTGATATTCTTATCTTGAAATGACTAACATATAGATTTGTACTTTTGTTACCTTCCAAAATAGGAAAAAAAATCATGTACTGTATATGTTCATTTGGAATTCAGTAAAAAAATTCACAAGAGCAATAACATAATATATTGCTTGTCTACCAATTTCAGTATTTGTGCTAAAATTTTTTAGGTTTATTACAAACTACTAAATTTCTAATAATCACTTATAGCAAGAATGAGTTACCCATATCATATTAGGTACAAAAATGTTACAACTCAGCCATGCCATGCTTGGAGAAAAAATGGTACAACTCGAATTTTTCTTCTAACATCATTCCACATTCATGTTATAAAAAAAGACATATCCATGTCACGCCATCTTTTAAGTTTGTCACGTTCACCTTGAAAATAAAAAATGACACAGCTGCGCCTGTCACGTTCATCTCCTGTTTTTTGTCCATTCAAATTCCGTCATCACTCCATGCAGAAAGTTAGATCTACAAATATATTTTTATTTTTTAAATAAATAAATATTTCTTCTATTACTTCTTACCACCTCCGTCCCAAAAACAATGCTCGTTTGGAATGCGTGCCAGTTAAAATAGTGCACGTTTGACCAAATTTCTAGCAAATTGTACTTATATTTATGACTCTAAATAAATTTGTTAAAAAATTACATTTCAAAACGAATCTAATGATATATATTTCATATCATAAATATTTATATTTTTTATTTGTAATTGGTCAAACTTAAGATTCTGAAGTTTTTTGAAAAACGAGAAATGCATTCTTTCTGGGACGGAAGGAGTAGAAGGTAATGTTTTATTCTAACTATCTAAATCTATGTAAATGGACGGCACACAGTTATTTGGGTGTACCAAGTTTAGTTTAGGCATATGGCGATATTTTAAGATAATGAGATAGTACAGCCATCAATCGCGAAGGACGCGTTTCCTCTTTCCGTGGCCTGTACACGAAGGACGCCAGTACGTGCTTTGCCAGCTACAAATGGCCGGCTAGCTAACTCCAAAACCGCAATGAAGTTAATTTCACAAAACTTTTGCGACATCACACGCTGTGAGACCTTTCAGCAGACAGATAATATACAATATGATGTGCAAGTTGACCAATTTGCGACTGCTAATTCGTAGGATGATGCACGTACGACAAGACCAGCCATATAAAATTTATGATGTGACAGTGCCGGCCTACAGAACTGTGAGTTGGCAGGACAAGGAGTGATCTCTTCGGCTTCGGGAAATTAACTATGCCCAGCATCAGTATCTCACTGCAAATCTGCGACAATTGTACTAGCACTAGTTTACTGTAAAATAGCCATATAATATTTGTGCCTCGAGGAGCACAAAGGCATACTTTGTGCTCATGCATATAATACTACTCCCTCTAATAAAAGGATAAGGTATAAGACATCGTACTAGCCTGTGAAGGAAAGATTAAATATAAATGTGAAAATTTTCGAACAGAATTCATATTTGCAACAAATGAAATTACGACCTCATTCAAAATATTTTTTCAAACCAATCTATATACACCATTTTCATATATGAAATCTGAAATGTCTAAATATGGCGTAGTGTACAAATATAATCTAATTTGGTTTAATTTGTTCTGAACGTTATGTATTTAAAAGTAGAGGGAGTATAATCAATTAATGATCAACAATATTCTTCCTTACTTTCTCCTAAGGTGCAATAATAACAAGATTCCTCTCAAGCTAAACACAAAAAAACACAAGGGGATATTCCTACTAATTCTGCAAATACAGTAAGTCTCCCCTTGTGTACCGGCCCTTATTAATTCTCCTATTTGCAGTCTCCTATCACTCCTATTAATTCTTCTTGCATCTTCTTGTCGTAGTGAGTAAAAATTGATAAACACACCGGAGCAAGAAGCGTCGACAACAAGGAGACGGATATCCCTCACTGTTTGGTCTGTTGAACAATGTCTGTCGATCGCGCACTAAACTACTCGCAGCTAACCCGGGAATCTTTCCCCGCTCTCTCTGATCGATCTCTCGTGGAATCTTTGCATCGCGAGTGCTAAACAATACGGCTGCCTGACAGACAAGACACGTTTCTTGCGGCACGTACAGACAGACTCCGGCCGGACTCCACACCATGTGCTGCGTGCCGTCCCGATCCACGCCAATCATAGCATGCATGCACACTCTCGCTCCCTACTACAACTCGATATGGCTCATAATAAGCTGTACGTCCCACATGCACTTTTTTGGCTGCCCTCTCCTGTGCACAGCAGCAAGAAATCTATATATGCCTAGAGTTCAAAGACGAGAGAGACAGAAAGAAAGAAAAATGGACGTAGCAGATACCAACAATAATCCAGCACAACCAAGTGAATGCCAGTGTACCGGCCCTGTGGTGCCCAGTCTAAAGACTGCAAATACAGTAAGTCTCCACAGTGTATGTAGCTCATGCTCATGACACTATACCTCAGGTGAGAAAAAAGAGAAAAAAGTATAGCAGTAATAGGAGGAGAGTGAATCTCGATCCCATGTCACGGTCACATACACAGGCTGCGCAACTCTTGCACGTGTATGCAGCCATGACACAGGATGCACACACACACACGCACGCACGCACGCACGAACACTAGTACACTACATGGTAAACCGGGAAAAAAATACAGCAGTAAAAACACACACCTTAATTGATCAATCACTTTTCCACGTCTCTCAGTCGAATTTACATCATCGTCATCTTCCCTTGCGAGCCAAACCCTTCAATGCCGCCACCTTCCTGGGCATGACCGTGCAAATTACCGGCGGTTGAGCTCATGAGCAGCTGCTTGATCTCCTCGTAGTTGTACTCGACCGGCGCCTGATGGTCTTGGAGTTGAAGCAGCCTGTGGTCATGCTCGATGCTGCCATTGTTGTAGCCAAAGTAGCCGTCGAAGCTCAGCTCCTTGCCATGCCCGAACTGCGGCTGGCTGTGCGCACCGTCCGACGAGTTGCAGCTCTGCTGGTCGCTGCCGAATACGATCATGTTGCTGCTCTCCACCTTGACCACATGATGGTGAAACTGCTGCTGATGTGTAGCGCCGTTCTCGTGCAGAAGTGAAGCGGCGTTTGGAATGGCAAGGCCGGAGTTTAGCATGTAGTCCTGGGGTGAGGGGAGTGTTAATGCAGGGATGCTGATGGGGTCGTGGAGGGCTCCGGGGGCGCTGGAGAAGAAGCTGTTGTAGGTGGGTTGTGGCAACGAGGGGGGCGTGTGTTGGAGTATGAGATTGAGGGGCCGGTGATGCTGCCGCGGCGCGCGGTGAGGGGTTGGGGTGGCTGTGGAGCCTAGGAGCTTCTTCTTCAGCTTGGTGTTCCAGTAGTTCTTGATGTCATTGTCAGTGCGGCCAGGTAGCTGCGACGCGATGATGGACCATCTGAAATGTGTAATAATAATACGTATTAATTAGATGATGAATCATACGCATTCCATTTCTTTTGTTGATAATCCTTGATCTTTCCTCACGCTCTTGGGTACCAGTTTTTATCTTTTAGAAGTAGCTATAAAGTTAACGTTCCATTCGGAATGAAGTTAATATACATATATTTCTTTATTGATATACTTCTAAGAGCAGAAAATATCATGAATGTATGTGTGCACTTTGGGGTTATAATGGAAAAGCAGTTAATAAAGGGGAAACGGGGGTAAGTCCAGACTAGATATACTATACAGTTTTTCACCTGCTTCCTATACTTGCATACATGCTGCAGATGACCCTGTCTTCGTGCTCAGTGAATTCCCCATGCTTGATGTTTGGCCTCAGGTAGTTTAACCATCTAAGCCTGCAGCTCTTGCCACATCTCCTTAAACCTATAATCAACAATAAAAGCCTTACAAACTTAGAGTCTAACGTGAAATTTATTGTTTGAACGCAAGGTGAAAGTAGCATGCAATTACGAACATAATACGAAATTATTGATATGGAAAAGCTTGTCATACAAGACTTTGGTAAGAAACCTGGGACACTGACTTGCCACTACAATTAAGAGTCGCCGGCACCCTACAGTCGCATGATACCTAACTGCAAGACTAGCTAGGGACGTCGCTGGTCCTAAATGCCTGAAAAGAGAGGGCCACAATCCTTATTGGACTACTCCACATCCAACAAAACTAAAACATAAGGCAAATGAGTCAAAAACAGAAAGAAGACAGCTCTGAAAAAAAGACTAGGGCTCATCATGTCTATCTAATAAATCAGCATACTTAAGAAAGATATAAAGTACTACTACAGGCTTAGATCAAAGATACACCATTTATCCTAAATGCATCAAGAAATACGTTATGATCCTGACTAAAACTAACCAAATAAAGTTGAAAATAATAAGAAATAATGCAAATGAATCAAGACTTCGAGAGGCTTAATACAATTCTAGCTATAACTATAGAGAGGGAGAGAGGAATCGGGAAGAAAGATCTAGTAAAGCCTTTCTCAAGATACCACTGTTCTGAATTCACGGAAGGCAGAAATAATAGTCCTAGTTTTTCTTCTAACTTTCTTTCAAAACAAGATGTCTCAAATCCCTACTGAAGTGATCCCATGAAGATCAAAGAAAGAACAAGGTAAATTGATTTGAAAAGAAGACATTAACATATAAAGAACGAAAACTGTTCAGACTTGTACTCGTAACAACGTTAAATCCCCAAATAAGATGAGACACACCAATATGTAAATTGACAAATCATACCTGCTTTTTGAGGGAGAGCAATCCAATTCCCACCAGTGCCGTGCTTCTCGATGAACTCTTTGAGCTTGGCATCCTCCTCAGGAGACCATGGGCCTTTCTTCACATTGTTCTTATCGCAGCACGGAGCCCTCCCCATGAAGCCACAACCACGCGATGTGCCCCGCAAACGAAGCTAAAAGCAACACCTTGCTACCAAATCCCACTGCTCCAAACCTTTTTGCTAATTTTCTAGCTGCTTGGGTAGGCAGCTTGCTCTGTGCTATCTAGCTAGATGACATAGAAACACTGCTCTTCAGAGGCACAGAAAGCAAGGAGAGAAAGAGGAGAGAGCACAAGACAACAAGAGCGCACAAAAAATATATACTGATGAGAGAGACAGTCAGGATGGGTTGGAGAGAGAGAGAGAGCGGGGTCAGAAGTCAATGTGTAGGATTGTATTTGTTTTTTGTTGCAATAACCTCTGCTTGATGCAATGGTTGGCCCCTTCAAATCTCAGCACCAGAGAAAAAGGTTCACTACTTGGATAATAAGAGAACCTTGTCCCACCACAGCCCTGTCTTTCTGTAAACAAAGTACACTTGCACATGGAATCGCCAAGGCGCGTGTTTGTTTGCAAGTAGCCTGGCATCCGTATAGTAAATCACTAAAGTCAGTATGTACTTCGGATAAATGTGGTGTCTCTCACAAGAATTTCCATAAATGTTTGGAAAGATTAATTAGTGAGTAGATGCATGCCACATGATAGATGTCAGTCATACACCATTTTGGTAATGGGAGAGTTTTTTATTATATGATTTGTTAGACAGCAAATTTTAAGTACAAGCAGCTAGCCGGATCATATATGTAGATGCAAAAAGGCAGTGTGTGGTCGATAGTGCCTCATTGTCTAACTTTTGGGAATATGGATGTCCTATTCACATTTGAGGACCCGTTGGAGCAAGGAAACTTCACAGGATCCATGCTGAAAAATATTGTTTTGTGAGATTCCATTATTCGTCCCAACCGATCTTGCTTTTAAACTTGAAATTATGATCAATGCATGTATGATAAAACCGTAAAAGGCTATTGCAAAAGTTAAAAAGTCCAATCTTGATCTACTGATATTTAAATAAATTGCGTGGCCCGATCGGATTAGCAAAATGTAGGACCTTTTTCATCTTTTATCTTAAAAAAAAGTAAGTTGTGTGGAATTACGTTACGTCAAGATAAGTTTTTGTCGGCGTGTTTTGCCAGTTTACATCCAGTTTATCCATTAGTGGTGGCGTTTTCGTCTGAAGGCAGTAGTTCAACTGAAACTCAAGGCGATCTGATTTCAATGGTTGGAAACTTCTTATGCCAAAACTCTAACCGGCCGGAATCAACAGACGCATGAGCTGGCCGGTATTAGTGGGCAGGCAGGCAGGTAGGTAGCAGCCCCTGAAATCCCTGCCCTCCTCACGTATACTTTTCTTCCATGGACGGCCGAGTAAAGCCCATGCAGCAACTAAACGGGAGACAAATGCGGTCACTCTCGCTCTCACGCGTATAAAAATTTGTCCGCAAATTGCAGCGCAGCTTCATGCAGGTCCAGTGAAAGAGATGGTCTGGGTTCATGAATCTGCTGCATTGAGCGAGACATGCGTAAGCCATACGACGTACAGGCAGTCCCCATATATCAGGGTAGACACACCGGCTAGGTCAGGCGCATGTGATGGAGACCCATCAGCTCTTCCGTGCACGTCTGTAGGTGATGTGCGTACCGTGCTCTGTGTAGGTTGGACGTGTAGTCGTTCAACTTTCTGTTTCATTGTTGGGTGTTCAACTTTCTGTTTCATTTGTTTCAATGAATCGGAGGTGTTTAATTCCCTTTCAAAAAAATTCACCCATCACATCCAATGTTTAGACACATATGTGTATTAAATGTTGATAAAAAATAACTAATTACACAGATGAAGTGTAATTCGAGGCACAAATCTAAAAAGCTTATTTAATCCAACATCCACTGATCATTAATTAATTACCCTTATTTGATTCATCTCGCGGCCTACATGCGAGACGTCTAATACTACTCCTAAATGATAACCCAAAAAATTTCACCCCAAACTAAACATGCCCGAAATTTGACACATATATATACATCTGAACTCTGGGTAGCTTGCACTATTAAGTCAGGCCAGTCTAGTGTTCTCTTGTCTTGTGTTGTCTACAGATCGGAAGCTACTGGCTATAGCCTGTGTAGTAGGTTTGGGACCGTAACAAGAATACAATATTGTTTTTTCATCGCTGCTAGTGCCCGGGCGTCCGATAATTTTTTATTATCGGACGGTCCATTGCAATACCGACGTGCTATGGACTCGTTCTAAGCGGCATGCTATCAGTCGCTTAGAATAGTCACACCTGGCACACGTGTCTTCCAGGCGCTTCATCTCGCACGAGAAGTTGATAGGTGTGGTCTATTTGTACTCTGCTTCTTGGACTCTACATTCATCCCCTTCCTCTGTCCCCCTTCTTTTTTTGTCCATTTTATTTGCAAGGAAACCACAAGAGCTACATGAGTGATGTGCACGCGGCCATGGAGGCCCAGATGTGGAGGCGCTACGCTTGATTGTGGCCATGGCCACCTCCATTTCACCGCGAGTTGGTCTTGCAACGGATGATGGATCAGCTTCGGGTCATCCACAGAAATCAGATTCACGTCCTCGTCGCCTACATTTCGCCTCAACTGGGACGACGTCATCGCCATCGACAAGCCAATCCATTCATCACCACCATCTTCATCGTCAACTACGAGCTCGGCCATTACCGCTCCAGGATAGCAGTGGCGGACGACTCCTTCGACCACACCTTCTACGTGCGGCTTCCTGAAGCAGGAGACGTGGAGAGGTTCCATGTCCGTAGCTGGAAATGGAGGGGGCAGAAGGTGTCCTTCACTAGGGTTTTGGCACTCCGGCTCAACAATGAGGGGTTTGACCGCGTAGATCCACCTGAACTGCAGCTTCCTCCCTCATACCCCATGATAGAAGCATAGATGTGTAGATCCGTAGTTGGTATGGAGGACAATGAACAATATGACAGTTCTATTTTCTTCTTTGTTTCGTCTTCTATTTTATTTTTTTAACTTTATATTTTTTATTCTAAGTGGCGTAAACTGGACCGCTTAGAATAAGACCTTCATTCTAAGCAGCCCATTTAACGCCGCTTAGAATGAGGCCATCATCCTAAGCAGCCCAATACACGCAGCTTAGAATGAGGCGCGGGTATAAATAAGTTGCACCGTTCCGACAGAGACCAAACCCTATCTATGTCATGTCCACTCCGCCCGCCACTTCCACAGTAGAAGCCTCGCCGCCGCGTCCAATGCTGTAGTGTAGACCCCCTGCGTCCTCCTCGTCCTCCACATGGCGTCCATCCTCGACGCAAGGGCCAAGACTGTGGCAGCTCAGGCGGCTGCAGTAAGCCACGTCACTAACTTCGTCGCTTGCACTGTGGTGGCCTCGGTGGCGCGAGAGTCCTTTCTTCGCTCCTTCGTTGCTGCCGCCACCGGATCCGCGACGGAGTCGCGGAAAGCGGTGGCCTCGGCCGTCCTCGCCGCCACGGATCAGGTCGCCTCCGTCTTGTAGCGGCAAGCCGCGCTGGAGGCACAGGTTAAATCCGTAGCCGCGAAGGAGGCCTTGGCTGCGGATCTGGCCCGCGCTATCGCGGATCTGGTTCGCGACTTCTCCACCAGGCGCCACTGCCTCTCCTTCGACCATGACCTTCGCTGGGATGGTAGTGGCGACTGTGGCACCGTCGGGATAAGCTCTTGTACTGCAATAGCTGTGTAATCCAGCGATGTAAGCGTCGTGGGATTACATTATTTTGTCGTTATGAATGAGTTGCCCATTTTGGTCCGTTTAGCTAGGCACTGTCGTTCCTTAATTATGCTTACAGTTAGCTAGTTATGTGAGATGAACTGCTTGTTTAAGTTGTGATTAATTTTGTGTTATATCTGCATTACTATGTATATGTAAGTTAGACTCTCTAGTGATGAAGTTAAAGTGCTACCTAGTGAACTCTTGATGAAGTCTCGATCTAGTTACGAACTGTTAAGTGATGAACTGAATTATATTGATCTTGAATGGGTACCCATCAGCTAGATTATGTGTTTGTTGTGAACATCTAGCACGTACACGTTCACATTCTGTTGAATGTTAATCTGTTGTGTGTGCAATTCGTTCATAACGATCCATATATAGCTATCTAGTATTCATTCGAGATCAATTGAATGAAACGAACACGTTTTTCTTAAAAGTGCGTGCCATCATCCTAACCGACGTTAACTAAACCGGTAGCAATAGGTTAATAAACATACGCGGTGCTTAACGAACCGATTAGTATACGTAGTCAAACGCTCCGGCGCTAAACAAACCGATTCGAATAATATGTCTCCAAGCGGTGCGCAGCACGCCAGTACATTTAAGAAGTCATTGGAAGCGGTTAAATAATTGTTTAGATGACCCCCTTATTGGCATCGGCAAAATGGAAGCGGCGTCGGCGCCAGCGCGGATGAGGTTTTCGAGCCGCTTAGGTTAATGGTTTTCTGCAGTAGTGTACCAAACAGAACCTACAATATTCCTACACATATACAATATTTTGTTCCTTTCCAACCCATGGCGCTACGGCGGGCAGCATTTGTAGTCACTCAATTCATAATAAATAGCAAGGCTACAAGGATTTCAAAATCTTGTGGCCATTAAGCCCCTAACTATTAATGGCAACAATTGCAATTATTATCAAAAGAGAATATATTTTATATTAGCAATACCTTACGTATGCATGTCGTCGCGTACGTAGGTACGTTGACCCCTGCCGCCGCGAGAGCATTATTCCCAACGTGTCCATCTCGAATCTTTCCTTGGCAAGTCGATCACATGTACATGCCCATTTGTTTATGGCGCGAGGCAGCAGCCGCCGTCCATGTCACAATATATTTCTTTTGGGATTTGATCTGGGATACGACCTCCGTGCGTCATGCCGGAGCTGTACAACCAGGCGGCAAAGGTCCAAGCACACAACTGTCCGGGAGCACACCTAACATGGTCATGGATCACGTATGATTGTATGTGCCCCGACGTTAGTTTACGTGTACCAGCCGATAATGGGCATTATGCGTGCCGAAGGACGTTGGATAATGGGGGCCTCGGCAGCATGTGGCGCCAATGATTGCTGAATATACATGACGGGAGCCCTTTACAGCACAATCATGCCTCCGTTCACTCCGTAAGCGCGCCTTTTGGAGTCTACGAGGTCAAAGTTCAAATTGTCCTTTGTTTAGTAGTGACCTAGCTCATAATGATGGTAATTAAAAGGATTTTAGATTTTCAGTGGTAGGCCGGGCATGTGTTGGAGCAAATGGCGTTTGGCCCACGGTTAAAAGAGTTTGGTGGAAAGAAACAAAGTAGTCATATCAATGGAGAGAGGAAAGAGCAGACAAGTACGTGTCACTAAGTAGGAAAACCACCTTCAGTAATTAGTCATTTAGTCCCGAATGCCCAAAATCCAGAACCGGATCTAAACATTGGAAGCCCCCAGAGATACTTTAGTACCGGCTCAAGATACCAGCCGATACCAAAATTCGTCTAGAACAATTAGTACCGGCTGGGGGCAGGCCTTATTTAGTACGTACTGGTGTCCCGAGCCAGTACTAAATTGCCTTAGAACATTTAGTACTGGCTTCTCACCAACCCAGTACCAAACGGACCAAAAAATCACCACCCATCGTCGCCTTTTTATTTCTCTCTTTCTCCCTTCTCTATCTTATCTCTTTCTCTCTTCTCATCTCTATCCTCTCTTTGTCCTTCTCACATCTTCTTTCTTATCTCCGCTCAGGTGTTGGCATTTTTTAACGTCACTATGAAAATGTCAGTCACGACAGCGACGCCAGAAGACCAGATGACAAAGGATAGTGATCATGAAAGAATCCGTAAGTGCACGGATGTCGTTGAAGCTTTATCCTAAGAGTATTCTAAGGGTATCAAATCCAAATAACATGTGTGCACACTACTAACGCTAGGGTGTCCCAAGGATAGCCAACCAAAAAGATGAGAAGAGAGGATATTCTATAATCTTAACACAGAGTAGTAAGATATTCTCTACTTTCTACTTGCTTCAGACACCAGCTTACGCTGCATCCACAGTGACTCCGGTCAACGGCTCTACGACTTAACCGAACATGGGGGATTTCAAAGGGTCCAACGGGGCTGTCACCACCCGCGGCCTACCCTGGCCAAACCATGGGTTAAGATGCGCAAACGAAGTGTAATCTACGACTCAGGCACCATGCCTACATCACGGATTACTACTGTGCTCCATAAACACTTGCTGGCACGTAAACTCGCCACATCACTCCACAAGATGTGAAGTGACGAACCCACAAGTGAGAGCCTCGATCTTATTACTACTAACAATACTAAATCAAAGATGATTGTAGAGACTTACAACACACTTACTTTGATAAGGATAACGAAACATCTCCAAGAAATACATATTAGAACACTACTGGAGAAGGGGCTATCTGCACCAGTTGGGAACCCCCTTAAGAACTGGTTTCCCAACCGGTGCAGATCTTCCGGTGGGTTCTCACCACCAGCCGGTGGAAAAGGGGTGCCCCTTTAGCACCTGTTTGGTGGTGATGGAGCGTAACGCCGCAACAAATCTTCAAGATCAAAACCAGGTTCCTCACCCCTTGCAACACATTCTTCATGTTTTTTTTTTGCAAAAAATGAAGTTGTGTTGTAACCCAAGCTCCTGGTTTTTTCGACTTCTCATGAGGTAATACTGGAGTTTTACTCTTCCCGTGAGACGAACCATGATCATCACCGATCGCACTCCCTCCAGCAGTAGCCATATTGCTATGACCACAAGGCTTTTATTTCTCGACAAAAAAATAACATCTTTTTTTAAAAAAATTACTAATTTCGACATACAAACTCTCTAGTAAACCTTCTCTAAAAATGAACTAACCAAATCCACATATCTCTAATTAATGTAAAATAAAAATTTACATAAAAAACTAACTAAAAATCATTATATTCGATTTATAAAATAATCTATATAAAACATACTAAAGCCATTTCTAACCAACATTTCTATAATGCATACCTAACAAAATTTTCTAAAGCACCATGAACACATATATGTAGCTCTTTCTCTCTCTCTTCTTTTTTTGCTTCACAAATTTCTCTATTTGCAAAATATACTAACAATAGAAGCTAATCAAGAACATGAGAGGATAAAATTGTGTACCTTGTAGACTCCTTCAAATGAGTGAAAGCTTTACAATTTTTGAATCTATTTTGGCAAAATCTCCCCTCTACCCGGGCACACCATGAACACAGCTTGGAGTGTTCATGCTGGCACAGGCGTGGTGAGGAAGAAGGGCCTAAATAGGATAGCTAATTAGCACCGGATGTAGCCAGCACTGGTGCTAAATGTTTTGTGAGATTTAGCACTGGTTGCTGGCTACAACCAGTGCTAAAGGTGGGCATTTAGCACTGGTTGTATCCAACAACCGGTGCTAAAGCCTCTCACCCCCCGCCCCCCACCACCACCAGCACCACCGCGCGTCGTGCACCTGCGTGTAGCTGCTAGTCGTTGGACCCAGTGCTAAAGCCCCATTAGCACCAGGTCCAGAAATGGTCACGACATATGTCGAGGGCGGATGGCTCCTTCTCTTGTAGTGGAAGAGAGTCCTCTTGAAGTCTCCTCTTGAAGTGAAGGGAGAAGGTGAAGTGTTGGAGAGTGCTTGGAATGGTTGTACCTTATTTACACCCCCTCCACTAGTATTTATAGGCTGCTAGAGGTCGGGAACCGAGGGAATCTCCATAGAATACTCCTTGTAACCGCCTTAAGAAAGAACACGTGGCAGCCAGGGACGAGGGGAGCCACCCCTAGTTCGGCCGAACCAGGGGTTCGGCCGACCCCCCTACGGGCCCACTTGTAACTGCCTTTGGATGGCAGGTTGGCAGGTGGGTCCTGGTCAGGGAACTAGTGTGCCTCGAGTGATTCTTGGCATTTCGCCCCTGATGTGGGGCCCTCAGTCTATGTGCTTCACTCTGATTGGTCGGAGGTGTGTTTCCTTGCTCATGTGGGCCCTTGGATCCGTGGAAAGCTGATGTGGCAGCCCTTGTTTGGATGGATTTTGCTAATTGAGCTACTTTAGCTTATTTCCACTTCATTTCCATGGTTAGATGATCTGCATACACATAAGTCCTATCACTAAGATTGATGTTGATATTTGCATCCTTCATGCAGGAGTTGACGGCCTAAAGACAGGCCTTAACAGCCGTCAACATCAGGCAGGCGACGTCGCGGGTGGGCGTGGCCCTGGCGGCCTACGCGGGCGCGTGCAGCGGGTACTGGCGCGGGTGGCCACGGAGCAGGGCTACGCGCCGGTAGGCGTTGACTTGATGATGTTCTTTTGTTATTTGTATGAACTCTAAGTGATGTTGTTCTTTTAGAAGTGATTTTGATTTTGTATGAATTCAAGTGAGATGATGTTGTTTCTTGAAAAGTGACAAATTTTTTATGAACCTAGGGATGATGTTGTTTCTGGAGTTGAATCCGAGTGATAATGTTCATTCTTGAGTTGAATGTTGATTCTTCATATGAACAGGGATGGGGGACGGGGATGGGGATGAGGATGGGTAGGAAACGGAAACTAGAATGGGGAGGGGGCGCTCGTACAATAACAGGGTTCGTAGTTTAGTACCGGCAGTTTAGTACTAAAGTTTTACAACCGATTCTAAAATGCATGCCAATTTAGTCTTGAAATAACTTTAGTACCGGCTGGGAAACCGGTACTAAACGCGGCTTCCCAGCTGATACCGAAGCTCGTTTGTCTACTAGTGTGTTCTTGCATTGGAGCTGAGGGCCCTAGCAGGATATGTAAACTGTTTGGAGCGTGCATTGTTGGATGCCAATGTTTTCGGGGAACCTTGTGGTAGTGATGACGAGATAATGAAACCTTTCTTACTTTGTTACGTACGTTGCCGTTAAACTTTCCGAACGCCTAAAATTTTGTGTTCATCTGTATGTCTTAGCTTGTCGGCGGGTAGTAGATAGAAATTAATAAAGACAGGTTATAATTTGTGCTCAACTTATTAGTGAATATCAGACTGTTCTGGTTTGGTGTTAGCAAACATACGAAAACAAAATTGATTTATTCGTTAAATTAAAAAAACCGTTCTTTCCGGCACCGTCATTTTCAGAATTAAAAATTAGATGCCAAATAAAAAAAACTTCTTTCGTGCGACCTTTTCAACGGGGTTTGAGTAAAAGGTTAAGAAGGTTTTTTATTTGCAATTGATATATAAAAAATGTACGAACTGGTCATGTCAATGTTTACGTAACTAAATCTTTTTTCCACCGTCACGAGATTCAATACGGTGGACCGACGTGGGAACACAGCCTGCCACTTGATACTCCTCTATCTCACTGTAAGATTCTTGGGTCGTCCGATTGGATCCTGAACGCGCATAAAGAAAACCCAACTAGACAGTGTAACTAACTACGTACTCCGTACCAACCAGCGCTGGCTTGAAAAAGGGTGTGACGGCCATACATGTACATAAAGTAAACTAAATACTATAAGCATTTTAGCCTTTTCAATGTTTTATTTTATTGATGTGTTAACTGCTGCCGTGGAAGAGAATCGACCACAAGTGTCAATGACATCCATGTCAATTATGCAAGCTGGTACCGTTGCGCTGGCTGAAAGCCATTTTTCCTTGCTGTCCTAGAAAACTGCTCCGAAATTACAGCGTGCCCCATATTGCCGAGAGCGCATAGCACAGTCCGGGCCCATGATGTGAGAGCTGGAAGGAAAATCGTGATTTTAGTCGGGACTAAAAATGTTTATAGTATATAAAGACTCAATTGTTAATTCAAGATGGGAAAACACTACTACAAAAAACATTTTAGGAGACACTGCCAAAACATTTTCCGAGACACTTGCGAAATGGTTGCGTCTCTGTTAATGCCTATCATTTTCGGAGGCGGTGGCGTTTGATTAACGGAGGCGGAGCCAAGTGACCGTCTCCGTTAATAGATTAACAGAGGCGGTTTTTGTAACGGCACCGTCTCCGTTAATGGATCATTAACGGAGACGGTTCCGTTACAAAAACCGCCTCCGTTAATTTATTAACGGAGACGACTTTTGTAACACAACCGTCTCCGTTAATGCTCCTTATATATACAGCACCTTCCCCTTCTTCCTCCCCACGGCTCCTCCTCCATTTTCTTGTGTTTTGAGCTCAAAACACAAGAATTGCCTTCTTTTGAGGGTGGAAGGTTTTGCCCTTGGATTTGGTGAAGGGGGAGAACACAGGAGGTTGATTTCTACTCTCCCAACTCTCATCTTCTCTCTTTTGCTTGTTTCTTCTAAATGGAGGAGAGAGAAAATTGTATTTTGTGTGATTTTTATATGTCGATATGCTTTTGGATGCAAGGTTGCCGTCATGGACAGGAAAGAGTGGATGTACAATTTACCGAGGGTCGGCAATGATCTGTCTTTCCTAAATCATGTGAGAACAAAATTTATTGCTGCAGCGAAAAAGCATCGTCTCAGTCTGGGTTGGGATTGCATCATTTGTCCGTGCAAAATCTGCAAAAACACACTTCTCCATGAAGATGGCGTGGTGCAATCTCACTTGATCATGCATGGTTTCGTTAAGGATTACACGGTCTGGAAGTATCACGGCGAGGTGGATCCGTGTGTCAGTGGTGGATCCGAAGGAAACTCGTCGAATGTGCATGAAGGACAACAACCTTCATCATCAACAATGACAATGGATGGTGGTACTGCGAATCGTGATTACATCTGCATTGAGGATCTTCTGGAAGACATGGTGGACGATGGCGGTGGGGATGGTGAGGAGGCTGATGTGTTGGGGCCCGAAGATGTGGAGATGTTTGAAAATCTTGCAAACCGCATGGACCAAGATGACGTTCTGTTTGGGAGTCCGAAGTGGCTGGAGAATTTCAAAGAGATGAAGCAGGCGGCAATTGACCCACTATATAAGGACTGCCCAAAGCATTGGACGGCGTTGCGTTTTAACCTCCAAATGTTGATGCTGAAGTCTCGCCATGGGTGGTCTGACACTAGCTTCAATGACCTGTTGCAAATGCTTGCTGACACATATCCAAAAGATAACAAGGTCCCCGTCAATACCTATCGAGCGAAGAAAATGATCCGGCCAGTGGCGATGAAGCTTAAAAAGTTTCATGCTTGCCCTCACCACTGTATCCTGTATCGAGGCGATTATGAGAAGTTGCAGAGTTGTCCGCACTGCGGTGCCAGTCGATACAAGAAGAATGCCGGTTGTCACGCGGATGCGGATGACGAGGCACCCAAGAAGAGAGGGCAGAAGAAGAAGAAGACCGCCCAGAATCAGATGCCGATCCCTGAGGATGAGGAAGAAGAGGGTTACATGCAGAGGAAAAGTCCTGCGCTGGCAGTGTGGTACCTGCCAGTGATCGATCGCCTGCGTGCATTATTCGGGAACCCAGAGGATGCCAAGCTGATGTCCTGGCATGCATCACCAGAACGTATGAAGGACGATGGCAAGTTGCGACACCCCTCTGATGGCAAGCAGTGGAAGGATTTCAAGGCTAAGTTCCCAGAGTTTGGTGACGAGGCAAGAAACGTCAGGTTCGGGTTGAGTACAGATGGTATGAATCCGTTTGGTGACCTTAGCAGCTCCCATAGCACTTGGCCAGTCATCCTCACCATATACAACCTACCTCCTTATCTATGTCAAAAGCGTAGGTATCTTTTACTAACCATGATTATTTCTGGACCAAAAGAGCCAAGCAACGATATAGATGTGTTCCTTGAGCCGCTCATGGAAGACATGAAGACACTGTGGGAAGGCGGGGTCGAGATGAAGGATGCGTACCTAAAGAAGTCGTTCACTCTAAAAGCCATCATCTTTGTCACCATCACCGATTATAATGGCCTTTTTTCACTGTCAGGCCAGATCAAAGGCAAGTCAGGTTGTGCAGTTTGCATTGACGGTACCTGCTACACTTATCTTAGTGCATCGAAGAAATTGGTGTACATGAGGCATAGGCGATTCCTCCCCAAAAAGCACAGGTACCGGTATCCTTCGATGAATCAGTTCTTTGACAACAAACCCGAGCCTCAAACTGACGAGCCAGAAAACATGAGTTATGGGCAAAAAGTGTTTGACATGGTTAATGGCATAAACATCGAGTTCGGGAAGAAGAAGAAAGCTGAGGGAAATGGGACCACAACAAGGATGAAGAGGAAGCGGGATCAGATGGAGGAACCTGTCACCCCAGTTCCTTTCAAGAAGCAATCATGTTCTTCAAGTACCTGTCATACTGGAAGGAGCTGCATACGCCCCATGCCATCGACAGCATGCATCTTACGAAGAATGTCTTTGAAAGCACAATCGGGCTCCTGCTAGACATCAAGACTAAGACCAAAGATGGTTTGAAGTCACGTATGGATCTTGTGAACCAGAACATCAGGACTGAAATTCATCCAATTCCCGCGGCGCAGAATGGGAAAGTGGACCTTCCGGGCGCGAGCTACAACCTCACGACAGATGAGAAGAGGGCCGTGTGCCAGTGGCTTAGGGCTGTGAAGGTGCCGACCGGTTTCTCTTCCAACATCAAGAGTCTGGTCTCGATGAAGGACCTCACACTAACTAGCTTCAATGCACACGACTGTCACGTCATGCTCACGGTGTTCCTCCCAATTGTGATCAGGGCTATCGGTCCAGAGTACGTGAAGATGGTCATCACCCGCCTCGGTTACTTCTTTAACTTCATCACACAAAAGGTCATCGATAAAGCTGAGTTGCCAGACATGAAAAAATACATCGCAGAGACTATTTGCCAGCTTGAGATGTGTTTCCCGCCGTCTTTCTTCACTATTACGCCACACCTGATGATGCACATGGTTGATCAAATACAGGAACTTGGCCCTGTTTACCTGCACAATATGTGGACATATGAGAGGTTCATGTCGACCCTGAACAGATACGTCCATAATCGTGCTTATCCGGAGGGCTCTATGATCGAGGCATACACAACTGAGGAGTCCATTAACTGCTGCTCCAAGTACATAAAGGACGGAAATGCGATTGGCTTGCCCGTCCATCAGCACGAAGGCAAAACCTTAGGGATGGGCTGCACAGGGAAGAAAGAACGCACCGATGTAGATGACGAAATTGTGCAAGAAGCTCATCACAACGTCCTTAATCAGCTTGTGCTCATGGAGATGTGGGTTGAGAAGCACTTGGAGGAGATCCGTCGTGGTCGTAACGGACGCACGGAGGCATGGGTACAGAGACAACACAGGATCAATTTCACTATGTGGATCAAACAACAGGGCATACCTTTGAATGGTGAATCCAATGAATCGAGGCTTGCATTCGGTCCATCCACGCAAATCACCTCATGGCAAGGGTATGACATCAATGGATACAGGTTCCATACGAAAGAGAAAGACAAGAAGAGCACGTCACAGAACAGCGGTTGTTCGATATGAGGGTATCGACGAGGAGACTGGGGAGACCAAAACATACTACGGGCAGATTGAAGAGATATGGGAACTTTACTATGGAGGTGGCCTACAGATACCCATCTTCCGGTGCCAGTGGGTCAAGCCAAAGGCGGTTGTCATAGACGAGTATGGGCTAACCACCGTGGAGCTCGAAAGTGTCGCATACAAAGATGATCAGTGGGTGCTAGCAAACCGAGTCGCTCAGGTAGCCTACTTCGCAAAGCCCCGAGAACCCAAGAAGCATGTGGTTGTGTCAGGGAAGCAAAGGATCGTGGGAGCTGATGGAGTGCAGAGTCCAGAAGAATACAACCACTATGCGGAATTCTCGCTCTTTACCGATCATCCACGCAAGATCAAGCAAGTCGAGAGCCGGTTCAACAAGACCAAGATGAAGCCTTGGTTCCGCTCTGATGGTGAGAAGAGGACAGTTGTAGGGTCGGTACCAAAATGATATGTATTCCACGTCAATATGTAATAGTTAATGGAATGAGTTATTCAACTTAAGCTTCATGCACATGGATTTTGTAACTTATTTAATATATAATGGAACAAAATGTATATGCTTTATTTCCATTTTTTACACTTAGTGAAGACATAAATTTGTAATGAAGTCAAATTTAAATTTGTAAGGAAACAATTTTTCATGAGAATTTTGAATTCGTCCTATTTTGATGCATAGTCCAGGACTCTGGGGATCCTGTGTTCCTAATTTGAAAAGAAAAATCCTTGCCACGGATCGTGTTTCTGAAATGGAACATGAACCTATTTTTTCACCAGTGACAGAAACACACGGTTTTAAATGTGGCAGGTAGATGGAGTAATCTGGGAATATTAATGGAGGCGGTTTCTATAACCAATCCGTCTCTGTTAATATTAACGGAGGCGGATATCCTTATTCCTCCGCCTCTGTTAATCGTCGCTACATAACTGGCAGCCCGCGCCCGACCAGCGTCTTCTACCGCCGCCAGCACCGCTCTCGACCCCGAAGGGCTGCCGCGCCCCGCCGCCACCGTCGAGCACCCCGAAGGGCTGCCGCCACCGTCGCTTCCCACCGTCGAGCACGGCGCCGCCACCTCCCTGCGGCTAGCGGTCACCGCCGACGCCTGCTATTGCGCCACCACTGCCCCTCCAAACCCTAGCGGTCGCCGACTAGTCCCGTCCGACCCCCGTGCCGCCGCTGCTGGGAAACGGTGCTGCCCCCTGCTGGGAACCGGCGCCGCCGCCTCCTCCCCCGGCGTCGCGCCTCTTCTCGTGCTGCCTGAGCCCGTCCCACAGTCGGTCTCACCGCCACGCCTCCTCTCGCTGCCGCCGTGCCTCCTCTCCTTCCCCTGTATCCAGGTAACCAACCTCCTCCTGCTCTTTCCTCCCGCCGGAACCCTAGCCGCCTTCCCTGGTTCATCTTTTGAGTGCTTGTGCTATGTGCTCGTGCTAGCCAAATTTCAGATGCAAAATGGAATAAAAACTGACCAACAGTACCATACAAATTCAATCAAGGGTATTGTCATCGTATTTTGAATCCATCATATGCAGATGTAGTCCCCTTTCCATGCATCAGATGCAGCCCATTTTTAACTGACAGGGAAGGCTGTTGTAACAAATCAATAACATGGAACCAAGTAATTCAAGAGGAACTTGGGAAAATAAAGGCATAATAAAAATAACATCGATTAGACTAGTTATGGCATCGAAATAAGTTTACAAAGGCTGGAACCTTCGTTCATGCTAGTTTGGTGTATCCCGCTTGATATCTTCGTAAGTTCGTATCCCTGAACCAAAAAGTTGTACCCTACATTATTTTTGGCAAACAAAGGTGACGGAATTACACCTTTTATTTTCTTTTCTTTTTGAAGGCGAGTTAGTCCTTTTTCAATGGGGGATAAAATGGTAAATCTCTGATTGGATTTGTTATATTGATATATGAATGAACTATTGTAGTTGAGCAAAGGGTAATTTAATTAACCCTGAAGTTCAGCTTAGCCTCTGAAAATCGCAAAGTCTAATTTAATTGATGTATTCTAGTATCTGCTGTGTTCTACCATGTGTCCATTGGTATATGAATGAAGTACTGAACATGAGCAAAGGATAGCTTAGGGGGAATCTGAAGAAATGTGGTTCCAATTCTGCGCCAAAACGAATCAAAGGTTTGTACCTGCATGTAAGCAAGTTGGTGGTTGGACATAACAGAGCCTCGATTTCTTGTGAAACCAGCCTCGGCTTCCTCCCCTTCTCCCAAAAAGAGCTCCCAATGGCGAGGAGCGTACACAGGTTTCACAATGTATTATCCCTCTAAATAATTCTGAGTAGTAGCCCGGCTGCCCAAAAGTTCTGGAGCGGATCATGCCTTGTTGCTTGAAGCCTGAAGTGCTGTTGTATGTGCTGGGTATGCGCCTGGAAGGGTGTTAGCAGAAACAGCATGAGATTCTGTTTCGGTGATGTGAAAATATAGCAAATAGCATCATGAACCTCTATTTCCAAAAAAAAAAAATCATGAACCTGGAGGCACACATTGTTATGTGTTTTTTTTCTGTGCAAATTATTGCAGATTTATTTACCCAACTGCATATTGTATATTATTAGTTGATAATCATAATTATTGTTCTCCAAAATTTGACAAGGAATGGTCTACTAAATACTTGTTCAGAGCTCAATTTTTTGTGCACTTGATCCTTATTATAAAGGTATAATGTCGTTACTGTTTTGCTGGCTAATAGATTAGAACGCATATCAAACTAACAGTTCAAGTTGCTAATTTGCTTTGCTTGCTTAACTGAGATCAGTGCTATCCTGGCTTTGCCTGTCTGAAATAGGCACCAATTAATGGTTCAAGTTGCTAATTTGCTTTGCTTGCTTTCTCTGTTAATTTACTTTGCTTCTAAAGGTGTTAATGTACCTGTACTGATTGAGTCTATATTATTGGATATCTATTTCAATATCAGCTATCTGTTAACTAGCCATTAAGCTAGATATTTCAGAAATCCTGCCACCTCATTTGGTTGATTGAATGGGAATTGAAAACACTAAATTTGATCAGACACCTTTCTAGCTATTGCTTTTCGTTTAGTAAAATCTGAACGAGGTGGTCTATTATTATATTCTGCAATCTGTGTATGATATTAACTGCAATTGGGTCTGTCATGAATCTGTACGCTGTCTGTAGTATTACTGAACTCGTAGTATTACAAATAAGCCTCATAGTATTACTGAACTCGTAGTAAATAGGAATGAAGTGTCTACATGGATGATGGATCAAATGAAGTGGTATTAATAGCTTAGTTTATTTGTGCCTATATGTGACAGTAATGATTATTACTTGGTCTAAGATATTTTTTTTTCGTTTGTATTATCATTGCCATTTGGGCATGTAACAGGCAAGAACCTTGTGTATCTTGCTATAAGACTGCATGTCTCCTTGTTCCTCTGCTAATGTTGTGCTTCAGGGTGTTGCCTTTTTCTCACTTATTTTTTAATTTCCCCATGTAAATATTTTATCTCACAAGTCAGTGCAGAGGAGAGAAGAAATTGAAGTGGATGGACTGTTTGGTTCGATGATGCCCTCGTGAACAATTAGTGTTTCAGATTAGATTGCTGTTTTTGTTTTCTCAAGCAATTGTTTTTTTGTTTTTTTTTCTCAAGCAATTGTTAATCTCGCTAGCTTCATAGCTACCTGTTTCTCAAGCAATTACGGAGTACTTTTGCCAATGTCTGATCTGATTAGAGCAGAGCTCGTTTCTAGTGGTTTCAACGAACAAAGTTGCTGCTGGTGGAAAGGAATTGTTTGAAATCGTTCAGGCTAGTTAACACACAGCATGCAGTTTGAAATTCTTTGAAACGTAGCAGAATATATAGGTCTGTTTGTTTGTTGTATGTACGATTGTGTAGTGTAGGTAAGACTTGACCTGATGTCAATAGCATCGCTTCGTTGGCTACTTCCGCATCATTGCATTGCACCAGCAAAGGTGAAATGTCTCAAAAAAGTGTTTTCTCTCATCTTTCTTTTTCAACTTTAGGTAGAAGGCAGAAAGAAACATTATGAAGCCAAGCTTCAGTGGATCGAGGTTTGTTTCCTGCTATGTCACTGGCCTAAGTATGTTTTTGCTTTCCATTTTCTTGTGGGATTGATGCTTTTATGTTATACACCATGTGATCTAATATCATATATTTGTTATGTAACATCCACTAGTGTTCTCTTTTGCTAGCTAGGGTCTTTTGTTCAGCCTGCGGCCGTGTAACATGTATATATTTGTACGCTTTCTTTTATAAAAAATATCAGTGGGGGCTTCCCCTGCTGTTCCGGTCAAAAAAATAATATCATATATTTGTGTAATATATTCCATTTGCTCCAAATCTTTTCTGTTCCAGCTGGAAAAATTGATTCCCAGTTTGCCGCAGAACTTTCATGCCATTAATCTGGCCTTCGTTTTGTTCCAATTTAATTTTTTTCCCTTTCCCTGCAGTCTTGCAATCTCTTGTTGACTTATGATTGAACTGTTGTCCTTTTCTCTTTGTTGTTATTTTCTTGCTTTCTCAGTCCTGTTTGACCTGTTATCTGATTCTCTATTTTTTCCCCCTACTAATTCTTTGCACAAACAGCCTTTAATTCTTTTCCCCTTGTTCTGCAGGCTGCAGTGGCAGAAGCTCTTGAACCAATAAGTAGGAACTCGAAAGGAGGACCTGTATGATCCTTACCCTATTTGTCTCTGAGTGCTTAACATTTTTATGCTTCTTTGTTATTTATTCCAAAATATACTAGTGAATCACATTCATAGTGACTACTGACTATGCCCTTTTTGGTAGAACTCCAGTTCCCTGCTCCATGTCACTTTTGTGGAGTTTGTAGACTAAACAAAGTGATATTAATGAGTGCTAGGAATTCATGGAGCTGGAGCTAGGCCAAGAAACAAACCCTAATCCTCTATATGCACCAGTTATCTGATTCAAATGGTTTTCCCTGTGTTTGTGTGTGTCTGTAAACTTCAGGAAGACCTGTTGCCAATATAATGATGCTGAGATATCTTTTCCTGCCTGTGTAATGTCTATATAACTCTCTTCTTCATATATAGCTTCCAATGGCGACCGAGCCTAATGAAGAATGGCGCCAGCCGACTCCGGTTGCGACTGATGAGGAAAACTCATCATCGGACTCCGAGAGCACCGAGTACGAGTCGGAGGAGCTTACACCGAGGCCGGCTAAGAAAGTTCGTACGGAAGAGGAAGATGATCCGACCTATGCTCCGACGCCGGAGCCTTCAACACGAGGTTCTAGGACACCAGCAAGGGGCCCAGCAGATGATGTGAATCGGGTTAGTAAATCACTAACATAACATTTTCCTATGTGTTTGAGAATCCAAACAAGTAAATTAATAATGCGACTTCTTGTCATCGACAGATGCCGACGGTGCCTTTGTCTTTGGATTTCCCTGACGAGGGAGCACTCGAGGGATATGGATCTGGTCCCACACCGATCACTTCAACCAAAGGAGCCAGTTCCAAGAGTAGTGGTAGAAAGAAGGGCCAACACGGGAGGCATCAGATAGGGTCGCTCAAAACTGTGCGTGCCATACACAAGATAGGGCTAGAAGGAGAGCCCTTGGAGCCAACCACTGTCATCGGCGTCTTCAGCAACCAGTGCTCTTGTATAGCCAGGGAGCTTGTGCCGATCACATATGTTGATTGGAGGCGAGTCCCGAAGCACCTCAAGGATGCCGTGTGGGGAGAAGTGAAGTTGCGGTTCACTTATCCAGAGGACCAATATGATGAAGAATTGTGCAAGGGCTATGCTTTGGCTGTTGCATGCAAAGCCCTTCGTCAGTTCAGGTTTAATCTCAAGTCAAAATATTGGAAGAAAGGGAAGACACCTTTCAACGACTACAACTTCATCAAGGAGCCCCAGTGGGAAGAATTTATTAAATTGGTGAGCACTGAAGAAGCAAAAACCAAGGGCGAGGAGAACTCTTTACTCGCAAAAAGAAACAAGCTCCACCACCACTTGGGCCCGACAGGGTATGACGCCAAGCGGCCCAAGTGGCGTGAAGAGGAAAGGCAGGCAGCTGAGGCCGGGGTGCCCGATCCGTTGGAAGGCGTCGACTTGAGGGCACGTGACTTCATGAAGGCTCGTAAGCCGAAGAAGCTGAAGGAGGGCAGGACCAAGTACAACGAGCCACAGATCGAAGAGCTGGAGAATGCTTTGATCAGCCTCAAAAAGGCCAAGGAATCCAGGGATTTCACACCACACAAGCAGCACGACATGCTGACCGAGGTGCTGGGAAACCCTGAGCACTACGGCCATGTTCGGGGCATATCCTCTAGGCGTAGCTGGAAAAATGTGGAGTCATGGCAATCCGACGCCGCCTCTTACCACAAAAGGCAGAGATACAAGGAAGAGCTCGTGCAGAAAGGCAGAGCTGAGGTAACGAAGGACATGATCAAAGAGACGATAAAAGAGGCTTTCACGAGTACTGACCCCGAGATGGTGGAGCTAAGGAAGCAAATGTTTGTCCAGGCAGGCGTGATGCCAGAACAGGATGAAGCCATCGTACAAGAACAGATGGGGCCGGGTACATCAGAACTCCGAAGGTACCCGGTCGATGAGATCACTGAGCCAATTCTTTGCGTGCTTCATGTGCCCTGGGGCAGGACGGGAAGGAAGAAGATCAAAGTGGCAGAGGGAATAGTAAAACCTCCCAACCCTGAAGCCAGGTACGGTGGCATGCCCATCCCAACAGACTATGCCTTGGTGGACGTAGCTTGGACGGCCGATGAGTTCGAGGGTCAAGAACTTGACTATCCAACTGAATGGGAAGGAATTACGACCATCGGCTCTGCTATCATAGGCATGACCGTCCTGTGGAACAAGGCAGATATTGACTTGAAACCAAAGGAGCGGACGCCACCTCCCCCGCAACCGCCGTCGTCTCCCCCGGGTGGCCCAAGCGACGACGATGACGGCAACGGTGGCGACGACAGCGCCCCAGGCAGCAGTGGCGACGACAACGCCCCACCTCCCGACACGAGCAACCCACAAGGAGGCAACGAAACACCGCCTCCAAGTGCTCCAAAGGACAAAGGGCAATGTCCTCCTGCGCCGAAGAAGGCTACATCAGAAGATGAGGGCATACCTCCCTACATGACAAAGGAGGATTGGGCGGCGTTCAAAATTGCTGAAGTGCACAAGTATTCAACAGAGTTTGATAGGTATGTATATGCTAATGGCAACCCAACAGTCAACATATTCTATGTGCCTAGATGATGCTACCACAATTTTGCACTCCTTGTGTCAATTTCAGGCCGCAAACACCGCCAGGGTCAATTTTGGGCCTTACTCCTGATTGCCCCGAAAACTTCGAGAATGGCAAGCCCATGCTACCCTTGAGCCAGCTCCTTGATGAGCCATGGGAGGTTCGCAGGTTCCATAAATGGTATATGCATGCTTCGAAGTTAGGCATGAGGGATTTCATTGTGCGTGTCCCCGCTGAGTACTTCCACTTGGAAGAAGACTGTCAGTTCGTCGTTGACTTCCATGACATGCATAGGCTGATGCGGCGCAAGGACCTCGACGTTGCCCAAGTCACCCTTTTTGCCATGTAAGCCTTTTTTTGAACCTCTACATCGCTTAGTGCACTATGTTCCATTCGATCAAACTAACATTGCCATGACAACGACTTTTGCTTTCAGGTTGCAATCATATTTGTGCAAGGAACTAGGTGGTGAAGAAACAGTTATCTATCTATCTCCTATGCATATCACCCAGAGGGCCATCATTGGGCATGATATACCGGACACACATCCCCAGTTGGTGAATTTGGACAGGCTTGAACGAGTGCCAGTCCGGACTAAGCTGCAAAATGAACTGAAGTATAGAAAAGGACAATACATCTTACAAGCAATGAAGAAGATTCGGGGAAATGGGTGTATCCTTGCCGCCCACCAGTTCGGGTGAGTACAAACGTTATTTGCTATAGCTATTGGGTTCATCACTTTTCATGTTTCAAGATCTGAGATCCGATCCATATTATTTCAATGGTGCAGCTTGGGCGTCATGGGCCACTGGGTTGTGTTCATGATCTATCCTCAGGATGGAATTGCGGTTATACTAGACTCAATGGAGACAACGAAGAAACAAGGTTACAAAGATTTCGAGGATTGTTTGCGATAGTAAGTGACGACACTTTCTTGTATGCACTTAAATTTACGTCAGAAATTGGTTGTTAACACTAGTGGTTGATATGTGTGTACAGCGCTTACAAGAGGTACGTCCAAAACCCCGAGTCCTATGATCGGAGGTCTGAGAAGAAGAAGAAGAAACAGGGCTCAAGACTGTCCGTGAGGCGAAATTTCCCGGTACGTACATGAAACTATATTCATCTTTGATTTTATTTATATATGTCCTAATGACTAAGTATGTGTTACATATGTCATGGATGCAGTGCGCCAAACAACCTTTTGGCTCAGTCACGTGTGGATACTTTGCTTGTGAGTACCTCAGGAATTTCGGCAAATATACAAACAGCTGGCGGGAGCTCAAAAAGTCTCGAGGAGGGGGCACCCATGAAAATGTGGGCCATCAAAGCTTTACTAGAACAGTACAAGACATTTGTAAGTTTACTTTGGATCTATGTTGTGAGGCTACAGGAAAATTCTTCAATGTCGAGAGCGAGCTAGCGACGGAGCCGAAGTTCGCGAGGCTACGTCACTGGAGAACTAGCGGTCTAGACATGAGCGACTACAAGTTCGCGGAACTCTTCAATTAGGTGACGTGTAAGCTACGCCATGTGAACATGTGTGATGTGTGATTTTCAACTCTGTACCTGCATGGATGTAATAATGTGTTAAGACTTTGAACATTTATGTGTGAATGGATGTATTGTGTTTATCCGACATGAACGTGTGTAATATGTGTGGCCTGACAAAATTAGGATTAGAAATCATTTTTTTATTTGTAAAACCATTAACAGAGACGGTGTTGTTACAAAAACCGTCTCTGTTAACAGAGACGGTTTTTGTAACAATAACCGTCTCTGCTAATGCTTATTAACAGAGACGGAGTTGTTACAAAAACCGTCTCTGTTAATGCTTATTAACAGAGACGGTACCCCAACCGTCTCTGTTAATCAATGATTAACAGAGACCCCAGTTTAGAGACGGTTGCCAAAACCGCCTCCGTTAATGCAAAAAAACCGTCTCCGTTAATGTTTTCTGTAGTAGTGAAAATACCTCAAGTAAGGTCACTACTACACAAACCACTTTCACAAACGGGCTATCACAGCAGGTTTTGGGAAAAGCGGCTGTGATAGGACATCACAGCCGGTTTTTAGGTTGGTGGGCAAGCAGCGTTCAAAACCGGTTGTGATGCCCTCTATCACAGCCGGTTTTAGAGAAAACCGGCTGTGATAGTTGCCCGGCACATCACAGCCGGTTTTTCTTACAAACCGTTTGTAATAGTGGACATCACAAACAGTTTGTTATCAAAACCGGCTGTGATGTGCCTGTACAGTACAAAACCCTCTTTTCCCTCCCCTCCCCTTCTTTTCCAACCCGACGCCCACCCCTCTCTCAACCATTTTTGCTTCTTATTTTCACCAAATTGCTATCAAAAGGTTGGGTTTTTTTGAAGAATCACTCCATCAACTTATTTTGAGGTGGGTAACTAGCAACCATTTCAATTTTAGGCATGTTTCATCCACTAGATTTTGAAATTTAGCATAAATTTGATGAAGGGGCTTTTGTTCCATTTTAGAGGGCATTTCTTGCCAAATTTCAATGGGGAAAGTGGGATTTCTTTGAAGAATCACTCCATCAACTTATTTTGAGGTGGGTAACTAGCAACCATTTCAATTTTGGGCATGTTTCATCCACTAGATTTTGAATTTTGGCATGAATTTGATGTAGGGGCTCTCTTGTTCCATTTTAGAAGGGATTTGTTGCCAAATTTCATTGGGGAAAGTGGGATTTCTTTGAAGAATCACTCCATCAACTTATTTTGAGGTGGGTAACTAGCAACCATTTCAATTTTGGGCATGTTTCATCCACTAGATTTTGAATTTTGGCATGAATTTGATGTAGGGGCTCTCTTGTTCCATTTTAGAAGGGATTTGTTGCCAAATTTCATTGGGGAAAGTGAGATTTCTTTGAAGAATCACTCCCATCAACTTATTTTGAGGCGGGTAACTAGCAACCATTTCAATTTTTGGCATGTTTCATCCACTAGATTTTGAATTTTGGTATGAATTTGATATAGGGGCTCTCTTGTTCCATTTTAGAGGGGATTTGTTGTCAAATTTTAATAGAGAAAGTGGGATTTCTTTAAAGAATCACTCCCATCAAAGTATTGCCGTTTCTGCTCTTGCCCGAGGCAAGGCTCTTCACTCTCGCTCGCTCAAAGCTTGCACGACCAAGGAAGAGCGCAGCAGGCAGGCTGCGCTTGCACGGTTCGCGAGCAACGGCTGGCGACTTCCAGGCGAAGTTAACGTATATATATGCATCTTTTTTCCTTCGGCCTGTACGTAGTTTCATTTCTATTACTGTCCCATAGTATGCATCTTTTTCATTTTTATTATTGTACGTAGTTTAGTTTTGGTTCGAGTGCATATATATAGTTTTGGTACATTTGACATAGAACTAGATAGTAGGATGACAATTTTATATACACTATATATTTTAGTACGATGATAATTTGTAGTTGAGTTATATTTGTCAAAAGTATAAAAACAATTTTCTTCTGTTAAATAGGAAAATATATAATGCCGATACAGCGTGCAAGATCAAGTCGTGGTAGAATGTATCCGTCGCACCCAGCTATGTTGCCGGGAGGTCTGACCGCACCACCACCAAACCCTCCCGGACCGGTATTTGAAGGGTTCATTCCGCTTGTGCCTGAAATCCGCAGGGATTTGGTAAGACCTGGTATATAATTTATTTGTGATTAAATTATATGATTATTATGTCATCGTATTGATTCTTAACTAATTTTTAAATCAGGGGATTAATGCAATTGAATGGTTCAAAACTGTAATAACTCACATAAATGGCTCTTGTCCTATGGTGGTAAGAGAGAGAAGTGGTATAAATCGTGGGAGATATATTGTTTCTCATTCAATCCAAGCCAGAGCTTCGCGCGACCCACATCCTAGTGCAAATGTTGTTTTCCACATGCAATCTGGAGCCTACACTCAAGAATTTTTTGCCGCACGTGATGCTGTGAGAAAAGCCCTGCTACAAGTGGAAAGTTGTCGGTGATATTATCTCCGGCAGTCTTCCACGGGGTAGCCCACGGAAGTGATTTGTAATGTAGGGAAGATCGCAAAGATCGGAAGCAGGATGGTTAGGATGGACAGATGCAAGGGTTTATACAGGTTCGGGCCGTCGACTCGACGTAATACCCTACGTCCTGTTTTGGGGTATTGTATTGCGTAGATTGTGAGTTGGGTTGTGGTGTCGTTGCTCAGCTTGTCTTTGGAGGGGGTCCCTGCCCGCCTTATATATCGGGGGGCAGGGTTACAAGTCGGTTTGTATCCGATCCTATCTCTAAGAATCCTTTCCTTCTTTACAATAATTCCTATTCCAACTAGGACTTCTCCTTCCAGATCCTTCCTCCGTGCGCCGACTTGTCCCGCACGTCTTCAGGTCCAGAACGGTGGGCTGGGCCGCCCCCTTTTGGTGGGCTGCCAGGCTTGCTCGTGAGGTACCCGGGTACTATATCCCCCACAGTAGCCCCCGAGCACTTCTTGGCCGATCGTTGGCTGTAATTGTTCTATCTTTTCTTGCATGATTCAAGTGCTCCAAGTTGTCTAAGATCTCATCCGAGTGGTTTCGAAGAAGATCCGAATGGTTTCGAAGAAGATCCGAGTGGTTTCAAGGAAGATCCGAGTGGTTTCTCAGACGTTCCTGAAAACAATTCTTCAATTACAGTCAAAGTAAGGGGAAGGAGTGCTCTTTCTCACGACGCGACAGCGAAGTGAATACACTTAGCCCCCGGGCTTTGGGCAATTTTAGTATGAAATTGGCCAAAGGTCTTCAACTTTTATCCATCTGTATCTTGATTTTCAATGGTGTGCACCTCCAGGTGCACCCATTGGGTGTAGCCCCCGAGCCTTGAGTAGAATAGAATATTCTGGTCGAGGGTCAAAAATAAATATTATGAATCTCTTTTTGAACTTGATATATCAATGGTGTGCACCTCCAGGTGCACCCATTGGGTGTAGCCCCCGAGTCTTGTTACGACTCAGCATGATCGTGTCAAGACTCTGAAAGCCATGAATTCCGACTGATTTTTCAGCCCCCATGCCTCTGGACATGGATTTTAAATAATCTTTTCCTTCAGGGGCTTTTTTGTTTCCCCTTTATAAGGATTTCGTCCTCGAGTTCTTTGAACTCGGCATGACTCCCGAGTCGTGTCCCACGACTCAGCTTGACCATATGGTAAGCCATCTTCTCACAAGATTTATACTTATCAGCATTTGACCCAGATTTCTGAGTCAATTTAGCGATAATATCGCATGCCTTACGTAAAAATCAGTTGCGAGGTCGCAATATTAATTGCAAAATCGAGTCTGGTCGTCGACTAATTTTAGCCTCACGACCGAGTGGTTTCTGCCCCTGAACCCTAGCTCAGGAACCCACAAATTTATTATCATAACAGAACCGAAAGGTCGTGCTATATTTCAGCCCATTAGGCCCATTATTCCTAAAAGTCCGTTGCGTCCCTAACGGTCGCCTTACGGAAGTCGAGATATCGCGAGATATCGCGATTCCCTACCGCATCTTTGAATTCAAAGCGACGGGACGTGCCTGCGTCGGTTGAGTTCCCGAGACAAGCGCCGCGCCGCGCGCGGGAGGAACGGTTCCTTCCTTTATAAGCCATCCCCGCCGCATTCTTCTTCCTTTACTTGCCATTTGCCTTCCCCGACGCTCCAGTTCCCTTTGCGCCAGAGCAAAACCCTAGATCCGCTCCCGCAACCTTCTTCCTCGCCCTTCAGCACCGCTCGCTGCCATGGCGCCCAAGAGGAAGGAAGCCTCGAAGCGGAAGGAGAAGTCGCCGGCAAGGGCCCGGTCGTCCAAGGGCAAGGCCACCGCCGAGGTCGCCGTAGATCGCGCCGCCGAGTGGAGGGAGTCCATCACCTCCACCAAGCGCCTCGAGCAGCACGTCATGGATGGCGTCCTCCCCGACCAGCAAACCGCCGAGTGGCGCGCCGCCGCCGGTGAGTCTTTCCCCACCCCAAACTCCTCTGATTTGGTGGTGTTCGAATCTTTCTTTCTCCGTGGTTTCGGCGTGCCCGCGCATTCTTTCCTCCGCGGGCTGCTGCATTACTATGGGATCTGCCTCTGCGCATTGAATCCCAACTCCATCCTTCACATCGCCATCTTCATCAACCTCTGTGAGGCCTATCTTGGGATAGAGCCTCACTTCAATCTTTTCATTCATCTTTTTCTCCTTAAGCCTTATCCCCGAACCGACTGCCCACAAGTAGTCGGGGGCGCCGGACTCCAACTCCGCGAGGGTCGAACTCGGGAGTATTTTGATATCCCTTTCCTTACCTCCAATAAGGGGTGGCAGTCCGAGTGGTTTTACGTAGGAAACCACTCGCCTGCCATCTCTCCAGAAATTGATTCCCGTCCTGTCCCCTCCCAATCCTGGACCGCTCTTCCCAAGGAGAGTGAAATGGACCAGGTTCGGGAGCTCCTGGGTCTTATTTCCCAGTTGAAGGACAATGGGCTGTCTGCCGTCAGTGTGGCAGCCAACTTTGTTCTGCGCCGGGTTCAGCCGCTCAAGCAGCGGGCTCACCCGGCGTATGAATATTACGCCGAGGGGGACAACACGCGCGAAGCCCCCGAGCGCGTCGATAAAGTCCAAGCCGCCGCTCGGCTTGGCAAATTCTTCGCACCTGGAACGTCCCTGAGGACTACTGACTGTCCTCCGGCGTTCAACTTGGGAAATCCACGCCCTGAGGTATTTAGTCAGTCTGTTCTTGTTTTTATTTCAATTCCACCCATTGGGTGTAATCTCAGAACTGAACCCAATTTTTGCAGGGTCGAGTTGCCTTTGTATCCCTCCCTCCTTTGCCTGAAATGCCAAAGGGAGTGGATCAGCCTCGTCGACGCAGGGCCGTTGGATCTGAAGAAGCAGTCGGGGAAAGTGAGAGTGATCTGCGCGACTCGGATATCACTCTGTCATCCTCTCCTTCCCCCGATGTGCAATCTCCGAGTGGTGGGAAGGCTGCTCCTGCTCTGAAGAAGCGGAAGATCTCCACAGGGATCGTGTTCAGGGATGCGCCCAGCCGCCGGCAACTCCTTATATCTGAGTCGTCTGACTCGGAGAAGGATGAAGCTGGCATCGCCGAGTCGTCTCTCCAGCCGCCAATCACGAGTTCGGAGCAGTCTCCCCTTGCAGTAATGCCTCTGAGTGCTGCAAGTCCGAGGGACCTCCCTTCCCCTACTCGGAAAGGAAAGCGCCTGAGAATGCGTATTTCTAATCTGTAAGTATTCTTGTCTTCTCTTGATTTCCCTTTATGCTTTTTGTTAGTGATCCATAAATGCTTTATGTTGTAGCACGCCGTCTGAGGTCCCCTTCTCGGGTCCTCCGCCTCAGTCGGCGGTTGAGACCGAAGCCCCAACAATCCAAACTCCAGAGGTGCCGATCCACTCGGCTGATCTTCTCAGCGATCAGCCTGTGGGTCCGCTACCCGAGTCGCAGCGGGAGCCAACCCCGCCACCGCCGAGTCCTGTACCAGCGTCGCCGACTCCTCCGCCAGTCCCTCAAGGCAGCCCCCAGCATGCTCCTGCGGTTGAACCGACTGCAGCAGTGGAGGAGCCCCAGACTGCGACGGTCGAGATAGCTTCTGCGGCGGTCGGCGTCCTGAGTGGTGGTGCTCCCCTGACTCCTCTGGAGGAGTTTCTGTCCCTTCATCGTCGCATGGGCCACATAGCCAAGGTACTTCCCGAACTTCTTATCTAGTTGATATCAAATACCATTGGTATATTGATTCATATTGTTTTCTGACTTGTTTCTGCAGAACTTAGCTGCTGATGCTGAGGCTAAAGCCTTGGTTATTCAAGAATTAACTTCTGCAGTTGCTAAGGCCGACTCCCTGGTGGCCCGAGTGGCTGAGCTCGAGGCTGATGCAGTCGAGCGACAGGCTGAGTTGGAGGAAGCCCAGCGTACCACCCGCGATTTATGCGGGGAGGTAGAGCAGGCTAAGCTCAACGAAGCCCAGGCCGTGCACGAGCTCAGAGGTATGTTCTTCCTTATTTGTTTTTCTGTCAGACATGAAAATTTATTCAGATCTAACCTTCTTTAGATTATCGATATCGGACTATGTCCCAATTCGCAGAGCTCACTGCCAAGGTGGCCCGGCTGCAAGGCGAGGCTGAGGCGCTGCGCACTGAGAAGATAGCGCTGGAGGATGCTATCCGAGTGGTCGCGGAGGAGATCGAGCCGGAGGCTTCATCGTCCTCGGCTTCCATCCTCGACCGCGTTCGGGCACTCCCATGCTACTTCCGGAGGCAGCTCTGCTCCATCAGCCAGGCCAGCTGTGGCCATGTCCTGGCGGTGCTGAAGTCGCTGTTCCCGGCGTCAGACCTGGAGCCACTCGGCCGCGGGTATGCTGCCGGTACCTCTGAAGACGACGTGGGCAGGCTACTCCATGAAGTCGAGCCCATCGCCAATGTCCTGTCCAAGGACGTTGTTGATGACTCGGATGAAGCGGCCCCGTCTGGTGCTGGCGACCCTGCAGTGTAAACAAAATATTTGTAGTATGTGGTCGAACCAGTACTGTTTTTAAACAATGTTTGAATTATCACTTTTGTATATAAGTTTTTATTGGTCTACAACTCCCTTTCTTTCTGCGCTAGCCTTAATTTCTGAGTGGTTGACCTGTTACGGAGTAGATTAGCCTCGTTGGTCTCAGTCTCATGCCGCAGAGTCTTTGTCATACGTTTAGAGCTTTGACTTGGCGAGTACTTTCCCTCTCGATTTAAGGTTTGTTCCCCTCATACTTTATGTGCGTGACGCGAAAGAGGAAATGCGAGTAGTAGAAACAGATGAAAGATGAAATCAACTTTATTGATAACTCATTGTGAACAAACCGAGTCGTAACTGGGGGTGACTACCCTCCAAAATCACTCGGAAAAAATAAGTCTAAAAATAAAAAAGACAAATACATAACTGATTCAGGCGTAGAAGCGTTGCAAGTGCTCGATGTTCCATGGATTTGGGATGTCTACGCCGTCTTCGGTCATGAGTCGATATGAGCCTGGGCGACTGACTGACTTGATAATATATGGACCTTCCCAGGGGGACGCAAACTTGTGCGCGCCCTTGGTGTCTTGCTTCCTTCTCAGAACCAAATCGCCTGCTTCAAAGGACCTCTGCTTAACTGATCGATCGTGATAGCGTCGCAGGACCTGAGCGTAACGCGCGGCTTGGATCTGTGCAGCCAATCTCTTTTCTTCGATGCTGTCGAGGTCTTCTATGCGCGCCACTTGCGCGTCGTATTCATCATAAAACTCCACTCGGGGGGAGCCGTATGTGAGGTCCGTTGGTAGGATAGCTTCCGAGCCGTAAACCAGAAAGAACGGAGTTTGCTTCGCGGCACGACTCGGCTGTGTGCGCAGCCCCCAGACTACAGCCGGCAACTCCTTGATCCATCGTCCGTCATGTTGCTTCAGCTGCTTGAATATCCGGGCCCTGAGCGCTTTGATTATTTCGCCATTGGCTCTTTCGACTTGGCCATTGGCCCTTGGGTGTGCGACGGAAGCGGGGCATAGCTTGATGCTCTGATCGCTGCACCAATCTTTAAACTCCTGCGCTACGAAGTTCGTACCATTATCTGTGATGATACGATTTGGGACTCCGAAGCGGTGGGTGATGTCGGTGAAGAACTCGATGGTCTTGGCTGCCGTGTGCTTTCTGACTGGTTTTACCTCAATCCACTTGGTAAACTTGTCGATAGCTACAAGGACATGGTCAAAACCACCAGGAGCCTTCTTAAATGGACCGATCATATCCAAGCACCAACAAGCGAAGGGCCAGGACGCTGGTATGGTTTGCAGCTGTTGTGCAGGTGCATGTATTTGCCGTGCAAAATACTGACACCCTTTGCAGTGCCGCACGATGTTCTCTGAGTCTGCTACAGCAGTCGGCCAGTAGAAACCAGACCGGAAAGCTTTACCAACAATGGTTCTAGCTCCAGCGTGATTTCCACAAATTCCTTTATGTATGTCAGTCAAGAGCTCTATACCCTCAGTGCGACTCACGCACTTTTGTAGGATTTGGGAAGCTCCAGATCGACGATACAACTTGTCTCCGATGATGACGTAGTTTTTGCTGCGCCGCACGATTTGTTCGTGGAGCGAGTTTAGATCTTTGTCTTCCGCAACCTCTGCGGGTAATATGCCGCTATCCAGATAATCGATGATCTGTGTCCTCCAGTCTAGCGCTTCATCTGCCACTAATGTGGCTGACTCTGGGGATTCTCCGACTTGTTGCTCCGCGGCAGTGCCATCCGGGTTTACCTTGATAGATGGTTTGATAAGATCTTGTATGAAAACTCCGGGTGGGACGCCTTCACGGGTGGACCCCATCTTAGCGAGCTCGTCTGCTGCCTTGTTATGGTCGCGCACCACGTGATGGAACTCTAAGCCATAGAATTTCCCTTCCAGCTTCCTAATTTCCTCGCAGTATGCGTCCATCTTTTCGTTGGTCCTGGACCAATCCTTGTTTACCTGGTTTATGACCAGGGCAGAGTCCCCGCGTACCATCAGGCGTTTGATACCCAGAGATACTGCGATGCGGAGACCGTGCAGGGCTGCTTCATACTCAGCTGCGTTGTTGGATACTGGAAACATGATTTGAAGGACGTATTTTAGTTCCTGTCCACTTGGGGAAATCAGGATTACGCCTGCGCCGCCTCCTTTTATCTAGAGGGAGCCATCAAAATACATCTCCCAGTACTCAACTATCTCGTCGTCAGCCGGAGCTTGGTTTTCTGTCCAGTCTGCTACGAAGTCGGCCAAGACCTGAGACTTGATAGCAGTACGTGGAACAAAGTTTATGTGATGAGCAGCCAATTCTATTGACCACTTGACGATTCGGCCGCTGGCATCTCGGTTATGGAGAATTTCCCCTAACGGATTTTCGCTCACCACCGAGATTGGATGGGCCTCAAAGTAGTGCTTCAGCTTTCTTGCTGAGATAAGAACTCCATATAATAATTTCTGCACATGGGGGTAGCGTACCTTAGATATGGTCAGAACCTCGCTGATGAAGTAGACTGGTCGCTGAACTCCATATGCGTGTCCTTCTTCAGGACGCTCGACCACTAGTACCGTGCTGACCACTCTGGGAGTAGCAGAGATGTAGAGGTAGAGCTGTTCTCTTGGTTGAGGTGGGACGAGGATGGGAGGATTCTGCAGGTAATCTTTGAGTTCCTGAAAAGATTGCTTCGCCTCTTCATCCCACACGAACTTGTCCTGCTTCTTGAGCAGTTTGAAAAACGGCAATCAACGAACGCCGAGTCGTGATATAAAACGACCGAGCGCTGCCATGCATCCAGTAAGCTTCTGCACATCCTTTTGACAGGTTGGTGGTAGCATCTTGGTGATGGCCGTGATCTTCTCGCGATTTGCCTCGATCCCGCGGTTGCTGACCATGAAGCCGAGTAGTTTACCTGAGGGTACTCCGAAGACACACTTTTCCGGGTTGAGCTTCCACCGGAATACGCGTAGGCGTTCGAAGACCTTTGTCAGATTCCCTATCATGTCCTCAGGGTTCATGATCTTGACCACGATGTCATCGATGTAAGCTTCTACTATGTCTGGGATCAATTGATCCAGACATGCTTGAATTGTCCTTTGATAGGTTGCACCTGCGTTCTTCAGACCGAAGGCCATTGTGTTGTAACAAAAGGCACCGAACGGCGTGATGAACGCGGTCTTTATCTGGTCTTCTAGCTTCAAGCCTATCTGGTGATATCCTGAGTAGCAATCGAGAAAGCAGAGCAGGGCGGAACCTGCCGTGGAGTCAACAACTTGATCGATGCGGGGGGGAACGAAGGGGTCTTTAGGGCAAGCTTTGTTGAGATCTGTATAATCAACGCACATTCTCCAATCATTATTATTCTTTTTTCTTACAAGAACTGGATTAGCTAACCAGTCGGGGTGGAACACCTCCTGAATGAATCCGGCTGCTAACAGCTTTGTAATTTCTGCCCTAATTGCCTCCTTGCGGTCCTGCGCGAATCGACGAAGCCTTTGCTTGATCGGTTTGGCAGTCGGATTGACCTTCAAGGAGTGCTCGGCAAGTTCCCTTGGAACACCTGGCATATCGGATGGTTTCCACGCGAATATGTCGGTGTTTTCCCTTAGGAATTTGACGAGCACTTCTTCCTATTTGGGGTCCAACTCTGCCCCGATGATGGCCGTCTTCTTTGGGTCGTCCAGGTCCAGAGAGATCCTCTTCAGCTCCGTCTCCTTGCTTGGCGCAATGGCTTCTCTTGCTGGCTTCTTGGTGGGGATCTCTAGAGCGTCCTTGTCCACCTCCTGTGATGCAGCCAGTACTTGTTCCATGCGCTTGGACATGTCCAGGGCGGCTGCCGCGTTGAGAGTTTCCTGCTCGCACGTGTATGCGACTCGGACGTCTCCCAAGACGGTGATTACGCCTTTCGGTCCTGGCATCTTGACCTGCAGGTAGACGTAGTGAGGAATCGCCATGAACTTGGCGAGTGCCGGCCTCCCAAGGATGGCGTGGTATGCAGTTTCAAAGTTCGCCACCGTGAACTGCATGTGCTCGGTCCGGTAATTATTCCGGTCTCCGAAAGTGACGGGCAGCGTGATGTGCCCGAGTGGTTCTGCCCCCTCTCCCGGTATCAAACCGTAGAATGCGGATTGGGGGGGACTCAGGTCGAGAGTAGTCAGGCCGAGCTCCTTCAATGTGTTAGCAAAGAGGATGTTCAGACCACTGCCACCGTCGACTAGTACCTTGGTGAGCCGAACGTTGCGGATTGTCGGGGCTACCACCAAGGCGTGGGACCCGGGCTTCGGTATGAAGTTTGGATGATCCTCCCGGGTGAATGTGATCGGAACTTCCGACCACTTGAGGTACTCAGGTACCGGTGGCTCCCTCGCGTGCATGACCTGGCGATGGGTGAGCTTCTGCTGGCGCTTTGACTCGAACTCTGGTCCGCCGTAAATCATGCGGACCACTCGGTCGGCTTCCTGAAAGTCATTACCAGGCTCGTCGTTTCGCCTGTCGTCTCGCGGGGAACCATCGTTCCTCTTTCTGTATGGGGGGCCTCTGTTGCCCCCGGTGAAGGCTCGCTTGAGCCCGTAGCACTCTCGCGCCGAGTGCTTGTGTTTGTGGTATGGGCATTGCTCATCGAGCATGCGCTGGAAGTCCTCTGGAGTTACCCGGCCTCTGGACCGGTCCAGGGCGGCGACCATGTCTCCTTCGCTCTTCTTCTTGCGAGGTTGGCTGTCATTGCGTCGATGGTCGTCGTGTCGTTCTTCGTCGTCGCGGCGGTCGCGTTTGCGAGTCGTCTTGTTCTCTTCTTCCCAGCGACTTCTAATCTCGCTGAGTTGTTCTCTTTCCGCGATCTCGGCGTCCGCCCACGTGCTAGCGACCCGGAACATGTCATTGACAGTCGCGGGTGGCTTCCGAGTCCACTTATGGATCAGTCTTCCATCGGAGATGCCACGCTGGAAAGCTGACATCACCTCCTGATCCGTGACGTCCGTGATGGAGTTGCGCTTTTCTGAGAACCTGCGGACGAAGTCGTGCAGAGTCTCGTTCTTGCGCTGCCTGATCTGACCGAGGAGCCGCTTGCTCCCGGGCCTTTCCCAGGTACCGAGATAGTTACCGATGAAGAGTTCGGTAAGCTGCTCCCAGTTGTCAATGGCGTCCTGCGGGAGTCCTGCCAGCCAATTGCGGCAGTCCTTGGTGAGCATGATGGGAAGATAGTTCGCCATCACGTCCTCGTCGCCGCCGGCTGCTTGTACGGCGGTGTAGTAGATCTGAAGCCATTGAGATGGGTCAGATTTCCCGTCGTACTTGTCGATGTCCGACAGCTTGAAGCCTCTGGGCCACGTCACGCCTCTCAAGCGCTCGGTGAACGACTGGAATCCGCCGATCCGACCTCTAGGGCGGGAATCGCTCGGACCCGATCCGTCAGCTGCTCTTGGGGGTGTGCTGTCCCTCCTGCGATCCCGGTCCCTGGGTGGGGAACGGGTCCTCCGATAGTTCCGAGTCCTGGGTGGAGTTCGGTCCTGCCGGTAGGTTCTACTGCGCGGTGAAGTTCGATCTCTTGGTGGAGTCGGTCGCCTGGGTGGCGGAAGCACTCGTCGTCGACCGCCATTGTTGCCGCGCCTTGGGCTACCGGAGAGGTCAGAGTAGTCTGACTCTGTCGAGTAACCGCTTCTGTTGGGGTTATGACGGGGATTTCCATGATCCCGATCATACTCTTGGCGCCGTCGGAGTTCTTCACGATGGCGCTCTTCAGTGCTATTGGTGATGATGTCCCTTGCATCTCGATCTCTGTTGATCGTGGTGCGGAGGTCTTCATCACGACCCGATCCGCCGCCGGCCCGGTGTCGAGATGAACCGGGTTCAGGAGCGTCGGTGGTCGTTCTGCCTTGCATCTGGTGAACCTGGACGGAGGCGGCCTGCACGAGAGTCCTTACCTTTTCCAGGCCCGGAGTGTTAGGCGGTAGCCGATTGATTTCCTCGTTGATAGTAACGAGGTTCTGGACCGGTGTCTCGTAGACCTCGTGTCCGTTGAACTCGAACGTGCCGTCGCGCATCAAGTTCCGGGCGCTCCTCCGCTCGTGTTGATCCCGTTGGCGACGATGATCTTCAGAGCGAGGCTCCTGGAGTCGAGCAGTACCAGATCCTGACGCGGCGGCTCCGTGTGGTCGTGCGGCTCTGCGGGTCGCCCGACTGGCATTGCGTCCTCGACGCTGGTTCCTGGCTTCGGTCGTCTCCTCAGCAGGAGTGACCTCATCTTCTGAGACAGGATTGGTTGGCGTTGCTGGCGCCACCATGTAACAATATGATCCGACTCCTTCTTGCGCGAGGTAGTCTTCCTCGGACTCGGAGAAGTCGGATGTGGGCGTGTAACGCTCCAAACTACTCGGAGTCAATTCTCCGAGTGAACCTAGTAGTTCCGGCTCTGTAGAGGCATCGGACACCGTGTATCCTTCCGGCAGGTCGTCTAGGATTGAGGGTCCCAGCAGATCTAGCCCGTAGGAGTCGCTCCCAGAGAAGTAATCATCCGACTGGACGATGTCCTTCATCTTTTGCTTCCGAGCAAGCGCGCAAAAGCCAGGGGTCTGAACAGCAATGACCTCAGGGCTCTGGACGCGTGTGGGTTGAGCGTTTACGCTCTGCGATGATTCGGCGACGCGACTCTCAGGAGTCGGATCGAATCCGAGTGATTGTAGATCTGTTCCCGACTGGTTTGGCCTCGCGTTCTGCGAAGGACTCAGCGGGGTAGATCCGGTACGATCAGAGGCGATCGGACCGGATTGGGCCGTGATGGCCGAAGTCGGCGCCAGAGAGGAGACCTCCGTGGCGACCGTAGCATCCGCTGCCTGGGTATCCAAGACGGTGGTGGTGATGACGTCCCCGAACTGGATCTCGACTTCGTCGACGTCCGGGAGGTTGCAGCTGTCCAAGATCTTGACGCGATCCATCGAGCTTGCCAGATTGATCTCGGCGATATCCCCTACCTGGCGCGCCACTGTCGGTGATATTATCTCCGGCAGTCTTCCACGGGGTAGCCCACGGAAGTGATTTGTAATGTAGGGAAGATCGCAAAGATCGGAAGCAGGATGGTTAGGATGGATAGACGCAAGGGTTTATACAGGTTCGGGCCGTCGACTCGACGTAATACCCTACGTCCTGTTTTGGGGTATTGTATTGCGTAGATTGTGAGTTGGGTTGTGGTGTCGTTGCTCAGCTTGTCTTTGGAGGGGGTCCCTGCCTGCCTTATATATCGGGGGGCAGGGTTACAAGTCGGTTTGTATCCGATCCTATCTCTAAGAATCCTTTCCTTCTTTACAATAATTCCTATTCCAACTAGGACTTCTCCTTCCAGATCCTTCCTCCGTGCGCCGACTTGTCCCGCACGTCTTCAGGTCCAGAACGGTGGGCTGGGCCGCCCCCTTTTGGTGGGCTGCCAGGCTTGCTCGTGAGGTACCCGGGTACTATATCCCCCACAAAAGTCATATAAGGCATTATTTTTCGGACTACAATTTCTTCAAGCTCAAAGCACTAGAGATGAATGAGGCAGACGTGACACAAATGCCTAAAAGGATTTCCCCTCCTTATGAATCGATATACGTAAGTTAACTCTCCTGCATATGTTATTTTCCTTTGTTACTAAAATGTCAGTTTTAACTCTTAATTTTCTATGTTTAACGTATAGTATGACTTGTATAATGGATTCCTGCACATATAGAATGGTCTGAGAGAAGTGCTGCATCAGATCCTACAACAGTTGGGCTACTCATTCGTACTGCCACATTCATATCGAGTAAATGGTGGTTTCCAATCATGTGTAAACTTGACTTCACCAGAAGTGCCTTCGATGACAATATATGGTGAGACATTGGATGCGCCTTATAAGGCAAAGGATAGTGCATTAATATATACACTAGATTGTGTGGATCATTATCTTAATATAAACATTATTGATGTAAACTATTCTACCTATCTCATGAGGGTACATGGCGTGCAGGGGTAGGTGGACTACTGTATTATGGTGTTGTAAGGCCTTAGTAATGCGAGTTGTACTATCAGTGTGATATTGTAAGAATTTAATAATGTGTGTGATTGTGTAAGACTTGAATAGTGGGTATGATGTTGTAAGATTTGAATAAAGTGTATGATGTTGCGAACTTTCCACTACATCCAAACTTTGCACACACTCAAACATTTTTGGAAATGTTCATACAATATACATATTTTTAATGTGTGTTATACGCTAAGTTTAGCTTAGTGTAGGAGTCCCAAATTTTTTTGAGCTTTAGTCTATTTACTATGAATTAAATTATTTATTGTTTGTAAGAAATAAAAATGCATCACAAATGGTTCTGAACAGAAACCGTTCTTTTCAGAACCGTTTGAGATGGGGGGAGGGGGGCATCGCAAACGGTTTCTGTTCAAAACCGGTTGTGATGCCTTTTCCCCAACTGATATAGGCGCGTGGCTCCAATCTTCTCCCAAAATTTCTAATTCCCACGCCCCGCTCGACACCGCTAGGCTCGCGACGCCGCCAGGCCGCTCCGCCCGAGACGCCGCCCGAAGCTATCGCGAGACGCATCTCCTGTTGGCTCCATCTCGACGCTGCAGCCGCCTCCCGCCGCTCGACTTCGCCCCCGTCCCCGCCGCTCCACCTCGACGTTGGCCGCCACCGCAAGCTCCGCCTCCCGTCGCGCCCCCGAGCTCAACCACTATGCACCGCGCGCCCGTCCGACCCGTGTCCGCCTCGATTTGGACCGGCTCCTTGCTCCTTGCTCTGCTCCTTGCTCCCCCCCCCCTCCCTCCCACCGGTCCACCTCGGCTCCTTGCTCTGCCTCCGGTCGCGCCCACGAGCTCCACCCCGATGCGGATTGACCCCAACGCGGCTCCACCCGATGCGCAGCCAGACCCAAGGGGAGCTCCGCCCCCTCAGCCACTGCACATGAGGTGTTCGATGAAATGTCCCCAAGCAGCTGAAACGATATTTCGTGTATAACTTTTAAACTCCCTATATAAATGTTGTAGCTGCTATATAGGATATGAACTTTTGTTAAATGAGCTAGGATCCAAACTGTTTTTTTTTTAAGATATGGAGTGTAAACCAAAGGTCAAATTTCGTTAAAAGATATGGAGTGTAAACCAAAGGTCTGGAATTTGAGTTATTTGGCTGACTTTGGGTTCGAATTTAAAATAGGTTTGATTTGAAAACCTAAGGTTGGAGATGATTTTTCAAGAGTCCAAACTACCAATATTCGAACCATGATGTTTCTTGGGTTAGGTGTTGATCTAAACCGAAAGTTATTAAACCCTAAAGATAGCTAACCGCTGCTGTCAACCCAAAAACAGGGGTTTGACTAGATTTTGACCACGATTTTAAACAACTAAATGATGTTTTTTTATCAAACTCAACATGCCTAGATGAAATTACATACTTATAGGTGTTATTTTCATGTTGGCCAAAAATTAGTTGCTTAAGTGTTTTTAATTTTAATTAAGCTCCCAAAATGGTTAAATTGAAGAGGCTATACTTGGTCAAATTTTTTGGGTTTTGCTTCAAATTTTGAAACTATCCGTAGGAAAGCCATTAATATATGCCTAGCACGTAGGGAAAACTTTATAAATCAGAAATTTAGTTTGTATTTACTTTATGTACAGAAAATGCGTCATTTCACTCGGTTGAGAGAGCCCGTTATGGCAAAGAGGACGCGAACGAAGAGGAGAATGCTGGAAGGGCCCATGAAACAGGGGAAGGTCACCAGGATGGCGGAGATGATGGTGGTGACCATGAAGGAATCCCTTCCGCATACCTCAACCTAGACTTTGGTTCTGACGAGGTAGTTCTTTTGCACACACCTTTGCTATCATTAGTTTGGTGCCCTCAAAATTGATCTCATTAGTTTTGATCTCAGCACGTAGGAGCATGTTGAAAACAAGTCAGAGGTGACTGAAACATCAGAAAGACCCAAGGGCAAGCGAGGCTGAAGCAAGATGCCCCAAGGTCGAACTTTAATATACGCGGTCGATGCATCCGGAGAACCAATAGATCCTATTACGGTCTAGGGGCCTTACAAGACGGCCATCAGAAATATTGTGAAGGACAATGTTCTGATAAAATATCAGAACTGGAACGGAGAGGAGAATCCGACCTTGACAGTGCCCGAAGAGATCAAGGAATTATGTTGGGACAAGTTGTTGGAGAAATTCATCTTCCCGGGTGAGACGGCACAGAAAGTAGCAAAGGAAAAGGTCTTGAAGACAATGGGTGAGAGATTTAAGCAGTTTAGGTGTTCACTGTACAAGCATGTTAAGGCGGGAACCGAGCCAGACTGGGAACAATACCCAAGTCAAGGGCCTTACTGGAACGACTTTGTTGCATACAAGAGTACTGCTAAGGCCAAAGAAATGAGCCATAGAAACACTTGTACCAGTAAGATGCTCTCGTCGTCAACATCCTCTCTCTGTGGTGCTTGTAAGTATTCTCACGTACATTCTTTTGACTTGTCTTGCACAACACAATGCATTTTACAACTAGCTCCTTTTGTAGGATGGAGTCCCACTTGTTAAAAGAGCGTGGGATTAAAGATGTAGCCTTCTTGGACCCTGTTGCAGTAAATGAGAATAACTTCGCAAATGTCGATACCCTGCACTATTTGTACAATGCTTTTTGCATTCTAAAAATGAAGGATAGCATACTTGTACCATTCAACTTCCTGTAAGTGTGTTCCTAGTTGCACTATATCTTTCCATTATCTAATTGTTGTTAGTTACACGCTAAATACGATCATGTGTCCACCCTTTGTTTACAGCAACCATTATGTTCTCTTGGATATTTGCATTTTTCAAAGTTCCATCAAGGTTTATGACTCAAAAGAGAGGCCTCTTGATATGATCGATCCACGCATGCACGTACTAAACAAGTAAGTAGAGACAAATCACTCTTTTGGATCAAATAATTGATTGCATCTGCCTAATTACATTCACTTTTTGAAATGTCGTGTAGGGCTTTCATAATGTATTGCAAGAAGAACGAAAACGAAGGGTTTCATAGACCCTTTGTCACAAATAAATTCATTGTATCACCTACCAAATGGATTAAAAAGCAGCCGATGGGGAACAATCACTGTGGGTATTATGTCATGCACTACATCTACTGCTACACTGGCGATGACTTTACCGCTCTAGAGAAACAGGTTTGTGGGAGTTTACCGCTTTATCTGAACCTAGCTAGCGTTCGTGTCGTCTTTTACTTTCTCTGTACTTGTGAACTTATTCACCTTCTTCATGTGTATCCGATATATTTTTTGCCATATGTCAATGCTTTTTTGATTCACTAAGTCATGTTCTTGCTTAACTAACTCTTGTGCTTGCTTCACTAACTCATGTTGCAGGAAGCTAAGGTTGGTCCGACTGAGATGATTGCGACCGAGATAATTGTACTTTCAGAACAGCTTGTCGGGTTCCTTCTCGAACATGTTGTAGACGAAGACGGAGAATAAAACATTATGAAGGTGTGACATTCGATGGAACTTGTAATATATTTGACAAATGAACTCGTAGCAGAACTTGATATGTATCTATTGAACTTGATGTAATAATGTTTAGATGGTTTCGTTGAAATGTTATATTTGAATGCATTGTGCTTTATATGTGGGTCTGAATATGTGATTGATATTTGTGGAATATTTGACATATATGCGAAATATATTTGATATATGAAAAAAATAAAAAAATAAAAAAAAGATCATAGCTGGTTCTAGGCTACGGCCGGCTGTGATAGGCAGTAGATCACAGCCGGCTGTTGTCTAGAACCGGCTGTGGTACTTGCATGATCACAGCCGGTTCTAGACAAAAACTGGTTGTGATCTGTTGTCTATCACAGTCGGTTTTTGAAAACCGGTTGTGATGGGGGGCTATCACAGCAGCTTTATCACAGTCGCCCCCGAAAACCAGCTGTTATAGTGGTTGCAAACCGGCTATGATGCCGGGTTGTGTAGTAGTGGATCAAGATGACATGTACAATACCTAAGAATATGTTGTAGTAAGGGCACTAGCAATGATTAGGGCCAAGTGGTCCAGGCCGCTATATCACGAGCATTGAAAATTCAAAACAAACCATGAAATTAATCTATACTACAAAAAAACGAAAGATTTGACGGCCATACAAATCTTACTCTTACACCTCCTATACCGTTAGATTTTATGATGATCGAACATTCCAAATTAATCTAAAGACTCCATGTTGATTATATCTCTAATTTAAAACTTTTACACTTTTAAGCCTACATCGTTGGATTTTATGATGATCAGACGTTTTATATTAATCTAAAGAGTCTATATTGACTACATCTCTAATTTAGTAAATTTTTTCAAACATGTGCCTATGGCACGTGCCCTTCTGCTAGTAAAGCACAAAGCGAAACAAAGTTTGTGGACTGAGGGTGCACCAAATGACGAAGGTTCTATTTGGGGGATTTGGAGCTTGTCCAAAAGCTCCCGTTGGAAAAGCTCCGCTTGTTTCTCTACGAAGTTATTTTTCAGAGAAGCTAACATGTCTATTTCAGGGAGCTTTTGGGGATCCTGAGCTTCTGAGCATGAGCCGTAGTTGATGGAAGGGGCTGCCGTGGAGAAGAGGGGCAGCAATGCCCGACACGAAGGGTAGGGGCAGTGGCAGGTAGCACGGCGGTCGTGGTTGGAAGGAGGAGCAGTGGGTGACGTGGAGGGAAAGAACGGTGGCGGGAAGCGCGTTGGGGAGCGGCCAACGCGACAACGAGGATGGGTACGGGCAGCGTGGAGCGGTGTGGTGGGGAGGGGCCAACACGATGACAGAGATGGGTAGGGGCAGCGCCGAGGGAAGGGGCAGTAGCCGTCGACGGAAAGGGGCAGCAGCCGTCGAGGGTGAAGGGACCGTCACACCCTAAGAGGGGGGGGGCTGAATTAGGGTTCTCTAAAAAACAATGTCCTAGAGCACATATAAAAACCTACTCAATTTCTATATAAATGTGCACTAGGTTTTTCTATGTGTTGCTAACTCTACCGCTAAAAGTTTTGCACCCTATGTTCCAATCTTAGCAACTACACATGGCAATTCTAGGAAAGGTAAATGCAGAATGTAGTGCAATAAGAAATGCAAAAGGTAAAGAGATAGAGCAAGCAAACTCCCGACACGGCGATGTATCCTGAGGTATCGGAAAGCCATGGCTTTCCACTAGTCCTCGTTGTTGGAGCCCTTCTGAAACGGAATGCCCGCGCAAGGGCATGTACTTCCCGGTCGAGTAACTCCGTAGGATAGCCTACGGGACTTCCCCACTCGCGAGTGGGTCTCCACTTGGCCTCTCCCGGATGCTCCTTGCCGCCTTCTCTTGGTTGAGCTTCGGCAAATGCCTAGGGCCTCACCTCCCTAACACAAAGTAACGGCGGCCTCTCCACAAACGCGGTTGGAGGGTCTTGCAAGACTTACAAGCCCCGTTACTTACAACTCTTGGTGCGCACAAGCACCGATACAAAGAGGTATGCAAACCTCGTCTAAACTCTAGGCTAACACCTAAAGCAATGTGCTAAATGGTCTAACTAGCACTTAATCAAGCACTAAGCTCTATGCAAATTACCTAGATCTTCAATTTAGCACTTTGGTGGAATGAGCACTTGTGTGTGAGCAACAACTCAACCTGAACCTTCCCCAAGCTCAATCACCCCACAAATAGCCGGGCAATGGGGTATATATAGCCCCAACTCCTCAAACTAGCCGTTGCTCCGACGGCTAACATTTCTGCGTAGCACCGACACATTCGCTTAGCACCGACGCATTGCACCGGAGCTTCTTGGCCAACTAGCCGTTGCATTGACCGTTGGCTTCAAACTGACCACCGACTCATCCACCGCTCTGCTTGAGTTAGCACCGGATCATCCTGTGCTATGCATATTTCTGCCAGAGCCGAATTTGAGCCAATCTCAAGCCGAGCCGACACCACCGACTTATCCGGTGCTCTTTGGCTTGGACCACTGTATTGTCCTGTGCTCCTTGTGCACTGAAATGCACCTAAGGTCTGTCACGTTCACCGATTGATCCACTGGTATTCTTGATCTAACATCGGACCATCCGATGCTCCATTTGAACTTGACCCTGTTGGTTTGCTGCGCTGACCACCGACTGATTTGGTGCTCCACTGAGCTGCTCTGGTGCTCTCGTAGAGGTGCTCCGATGCTCTCCTGTGCAGGTTTTGCTTCGTGTCTTTGCTTTGGCTTTACTTGTGTGATGTCTTGATCTTTTATTAAGGTCTTCTAGTGTCTTGTATTGGTCTTTGTGGCCTTGTTTGGTTTTTGATTCTCCAAGTCCATCACTTGTGCATCCATGCGACTAAGTCCTTTCATACTAGCAAACTTTTTTAGTCCATGGGTTAGTGTTGACACACAATCACCAAAATTACTAATGGCCTATCACTAGGTCCATTTTCCTTACAATCTCCCCCTTTTGGTGATTGATGCCAACACAACCAAAGCAAGCAAAGATAAATAAAAATTGAATTACCACTACTTGCTTTGATGCAATGCAAGAGCAAGAACATATGATGATTAAGATATGCAAATGAAACCAAGTTAAAACCATACCTTGCTCTTACCAATTTGAAGACTTGAACTTTGAATCCTCCTATTTTATCATGGTCATAAGGCTCCCCTTACTCCAATGTCCCTTTTCTCCCTTTCTTGGACCAAATTCTTGCAATCTCCCCCAAGCTTAAAATGTTACAATCTTCCCATGTTCAACTTGAGGTTCTTGCTTTCTTGCATGCTCTCCCTTTAGGGCGGAACCCCCTTAAGGTATACTTGCTTTGGTCACTAAAATTCTCCCCCTTTGGAATCAAAAACCGAAATGGAATACATTAAAAGCACAAGGGAGAGTTTCATAGATCATGGTCTTTTGGATGTGAAAGGAAATCAAGATCATAATCATGAAACTCACATAACATAGACTAAGCTCCCCCAAAGTGTGTGCAAACATATGATGGATGGCAAAGCATATGCACAACTAGTCAATTAAGACAAGATGAGAAGTTTAATCTATATTATGCATGGAGATAGCTCCAAATGAATTTCAAAAACATGATATCAATTGAGAGCAAGAGATACCAATTTGAATGATAATCCAATAGAAATTAGATGCTTGCTTATCTCCGGGGATTTTTCTCGTGCAACGTGAGACTACAAACATGATAAGCTTGCAAACAATGTTAGTCTCAAAATCACAAACCATAAGATAGCTCCCCCTAAATTTGTGCATACAAGTATTTGAATTACTTGTGAGAGACATGCACTAGTCAAGAAAGACATTGGGAGTATCCTTTGGCTTGTGAGTTTGGCACAAAACATACGAAATAAAATCTAGTGTCATTTTCCTTCAACTAATAAACCATGTAGGTTGCTCATGGGTTAGAGAGAAGCACAAGCAAACTACCATATGGAAGACTACTCTAGGCAATGCATTTGAATTTAAATATGCACATGTAATCCTAGACAAGCATCGAAACTAGGTGCTAATTGAATTTGCATGAATTTAAATCTAGTTACCTTAGCTACTTTTGGGAGGATTTGGGTATGAGATCAAATGATTTCCAACATAATACAAATCTTGAGATACTTGGCTCTAGCTTGAAATGCCCTTCATATGTAGCCAAGTCTCCAAACCCTCCCGAGTCCCACGGGCTTCAAGTTGCCTTAGGAACCCAAACCTTCTTGGAGCCCTTCATGGTAGAGATGATATCCTTGGGCACCCAAATAGGTTTGTTCCACCCCTTGCCTTGCTTGTTGATCATGTGAGCCACCACCTTGTCATCTTTTTTCTTTAGTAGATAGGGTGTGCTCTTCTTCTTGTCAACCTTCAAGTAAGGCTTAGTTTTGGTGTTGGAGATGACTTTCTTCTTTTCTTCCCCTTTCTTCTTGTTCTTGGACTCATAGGACTTGTGGCCTTCTTGATGGCATGAGTAGCAAGTCACGGTTTTGGCCTTCTCAAGCTTCTTCACCATCTTTGGACGGTTATCTTGAGAAGGTTGCTTCTTGCTAGCCTTGCCATTTCCTTTCTTCTTAAGGCTTGACAAGTCCTTCTTGAGCTTCTCTACTTCTTGCTTGTGCTCATCATTTTCTTTAGCAATGACGTCATCACAATTTTCTATAAAACATTCTCATTGCAAGATGGTGAGCAAGATTCATCAATTAAATCAATGCAAGAAGTAGATTCTTTCATTTTAGGTTTTTCATCACAAGAAGGTGTGGATGCAATGTGAGAGGTAGTTTTAGCATTTTCAAGGCTCTCAATTCTAGTTGTTAGCTCATCATTCTCATTTAAGATTAGATCAAATTTTTTGGCCAATTCTTGATAATTGGTTGATGAGCTAGCCAATTTTTCCTTGAGATCCTTGTTTTTAGAAAGCAAATGATTTATAGCTACCTCTTGACTACGAACAAGATCCGCAAGCTCATCAATGAAGTAGAAGAGTCATCATCACTTACATTGCTATCACTCATACCTTTGGCCATAAGGCAAATATGCGATGAGCTTGATGATGGCAAGAAGGACCTTGACTTGCGCCGGTTGTCTTCATCATTTGAGCTAGATGCATCCCAACCGACATTCTTGTTGACTTGATCAAGCTTCATTCCAATGCTAGTGAGGGTCTCCTTGCTCTTCTTCTTCTTCTCCCTTCTTTTTTTCTTTGTCACTTGCGTCTCTCCTCCATGAGTGGGCCAAATTCATAAAGTGGCCCTTCTTATGACACCCAAGACATCTATGTTTCTTGGCTTCCCTCATCTTGGAGTGGTGAGAGATCTTGCTCATGGAAACCCCATGTTTTTCTAGCTTCCTTAGTAGCTTTGTTACTCCTATCATAAGTTCTTTGACTTCTTCATCCGAGGGAGCGCTACTACTAACTTCATCATCTTCTTCCTCACTTGAACTTGATGGTTCACTTGAGCTTGAGCTTGAGCTTGAGCTTGAGCTTGAACTTGAACTTGATTCTTGCTCATGAGATTTCTTTCTTGATTTGGAAGATTCTTGTTTTTCTTCCTTCTTCTCCCTTTCGTCATTCTTCTCATTTTTGCTTGTTGAAGCAATTTCTTGACTTGAAATTGAAGGAGAGGGATCTTTAGTCATCTTCATTTGCATCTCATGAGCGGTGATCTTGTTCAATATCTTTGTCGGCTTCGTCTCATCAAGTTTTCCATGGCAAAGGAGATAGGTGACAATTTGTGCATATTTCTCCTTGGGAAGAACCGAGATGATCTTTCTTGTGACGTCACCATCGCTTAGCTTGGTCAAACCTAGTGCATTTATCTCATTGACCATAACATTTAAGCATGAGTACATGTCATTTGCAAGTTCACTAGGCAACATGATAAAATCATCAAATTCTTTCTTGAGCAAGCTATTTCTTTTCTCTCTAACGTCACTTGACCCATTATGAAGCTCTTTGAGAGTTGTCTATATTTCATGGGCACTCTTTAGGTCATAAACTCTATTGAACACCTCCATGCAAAGAGATTCAAGAATTGAGTTTCTAGCAATGGCATTGAGGTGTAACTCACTCAAATCGGCCTTTGTGGGGTTGTCCGGCCGGGAAAGGGGCTTCATCCCTTTTTCTGTTAGTCTCCAAACACCTAGCCCTCTAGCTTCTAAATAGCAAGACATATGTACTTGCCAATAGGGGTAGTTTGTGCCGTCAAAGTGTGGAGGCTTTCCTACATCACTCCCTAACTCTACGGATGTCATTTTGCTCTTTGGCGGTGAAGCCAATAGTCGAAATATGAGCCTCCGGCTCTGATACCAATTGAAGCGACCGTGACACGGGTGGGGGAGGTTAATTAGGGTTCTCTAAAAAACTATGTCTTAGAGCACATATAAAAACCTATTTCAATTTCTATCTAAATGTGCACTAGGTTTTTCTATGTGATGCTAACTCTACCGCTAAAAGTTTTGCACCCTAGGTTCCAATCCTAGCAACTACACATGGCAATTTTAGGAAAGGTAAATGCGGAATGTAGTGCAATAAGTAATGCAGAAAGTAAAGAGATAGAGCAAGCAAATTCCCGACATGGCAATGTATCCCGAGGTATCGAAAAGCCTCGGCTTTCCACTAGTCCTCGTTGTTGGAGCCCTTCTCAAAGGGAATGCCCACGCAAGGGCATGTACTTCCCGGTCGAGTCATTCCGTAGGATAGCCTACGGGACTTCCCCACTCGCGAGTGGGTCTCTGCTTGGCCTCTCCCAGATGATCCTCGCCGCCTTCACTTGGTTGAGCTTCGGCAAATGCCTAGTGTAACATCCCAGATTTTTCCGGAATGTTTATATTATTAAAATTGTGGATTTAAAATTTTTTTGTGGATTTAATGCTAGCTAGGAAAAATATAAGGTTGTCTTCAATGGATCTCTCCCAAAATTCTTAGAAATAAATAATAAATAAAATGTTATTGTTAAGGTGTCTAAATCTTAGTGTGAACATTTGGATTTTATTTGGAATTTATTTGGATTTATTTGAGTAAGATTTGGATTTGAATTAATTCAAATCCAAATCAAATAAAAGATTAAAACTAAAACCTAACTTGGGCCCTAACCCACTAACCAGCCCACCAGCTAAAGTCTGGTTTCAGCCCCTCTCTCCAAACCCCGGCCCGCTCCCTTTCCTTTTTCTTCCAGCCCAGCGCGGCCCAACCGACCCGGCGGCCCAGCTCACCCCCGCGGGCGCCTTCTCTCTCGCCGACGGTGGGGCCCACCTGTTAGCTTTCCCCTACCTCTCTCACACCGCCACCGCCACTCTCCTACCACCGGCGCCCCGTCTCGCCGCCGCCCACTCTCGCGCCATGAGATGATCTCGCGCGCTCCGGAACCCTAAACCCTGATCCGCGCCCTCTCGCCCCTAACCCTAGATCGGGGAGCAGCCGCGCCCTCTCGCGCGATTTCTCCCGTTTCTCCTCTCGTCGTGCCCTGGCCCGCACGTCGAGACAACCCTGCCGCCGCGCACTACCCTAACCTTCAGCCTCTCCCACCGTGTCGCGTGTCCCACTTCACGAACCACCTCCTCACGCGCCCGCTCCAACCCTAGCCGCGCGCTTCCCTAGCGTCGCTGATATAAGTCGGAGCTGAGTCAAGCGCCGGAGCGCCGCCGTCGGAGCATCGCCGCCGCTATAGCCCGGAGCGAGAAGACGACGGCCGTACCGGTTCTTCTTCCCTGTCGCTGCTCTCGCTCGTCTACGCCGCGTCGTCGCCAACCCTTCCCTGGGCCAGCTACGACTACACCGCCGACCCGAGGTGAGCACCCCGCCGCTGCTCACCTCTGCCCCCTCTGTGAAACCGCCGCCACGGCCATGGGACACCATGACCCCGCGTGCGCAGCCAACCTCGTGGCAAGCCACCTTGCTCTGTGTACCGGCCTTTGAGCCGCGCCCTCTCTTCTTCTTCAGGACCCGTTGATGCCGCTCACCGCCGTGAGCGCGCTCTGCGCTCGAACGCGCCGCGACCGCGTCACGCCGCCTCAACGCGCACCCAAACCCCGGCAGAGCTGCAAGGCCGAGCCTTTGACTCCCCTAGGCGTAACCAAGCCCCCGTCGGTGCCCACCTCGTGCTGCGGGCACCTCGACAGGCTTACCTGTCGAGCTCTGTGCGCCGCCGCCGCTGGCGCGCTTCGCGCGTCGCCGCCGGTGGTCAAAGGTCGAGCCTTTGGGCATCTTAGCGTCCGCCTTGACCCGCCCTAGCCAACTGGGCATGATCAAGTCTGGGAAAAGCGCCCCTTCGCGCAAGGCCGTGCACTCGCCGGCGCCCCCCATGGCCGGACTCCGCCGTCTCCCTGCTGCGACGAGATCCGCCGGCCTAGATCATGCTTGTGACCCTCGCCCCCATGAGTTAGGGCCGAGCGGCCAGTTTAAGCTCGAACCGGACCTCACTGGAGCCCGTAGCGCCAACTCTGGCAAGCTGCCCCCTGCTTCCGCGGCGGAGGGGAGGGGGAGAAGCCGAGCGCTGCCGTCCGCCTAACCGTAGCCACGTGTCGCGCCGTCGCTGGAGCCACACCGCGGGTCGCCCCATCCAGCCACACGGGATCCACCCGAGCCACAAATAGATCCCGTGGGCGCGGCTCACGTGGACCAACCTCTCGGTCCACGGTGGACCGCGACCACTAGAGCCGACCTGCCTCTTTTACAAAGAAGCCCCTACTTTCTTACACTTCAGCCCCTAGACTTTTTAGATTTAACATCTAGGCCCTTCTGCTGACGTCATCAGGGCCCACTACTGACGTCATCATTCGGTCCCACCTGGCAGCTTTGACCGTTGACCAGTCAACGCTGACGTCAGCAGGGCCCACTGCTGATGTCAGCATTTTGGCTGACCAGGTCCCTGACCAGGGCTCACCGCTGAAAAACCCTCTGAACTTTTCCAAAATTACAAACAGGTCCCTGACCCCTTTTCTTTTCTTTTTCGGAATTATTCAAAAATTTAGAAAAGGATTTAAACTTAGAAAATCCATAACTAATTCATTTTAACTCCGAAAAATATGAAACCAGTTTCTATATTTTTCTAAAATCATGATCTAGCCTTTGGTGTGAAGTATGAGTCCATTTGGATCTTTCTTGAATTGGTTTTATTGGAGTTAATTGCTATTAGGCCCTCGATATTGATTTTAATTACGTATTTAGCACCCACCGACGGCCAGGAGCTGACCGAGGAGGAGCACTACCCGGAATACTTCGTGCAGGAAGAGAACTTGCCCTCAGGTTCACGCCCAACCCATCTCTTGAATGTGTGGGGACCCCTTATCCAAAGGTTCCCTGATTACCTGTATCAGGTCCTGGATCGGCCGCTGATACAGATCTTATCACAGATTAGTATCAGAAGAGGTAAATAACGTATATTTTAAATAGATTTAACACCGTTTTTAACTAGCGGGGAGCGGGCAGGCACTTTATTCCTCCACCGGAATGGGCTGCAGCACCTTCTCGCCCTGATGGCCTAAACCTGTAAGACAATGAAAGCAAGGGTGAATATTCTAAAAAGAATACCCAGCAAATCCCACAAATTCAATAATATATATAAATTAAATAAAATATAAAGGTCGGTCCTGGAGGGGCACTTCCTCCCTGCCTGTCCCGATGTACAATCCCGAACCTGACCAACGGTACCTTCGCCGTCTCAGGTTCCCCGTACAGAAACAGTAAAACTAATCATCGGGGGCTTTGACTAAGTGGACTCTTTCCGGAGTCGCGGCTATCCAGATAGATTCTACACTCTGCAGAGGTCGTACTTATCTACCTCGCATTCGGTCGGCCCGTGTGAAAGTGCATCTAGGCCCCTAGTGGGTTTTGGTGAATTGAGTGACACCTAGATTAAAGAGCTAATGATCTTGTTGAGTGTATGAGCAGGAATTTGTCATAAAATCAATGAATTGGTTACAAGAGATTTATTCCATATGGTAATTCAAAGAGGCTCATACGACAAGTCATTTGACTAGGCTATGGTCAATAGTGAAAAATTGGCAAGTAATGAGTTAATTCGAATTGAGACATGTGTTCATGTCAACTATTTGATCTCATATCAAGATGAAGCTTGTTGATGATGACATAGCACTAGAAGGGATTCTCTTACAAAGAAATGAGATATTTATTTAAAGAGAAGAACTAAAATAAAATCAAAGTGCAAGCTAAGGGAAAATGGTCAAGAAAGATGATGGTATGGGACACGGCGCGGGGGTGGTGTGGCTGCGGCGGTGCACGAAGGAGCAGCGCCGGCGGCGGCGTGGGACGCACGACGTCGGCGGCAGCATGGGCAGAGGAGGAAGGGCGATGGGCGGCGTGGCCGGAGCGGAGAGGAGCTCGAGCTTGGCTCAGTGTGTGGGCTGGTGCCGGGCAAGGGAGGGGCTCGCTCCCCCTTTTATGGGCGCGGGGAAGGCTGCGGGGCTCGCCACGTCGCGCCGGACGGCCGGGGGCAGTCGCTGCGGTGATGGCGCGTGGCGCCGGAAGATGGCGTCACGGCGGCAGCGGCGAGCTTGGCCCTGGGCATTTGGAGCTTGGTCGGCGCCGCACCCGCGTCGCGGTGGAGCGCGGAGGGGAGGACACGCGGCACGCGCGCACCCCAAGACGACATCGCAGCCGTAGGGCGTGGATCCGGCGACGGCGGTGACCTGCGGCGTCGCGACGGAGGAAGGAGCAGGGGAAGGAGGGAGACGGGTGACGTCAGCCAACGTCACCCTGGGGCGATACGCGGGCCGCGCGCACATGGGTCGAGCGAGCGTAAGGCCGGGGAGGGCGGACTGGGCCGTATGGGCCACGTGGCCTGGTGAGAGGTAGCGCGGCTGCGGCCTGCTGGGCCGAGCGACCAGGGGCGCGGGGGCCGCGCTGATGGGCCACGGGGCTGGGCCGCGGCTGGCCATTAGGCTGGCAGCGGGAAATGGAAGAGGGGCAGAAACGCGCGAGAAGGAAAATGGAAGGGGGTAAATCAGACTTTGCTGGTGGGCTGGGAAGGGTAGTTGGGCTAGAAGGGTAGTTTCGGCCCATTATCGTTTAATTACCTTTTTTATTTATTTAGAAGGGGTTTTCAAAAGGAATTTGATTTCAAATTCAAACCAAATCCTTTCTAGTTTTATTCTAGGGTTTTAAAGACTAAGTTTAGCATTCAAAATATGAAACATCCGTTTATTTTCCCATTAGTTATCTATAGTTTATTATTCATATTTATTTCTGTAATTCTATAATTACTCTATTAAATCTAAGGATTAACCTAAATAAATCTTAATTAATTTCTCTTTAAATTTGAGGGTGTCACAGATCTACCCCACTTAAAGTAATCTCGTCCCGAGATTTAAGGCTAGAAAGAAAGTCTAGGGTTTTTTCCTAGCATTCTTCTAATTTATAGTAACGATAAGGATTTCCAATATTTATCAAAAGGAATCTCTTCTTCCTTTTAATTTTTAAGAATTCTTCTTTTTGCGATATACTTGTCTCTTATTTCCGTGTGTGGGAGTATTGTTGTTGACGTTTGTTTCCTTTACTCCCGAAGATATCCAATTAATTTCCGACTGCATCTGGGTGACTTGATGAAATACTTTTCCTGAGTTGTTTTAATCCTCAAGCTCTTGAGGTCAAGTACCTTTTCCTTTGTTTGGGTTACTACCCCACTTAAAAGGATTAACTCAGGATTTCCTTTGATTTCAATCCGAGATTCTCTTTCCGAATGGATTTATTCAAATTTCTTTTGAAATGAAAACCTCGGATTTCTATATCTTCTTTAGGGTTTTCGTCCAAATTTTCTATCCAAGTCCTCCTTTACTTGGATGTACTTATGCTTGGTTTTACTACTCCTTCAATGTCCTATTCTTGATCATTCCACTGTCTCTGTCGTGGCTTTCTTCTGGGTAACCTTGCTTCGCCTAGAGTGGTTAGGTTCGGGGAAGGCTATAGCTAGGGTTACAAGGAATCTGGTATTTGGTTCGGGTTACCAGATGGGGAAAAGGAAATCTAGGGTAGGAAACTTGGGTGACTACTTCTCATCCGAAAATTTGGTATGGTGATTCTTCTGGATTGAGAAGTGTCTCTTTTTGGAGTGCAGGGTTTTTGGTTGGCAACCTGCTGACTATTCCGATGAAGCTGGGTTGCTGCTTGACGATTGATCATATCTTTGGATCATAGTTACTTACCCCGTGTTACTATCGATCACAGGTTCCTAAATCTTTGGGTGGTGATTCTTTTGCTAGATCACCTACTTGCTCCAATCCTATACCATGATCCATCCCTGTGTTACTTCTGTTTCTTATATCCTTCATTTCTTGGATTGCCAGGCTTGGATTTTCTAGGAGGGTGGCAGGAGGCGTGCGGTCTCTTCGCAGGGCGTGAGAATGGTTCTGGTTTAACCATTTCCTTAGACAGGGTGTGACAGGATAGCTCTGCTGGATGCTCGACGATTAGTCTCCTTTCGGAGTGAGATGACAATCATGGCTAATCTTAAGATTTAATTGGCCATGACTTCGGGCTATGGTGTTTAGGGGAGGATGATTAGATAGTGGTAGTGGCTGGAGGTGGTGATGGGACGATCCTCAGGGATGGTTAGGGATTTCTTAGTTATGAGGGGGAAACGAGTATAACTGAGGAGCATTGTTTTTAAAGAAACTTGCATGCCTCAGTGATTTGTAAAGCCCGGGTGGTTTATTCTTAGTGGGAGAGAATGGACGGAAGAATGGCTTTGGCTATCGAGTTGTAATGGGTAGTGTCCTCAGGATGATCTTGACGTTTTCGCGAATGGTGACGGAAGAGGGGCAGGCTTAGAGAAGCTTGCATGCTTCAATGATCTGCCAGGAAATAGGATAATTTCCTATTAAGGAAAGGCTGTGGGTTCTTGTGGTGGCTGAGGTATTTTGGCAGAGTATCGGTTTGGGTATGGGGATACGGAGGCAGGTTTCTCGGAATATTTTAGAAGCGAGTACAGGGAGTGGGGGGAAAAAGTCGAGGTGGCAAATATTTCGTTTAGGATTTCGTGGGAGTAGACTGAGACAGGGACTAGGGATGGTTGACTCGTCTAGGAGATGATGGGTCGGAAAGGAAACGTTTACTAGAGAGAGGAAGGTAGATATATGGATTTCTCTAGTATTGTCGGTGTCGGAGGAAATGAATGGAGATTTCTCAGGGGATATTGAATGGCGTAGTTTGATTAGAAAGGATTTGTCGACGTACTTGATACGTCGGCATTGACGAAGGAGTGGGTTTAGCTCATTTTTGGGAGAGAGGAGATTGGATTTCTAGGGAGAGTTATTGAGGAATTAGTAGAAGTGAGTGGTGGCTAAAAGGGCCTGGTTTCATCAAGAATTTGATTATCCTGATGAATAGATGGTATTAAGATAGTGGTGATGAACAAGATTTTCTGAAAGCTGGGGGGGGAAACCAAGAGAGAGAGAGGGGTGCCAGGAATGACAAAGATTTAGGAAATATGGATATTGTCAGTCCTGATTCAAGAAAGGATGTCGGTCAATCCAAAAATACTTATGGTGGATGGAGTTGACCTTGGGGGCGGATAGGGGTGGATGTTTATTTCTTGGCTGCGGGTTCACGGGTCGTGGAACCTATGGCTTAGGGTTTCTAACGGAGATCCTTATATTTTCTTATTGGTTTCCTCGGCTTTCACAGGTTTCTACTCCAAGATTTTACTTAGGGATTCAATTCTTGCCACATTCGTAGTATAACCTTGGTTTATACTATTCCTGTGATTATTGCGTATTTTCCTGAGATCCGTATTGTACGAATTCTCCTTGATTGGGCCCTAGACTTTTCCGAGTAAAACGTCTTTCTAACTTTGGAATCTACCCCACTTAAGAGGATTAGATCCGTATTCCATTCCAGACATGTACAATTATTTTTCCAGAAATTTTCTTCATTTCCGTACTTCTGTTTGAATTGACGACGTTAGAAGGACAAGGCTATAGATAATCCTTAGGTTTAAAGGAAAGAATAGATCTATCCACGCATTTCTACAATCAACTATCAATCAAGTCCACATCTATTATATGGAAAGGGGGAAACTATTATCCAGGGCTTCATCAAATATTACATAATTAAAAGTACGTTACTATGAAGTCATAGGCTTATTTTCCAATAGAACATTCTGCAACTAGATCTCTAGTTACTCCGGCAGCATTTGCTTTTCGGCAAACCTTCATCTCATAATTTCCATATTCCGGATCATCTTTCGGACTTCATTCTCATGTCCATACCTGTTAGAGTAACATTTGGAGTTAAGCAAGAAATAAAGGGAGTTCAGGGGCATGGACAAAGGATTTTTCGAGAAATTTCGAAAAATAGGAGCAGAATAGAGGGTTTATGGTTTCCTAATGCCTATGAGCTGTCTTATATGGTGTTAGGAATTTATTTACGGCTCTGATACCACCCTGTGGGGACCCCTTATCCAAAGGTTCCCTGATTACCTGTATCAGGTCCTGGATCGGCCGCTGATACAGATCTTATCACAGATTAGTATCAGAAGAGGTAAGTAACGTATATTTTAAATAGATTTAACACTGTTTTTAACTAGCGGGGAGCGGGCAGGCACTTCATTCCTCCACCGGAATTGGCTGCGGCACCTTCTCGCCCTGATGGCCTAAACCTGTAAGACAATGAAAGCAAGGGTGAGTATTCTAAAAAGAATACCCAGCAAATCCCACAAATTCAATAATATATATGAATTAAATAAAATATAAAGGTCGGTCCTGGAGGGGCACTTCCTCCCTGCCTGTCCCGATGTACAATCCCGAACCTGACCAACGGTACCTTCGCCGTCTCAGGTTCCCCGTACAGAAACAGTAAAACTAATCATCGGGGGCTTTGACTAAGTGGACTCTTTCCGGAGTCGCGGCTATCCAGATAGATTCTACACTCTGCAGAGGTCGTACTTATCTACCTCGCATTCGGTCGGCCCGTGTGAAAGTGCATCTAGGCCCCTAGTGGGTTTTGGTGAATTGGGTGACACCTAGATTAAAGAGCTAATGATCTTGTTGAGTGTATGAGCAGGAATTTGTCATAAAATCAATGAATTGGTTACAAGAGATTTATTCTATATGGTAATTCAAAGAGGCTCATACGACAAGTCATTTGACTAGGCTATGGTCAATAGTGAAAAATTGTTAAGCAATGAGTTAATTCGAATTGAGACATGTGTTCATGGCAACTATTTAATCTCATATCAAGATGAAGCTTGTTGATGATGACATAGCACTAGAAGGGATTCTCTTACAAAGAAATGAGATATTTATTTAAAGAGAAGAACTAAAATAAAATCAAAGTGCAAGCTAAGGGAAAATGGTCAAGAAAGATGATGCTATGGGACATCATTGATCTACACTTAATACATAGCTTGTATATGAGGCATGGACATTGTGATTCAAATGAAATGGTCAAAATTGATAAATGGACTTCATGAATGATGCAAGCCTACATGAAGCTCTAAGTGATGCTAAGGTGAAGAGTCGAAGTTCGGGATAGTGTTTCAAGGGACCAAGCAATGTGTGATCAAGTTGCGGCTTGAGTCATGTAGTCTTTGCTAAGGGTGAAGAAACTTTCTTTGGATTCAACTTGATGAATCTTGGTCATGAAGAGTTTATTGTAGAGAAGCGTCAATCTTCAAGAAACAAGTGAATTGAACTAGAAGTGGATTTCATTCAAAGACAAAGGTTCAAGTCACTAGCTCAAGGAAAAATGTGCTCAGTTCAAAGAACCAAATGAGATGCACTCCTCAGGTTGAGAAAGATCAAGACACGGCATGAATATGCAAATGAGAAGCTCAAGTTGTAGAAATCCATTTTATCTTTGATCTTGAGTATAGGTATGCCGTACTATCAAGAGGGATGCATCACATAGTGTTTTGGTTCAGTCTCAATGCTCAAGTAACCTAAGTGAGTTGAGAGAAACACAAAAGCCTCACGCACACACTTGTGAGTTTCTGAGTGCATATACTCGGCAGTGCCGAGTTTGCCAACTCGGCAGTGCCGAGTACATAGAGTGTGCCAACGGCTAGTTCATTCAAATTCTCGGCAGTGCCGAGTTCATTCAAATTCTCGGCAGTGCCGGGTTCACAACGGCTAGTAACGGCTAGTCTTCTTGGAGTGGAGTATTTATACCCCACGACCTCAACTGTTGCTAGCTGCTGCTTCTGAGGGTTCCTGTGTGCTTCCTTCCTGTTCTAAGCTAAGCAAAAGCCAAGTAAGCTCTCCCCAACCTCTCTTTGTGAGATTGCACATTCAAAGTGATATCTTTGTGTTGGGTTGAGAGAGAGATAGCTTGAGAGACATCAAGAGCACAGCAAAATCTTGAGCATTTGAGTTGGTCCTAAATCGTGTGATTCGCGTTTGTTACTCTTGGAGCTTTGCTCCTAGACGGCTAGGTGTTGCCCGGTGAGCACCCGGTTGTGTGGGCTGTCACGGGAAGTCTGTAAAGGTCGGTTTCCACCTCAAGGGAACCATTCTTCTTAGTGAAGGGCCATAGTGTGCTTGAGTAGCACTTTGGCGGGGAGGCTTCGCGGAGCTCCTCAAACGGAGATTAGGAACCACTGATCTTGCCTTGTTGTGGGCATGCAGTGGGTCTGAACTTCGGTAAAATCCCTGTGTCAATTGTGACTGATTATTGTGTTGTGGATTTGAGGAGCTCTCCATCGAACACTTGTGTTCTTGGAGAGATTGTTGTTTTCTTGTGTGCAGGGACTGTGTGAACCTGCTCAGGAACATCATCTGAGCATCCTCCACATTTGGGGTTTGATCCAAAACTTATTTACTCACGCTTATAAATTGTACTCACTCTGCTCTGTGTGTACTCGGCAGTGCCGAGTTCATAAACTCAGCAGTGCTGGTTACATTGACTGCTCAACCAAGTATACCTCTGTATACTCGGCAGTGCCGAGTTGGCAAACTCGGCAGTGCCGGTTTTGGCAGGCAGTGAATTTTATCCGCTGCATTTTGAGTGAAATTTGTAGGTGCGCCTATTCACCCCCCCCCCCTCTAGGCGGCATCACGGTCCTTTCAATTGGTATCAGAGCGAGGCTTCACATCCAAGCTTAACCGCCGTGAAGAAAAGATGTCGATTGAGGTAAACTTTGAGCCACTCGAGCTCGATGGCTCAAACTTTGATTCTTGGTCCTGCAATGTTCACAATACTCTTAGAGACATAAATCCTATGGTTGAACATATTTTAGTTGCTAGCATTCTACCTCCTAATTTTGATGTTAACAACACCGATCGATCAAACATCACTAAAGAGGAGTTAGCTTGCTTGCAACTCAATGTTTGTGTTACTAACTTCTTAAAAAAGTCTGTTTGTGAAGATATATGGAACACCATTTCTAGAAAGAAAGAAATCCGAAGAGATGCACATCTTGTTTGGTCTCTCATCAAGGATATATATAAAAATTTTGAGAGTGATGATGATGAAGAGCCTGAAGATGTGCTTACACCTGAGAAATGTTCATCTTCATCAACAATCAACCCAAAACTTCAAGTGACATCACTCAATGGTCAAAACTCAAATCTAGTTGCTGTTGAGCCTATGTACTCGGCAGTGCCGGTTTCTGAAACCGGCAGTGCCAAGTACAAAGGAAAAGTTGAAGAAGAACAACTGAGTGAAGAATCAACGTCCTCGTGTTGGTCTGATTCTGATAGAGATCCTCATCAGTGCTTTATGGCTATATCTGAGAGTGACTCCGACAGTGATAGTGATGATGAGGAGCTTGTGACCGAGGTTAACAAGATGTCACGAAAAGCAAGAAGTCTAGTGACTAAAACAATGAAGAGAGTGATGGAACAAGGACAAGACATATTAAGATTAGAAAAGCTTCTTGATGACAAGGAAGCTCAAATCAACTACCTTGTCCCATTTGAAGAAAAGAATAAACTACTCAAGGATCAAGTGAATGAGCTCATCAACATGAATGTAGATTTGAAGATTCAACACATTGAGATCAAGTGCTCAAATGAAGAGCTCATGGATGCACATGCCAAGCTAGAAGTAGCTCATGAGGTTGTGATCACCATGATGAAATCAAGTCAACCAACCACTCACTCTTGTTCACAAGAGGAGAAGAAAGAAAAGCAATCATGGTTTGAGCAAGTAACAATAGAGGATTGCAATGATGATCTAGTCAAGGAGAATGAAATGCTCAAGCAAGAAGTGGATAGGCTCTTGAAGGACTTGTCCAAGTTAAAAGGCAAGGGCATTGCACGACCTTCTCAAGATAACCGTGAAACCATGGTGAAGAAGCTTGAGAAGGGATCAACAGTGCAAAGCTCATGCAACCCTGCACCCAAGACCAACAAGACAAAGCCACAAGCAAAGAAGAAGAATCTAGATCACATCAAATGCTTCAAGTGCTCCAAGATGGGGCATTATGCTGTTATGTGCTCAAGAAAGCTAGAAGGCCATCAAACACTCTCCAAGAGACAAAGAAGTCTGTCCAAGAGAAAATGCTTTGGTTGCTGCAAGAAGGGACACAAGATCGCTTCATGTCCGGGCAGGCCACACACTCTGCATGTACCCGGCAGTGCCGAGTTGGCAAAGTCGGCAGTGCCGAGTACAAAGGGACAGCAGCAACCCAAATTGAACAAAGGCTTCAATAAAGCTCAAGAGCAATATTTGGAGAGAAAAGATTCTGAGAAGGTCAAGAACAAGACATCAAGCAGTATCAAGCACAAGGTGTGTTACACATGCCGAGGAAAAGGACATCTTGGTAAAGACTGTCCAAATGGTAACTCTCCTAAGCCAAACTTAGTCAACAATGCTAATGATAAACTTAGAGAATCCTCGGGTAGCTCTAAAGCTAGTAGGATAATGAAGTCATCCTCTACAAGCACAAGGGCTATTTGGGTTCCCAAATCATTGCTAACTAACTCTAAAGGACCCAACGGAGTTTGGGTACCAAAATGTGCTTGAAAAGGTTTTGCAGGTACTTGGAGAAGCATTGGTAACTTGGCAAGCTTGAAAAGATCTTCACTTCATGGTTTACATATCAAGCTCAATGTTGTTGCTCAAATCGTGAAAAATGCCAAGTTAAAGTACAAATGATCTATCATGTTCTCCAATGCATCTTAAGTAACAAGTACCTCTCCCTTAGCTACTTAGTATTCTATACTTGAGTTTGCTAAACATAAGTTCAAGTATAGACTCTAATGTAGCTTAATGTGTCAATTTCATAATATTAGTCACAATATGACACATTATGCTCCTAACAAGCTCTGTAGTGGAGCTAGAGTTTTATTTATACACAGGAGCATTCTCATGCAATAAGCAATCAAGGAAGGTCAAGAAAAATAAAAAAACTATTTTGCTGGGTAGGCTCATATGTACCCGGCAGTGCCGGTTTTGTAAAACCGGCAGTGCCGAGTACAAAGGCCCAACATCGATCCCGTGCTCCATCAAGCCTCGGAAGATCCGGTACAAGAGCAGATGATCCAGGAAAATGACCAAAGGGCCTCTGACAGCGTTCTAAGCCTAACATCCGACCATATCTCGGAAGATCCGACAAGAAGTTCCGGGCGGCTCTGTCTGGTGCCCGGAGGATACAGCATCGAGTCGGATGATCCGAGGGTACCTGGTCAGAATCATGTATGTATACTCGGCAATGCCGGATTGACAAAACCGGCAGTGCCGAGTACAAGGCAAATCAGGCAGTGAGCACTTTCTTGACCAAACTCTTATTATTGCATTATGGTTGTGATTATTTTGACCAAAATATGAAATGAGCATCCTCAAGTATCTTAAATGATTGAAAGTACATTTATCAAGAATTCAATCCTTGATGCACATATTTAGGGGGAGCTAATTTCATATCTTGTGTCATTGGACTTAATCTTGCTTTCAAGTTTCATGATGTGTAGGATAAAATCAGAAATGCTTCATATACTTGAAATAAGCAAGAAGCCATCTTGAGCATGCCACTTGACCTCAAGGTCACCAATCCATTAAGAAATAAGTATCTAACGTCAAAATGGGTTGGATACCCCTCCTAGTGGCAGCTCTCCACGACATGGCTTAGTGTTTGGTAGCTTGATAATTTGCCCTAAGTGATTTTTAAAGGCTATCAAACATAAAGCTAGGGCGTGTGCTACTTATGGTTATCTCTAAGCTTCAAAGCCATTCGTGGTGTATCAAGAGTGAGATGACAAGAAGTACATTTGCTGCACGAGTACAAGCCCAAATGTGAAATCCTTCAAGGTGTGAAGGGAATGGAGACTCAAGGGCCAAGGTACGTATTTTCATGCTTACTTACATTGATCTCTGCATCTAGGCCCTATACATGCTAGTGTGTGCATGTTTTGCATGAAACACATCAAGTTTCTAGTGCATCTCTAGATATTTATTTGATACCCTCATGTGTTTGACTTAGTGTCAAGTGAACCCTAAAAGTTTGTAGGGTATGAGCTAAATATTCTAAGATTGATGCTTGACTTGAGTTGCTACATGCTTGAGTGACATAAGGTAGAATTTGCAAAATCCAACTAGTATGCTAGGTGTGTGCTTTTTGGAAAATATTTGGTTCTTGGTCTTTGTGACTATGTCAAGTCACCTGTGGTTATTGTTACCTTTGATTGAATGTTGGCTAACCACAAGTGATGAGATTCTCTCAAGTCCGTAGGAGCTAGACACATCTCATCTCAAGGGCTAAACTTTGGAAATTCTATCTTCTCTCAAATCTTTAGCAAGGTTCCTATTCTAAAAGGGATATCTTAAGTCATGGAACCTAGATGTGATCCTAAAAGTCTCCCCATCTCCCACATCCAAAATTCTCAAGTTCAGTTCTCTGATTGCTCTATGTAACCGGCAGTGCCGAGTTTCACAACCCGGCGGTGCCGAGTACATTACATGTGAACTGAGAATTTCTTTCATCTCCAAATCTCCATGTTCCAAGAAGTTTTATGGATATTTAAATGTCTGGAACATATCTTGTGATCAATCTTCTTAGAAATCTATCAAATCATAAAATTCTTTTATTCATGTCACGGACCCTATATACTCGGCAGTGCCGAGTTTCAAATCTCGGCAGTGCCGAGTACACAGGGGCTCCAACAGTTATTTCTCTTTTCAACCCGTGACTTACCCCTTCATTCACCCATTCTCTCTCTCCTCACCTGCCCGACGCCCCACTGTTCTTGAGGGGCGATTTCTTGGCGATTTGGGCGATTGGCCGTGGGATTCAAGGATTGAAGTGTGATTCTTGGTGGTCTCTACTCAGCACTACCGGATCCACATCCGGTTTTGCGTTCCCCTCACTCTCCACCATGAGTCAAGGTATATTTTGGCCATTCTTGCCCGATCTACTTTTCTAGAGTTGCATTCCTGATTTCCTTTGGTAGAACATCCCCTGCAACTCTCTAGAGGATATTCCCTGCATCGAATCCAAGTTTCCATGGTTAGTTTTGAGGGAACGCGATTTATTATCTCCTGTTTATACCCGGCAGTGCCGAGTTGCAGAACCCGGAGTGCCGAGTACACACAGAAAATCCCTATTTTGTGTTTCTCGCAAAATTAATCATGCTTTTGCTGTTGGAATAACCATTCTAGGGTATTACTTGTACCAGATCCATCTAGAAAACCTACATCTCCTGATTAAATTTGTTGTGCACTGCCTGTGTGTACTCGGCAGTGCCCAGTTGAAAAACTCGGCAGTGCCGAATACACACAGACAGCACCCAACTCATTCAATCATTTCTATCTTTCTAGATGATTCAGCTCAAATCTACCTTATTCTGAGTATCTGGTATATTTTTTATGATCACAGATCCTCCGAGACGTCCTCTTAAAATCTTTGGAAGCAAGGACAAACAAAAAGCAACCGGCGAACCTAGGAGGTCAACAAGAAGACCACTTCCTAGGGCCACTCTTTACATCAGTGAGGCAGCACCAGAACATCAGGGAGACAATAGTGGTGACAACAGTACCTCAAGTGATGATGGGGAGGAGAGTGATGAAAATTATCAGGTATCTCCCCGAGGGCAGAAAAGGAGTGGTCGGTATATGAGAGGCGGCAGCAGTAGCAGCGGTGGTCGTGCTGCTAGCAGTGGAGGCATTGGGGGGCAGGGTGGAGATGATGAGGGTGAGGAAGATCATGGTGTTGAGCAGGGACAGCCTATGTTTGTGCCAGGAGTATTTCTGAGAGAGCCTAGAGTGCCACATGACTACATTAAAGTGAACTACAAAGGTCGTAGCATGACAGTCAAGGCAGGCAAGGAAAGAGAGAAAAATCCCTTTAATGATCAAAGGGGTGGCAGGAGTGTGGACTATCGCTTCCACACCAAGTTTCAGCAGGATTTCTATATGTCTGCCATTCTCAAGAAAAAGTACAAGGTGGCTAGATCACAGTTCATAAACTGGAAGGAATATGAGGATATGCATGACCCTATCTTTGATGAGATCATTCTTGAGTGTAGGAAAAAGCACATATATAACATCATGGGTTTCCAATGTGATTGGAACACAAAGGTCATAGCACAGTTTTATGCCACTTGTTATTGGGATGACAGTGAGTATGACCCTAGCAGGAGATGGGTTCATTGGATGACAGAAGGGAAATGGTATAAAATTAGCTATGCTGAGTTTGGTGGATTATTCGGATGCATGAGGTATGATTATGACAGGAGAAAGCTTCACATAGGTTCCCATCTTCCTAAGGAAGACATGGGGAACATGTATATGCCAAGGAGAGAGTGGATATATGGGAAGACCAAGGGCTTGATTCCTTTCTATGGTTATCTCAACAAATTTTTCAGGAAGACTCTAGCACCTAGAGAAGGTGATCATGAGAACATTTCCTCCTTCTTGAGAAATCTCCTACATGTCATGACACCCACTGAGGAGGAGTTCTGTGTTTTTGATTTCATATGGGAAGAGATCAAAGATATATCTAAATCTCCCCAAAAGAACTGTGGTTATGGTGCTTACTTGATGTTCATGATCAACCACAAGACACGGATGAGGTTTGAGTGTGACTACACACACAGCTATTAGTATTGATCTTGACTACCATCCAGGTGTGACACTCAGTGAGGTGATACAGATGAGACAGACTGTGGCAGCCCTAGGAGATATTGGCGGTGCCCAAGGGGCTCCTAGTGCTCCACCAGCCCCGTCACGCTCACGTTCTAGGCATGGTGGTTCCAGGGAGGAACATGTGGAGAAGCCACCATCCCCAATGAGGAAAATCTTTAACTTATTTGTGGGGATGTGCAAGAGTCAAAGGGACATCCAAGTTGAGCAAAGAGCACAAAGAATTCGAGACAAGAAGCAAATGGATGAGCTGAAATTAATTCATAATGCCTTACACATCGATCCACCTCGCTCTCCCATTTCTTCTTCGAGTTCTGAGCCAGAGATTCCATCTATGGATGACTTGATGCGTGAGATGGCAGCTGCTCCTTACTATAATCAATATGAATCCACCTTCTTTTCTAATGTCGATGAGCCATATCCAGCTGCACCTCCTCCACCTCCACAGCAGCAGCCGTACGTGCCTCCATCGTCCCAGCCAGCTCCATATGTATATGTGCCTCCTCCACATCCACCTTCTTACATGACTCCGCAGCCTCCCAGCACCGAGGCGTTTGGTGATTGGATATTTGGAACTCGTCCTGGTGATGCCAGCCAAGGGACTAGTGGGTATGGTGGACGGCGTGATAATGACGATGAAGATCAGCAGTAGAAGCTTACAGATATACTGTCCTGAGACCCTTATTGGTGATAGATGACAAAGGGGGAGAGAAAGATCAAGTTAAAGCTTCATTTATGTTTTTCAGTGTCCCTGTCCATGTATACTCGGCAGTGCCGAGTATCCAAACCCGGCAGTGCCGGTTTGGGTGTGGTATGCCACACACAGTTGTAATAAATTTCGTTTTAGCTCATTTGGACTTGAGAAAAATTGTACTATGTGCTATTTGTGTGGTGAACCTTGTTTAGTTGCTTAAATTCAAGACTTGATGCATGTTAGTGTGTTGAAATGGATTGTTTTGATGAAATGTTGATTTTCTCAGTTCTGAGCCAAGTGTACTCTGTGTACTCGGCAGTGCCGAATCTTACAACCCGGCAGAGCCGAGTACACAGGTACATCCTGGTGTGCTTAATATACTCGGCAGTGCCGAGTTTAAAAACTCGGCAGTACCGAGTACATTGTGACAGAACTGACCATTTCTTCCATTTTATGTTTTATGAGATATTTGTCATATGCATCACGTTATACATGTTCACACACTTGTTTTGCACCCCACAGATGCTGAGATTTAGGGGGAGCTCAATGTTTTCATGAATATGTGCAAAAATTGGCATTTAAGGCCAAATTGGTTGAATTCAAACTTTGCACATACTTAGGGGGAGCTCAACCTAAATCTGAGCATCTAAAATCTTCATTGATATATATTTTGTAAGCTTTAATCAAGGTTGTCATCAATCACCAAAAAGAGGGAGATTGAAAGTGCATCTAGGACCCTAGTGGGTTTTGGTGAATTGGGTGACACCTAGATTAAAGAGCTAATGATCTTGTTGAGTGTATGAGCAGGAATTTGTCATAAAATCAATGAATTGGTTACAAGAGATTTATTCCATATGGTAACTCAAAGAGGCTCATACGACAAGTCATTTGACTAGGCTATGGTCAATAGTGAAAAATTGGCAAGCAATGAGTTAATTCGAATTGAGACATGTGTTCATGGCAACTATTTAATCTCATATCAAGATGAAGCTTGTTGATGATGACATAGCACTAGAAGGGATTCTCTTACAAAGAAATGAGATATTTATTTAAAGAGAAGAACTAAAATAAAATCAAAGTGCAAGCTAAGGGAAAATGGTCAAGAAAGATGATGGTATGGGACATCATTGGTCTACACTTAATACATAGCTTGTATATGAGGCATGGACATTGTGATTCAAATGAAATGGTCAAAATTGATAAATGGACTTCATGAATGATGCAAGCCTACATGAAGCTCTAAGTGATGCTAAGGTGAAGAGTCGAAGTTCAGGGATAGTGTTTCAAGGTACCAAGCAATGTGTGATCAAGTTGCGGCTTGAGTCATGTAGTCTTTGCTAAGGGTGAAGAAACTTTCTTTGGATTCAACTTGATGAATCTTGGTCATGAAGAGTTTATTGTAGAGAAGCGTCAATCTTCAAGAAACAAGTGAATTGAACTAGAAGTGGATTTCATTCAAAGACAAAGGTTCAAGTCACTAGCTCAATGAAAAATGTGCTCAGTTCAAAGAACCAAATGAGATGCACTCCTCAGGTTGAGAAAGATCAAGACACGGCATGAATATGCAAATGAGAAGCTCAAGTTGTAGAAATCCATTTTATCTTTGATCTTGAGTATAGGTATGCCGTACTATCAAGAGGGATGCATCACATAGTGTTTTGGTTCAGTCTCAATGCTCAAGTAACCTAAGTGAGTTGAGAGAAACACAAAAGCCTCACGCACACACTTGTGAGTTTCTGAGTGCATATACTTGGCAGTGCCGAGTTTGCCAACTCGGCAGTGCCGAGTACATAGAGTGTGCCAACGGCTAGTTCATTCAAATTCTCGGCAGTGCCGAGTTTGTGAACTCGGCAGTGCCGGGTTCACAACGGCTAATAACGGCTAGTCTTCTTGGAGTGTAGTATTTATACCCCACGACCTCAACTATTGCTAGCTGCTGCTTCTGAGGGTTCCTGTGTGCTTCCTTCCTGTTCTAAGCTAAGCAAAAGCCAAGTAAGCTCTCCCCAACCTCTCTTTGTGAGATTGCACATTCAAAGTGATATCTTTGTGTTGGGTTGAGAGAGAGATAGCTTGAGAGACATCAAGAGCACAGCAAAACCTTGAGCATTTGAGTTGGTCCTAAATCGTGTGATTCGCGTTTGTTACTCTTGGAGCTTTGCTCCTAGACGGCTAGGCGTTGCCCGGTGAGCACCCGGTTGTGTGGGCTGTCACGGAAAGTCTGTAAAGGTTGGTTTCCACCTCAAGGGAACCATTCTTCTTAGTGAAGGGCCATAGTGTGCTTGAGTAGCACTTTGGCGGGGAGGCTTCGCGGAGCTCCTCAAACGGAGATTAGGAACCACTGATCTTGCCTTGTTGTGGGCATGCAGTGGGTCTGAACTTCGGTAAAATCCCTGTGTCAATTGTGATTGATTATTGTGTTGTGGATTTGAGGAGCTCTCCATCGAACACTTGTGTTCTTGGAGAGATTGTTGTTTTCTTGTGTGCAGGGACTGTGTGAACCTGCTCAGGAACATCATCTGAGCATCCTCCACATTTGGGGTTTGATCCAAAACTTATTTACTCGCACTTATAAATTGTACTCACTCTGCTCTATGTGTACTCGGCAGTGCCGAGTTCATAAACTCGGCAGTGCTGGTTACATTGACTGCTCAGCCAAGTATACCTCCGTATACTCGGCAGTGCCGAGTTGGCAAACTCGGCAGTGCCGGTTTTGGCAGGCAGTGAATTTTATCCGCTGCATTTTGAGTGAAATTTGTAGGTGTGCCTATTCACCCCCCCCCCCCCCTCTAGGCGACATCACGGTCCTTTCAATTGCTATCAGAGCTCCTTGGGATGGATCACTAGGTTCAGCTGGTGGGGGTGTGAATCAAGGCCTCACATAAATAGGCATTCCCGAAGGCTATGCCTTTTTGGCATGCGAGGTTGTACTGGGCACTAGAAAGACTCTCCCGTGAACCGGTCCTTAGCTGGGATCAGAGTGGCTCTTAGGACAGAATCCCCTTCCTTGGGATCTTCCTTCCACTCCCAATCAGCATCCTATACTACAGCGATGCTGGGCATACTCTCCGGTCATGCCCCCCTTTAGCTTATGCTACACATAAGGTAAAGTTTAGTTGAGGGGGTGATATTATTGGTGAGACTTGCCTTCATTGTCGTTCTTAGGCGGTTCTTACGCGGGCGTATACCATCCGTTGACCGGGCTGGGCTTCGGGTCTTCTGGAGCTTCGACGTCTCGCCGTCTCGTCGGGCCCGGTCATGCTATCGATAAAACACATAAAATAACAATCAGTATAACAGTACATCAATCAAATCATAAAAGGAAAAGAAGAAAGGAAAGGGAGGCCAGGATTAAAGGATTTGCCTAAGGGCTGATGACTAGAGATAACAGTATATTAGGGATTATATGAAATAATTAATGGATTAAAGGATAGGGATTTTGAAGAGAATTATTAAATAATTCCCTGGAAGATGGTTGGAACGATGGTTGTCGGGTTTCGAGAATAATATAGATTTCTAAGGAATAATTCCCGAATGATTGATACGGGTTTCTAGAGACTCCTTATCTGTCTTTGGGCAGCATGACGGTTAGGGTTTCATTGGTATTTAGGGGTTTGCGGGCGGTTGGCATGGTGACGGGGTCTTAGGCGGGCGTAACGGCGGGGTTTGGGTAGCAGAATGGCTAGACTGGGTTTAGGATATAAATATTAGGGAAGTAAGCATATGGAAATGCTTAGAATAATCCCTAATATTTATGAGAATTTTCTGGGGACTTATGGGGCTAAGACATGGGAAGGAGAATTTCCTGGGTACACCGATGGCGGCCCCTTATTGGCTTAGAACTTAGCCTAATTGGATTTGGCCTCTAATGATGTGCTAAAAAGGACTGGAGGGCACTAATAGGCTTAGGAATATTACTAATATTTTTGGATAAATTTGGGGAATTTTTGGAGGTGAGGAAGGGTTCTAAATGATCTTGTGTGTGCACTTACCGGGTGCACGTAGCATTTTCGGAGCGGCTGACGCGGCGGATGGGGTCTGGCCTGGCACTGTTTCGTGCGCCGGTGCCGTGGGCCTTCGTGGACTGGGGCTGCGGCCTCACGGCCTATGTGCACCGGGTGTACCCATCCCCGGACCGGCCTGGCACCGTAGGCCGGTCGTGGACCGGAGAAGGCTGTGGGCCTTTGGTCCACGTTGTTGACGACCATTATATGCCATTATTGGCTGTCAACCCTGGCATGAAACAAACACCAAACTAGACATAGGGGTTTAATTCTAACTATTTCCACTAGCTTTGGTGAATTGTTGATTTCAAGAGGCCACATCTGGATACAATGATAAAAACATGCAAAATACATATAAAAGTGGCACCATTGGAATGCACCATTGCGAAGGCCTTGTCGAGACGATCGAAATGGACATTTGGATGACCCGATTCGGAGTCCGGACGAGAAAGTTACGCGTCCGGGAAGATCACCGACAGAACTCTGCCAGGCCGGTCGGCCTGACTTAGGCCGATCGGCTTGGACAAGGCCGGCCGGCCTACAATGGTCCCCAAAATGCTCCAAACTTTGCACAAGGACCCTAGGGAGTCACCAATGGACCCCCAAGCAAGAATTGATAAGAATAAATGAAGTTAAGACCGAAAGGCCTAGGCCATGGATTGGAAGGTCCACCTACCTAGGATTCTCGAACAACTTCAGCTCAACGCAACCAAAACCGCCTCAAAGGACAACATGCAACCGTTGGTGAGCGAGTCGGTGCAACGGAGGGCCGAGAGGGGCCACCTAGGCCGGTCGGCCCCCAACTGTCAAGCTTGAGGTGAACGCCACCACAACCGTCATCAGGACATCATCAGGAGGGTCCACAAGAAAGACGGTGCCAGATGGCGATAGACCCAGGCCGATCGGCCTAGATCAGGCCGACCGGCCTACTTTTGTGGCCGTTACGCCTTCCCTTTCGCGTGGAAGCTAAGCAAGCTTGTGGCTTAACATCTACGCTGGCTTCCATGCTTGGGAGGCTATAAAAGGCGCCCTTCACCCCCACTCAAGGCACAACAAAATAGAGGAGAAGTGCTACCACTTCCATACTTATAAAATAGGGAGAGAGGTGAGGTGAGAGTCCGGGAGAGAAGCCGGAGCTGTCGGCTTCTCTTCCACTTTGTACCTCGGCGGATGCGGCTCAACTTCGAGTAACATCCGGGTCTTGTCTGGTAACTCTGGCTTCCTTCTAATTTATTAAGCATTCAGTCTTGCTAGCTTGTTCTCTGGTTCCTCGTTCACTACTTAGTAGTGGGTGCTTTGCTCTGAATTCAAGTGAAGTAGTAATTATTAGTATAGGCGTGGTGCCTAGACTAGTCGTTACCTTGGTTTGCACCCAGTTCAATGGAATAGTTGTGGTAGCCGGCAGGTGGTGACAGCCCTGTCCGGCCGACGTAATCCACCACGTTAGTTCTGGTCTGTAGGACTTAGGGGTAGGCGGTACCACTCCCCTTCTCATCCCTTTCTGTGAGTGGTGGTGTCTCAGGCGCCCGAAGTGAACTCTCTTGAACAGGTCTGACTTGCTTGATTTATCGAAATATCCAGTATTGCTACACAAGTACCCTCTCTACCCTCAGCCTTGTTATCTCTTCTTTTTTTTGTTGTCATCCACATCCCCCATATTACCCTTTCAGACGAATTAATTAAAGGATTAGTACACTTCTCGTTCCCCGTGGAAATCGATCCCTGGAATACTCCCGGGTGAAAGCTACATCGGTATCCGTACGCTTGCGGATTTATCTGTAGGTCATAAGAAATACCAACAGGCTTTCTGGCGCCGTTGCCGGGGAACGGTAGCTGTTCTTATCCCGAACCTAGTTCGTCCACATACCATCCACCTACCATCATGAATTCCACTCCTACCTTATATCAATTCTCAGCTCCAAAAGCTGAAGATCTGGAGCCACCACCATCGTCTCACCCCATAAAAAGCTCTGGCTACGGAATACACACAAAATTCATAGCCAAGATCAGAGAGAATCCATTTTCTGGAGCTGAAGGGGAGAATCCTTATGTTCACATACGGGAATTTGAGCAAATTTGCTCATGTCTCGTGATTACGGGGATGGCCCAACAAACTCTGAAATGGAAGGTGTTTCCCTTCTCTTTGACGGGTCGAGCGAAGATATGGTGTGATCGCTATCGTGGGAGAGTGAAGGGAAGTTGGGAGACACTACGAGATAAATTTTGCTTGACCTTCTTCCCTGAATCTCAGGTCGCTGACCTTCGAATCAAGGCCCTCACTTTCAAACAAAGGGAAGGAGAATCACCAGGGGCCGCTTGGGCTCGATTTACCTATCTTATGTCCACGGGACCTGATCTAGGGATCCCTGAACCCATCCTTCTAATACATTTTAGAAGAGGTCTCGAAATTGAATCAGCCAAATTCCTAGATTCGTCCTCGGGAGGATCCTTCACTCATTTGACACCCAGTGAGGGGAGGGCCATTCTAGACAAAATTCTAGAGAACACCCCTTACACTGGGATCTATGATGAATTCCCGGAAGAAATTCCCGAGGAGGCCATAGAAGAGACATCCGCGTTGGGAGATGTGAAAGCATCACAAGAATTCACACCGATCGTAGCACATCTCTCCGATACTCTCCCTGAACCAACACCCTCATATGATCATCATCGACCTTTGCTCTATTCTATGTTCGACGAGGATGAATCCATAGCATACGGTGATGCCCCATCATCACCAGGGAAAGAAGATGATGCTTATAGAGAATCTGAGTACAAATTCAGATCCTCTAGAGGGGATTCACCACCCCTTAATCCGGAGACTCAATTCTCGGAAGATGAATTCGAATTTTCCGATGAGGAGTTCAAAGCTTCTGTCTCGTCAAACCCCTCAGAGTTCCAAGAATTACATCAATCTCAAAATCTTTTCTGTGACTCCGAGGAGAATATTTGCCTTCTTGACCTAGAAAAATCAAAGGACTTCCATATCGAAGGAAAAGATATGCCTCAAGAGTACTACAACCTCAATTTCGAAAACGTTTGCTCTGTCGGCACTCCTGAGGTAGCAAATTCCATGTTGGGTTTGGAAGGAAACGATGAGTGTGGAGAATTCATCATTGAAAAATCAAAAGATCCATGTTTTTCTGTGAAAATTCCATCTCCTCCCGCTATTAGTACACACGACGACTCCAACCATTGCCTATCTTATCAAGACGATTTCAAAAGAGTGGTTATGGATGATTTTGTTTATCATAAATATTGCAAATCTCGTCGTGGTTTGTTGCACTAACCTTGCAGCTAAAAGCTCCATGACACATCAAAAATTGGTGATAAGACGGGAACGACATCACCAATGGTGGCTGCAAGAGAATGTTCCCAAGGTCAAGCTTATGACCATAAACAAAGCACTGCCGGGAGATAGCCCGAATGATTAGCATTTATTTCCTTTCGAATAAAAAGCAAGATCATAGCTTTAGGATAAAGTTGTCTTTCGGGTATTTTTGGTTGCTAACCATTGCAGGTAGAGATCAAGAAGAACGATGGACAAGTAAAGCCTAAGAGCATGAGAACTACATCAACTACAGCACCTTAGTACGTCTTGGTGAGGGAACATTATGAAAGGAAGCTTGAACTCCACACACTTGATTTGTGTTGCTTAGCAATCCAAAATCCAAATGTGGGGGAGGTATGTGAGTATCCCAAGTAAAGTTCCTTTCATGCCAAACTTGCTTTGGTTTGGAGATGGTGTTTGTTCATGCATCTTGCCAAATAAAAAAAATTAAAAAAAATAAAAGCTTGAATAAAGGCTCCCTGGTTCTTGAACCAGTAGAGCCCCTCTTTTGTTTCCACTTTTTGATTTGAATAACAGTACCAGCACCAGTACAAGTGTGGGGGAGATCTCTCAAACTCATCATCGTCATACATACTTGAGACCTCCCACAAATGTGTCACATACATCGCCTACGCCAACATGATAAGACAAAGGTAAGAGCGCCGTAATGGGTTGGTCACTTCCATGGGTGCACAACACACTACCGGGTTGTCTTGATCCCTACCTTCTTCAAAGAGCGATGGTATGTGCACTTTACCTCTCAACTCCCTGATTCATGAGTTTGAATGAGTTTCAATCCTTATCTTCAAAATCAAGCTCAATGAACCAATGTGATTAAGCCTGCTCTACATATTCCCAATGATTGGCTTGCATATGTTTTATTCCTCGCTTCATCTTGTCACTTGTGAATAAATATTTTTTTAGGGAACCATGTTCATCTAAGTAGTTGACGTTTGAGATATGGTTTGATGATATGATCTTCACTCTCATGTTTAAGTGCTTGGGAAATTTATTTGAAAATTTGAAAACCTCTTTGCAAAGCTCCTCTTCGATATGCCAAAGTCCTACCAAAGCCATATGATGAATATCATGAAAAAAACCATATGCACATATGCTACTTGTCCTTGCATTGAGCTTTGTCAAATTGTTGTGACCCTTGTAAGAATTCTTTTCATGCTTTCATGATCAAGATCACGTACACGTCTATCGCCCATTGCTATACTTCTACACTAGAAGTTAGCATTGTATCGTTCATCCATCCATTCCAAAAAAAACAAATAAATGCTCCATCATATACGTGTATGTCTCACTCCTCAGTTGTTGTTACAAAAGAGACATGGCTATCGAAAAAAATAATATGGACACATGAAGGTCCACGCAAAAAAAAATAAAGGAAAAAAAAAGAAAAAAAAGTTGGACACATGAAGGTCCAAGAAAAGAAAAAAAATTCTGATAGCCATGTTCTCAAAAGATTTTATTTAAAGGAGAGAGACCACACACAAAGGAGTTGTTTATTCCATCCACCACCCATCATACCCATACACGTGCACATCTTGATCCGATTGTATGATTTGATTTCTTCTTGGATCCACTCTTTGACTTTGCAATACATGTGATGCAAGTATGCCTCATCTTCATACCCTACCTTGAGCTCCACATATAGCCATCTTTAGAAGTAGGATGAAGAAAGGCAAGTTAATGCCTTGGTGAGGATATATACACATTCAGAGATCCGAGAGAATCAAATGAGGAGCAATGCAAAGGTTTGTTTTTGAAAACTTATTGAAAAATCCCAAGCTACTTGACACATGGAGTTAAAGTGATTTGATTCACGACCGTTCCATTCCTCAACTACTCAAGATGGCATGATAGACACTACAAAATTCACAAGTACAAGGTATGGCTTGGAATATTTCGTATGCTTGTTCCATTTCCTTGGATATCATGTCTCGTCTTAGTCCCTACTCCTCGCTCGAGGACGAGCAAGGGTCTAAGTGTGGGGGTGTGTTGACGGCCGTTATATGCCATTATTGGTCGTCAACCCTGGCATGAAACAAACACCAAACTAGACATAGGGGTTTAATTCTAACTATTTCCACTAGCTTTGGTGAATTGTTGATTTCAGGACGCCACATCTGGATACAATGATAAAAACATGCAAAATACATATAAAAGTGGCACCATTGGAATGCACCATTGCGAAGGCCTCGTCGAGACGATCGAAATGGACATTTGGATGACCCGATTCGGAGTCCGGACGAGAAAGTTACGCGTCCGGAAGATCACCGGAAGAACTCTGCCAGGCCGGTCGGCCTGACTTAGGCCGATCGGCTTGGACAAGGCCGACCGGCCTACAATGGTCCCCAAAATGCTCCAAACTTTGCACAAGGACCCTAGGGAGTCACCAATGGACCCCCAAGCAAGAATTGACAAGAATAAATAAAGTTAAGACCGAAAGGCCTAGGCCATGGATTAGAAGGTCCACCTACCTAGGATTCTCGGACAACTTCAGCTCAACGCAACCAAAACCGCCTCAAAGGACAACATGCAACCGTTGGTGAGCGAGTCGGTGCAACGGAGGGCCGAGAGGGGCCAGTGCCAGGCCGAACGGCCTCACCTAGGCCAGCCGGCCCCCAACTGTCAAGCTTGAGGTGAACGCCACCACAACCGTCATCAGGACATCATCAGGAGCGTCCACAAGAAAGACGGTGCCAGATGGCGACAGACCCGGGATGAACGGCCTAGATCAGGCCGGCCGGCCTACTTTTGTGGTCGTTACGCCTCCCCTTTCGCGTGGAAGCTAAGCAAGTATGTGGGTTAACATCTACGCTGGCTTCCATGCTTGGGAGGCTATAAAAGGCGCCCTTCACCCCCACTCAAGGCACAACAAAATAGAGGAGAAGTGCTACCACTTCCATACTTAGAAAATAGGGAGAGAGAGGTGAGGTGAGAGTCCGGGAGAGAAGCCGGAGCTGTCGGCTTCTCTTCCACTTTGTACCTCGGCGGATGCGGCTCAACTTCGAGTAACATCCGGGTCTTGTCTGGTAACTCTGGCTTCCTTCTAATTTATTAAGCATTCAGTCTTGCTAGCTTGTTCTCTGGTTCCTCGTTCACTACTTAGTAGTGGGTGCTTTGCTCTGAATTCAAGTGAAGTAGTAATTATTAGTATAGGCGTGGTGCCTAGACTAGTCGTTACCTTGGTTTGCACCCAGTTCAACGGAATAGTTGTGGTAGCCGGCAGGTGGTGACAGCCCTGTCCGGCCGACGTAATCCACCACGTTAGTTCTGGTCTGTAGGACTTAGGGGTAGGCGGTACCACTCCCCTTCTCATCCCTTTCTGTGAGTGGTGGTGTCTCAGGCGCCCGAAGTGAACTCTCTTGAACAAGTCTGACTTGCTTGATTTATCGAAATATCCAGTATTGCTACACAAGTACCCTCTCTACCCTCAGCCTTGTTATCTCTTCTTTTCTTTTTGTTGTCATCCACATCCCCCATATTACCCTTTCGGACGAATTAATTAAAGGATTAGTACACTTCTCGTTTCCCGTGGAAATCGATCCCTGAAATACTCCCGGGTGAAAGCTACATCGGTATCCGTACGCTTGCGGATTTATCTGTAGGTCATAAGAAATACCAACACACGTGAACCCTGTTCACGCGCGGTGAGGGAGAGGGCGGGCCCACCTGTCGGCGAGTGGAGGCGGGGAACATGATGGCGGCCGGCGCTCGCCTTCTTCCCCCCCCCCCCCCCCCCTCTCGCCGGCAGAGCAGGGGAGAGGGGGAGCGGAGGGCGGCCAGCGGGCGGCGCGTTGCGGCGGCGTGGGGCACGGCGACGGAGCGGCGCTGGCGGCGAGCTGGGTGGCCACGTCCGGCCGGCGTCGATGGTGGCTCGGCGCGGCGGTGGCGCATCGCGGCGTGCGCTGGGTGGCGGTGGCACCACCGGCGGGCGGCGCGCGGCGCTGGCCCTCGTGTTAGCTGGCCCGGTGCAGTGCGGCGCGGCGCACGGCTGCAGCGCTAGCGGTAGCTTGGGGTGGTGGAGGTGTGTGACGGCGGGGGTGGTGTGGCTGCGGCGGCGCACAAAGGAGCAGCGCCGGCGGCGGCGTGGGACGCACGACGTCGGCGGCAACATGGGCAGAGGAGGAAGGGCGACGGGCACCGTGGCCGGAGCGGAGAGGAGCTCGAGCTCGGCTCGGTGTGTGGGCTGGTGCCGGGCAAGGGAGGGGCTCGCCACGTCGCGCCGGACGGCCGGGGGCAGTCGCTGCGGTGATGGCGCGTGGCGCCGGAAGATGGCGTCACGGCGGCAGCGGCGAGCTTGGCCCTGGGCATTTGGAGCCTGGTCGGCGCCGCACCCGCGTCGCGGTGGAGCGCGGAGGGGAGGACACGCGGCACGCGGGCACCCCAAGACGACATCGCAGCCGTAGGGCGTGGATCCGGCGACGGCGGTGACCTAAGGCGTCGCGGCGGAGGAAGGAGCAGGGGAAGGAGGGAGACGGGTGACGTCAGCCGACGTCACCCCGGGGCGATACTCGGGCCGCGCGCACATGGGCCGAGCGAGCGTAAGGCCGGGGAGGGCGGACTGGGCCGTATGGGCTGCGTGGCCTGGTGAGAGGTAGCGCAGCTGCGGCCTGCTGGGCCGAGCGACGAGGGGCGCGGGGGCCGCGCTGATGGGCCACGGGGCTGGGCCGCGGCTGGCCGTTGGGCTGGCAGCGGGAAATGGAAGAGGGGGCGGAAGCGCGCGAGAAGGAAAATGGAAGGGGGTAAATCAGACTTTGCTGGTGGGCTGGGAAGGGTAGTTGGGCTAGAAGGGTAGTTTCGGCCCATTATCGTTTAATTACCTTTTCTATTTATTTAGAAGGGGTTTTCAAAAGGAATTTGATTTCAAATTCAAACCAAATCCTTTCTAGTTTTATTCTAGGGTTTTAAAGACTAAGTTTAGCATTCAAAATATGAAACATCCCTTTATTTTCCCATTTGTTATCTATAGTTTATTATTCATATTTATTTCTGTAATTCTATAATTACTCTATTAAATCTAAGGATTAATCTAAATAAATCTTAATTAATTTCTCTTTAAATTTAAGGGTGTCACAGAATGCCTATTAGACATTGCAACTAGATGAGCTAGCGCTTTACTTACTGCAATTGAATGATGCTTGTGCCTTACATAGCCACGAATGCCTTGTTACCTACCACTATTTATATGATATTGCTATGCTGCTGCTTGCATGTGTATGCGATCATGTGGAATAGGACTCTTGGCGTGTGTGGCGATAAAACCGGCAGGAGAAGGTGTTTTTGGAAAACTTGGCGGGGGTGAGCATTTTATAACAGCTCGGTCTTTGACCGAGGTACCGGGAGACCCCTGCTCACGAGGGGGTCCCACACCGTACTTGTGGCAGGTACATGGATGGATAGGAGCATAGGAGTTGGCGGCAGTACCTATAGTGGGTACTGTGACTTGCGTTCTTCTTCGGAGGATACGCTTTTGGGATGATGACGCTCACCTCGGTCTGAAACCGAGTGGGGTAACCACTCTTTGGGACCCACGTACTTACCGCTTACCCATATGAACGGGTTGCAGCCAGCCTAGCTAACGCGATGCCCGGATTGCGAGAAGATCGGGTGGATGGTGTACAGGAACATAAGAGACCGTCTTCCCGAAGGACTATGGCCCCGTCTGGCCCTACGAGGGAGAGTTCGACACAGCTTCCGAAACATTGGATTGCGAGCCGATGGACCGAGACCGGAAGAGCAAGCGGGCATCGTCGCGGTTGGGGTCTGAGCTGTGGGTTGCGTCTCGAGATGGCGGCCACCATCTCGCAGCCCGAGTGGGTCCAGTTGTACAAGCTCTCGAGAGTCTATAATCTATACGTATAGCCGCGTCCTCGGTATGGACATTGCCCATTGCACTGTTACCTCTCATATTTTGGGATATTCTACCTTCCCCCTTTCTAGCCAGTTTGAGAGTGACTAAGGTTCGCAGTTACGGACGGAGAGAAGGGAAGTTTGCTCCCTTTCCTTTCAGGATCCGGTCGTAGTTGGTGAGGTGCGAGGGGAGGGAGCTCTCGCATCGACTTAGATGAGTGTGGAGATGGAGGTGGGAGTCCGGCGTGCCGGAATAGCCCGATGTGGTGAGGTATGGGATGGATGGATATGAAGATACTTATTTTATATTTGCTGCTGCATAGGAAACCAATAGCATATCCTTGATATACTTTTTTCCCTTTAGATGATAGTCCACTTAAAGCTTGCATATACGGTTGGTGACGTGAACCTATCCCATTCCTTGGGGATAGCCTTTGAGTACGCAGGGTCTGATGATGAGCACGAGTTCAACCACGATGGGTGGTACGACTGAGGCATCGTCTTAACGCGCGAGCTGCCTGTGGAGGAGATTGAGAAGACGGAGGCTTCTATGCCTAGTTCCGCTGCGCTGGATGTTCTTTTGTTTGTCGTTCAGCCCTGAGGGCTTGTATCGGACGTGTTATCATGAGAATGATGTAATAAATAAGATATTTGTACTTTATTTGTGGTATGGATGTGGTATTCGCTGTGACGAGTTCTGTACGTGATACCTACTTGATCCAGAGAGTATCACAATGGTATAGGGAGTCGGGTTTTCGGAAATCGGAAACCCGGGTCATTACACCTATGGCCTCACCTCCCTAACACAAAGTAACGGCGGCCTCTCCACAAGCGTGTTGGAGGGTCTCGCAAGACTTAAAAGCCCCGATACTTACAACTCTTCGTGCGCACAAGCACCGATACAGGTATGCAAACCTCGTCTAAACTCTAGGCTAACACCTAAAGCAATGCGCTAAATGGTCTAACTAGCACTTAATCAAACACTAAGCTCTATGCTAATCACCTAAATCTTCTATTTAGCACTTTGGTGGAAGGAGCACTTGTGTCTGAGCAACAACTCAACATCAACCTTCCCCAAGCTCAATCACCCCCCAAATGACCGGGCAATGGGGTATATATAGCCCCAACTCCTCAAACTAGTCGTTGCTCCAACGGCTAACATTTCTGCGTAGCACCGACACATTCGCTGAGCACCGACGCATTGCACCGGAGCTTCTTCGCCGACTAGCTGTTGCACTGACCGTTGGCTTCAAACTAAACACCGACTCATCCGCCGCTCTCCTTGAGTTAGCACCGGATCATCCTGTGCTATGCATATTTCTGCCAGAGCCGAATTTGAGCCGATCTCGAGCCGAGCCGAGCCAAGCCGACACCACCGACTTATCCGATGCTCATTGGCTTGGACCACCGTTTTGTCCTGTGCTTCTTGTGCACTGAAATGCACCTAAGGTCTGTCACGTTCACCGATTGATCCGCTGGTCATCTTGACCTAGAGTCGGACCATCCGATGCTCCATTTGAACTTAACCTTGCTGGTTTTCCGCGCTGACCACCGACTGATTCGGTGCTCCACTGAGATGCTCTGGTGCTCTGATGTGCAGGTTTTGCTTCGTATCTTTGCTTCGACTTTACTTGTGTGATGTCTTGGTCTTGTATTAAGGTCTTCTAGTGTCTTGTATTGATCTTTGTGGCCTTGTTTGGTGTTTGATTCAGCAAGTCCATCACTTGTGCATCTATGCGACTAAGTCCTTTCATATAGCAAACTTTGTTAGTCCATGGGTTAGTGTTGACACACAATCACCAAAACCACTAATGGCCTATCACTAGGTCCATTTTCCTTACAGAGGGAAGACGAACAAGGGCGATGACAGACTGAGAAGGGACGGAGAAAACAATTAAGTGAAAAAGGTCGGCATGCTGCAGGGGAGGAGCTTTTGCATTGATAGTGTAAAACAAGCTTTTGCAGCTTTGCTTTTGGGAGTAGCGGACCCCGTCTAGTGGAGCTTTTTGCTTTTGGAGCTTTCTGGAGAAGCAAAAGCTCCGAGAAGCTCCCCCAAATAGGGCCAAACGCATCAAATTAGAAGTGGAACACAAGAAATTTCACATCAAAGTTCTCGAGGGTCAGATTGTTTTTGTATGGTTGAGTGGGCGTTTGAGGAGTACCACGGATGCAAGTCACTGCACCTGCACCAGCTTGATGCTCTTGGGTACTCTGCGGTTGTCATCTCCGCTGGCGCCATGGAAGGCTTGAACCGGGCACCCGCTGGCGAGCAGCGGCAAGCAACAGTCATTGAGGTGCGGGCGCATTAGAGCTTGACGCTTGCAGCGTTGGGGAGCTTGGGCTAGGGCAAAATATGTGACGGCCACACGAGTACCGGTGGGGAGGAAGAGGCTTGCAGATGCCAATAAGGAAGAGAAATACAGGCGGTGGTTGGGATCTCGTTAACCGCAGCGGGAACAGGCATGGGGAGTGGCGGCATGAGGGAGGCACTAGGAGCAGCAAGCAGCGACGGCGCGTGGGGGGAGCGGATGGGGAGGGTGCTCCAAATATTTGAAGGAACGGACATTTCAGCACCAGCAGAAAAGAATTAGGAGGTGTAATTTACCGATTTTTACTTCTAAAACCTACCACCCAAACATGTCCTAAACGTAAAAAAAAATGTTTCTGGCCGAATGTAACGGCCCAAACCATGCGATCGTCCAAGTAGTATTTTTCACGATCGTCCAAGTAGTATTTTTCAGCCCAACGCCTGTTTTGTACGCACTCCGTCTCAGAGCATACGTTTAGACTTTTTCATAATCAAACTTTTTTAACTTTGACTAACAATATCTCTGAAAATAATTTATTTTAAACAGAAAATGTAACATATTATAATACTCCCTCCGTATCGAAATATTTATCGCAGTTGCTTTTTCGCAACATTTGACCATTCCTCTTATTCAAAAAATTGTTTTAAATATGCGAAAAGATAAGTCAAACTCAAAATTCATTTGGTGATAAAGTAGGTCACAAATAAAATAAATGGTATTTGCATAATTTTTTGAATAAGACGAACGGTCAAACGTTGCGAAAAAAGTCAATAGCGACAAATATTTCGATACGGAGGGAGTAGTCGGTTTCTCGATAAATATACTATCATATTTTTTATGTTATTAGTGCCTCTAATTCTTTTGCTATTCATAGTCAAAGTTGATTTTTTTTAATTTGAAAAAATCTAAACGTTGCTATATTTTTGGACGAAAGGAGTACAAGATTTTGGACTCAACGATATTTTGGGATAGAAGTACAAGATTTTGGACTCAAAACCATACTTCCAAACGCTAAGCTGCGGCGCGGTGCTCAAATTGCTCTATTACTGACGAATTCTCAGTAGGAAGCTTTCCCAACGGGTTAAGCGGTTCAACACATGGTTTAACCCAGCCCGGTGAAAACCGCGCAGCCAGGTTCCGACGGGCAGGTTCGCCAGTTTGAATGGGACGGCACCAACCCGTGAACAGGCCTAGCGCTGGGACGATTGAGACGGCACCGAGCCACATCATCCAGCAAACAGTGGGCAGTAAAAAATAACATGCTCATGTAGAAAGGTGCAAGAACCAACATGCTTTGCATTCGAGCAAATTCTAATGCTGAATAACTCAACATTTATTTCACGTAGAGGTACATATGCCTACAAAACATAGATTATTCAAGTTCAAAATTTAATGAACCACTCAACTGTATCTAGTATCCGCATGATATACCCTAACATTACATATCGAATAGCTGGTTACATCACAGAACTACAGCGAAATAACTTTGTTCCTTACTGGACCACTGCAAAACCAGAGCACAGGGTCACTTGTGCCCTTGCTAACTGTCACTCGGATGCCCAAGCTTTGTGCTTACATCAACCACAGGATAAGGTCTAACAGAACAAATTTTAACAAGTAATGGTTGATTCAGATCAGATATGATAAATCAAGGCCAAGCAATATCACTTCTATGTATGTACTTGAACAAAAACATGTAGCATACACATTGTGTTGGATGTGCTAATTGGTATCCTTTCATCAACCAAGGACCTTCTTGACTTCCTGAACAAACTTGGCTCTCTGAGAGGGATCCATCTGAATGAGCATCAAAAGGAACATGTGAGATGGAAATGGTTAAACAAACAAACAAAAACAACTGTAGGTATTAGAACTGTGATTTGGCAAGATGCAGTGTCAAGCAACATGCAACCAAAATGAGAACTCTGAAGAAGTGAGATGCAGCAGATAGCACCAGTTGGAACCAAAATTAGATACAAATAATAATTTGAAACCAGCACATAGGAAGCTTACCTTATCTAATAATGTAGAAAGACCCTGTGAGAATGCTTCTAGATCTGAACTGGAGTCTGCAAGATCAGAGAGCGACTGAGACACCTTTTGAGCCCTTAGTTCTTGGATATATCCCTTATAGTTTTCAGGATTGTCCCTCCAGGCAACAAAAGCATCATCATCATCCCATTCCATGCTTCCTGTTATGGCTTGAGAAGCCAAGTACCATTCCTTGATCAGCTCAACTGCTGACTGGTGAGTGAAGTCACCAGCAATTCCTCTAATTTCTTTTGCAAGAACATCTTCAGAGATCCTCCTCCGTAGCCTTTTGTAAAAGAAAGAACGTGATTCTTCCCAATCTACAACTTTCTTAATCACACCTTTAGCTGCCATTCTGAGGGAAGTATCATGCAATTCAGCAAACCGGATTGCAATTTGGGTATATAAAGGCAACAACTGTTTCGTACGAGCTTCAATACTCTTCTGAATGGATTCTACATCCGGTAGACTTCCGTTTCCATGCTTTGCACCTTGGAGTTTTGCTTTCAGATTTATTAACTCTGGGTCAAGCCTACCCATACAGTCCTGTAGTTCCTCTGATCTGAACTTGATTTCAATTAACCCTTGAGGTTCAAGAACGTTGCCTTTTGCAGTCCTCTCAGCATAACACTCAATTCGGTCTGGATTTATTTTGCTATCAACCACAACCCAAGCTCCTCCACGCAGCTCTCCAGCCATAGGAATGTAGACAAATGCAGGCTGATTGTATGTCCTTAGGTTCTCAACAATTGTTGACCCAGCCTGAAGAATTCCTTCAAACAGATCTCTTTGTCCACCAGAGAATCCTCTCCAGTTAGCAAGGATGAACAGAGGTAATCCTTCCCGGTTGAAGTCCAACAATGCCTGCGCTGTTTTGGTTGCAGAATCTGGGAACCACACTTGTCCAGCCCGAGGAACAGATCTCTCATGGGAATCAAGCTGGCCTGGATCAGCAGGGACAAGCTGCATCATGGTTTGTGTCTCCACAGCTATGACACCAACAGGAATTCCTCCAAGCTTTGCTCTGCCCGTAACCACTGTTTTCGCCCATCCTTCAAATGTCTCCACAAAGCTGTCTTTGTCGAACATGCCACCCAACCATTTCCCTTGGCTGTCATCAACACCACGAATGGCTGCACGCGGATCGCATGTGTTCTCAGGTATGTATGTAACCGGTCTATCTGGTGGATCCAAAGATTTTGTAACAGGAAGAGGTCCACCAATGTTGGCAGGAACATAGCTGAGCCACCTCAATATATTGGAAACACCTTCAAGGTCATCTGAAACAGTCAAGTGGACAACACCATTGGTTGCCATGATCTTAGGACCACCCAACTGCATGTGGGAGCTGTACACTTCCCGCCCAAGAAGCTTGTTAAGGGCAGAAAATCCAGTTAAAATAATAGGCTGGTCAAGACGCTGTATGCACCGTATACCGAGCCGAGCAAGATACGCTCCTATTCCTACAGTCCGCCCAGTCACGAATGTAAGTGTAAATGTCTCCTCGTATGCCCTAGAATAAGCACTGGCAATAGCAGCACTTCCATGTATATTCTCAACACCAAGCCCATCCTCCTTGCCCACAACAGAGTCAATAATCCACCTAATTTCACCGCTATCGAGCTGCAGCTTGTGTGCTATAACAGAAGAGCTAATACGAGCATAGTCTCCTTCAGTCAGATAAATGTACTGAAATCCACGTTCAGGGCTGCCTTCATCAGACCACCCAACACGGAAGCAAGACTTCACTTCATCAGCTATGCCAATCCTAGCACCGGAATTTGCTGCCAAGTATATAAGAGGAAGTTTCCTCTCACAGGCCAGATTAGTGACAGCTTCAAAAAATGCATCTTCCCGTGGGCCAAATGATCCAGCTCTGAAAGTGATATCATTTGCTACGACAATAATCTGCCTGCCATTGGGAAATTCAGGAGTGGACATCTCTAAGATCCAAGCTACCATACCAATGTCATTGAGCCCAGCGGGACGCTCCATGGGAATTATAGGAGTGCCCCAGGACCCATGTTTTTCAGCAAACACCAACTCTGTTGCCTTCACATAAGATTTACTATTTTCACTGCCTTTAGAAACACTGGAGCCATTGGACTGCCATGACTTTTGCAGGGCAGTTTCAAATGCCTACACATTTTTAGACATGATCAGCTTAGGATGAAAATACATATTAATACAAATAGGTCAGAGAGAGACAGAGGTCAACTCACCAGTGGAAAATCATAGCAATATGTAGTTCTGTTGTTCCTAGCAGAGCAGCGTTTTAGATCAATGACACTCAATGGCTGATATGGATTATCCAGCGCAACACCATGCAAAGGACTAGTTGACGAAGAAGCTGAATGGTACACTAACTTCTGCGATTCTGTATCCTCCACTTCCCGGTAGATCTAAAACGATTAGAAGTGCTATGTGCTTCAGAACGTAATCAAATGGGGTGATAGTTCAAGATATACAGGAAACACATGTTAGACTTACTACATACATTCTTATAAATGATGTTTAGGAAAATTGGTTAATTTTTAAATTGTTTGCTTGTCCTAAATGGCATACATTGAAGAATGGAGGTAGTATATTTTATTGTGTGAAATACAAAATAAGATAACAGTACAGACAACTTACATCAACAGTGCAAGTGTGACTAGTAACATTTGTAGTTACAACTCTCCAGGTGCCACTGGCAGACCCATCACAGTCCAACTTTAGTTTAACCTCCCACTGGCATACAGAAAGATGATGCATCTGTGCACCAACAAGTTCGTGTATCTTCAGAGCCATTGATTTTAAAAGTAAACAAGCAGTAGCTTCATCTTGGCCAACATCGACAATTGTGCTCCTGATTCAAAAAGCTATGTTTAGGAGGCCAGGCTGCCGTAAATGTTTCCCAGCAATGATTATGTGTGCACTTACCCTGAAAACGGGATGAGATCAAGCAGCTTTTGTTCTTTCAATATGCGCAAATACATGTGAGAATGACCAGTCCTAATCGCATGAAGCTCTAATTCTTCAATAGCAGTCATCAACGATCTTAAAATGCTACTTGATGTAAACGACAAAGATTCCTCAGGACCTCCTATTTCAGTGTCGCCAATTTGGGCTGGTATAAACTTGTTGCCTGCATTGGGCTGCCTCACAATAGTTCGGAAAAATACCCTATGCAACATTTTGGGGTTTTCTGTATTTCTTAGTGTGTAGATATGCCATTGGCGATCACGTGATGGAGTATATTTCATTTCATTGTATCCTTTTACTTTCAACTTATCCTGTATTCATAAAGGCAAAATAAGTTATAATAGTAAAGAAACTGATAGGCAAAAAACTAATAAGAACAGAATGTAGCAAAATAACATGCGATGATTTTCATAAACAGACCAATTCGAGAAGCGAAGAGAGGGGAGGCTCCACATGCCGGAGAATCTGCTCTTCCTCATAACAACTCTTTTCATCAAACCATAGGAATGTGTGGCGCATTGGCATGCGAGCTTCATCTCTTTGAACAATGCAACTTATAATCTTCAAACCAGCAGCTTGGAGATCATTTGCGACACTAGTATCCTTTAGTATCTTGTAAATTTTTTCCATCCTATGTTGAGCCTGATCATCACTGCTGAAAGAAAGGAACTCAAGTTACACAAATCAGACAAAAATTCCACTGAAGCTGACACTGGACATGAACAGACCTGATATTATTTTCGTTTTCAGCACTCAGTAAGGCAATGTGCATTGTGTTGCCCTCAGAGCTGGCATGCTGTGCCGAATCCCTTAATGCAGCTCTAATGGCTGTTTGCGCAGATTCAAGTGATTTGAGAACAACCATGGCACCCCATCTCTTTCGACCAAGAACAGACCCTTGTCCCTTTTTAGTGTCAACATATTGCCCTTCGGAAAATTCCCATAAAGCAAAGGCACCAGATTCCTTAAATTTCACTTGGATGCTATCCTTCACGAGAAGAGGCTGAAAAATATTATCGGCAGGTTAGCCAGCATGTTTTGCTATACATAGAGTTCAAGTTGGGAGATCACAAAACTCCAGGCTCAATTAACATTAGTCAATCATGAGTATCCCACATTCTTAATTCTTTGTGAAATGAAAAGATGAGCATCTCATGTCACAACGACATTTCTTAGTATATGCATATCAGATGCGCTCAGTCCTCAGTGGGACTATGAAAGACATCAAGTTAGTTATAATACCTGGTACAATCGAGATATGTATGTCTCGATCACTTTCTGCTGAACAGTTGGATCACTGTAATCAAACAAAGAAATAAGTGCATCTTCAACAGGCAGTGGGGCAGACACTAAATCTTCCATGCTATCTTTAATAGTCGTTTCTCCCTTATGCATCCCCAGATCAGAAAGGCTCCTCGCGATGCTTGCACGAAGTTCACTTAGTTTAGTTTGTTCAAGAAGTTCGCTTGCTTTAAGGGCCAACTGTGTTTATTAAAATGCATAGAATTAGTTTGAATAAAATATCAAAGAAAATCATAACAGGAATATCTAGGGTTTTTTCAAGTCACTGCACCTTGTAATATCTTTTATGATTGAGTGATGAAAAGCGAACCAACAAATCCCTGTAAGCAGCAGGATTTGGATAAACAAGCTTTTCCATAAGTGCTGTTACAAGCTTAGCTTTGTTCCTCACACCCTATGAACAAAATCACACTATCAATAACAATGATTTGTTCCTCACACCCTATGAACAAAATCACACTATCAATAACAATGATTGTTCCAGTGATCATTTGCAAAGTCATCAGACCAACAAGAAATTTACCTGGTGAGACAACACAATGTCTACAACCTTCTGCAAGTCTTTACTGTGCTGATGACGCAGGGTTTCAATCACATCAGACTGTCAAGGCATAATAATGGAAAGTAGTAAGTCATACTGTATCCAGTGAATTCCATCCAAGGCATGCAATGTTTGCAGTTACATATACATGTCATTTGCTAAAAGGTCATCCTAACTAGGAGAATGTAAGGAGTGAGCATTTTGTGTGTTTTTCTAGATATGTATGATGACCTGAATCCCATCACTAAAAAGTTCTTCCACAGCAAGATACTCCTCAAAAAGGGACTTGACAACAAAATGAGCATGGCTTTCTCTCCCACCCTCATATGACTTAAGTAGGCTCATAAGAGGCTCAACAAGCCTCTCATTCGTAGCTTTTTCCTTCTCTGAACCATATGCAAGATTTGCCTACAAAAAAAAATAGTTAAAAATGAGAAAACAGTTTAAAAAGCAATACCACAAAAGAAACCTAAAACTGACCTCAATGATGTCTCTCAGCAGCTTCGATGGAAAGTCCTTGTTATTCCCATGATAAAAGTTCAACTTGTATTCCTTGTATTTATCCTCTAACTGCATATTAAAACATGGAAATATCAGAGCTAGAACGAAAAAGGGTCATGTAAGTAAGTATCAGAATAAATGTAATCAAGAAACCAAAACAAAACTTACTAAAATATTCAACTTCTATCTAGTATAATGCTAGAGCAAAATATTTTGAATTTTTGCACATGATAGTCCTCTAACTGCCTAATAAATTATGGCAGACTACAGAGTTTAATGCAGACAAGACAGCGCAAACTAGTGTTATCGAAGTATCATAGTTTTACTCAGGTGATACCACACTTTTCTGTCATCAACATAAGCTGTAAATGAACGTTGTCTAGTAAAATGAATCATCTTTCCTTTAAGCCAGATTGGTATCTTGGCATTGTCTCATACCTCACTCTTAAGATTTCTTGGAAGCCTAGTTGCTAAAACTGACATGAGTTCATCCCACTGTAGGAAAGGAAGCTCGGGATCGTCCAGGCAGCATACCAAATCTTGTACGACCTGAAAAGAAGCAGAGTTAAAACGAACAATCAATACGTGATAAATAAATGCTATGGACTTAATGAGACAGACACCAAAATACAATAACTTTAAATTGACGAAAAGCAACTGAAAATTGTGAAACTAGAAAATAGAACTGCTGAAACAAAAAAAAATGATTGAGGTAGCAGAATTAGCAGTTAAACTGACATGAGCATGATCAGCATATACTAACCATTAGAATTTCCCATAGATAATACAAAGTTTCGAACCAAAAGTTAGCACAACCAAAAAAGGAACCCAGGCTAACAACTCATAAAAGCAAACTCTGTCCCACAAATATATTTCATGATGAATCTGAGGATACTTATTTGGTATCATAAATACAACAACAACAACATAGCCTTTTGTCCCAAGCAAGTTGGGATAAGCTAGAGATGAAACCAAAAGAAACAAGGATAAGAAAGACATAAAACGGCACAAGACCAAAGGTAAGGTTAGGGGTAAACAAAAGAAGAAACAAAGATCACCGTTCAGCGACGTTGATTGCTAGTCTCCAAGCACTCATATCTATAGCTAATTCCTTGGAGATATTCCACTGGGATCTCTCTTAACCGACTCATCCCAAGTCAGTTTAGGTCGGCCTCTACCTCTCTTTACATTCAGTTTCTCCTCGATTGGTGCCACGCCGACCCTATCCCGAATATCTTCATTCCGAACTCTATCCCTTCTCGTGTGCCCACAAGACCAAGATAACATACGCATCTCTGCTACACTCAATTGCTGGACATGTCGCCTTTCTGTAGGCCAAAAAGGCAACATGTCCAAAAACAAATATTGGTACTTTTTGTATAATTATGATAAAATTTAAGATGGTTTGACTCGTGACAAAGCTTTTGACACTATTTTTGGGATGGAGGGAGTAGTCAAAACATCCTATAAGTAAAGGAAACACAACATAAACAAAGAAAAAAAATGGAAGATAATCACAATAAGATGGAATATTTACTTCATTAATATTATGCTCATATCCTGCAAGGACCATTCGAGCAGCATTCAAACTTGCAGCATATCTTTTGTGTACATGGCTAGAGGCAGCAATAGGAAGGGCCATTTGTGGAAATATTCCATCAAATGGTTCAGCTCTTTTCACAGCAGAAGGGTCATCAAGATCCAGCCTTGCTATAAGATCACCAGCCTACAACAGAATATACGTTCAGAAATGTTATTATTTGTAACGGCTGTGTGATGCAAGAACCATGCAAGGAGTGGAGATGTAGAATATGACCTGCAATGCCTGGCCCTCAGTCATCATAACATGAATGACACCAGAAGCTGGCGACAAGAGAGGCATGCACATCTTCATAACCTCAACTTCCGCATATGGTACATCAGCATCAACATGCGCACCATCAGCAACCAAGAACCGAAGAAGTTTGCAGGGTGTCTCAGCCAATAACTTTGATGGATCATGATCATTCTGCAAAGAACACAAAGTCATCACCTACTTGGGGGCATAGTCTAGTACGACCAAAATCTTACAATCATAAAAAAAGGTCTCTTCTCGATTTTCAATCATCCTCGATTACAGTGAATTTTTAAGTCATTGTAGTTGAATTTAAATAGATCAAGTATGTTTTAACTTCACGGCAAGAAGTCACAATTTTCTTACGTGACATCTCCTGTACAAAGCAAACAATACGATTTTTTGAAGATAAAGGTAGTGATGATGACCAAATTCAGTAAGTAAAGATCCTGACAAATCTGGCAGAAGTTTCCCAATCAGAAGCAAAGAATATTAAGGGAAAAAGAGTGTATGTGCACCTGTAGCAGGCATGTCTTTCCATTAATCAGAAGTCGTGTACCAGCAGCTTCTTCTTCCGCATAAATTACATGGCTATTCCCATCCAACTGAAGCCATTACAGTTCAACAATCAGAACTGTCATCAACTTTGAAATAATTTATCAGAATTGTTAATAAAGAATAAAAGAAATAAAAAGTTACCTGCATTAAGAGGCCTCCATCACATAAAGATTGTACATTCGCTTCAATTGCTGAATCATTCATTCGCAATCTGTAGCTACCATGTCCAGTCCTTACAGTTTCAATCTACAACACAATGAAGACAACAGTCAGAACATCTATCTTTATTGTAGCTGAAATAGGTTTCTTATGGAAATGGAATGTCACACTTACTGTGTATTTGCTCCCTTCGATATTCAGATTAACTATTGAATTGACTAAGGATATGTGCTGCATATAAGAATTATTGGTCAACAATTCTTCACCTTAAAAACATATCAAGAGCATCCCACAAAAACATACCTTGGGTGGAATCTGGCCCTTGGTGAGATAACCCACATAATCAGAAACAGTGGCTGCATTGGCGGTTACCGTTTTCTGTAGAATGTAACGATTTAAATCAGACCATAAATTGGTGTGTTTTTCACAGTAGCTTAAGAAAAGTGCTAGCATGAGTGGTGTTATTTCTTCATCTTACATATAGAGCTCCTCCAACCACTGAAATATACCATGGAGGCCTCTCAGCTTGAACACGCATAGCTATTCTGTTGTCGAGCCAACCGGTATGAATCTTATTTTCTCTGAAGTCTGAAGCCTGGATTAATATAGGGAAATAGCACCATGGGTTTAGACATAATAATGGATAAACAAACGCAATGATGGTATAAAACCAACAAAAAGTGAAGAAGAATTTAAAAGGTGGTTAATATTTCTTACGTTTAACAGATCAACTGTGTAATCAACATTTGAATGAATTTCTCCACGAATTTGAATCTCTTTTAATGCAAGAGTCATGTTTGTTATTGCTGCTGATCTAGAGAGTCCATATGCAAAAACATGTCCTGTAATGAAACAAGCATTCATTCAAAAGTGAGGACCAAAATTCCAAAACAAATTATAAAGAATATTCACTTGATTTACACATACCAAACTGAGAATCAGCAAATTCATGAATGCCTCCACCAGACTGAAAACAGATAAAAGGGGAGTCAAGAGTGCAAGTTATTTGTTTAACTAAATGAAACGACGAATGGTTAACAAACAAACATTCCTGTCAAAATTATCCGCACAGCACAGAATAATTTGCTAGTTAACAAAGTTGCAAACAAGTTACCTTTACTGAGAAGTAGGCCCAAACATTAGGCTTGCTTTTAAAACTAATCTCCTGAAAAAAAAATTAAAAAGGAATCAAGACCTTGTCATTTAACCAAACTTAATCGGTTCGACCAATATATCTGGCACCAGAAAACCTCACCTTCACTTTCCCACCGGTAGGTTTGAAACCATCATCTGGATCCTCACTAGTAATTCTAACTGCTACACAATGGCCCTTTGGCCATTGAGAATCCACTTCATCAAAATTAAATGGTGTGGCAAGAGCTGATGTTTTCCTCCAAATGTCATACCCTCCTCCATAGTCCATTCCATAGAAACGTCTGATTTCTACATAAGGAGACAATTCAGAGATTACAATAATAAGAAACTAAATAAGTTCGTAGCTTGGTAAATTACCTGGAATCTGCCAAAGGGGTATGCCCATTCCAACTGCAACTTGAGCTGCAGGAAGATTTACCTCAGCTATCCACTCAGTGACTGGATGCTCGACCTGAATGGAGGTCACTTAAAATTGTAAAGGATTCCCAACATGTTAATTAATCAATAATGATGTTAATGGGAGAAACCTGCAATCTGGGATTAAGCTCCAGGAAATAGTATTCTCCAGTCTCCATGCTGTAAAGGTATTCAACAGTAGCAGCACCAACATAACCCACAGCCTTAGCAAGCCTCCTAGCTGCCTGCTCAAGCGCTTTAACCGTCTCACGAGGAGCAACGGTAACTGGGCCTTCCTCAATAATCTGTTGTAAGAAATTGTGAACATGACCACAAGTGAGAATAGATTGCATAACAAAATGCATGGTTCTGTAATTGTGTATGTGGTTGGTTAGGTAGGGGGGCAGACCTTTTGGTGGCGCCGTTGCACACTGCAATCACGACTGTGAAGTGCTGCTACATTGCCATATTGATCACAAAGCAACTGAACTTCAAGATGGCGACTCTGCAGTAGAGAACAAGATTTAGAATCAGATGTAAATTGAGGATTTTGAAAACCTAAAATGCGTGCATACAAGGGAGTCCAAAAGATAGTTTCAGAAAAAAGGGCCAAACATCTTCCCCATAATGTTGGGAAACAAGATGTGAGCTATTATCCCAACCTTTCCATGACACCGACTGTAAATTGACACAAATGGTTCATGTACAACATGTCATTTAAAACTAAGAAAAGCTTAGTGCAACTCTAGCAAGTGCAGTGCTTCATGCAGAACACAATGATTCCTAGATTCTAGTATGCTGTCCACTCAGCTATTGTTCTTTCAACGGTGCCCATCAATTAAACTTTCGTAAATATGTTGACCTCCAGAAATGCGGTTGGTTCATCAGTTAATAGTCTATGAGATGAAGCTTTCAGAACAAACAGCAATAACTCCAGGAGAACAAAAGAAGCGGTAAAATATAACATCTAGAAAGAAAAACTAACCTGGGATGCAAGCCTCATGATAAATATTGGGGAGCCAGGGACTTCACCTTGTACTTGCTTAAACAGTGCTCTAACCTCATCATCATTATGAACCTGCCAGGGAAATTGAGTTAATTATGTGAAAATGGTTGTTAGCTCTCCACACCAAACTCCAGTGTGCACAATCTCTTCACAGATAGTTGCCACATAAAATAACAAACCTTTCTTATTCCTTTACCACCACCTCCCCAGGATGCCTTAATCATGGCAGGATAACCAACCACCTGACAACTCGCAACAGCTTCTTCTGTGGTAGTAACACAAGCTTTTCTATACATCTCCTCAGGTATCGCATCTAAGCAGCACTCCAATGGAACTTCAACCTAAATGTAGTGTAATCAGAATATGAAAATGAATAAAGGTGAGATGAGCAGATAGTCATCAACAAGTGTGTGAGACTCACATGTGATCCACTCCACGAAAGAGTCGGGACCCCGGCTGCTTGAGCAATGAGGGCTGAACCGACCTTATCTCCCAATGCATTCATTGATGATGCAGGTGGCCCAAGAAAAACGATACCTTTTGCAGTCAATGCATCTGGCAGTTCAGGATTCTCAGACGCATGACCCCAACCAGGCCAAACAGCAGAAACACCTACTCTTTCTGCAATCTGTAATATCAGAAGTTCATAACAATTAGACTTCTGCAGTAGCTGAGTTGAAGAAATATGAATTCCTCTACTTAAATATGCCAATGGTTACCAAGAAAGAAAAGAAATAGCAGATCAGTAGTGAACAAAAGATTAGCAGTGCAAACCTCCACTATGAGTTGAACATTTGCATAATTGTTGTTGTTTGTCCCACCAGGCACCTCTACAAATTGATCAGCAATTCTAATGTGCTCTGCATTTATTCTCATGTCTTCCGGAGTTGCCATAGCTATGAGTTGAATAGCCTTCTCCGATCCAAAAGTATCGTTAGCCCATGTCCGGACACTCCTCATGAACTTTGCTGCTGCCATTCCATTGTTGGCCACTAATATACTGTGGATAGGTGTTTTGCCACCTAGCGCCGCACAAAATTCAACAACCTTGGACACTGAGGCATGTCTGCCATTATGTGCTTCATTTATAATCCCATTCATTTGATAGGACTCTGTTGGCCCCCTGGGATCCTCAGATCCACTGCAAAAGGACCAAAGAAAAGGATTACTGTTGTGTTCAGAGTGCTTACAATGCGCATGGTTGTCATAAATCACCAAAGTTCAAATAGGCTTTGTATCTTTCATATATGTCCAATTTAAGTCAAGCATTTACATACAACAAAAGTCAGAAACGATGTATGCAGACATGTAAGTGTCTGCTGTCCAGCAATACTGCAAGTAATTCTGCAGGATGAGCTGTAATCGCGTCATGTAAGTGAGTGTAGTATTCATTATGCTCTAAACAGCAGATACAGAAACAGATCCCTGGCTGTGTTACAAACTGCAACAAGACAGCACATATTTTGAATCATTTACCATGATACATTGAGGTGTACGATACTACCATATTTCAGCACATAGCAACATTAAGATAAATAGTATTAAGAAAACTACTAATAAGCTGCCATTTTTCAAAGACAAACACATAACAACTGTAAAATGTTAAATTGCTTACTGCGAAATATCAAACACATAACAACTGTAAAATGTTGAATTGCTTACTGCGAAATATCCACTTCTGAAGTTGCTTCATTTGGGAGGTCGATGATACCAGCAAGACCTACATGTAGACAAACATTCAAATTGAGCACATCTACATCAACTATAATCTAATTTTTTTAGTATATTTCAGTGACAAAAAAAATATAAAAGATTACTTGATTCAACAGGACTGAATACATTAAGAGAATAAATGTTCAGATACATGCAATTTGATGTACCACATACATCATCCTGCAAAATACTTTTTATTTTACAGAAATATGTAAACATGCAGTTACAAGAACATTATGTCAAATATCTAAAAGTCACTCTCGGTTATAGAAAAAGAAGATTATAGGCTTCCATACTGTTTTATTATAACAAGTTCCACACCTACCATTTTGCCATACATGTATTGAGGCTTCAACATTACAATGTCAAACAATATCAGCCATGAAAAACTTCCTTCCTGTCTAGATCGAAGCAAAATTTTAGCTTGAATCAAAAAAAAAAAAAAATCTCACAGTACCTTGACGAACAGACTGGCTGTGCTTTTTGGCATCTGATACCCCATCTCCTCCATCACGAAGTGAACGAGTGCGGCTTTTCCTTCGGTTTGAGGGCCTCGATGATATAGGTAATGGGAATGTAGTTCCAGTTGAACTTCTCTGGCGATTAGGGAGTACTGGCAGCGCCTTTGAGGCAGCAGCAGCTAATCCAAGTTGCGACATTGTCGTTCCGTATCCCAAACAGCAAAGTTAAAGATTTTCTCAAAGGCAAAATGCCATTAAAAAGAGAGGGGAAACTCCTGGGAAATCTGAAAGAAGCATATGAGAAAAGTTATTTGTTTAACTCAATTCATAAGAGCTCTAGCAGAATATCCAAGAAATGAAAAGAAGGATTATGCTTTATTTGTCAGTCGCTAGTAAAAAGATGTTTTTACAAGAATGGTAAAATTATGCAGCACCTGGCACCATTTCGTAGTTATTAGTAATATGTTTTAGAAACCTCTCATTTTGAAGGTTATTGGTACTATGTTGAGATCTTATCTAGCTTATCGGCGAACTCTGTTTCAGAAAACTCTTTACTAGTAAAACATGCCCAAAGACATAAAGGTCCAATTTCTACGTCATAGCTTGCTGGCACACTTTCCTACCATGTTTCTGCTGTTTACTTATCACTCTCATTTGAATTGTATTGGGGATACCTGATGGTTGATATCTTTATTCAATCCCTTTGGCATACCGAGCCCAAAACATAGTGCAAATAAGTTGGTCGTCTTTTCACTGAAAATTGGGGACGGGGTGGGCGTGTGAGGCGGCAATGAAACCTTTGGCATGCAGAGCCCGAACATAGTGCAAATCAGAAGGTTGTCATTTGACTGGAAATTGGGGGCAGGGTGGACATGTAAGGCGGCAAGGAAACGTTAACCTGGGCAGGAAGGAATAATGAGGACACAACAAGCTTTAAGCTCCCCAAATGGCAACAGGCAGGTTTTCCTCCTTTCTATGAATCACCAAACTTATCTTTTTCTCTTTTATGAGGGAGAAGGAGCTGGATAAGTACATAGAGATCTTCGTGGAACCAGAGAGGGGTATATGGTTACATGGTTGACTTGTGCAAGTACAGCCCAACATCAAACAATCAGCATTCAGCAAATTGTAAGTTTGAAGTATTCATTCCAAAGAAGGCAAATCAACTTTTTCATATTACATTCTCATTCCATCTCAGAGCGGATTGTTTCTTCAAAATTGTAGGTAAAACCCCATTTCCGTGGACAGCATACTGATGCCACAACACTTTATTTTTTAGATTTAACATGCAGCACAAAAGAAAAATGCAATGCATATGGAACACAAAACAAATCACATGTGGGTATTAAATAATCAGGAAAACAGAAAAGATACAAAACCATCAAACGGCGCGATGCAACAGTACCCACTACCCAGAACAGAATTGATGACACATAGCTCAAAACTAACAAAAAACACAGCCAAGCCCATATCTCATCTGCCCACATGGAAGCAGGATAGCTTAAACCCTAATTCATGAGACCCCTGATACTCCACCTTAAACCTTAAAACCACTAGTAGTGAAGACACAGACCCGCTACCTACCAAGTAGCGTCAGAACGGCAGCTAGCAATCTAGCATGGGCGCAGGCATCGCTGACTGGACCACAGCCAGTAGACACTAGCCGAGCCAGCCAGAGGCTACCCATTCATCCTGCAACCAGAGGTATCCTACATTTCGCCAGCACGGCAGCTCAAAACAACAGTAGAGCCCAAATCCATCACCCACTCCACTCAGCCACCCATTGCCGTACGGAATTCATAGAATTGAACCCAACCGGGTGCAAAACCCCTGCGGGTGCAGCCGAATCCAGCCCGGCCTTAAACCCTCTACCCAGCCAGACGACCCGACCCCTATCCCGCCGTCAACCGAAATAGCAATGACAGCGCGCGGCCTCACCGTCGGTGGCACAGATCGGCGCGCGGCGCGGGGATCTGGCGAGCTTCCGCTGCGGGTGCGACAGAGGGAGCGGCGCTGGCGACAAGCAGGACGAATAAATAGCGGGACGGCGGGCGAGCTCGTACCTCGGGGAGAAAGGGGAGGCGGCGGAGAAGGCGACGCGCGGGGGTTGGATCCTTGCGGCGGCGGGGGCGGAGCAGAGGAGGGAGGAGGCGCCGGGCGGAGTGGGACGCAAGGTGAGGCGGATATCCCGAGGGGTGGGGGCGAGCCAGGATGGCGGGGGCGACGGGGGGATGTGGGGTGTGCGGCCTAAAATAATAATTTCGCGACCCGCATCGGCATCGGGGACTCCGCCAGCCCGCCGCGGTGGAGGGGAATGGCACGTGACAGCGGGCGGGGGCGGAGATGGGGATATGGTGCGGGGCAAGTGGAGGGCCCGGATGCGGCCGTGTGGATAGGGTGGGGCAGATCGGACGATCGTGGTTTCAGTCCGTGACGAGGCTGGGTCAGGGTTTTGAGTTGGTTGGTTTGGGGGGGCGCTCCCTTGGCGTGTGCCCATGGCTTGGGACCTGGACGGTGGTGAACGGCTGCGGCGGGGATAACAGAGATTTAAGCCGCCATTAAAACTGAGTGGTTGAGCTGACCACACTTGTGCTGATCGTGACCTGGTTTTTGGCCTCTCCCACTACTGAAACTGATACGCGATCATGGCAGTGTTTACATGGGAGGTTGAAAAAAATTTTGGATGTCACATCAAAAGAAATTTACCATTTAGGAGTAGCAAACGTAAACTATTGGTAAAACTAATTACTGATCTAGCCAGCAAATCGCGAGACAAATCTAATGACGGATAATTAGAGGGTAATTAATTAAGAATTAGCGGACGGTTACTGTAGCATTACTGTTGCAAATCGTGGATTAAGTAGACTCGTTAGACTCGTCTCGCGACATACACTACATCCATGTAATGGATTATTTTTTTCGTCTACATTTAGTACTTCATGCATGTAAGATTCTCTTTGATGTGATGGGTGGAAAAAATTCCCATGGCCAACTAAACACGGCCCATCGTGGAAAAATGAAACTGATACGCAATCAATTATGTTGGTAGTAGAGATTAGTTACTGCTCTGAGAGCAATGTGATCGCATTTGCTAGGTTTCAGACGGGGGCATGGTAAAACAACATCTAGGTTGCAATATAGTCCTAAGCTCCAACAAGCATTTCTGGCGCCGTTATCGGGGAAGGCACTGGTTAAAAGAATTACTTTGCATATGTCTATATGCATAGATGGTAAATCTTTACTCAAGCATGATAATGTTTGATATGTGTTGACGCCGTTTTTCGACACGTCTTAGGGCCGGCATCAAGAAGGGAAAAAGAAGAAAAGACTCAAAATTGGAGTCGGATGATGGAAGGCACGAGTCAGAATCAAAGATGGCAGAATCAGGAGATAACCGATTCGAATGATTTCTTCGTGAGCTTAATTGGGCCAGATTGGGCCGTTTTATGTATTTCTTAGATTGGTAGTTTTTTAGCGATAGTTTATTTCTTTTGCGTCAAGTATAGTCATGTCGTGATCGACTAGAAGTTTGTAATTTCAGGGTATAAATATAAACCCTGAGGGTTATGGAAAAAATAATACACATTCAATACAACAAACCTTTACTTCTTGCAATTTACTTCAAGTCGGCGACTTCGCCAAAACCTTTTTTTCGGGTTCTCTTGCGAGTTGAGGTGATTTCGATACCCAAGGCTCGTGCGTGAATTCAGGTTCTCCTGGGCAGGTCGAGGCGATTTCGATCCCCAAAGGCTTGCTCGTGAGTTCTACCCCTACTGAGTAACATTTAAGTTTTAGCATCCGGGCGCATCATTGTTGCTTCGTTTCGATTTATTCGATAGTTATCGATATCAGCTAGATCTACAAGTTTCTTGTTGTTTTAGCTTTTATCACCCCTTATCCAGCTTAGAACACGATCTAATCGGCTTTGTTGAAGGCTTCATCACTGATTTTACATAAAAGTTGTTTAACTTGTTCTAAGTGTTGTTACCCTAAGCTCTATCGGATCACTTTTATAGTTATCTTTTATTGCTTAGCTTTCAATCGGTTCCTTGTTGTTTGAATACCGGAATCGGCTTTCTTAACTGTTTTATCGGAATCAGTCTTCTCACGTCTGTTTTCACTGACGAAAAATCGGCTTTCTAGCTGTTTCTTAACATCCGATTTTTGTCCTTGTCAATTAACAGGTCAGATTGACTGGCACGCCCCGGTTTTCAAGGCCACGCCTTCGCTCGTGTGTTCGTGCATCTGTCAAGTCCCAATTTTTGCGTCAATACACTTTTGGCACGCCCGGTGGGACCCACGAAATTTTAAGACACGTGGATTCACATCAGATACCATATATGTTCCAAGTGCCTAGATACCAACCTGTGTTCTGTCAACCAAGGAATTGGTATCAAGAAAATTATCAGCAATATATGCTTCATCAGGTTATACAATCGATAGCTCCAATTGCTCAGGTACTGGTTTGGAGTTCAAAAGTAGAAGATTGTCAGCCGCAGCATGCTCAAGTATCGGTTCGAGACCGATTGGAAACAACAGAAGATGACCTTGAACAAAGATCAGAAAAAAGCTTTAGAGAAAGCTATTGAAGAATACAGATTGGCATGTCTCAAAACATTCAATATCAATAAGGAAGGAAATGTGACTCAAATGTTTGATTTTCCGAAGCCAAAAGAATTTGTAGTTAAGGAACAACATGAAGAGTTGGTTTATGAAGAAATTAAGGAATCTTTCCAAATTAATATGGTTGAGGTTGGTAATTGTGAAAATGAAGAAAACCATCTTGATTCATCAACATCAGATCAACAGCAAAATAACCGATCTCATAAGCCTGAATCGGTGGTACAAGATAAATCAGAAGTCATAGATGAATAGGATGAAGGAAAATTGGGTTATGCATTTACATCGGCTGACAAATTAGAAGAAGTTGGTCTGAGAGATGGTGATAAGCCTAGGCCAACATACATAAGCGCAACATTACATCCTAAGTTCAAAACTAATTTGATTGCTTTGTTACAGAATTCAAGGATTGCTTTGCTTAAGAGTATTCTGAAATGCCTGGTTTGGATAGATCAGTTGTTGAACATCTATTACTGATCAAACAAGGATTTCGGCCATACTAACAACTAGCACGACGATGTGATCCTAAAATTCTTGATGATGTCAAGGCTGAGATTACACCCAATGGGTGGAATTGAAACATAAAATAGCAACAGACTGGTTAAATACCTCAGGGCGTGGATTCGATAAGTTGAACGCCGGAGGACAATCAGTAGTCCTCAGGGAAGTCCCTGTCACGAAGAATTTGCCAAGCCGAGCTGCGGCTTGGACTTTGTCGACACGCTCGGGGGCTTCACGCGTGTTGTCCCCCTCGGCGTAGTACTCATACGCCGGATGAGCCCGCTGCTTGAGGGGCTGGATCCGGCGCAGTACGAAGTTGGCTTCCACTCCGACGGCAGACAACCCTCTGTCCTTCAACTGGGCTATGAGACCCAGCAGTTCCCGAACCTCGTCCATCTCACTCTCCTTGGGAAGAGCAGTCCAGGATTGGGAGGGAACAGGACGTGAATCGATTTCAGGGGAGATGGCAGGCGAGTGGTTTCCTACGTAAAACCACTCGGACTGCCACCCCTTGTTGGAGGTAAGGAAAGGGATGTCAAAATACTCCCGGGTTCGACCCTCACGGAGTTGGAATCCGGCGCCTCCGACTACTCGCGGGCACTCGGTTCCGGGATAAGGTTTCAACAGAAAAAGATGAAGAAAAAGATTGAAGTGAGGCTCTATCCTAAGATAGGCCTCACAGAGGTTGATGAAGATGGCGATGTGAAGAATGGAGTTGGGATTCAGTGCGCAAAGACTGATCCCATAAAAATGCAGCAGCCCGCGGAGGAAAGAATGCGCGGGCACGCCAAAGCCGCGCAGAACGAAGGACTCGAACTGTGGGGGATATAGTACCCGGGTACCTCACGAGCAAGCCTGGCAGCCCACCAAAAGGGGGCGGCCCAGCTCACCGTTCTGGACCTGAAGACGTGCGGGACAAGTCGGCGCACGGAGGAAGGATCTGGAAGGAGAAGTTATAATCAGAATAGGAATTATTGTAAAGAAGGAAAGGATTCTTAGAGATAGGATCGGCTACAAACCGACTTGTAACCCTGCCCCCCGATATATAAGGCGGGCAGGGACCCCCACCAAAATAACTCAACCCATCGAAACTCACCACATCTCAACTCATAGCGAATCCCACGCAATACAACACCCCAAAACAGGACGTAGGGTATTACGTCGAGTCGACGGCCCGAACCTGTATAAACCCCCGTGTCTGTCCATCCTAACCATCTTGCTTCCGATCTTTGCGATCTTCCCTGCATTACAAATCACTTCCGTGGGCTACCTCGTGGAAGACTGCCGGAGATAATATCACCGACAGTGGCGCGCCAGGTAGGGGATATCGCCGAGATCAATCTGGTAAGCTTGATGGATCGCGTCAAGATCTTGGACAGCTGCAACCTCCCGGACGTCGACGAAGTCGAGATCCAGTTCGGGGACGTCATCACCGCCGCCTTGGATACCCAAGCGGCAGGAGCTACGGTCGCCACGGAGGTCTCCTCTCTGGCGCCGACTTCGGCCATCACGGCCCAGTCCGGTCCGATCGCATCTGATCGTGCCGGCTCTACCCCGCTGAGTCCATCGCAAAACGCGAGGCCCAATCAGTCGGGAACAGATCTACAATCACTCGGTTCCGATCCGGCTCCTGAGAGTCGCGTCGCCGAGTCATCGCAGAGCGTAAACGCTCAACCAGCGCGCGTCCAGAGCCCTGAGGTCATTACTGTCCAGACCCCTGGCTTTTGCGCGCTTGCTCAGAAGCAGAAGATGAAGGACATCGTCCAGGCGGATGATTACCTCTCTGGGAGCGACTCCTATGAGTTAGATCCACAGGGACCCTCAATCCTGGACGATCTGCCGGAAGGATACACAGTGTCCGACGCCTCTACAGAGCCGGAACTGCTAGGATCACTCGGAGAACTAACTCCGAGTAGTTTGGAGCGTTATACGCCCACATCCGACTTCTCCGAGTCCGAGGAAGACTACCTCGCGCAAGAAGGAGTCGGGTCATACTGCTATATGGTGGCGCCAGCAACGCCAACCAACCCTGTCTCAGAAGACGAGGTCACTCCGGCCGAGGAGACGACTGAAGCCAGGGACCAGCGTCGAGGACGCAACGCCAGTCGGGCGACTCGCAGAGCCGCACGACCGCACGGAGCCACCGCGTCAGGATCTGGCACTGCTCGACTCCAGGAACCACACTCTGAAGATCATCGTCGCCAACGGGATCGGCACGACCGGAGGAGCACCCGGAACTTGATGCGCGACGGCATGTTCGAGTTCAACGGATACGACGTCTACGAGACGCCAGTCCAGAACCTCGTCACCATCAACGAGGAGATCAGTCGGCTGCCACCCAGCACTCCAGGCCTGGAAAAGGTAAGGGCTCTCGTGCAGGCCGCCTCCGTCCAGGTTCACCAGATGCAGGGCAGAGCGACCACGGACGCTCCTGAGCCCGGTCCGTCTCGACACCGGGCCAGCGGCGGATCGGATCGTGATGAAGACCTTCGCACCACGATCAACAGAGATCGAGATGCGAGGAACGTCATCCGCAACAGCACCGAAGAGCGCCATCGTGAGGAAATCCGACGGCGCGAAGAGTACGATCGGGATCATGGAAATCCCCGTCGTAACTCCAACAGAAGCGGCTACTCGACGGAGTCAGACTACTCTGACCCTTCCGGTAGTCCAAGGCGCGGCAACAACGGCGGTCGCACTCCGCCACGAGGACGAGCGCTTCCACCACCCAGGCGACCGACTCCGCCAAGGGAGCGAACTCCACCGCGCAGCAGGACCTACCGACGGGACCGAACTCCACCCAGGACTCGGAACTATCGGAGGACCCGTTCCCCGCCCAGGGACCGGGATCGCAGGAGGGATAGCACTCCCCCAAGAACAACAGACGGATCGGGTCCGAGCGGTTCCCGCCCTAGAGGTCGGATCGGCGGATTCCAGTCGTTCACCGAGCGCTTGAGAAGCGTGACATGGCCCAGAGGCTTCAAGCTGTCGGACATCGACAAGTACGACGGGAAATCTGATCCATCTCAATGGCTTCAGATCTACTACACCGCCGTACAAGCGGCCGGCGGCGACGAGGACGTGATGGCGAATTACCTTCCCATCATGCTCACCAAGGACTGCCGCAACTGGCTGGCAGGACTCCCGCAGGACACCATCGACAACTGGGAGCAGCTTACCGAACTCTTTGTCGGTAACTATCTCGGTACCTGGGAAAGGCCCGGGAGCAAGCGGCTCCTCGGTCAGATCAGGCAGCGCAAGAACGAGACCCTGCACGACTTCGTGCGCAGGTTCTCAGAGAAGCGCAACTCCATCACGGACGTGACGGATCAGGAGGTTATGTCAGCCTTCCAGCACGGCATCTCCGATGGGAGACTGATTCACAAGTGGACTCGGAAGCCACCCGCGACTGTCAATGACATGTTCCGGATCGCTAGCACGTGGGCGGACGCAGAGATCGCGGAAAAGGAACAACTCAGCGAGATCAGGAGCCGCTGGGAAGAAGAGAACAAGACAACCCGCAAGCGCGACCGCCGCGAAGACGAAGACCGACACGACGACCATCGGCGCACCGACAGTCACCCTCGTAAGAAGAAGAGCGAGGGAGATATGGTCGCCGCCCTGGACCGGTCCAGAGGCCGGGTAACTCCAGAGGATTTCCAGCGCATGCTCGATGAGCAATGTCCTTACCACAAGCACAAGCACTCGGCACGAGAGTGCTACGGGCTCAAGCGAGCCTTCACTGGGGGCAACAGAGGCCCTCCATACAGAAAGAGGAACGATGGTTCCCCGCGAGACGACAGGCGGAACGACGAGCCCGGCGACGACTTCCAGGAAGCCGACCGAGTGGTTCGCATGATCTATGGCGGACCAGAGTTCGAGTCGAAGCGCCAGCAGAAGCTCACCCATCGCCAGGTCATGCACGCGAGGGAACCACCGGTACCTGAGTACCTTAAGTGGTCGGAAGTTCCGATCACCTTCACCCGGGAGGACCACCCAAACTTCATACCGAAGCCCGGGTCCCACGCCTTGGTAGTAGCCCCGACGATCCGCAACGTTCGGCTCACCAAGGTACTAGTCGACGGTGGCAGTGGCCTGAACATCCTCTTTGCTAACACATTGAAGGAGCTCGGCCTGACTACTCTCGACCTAAGTCCCCCCCAATCCGCATTCTACGGTTTGATACCGGGAGAGGGGGCGGAACCACTCGGGCACATCACATTGCCCGTTACCTTCGGAGACCGGAACAACTACCGGACCGAGCATATGCAGTTCACGGTGGCGAACTTTGAAACTGCATACCACGCCATCCTTGGGAGGCCGGCGCTCGCCAAGTTCATGGCGATTCCTCACTACGTCTACTTGCAGGTCAAGATGCCAGGACCTAAAGGCGTAATTACCGTCTTGGGGGACATCCGAGTCGCTTACACATGCGAACAGGAAACCCTCAACGCGGCAGCTGCCCTGGACATGTCCAAGCGCATGGAGCAAGTACTGGCTGCATCACAGGAGGTGGACAAGGACTCTCTAGAGATCCCCACCAAGAAGCCAGCAAGAGAAGCCATCGCGCCAAGCAAGGAGACGGAGCTGAAGAGGATCTCTCTGGACCTGGATGACCCGAAGAAGACGGCCATCATCGGGGCAGAATTAGACCCCAAATAGGAAGAAGTGCTCGTCAAATTCCTAAGGGAAAACGCCGACATATTCGCGTGGAAACCATCCGATATGCCAGGTGTCCCAAGGGAACTTGCCGAGCACTCCTTGAAGGTCAATCCGACTGCCAAACCGATCAAGCAGAGGCTTCGTCGATTCGCGCAGGACCGCAAGGAGGCGATTAGGGCAGAGATTACAAAGCTGTTAGCGGCTGGTTTTATTCAGGAGGTGTTCCACCCCGACTGGTTAGCTAATCCAGTTCTTGTAAGAAAAAAGAATAATAATGATTGGAGAATGTGCGTCGATTATACAGATCTCAACAAAGCTTGCCCTAAAGACCCCTTCGTTCCCCCCCGCATCGATCAAGTCGTTGACTCCACGGCAGGCTCCGCCCTGCTCTGCTTTCTCGATTGCTACTCAGGCTATCACCAGATAGGCCTGAAGCTGGAAGACCAGATAAAGACCGCGTTCATCACGCCGTTCGGTGCCTTTTGTTACAACACAATGGCCTTCGGTCTGAAGAACGCAGGCGCAACCTATCAGAGGACGATTCAAGCATGTCTGGATCAATTGATCCCAGACATAGTAGAAGCCTACATCGACGACATCGTGGTCAAGATCATGAACCCCGAGGACATGATAGGGAATCTGACAAAGGTCTTCGAACGCCTGCGCGTATTCCGGTGGAAGCTCAACCCGGAAAAGTGTGTCTTCGGAGTACCCTCAGGTAAACTACTCGGCTTCATGGTCAGCAACCGCGGGATCGAGGCAAATCGCGAGAAGATCACGGCCATCACCAAGATGCTACCACCAACCTGTCAAAAGGATGTGCAGAAGCTTACTGGATGCATGGCAGCGCTCGGTCGTTTCATATCACGACTCGGCGTTCGCGGATTGCCGTTTTTCAAACTGCTCAAGAAGCAGGACAAGTTCGTGTGGGATGACGAGGCGAAGCAATCTTTCCAGGAACTCAAAGATTACCTGCAGAGTCCGCCCATCCTCGTCCCACCTCAACCAAGAGAACAGCTCTACCTCTACATCTCTGCTACTCCCCGAGTGGTTAGCACGGTACTAGTGGTCGAGCGTCCTGAAGAAGGACACGCATATGGAGTTCAGCGACCAGTCTACTTCGTCAGCGAGGTCCTGACCGTATCTAAGGTACGCTACCCCCATGTGCAGAAATTACTCTACGGAGTTCTCATCTCAGCAAGAAAGCTGAAACACTACTTCGAGGCCCATCCAATCTCGGTGGTGAGCGAAAATCCTTTAGGGGAAATCCTCCATAACCGAGACGCCAGCGGCCGAATCGTCAAGTGGTCAATAGAATTGGCTGCCCACCACATAACCTTCGTTCCACGTACTGCTATCAAGTCTCAGGTCTTGGCCGACTTCGTAGCAGACTGGACAGAAAACCAAGCTCCGGCTGACGACGAGGTAGTTGAGTACTGGGAGATGTACTTTGATGGCTCCCTCCAGATAAAAGGAGGCGGCGCAGGCGTACTCCTGATCTCTCCAAGTGGACAGGAATTAAAATACGTCCTTCAAATCATGTTCCCAGTATCCAACAACGCAGCCGAGTACGAAGCAGCCTTGCACGGTCTCCGCATTGCAGTATCTTTGGGTATCAAACGCCTGATGGTACGCGGGGACTCTGCCCTGGTCATAAACCAGGTAAACAAGGATTGGTCCAGGACCAACGAGAAGATGGACGCTTACTGCGAGGAAATCAGGAAGCTGGAAGGGAAATTCTATGGCTTAGAGTTCCATCACGTGGTGCGCGACCATAACAAGGCAGCAGATGAGCTCGCTAAGATGGGGTCCACCCGTGAAGGCGTCCCACCCGGAGTTTTCATACAAGATCTTGTCAAACCATCTATCAAGATAAACCCGGATGGCACTGTCGCGGAGCAACAAGTCGGAGAATCCCCGGAGTCAGCCACATTAGTGGTAGATGAAGCTTTGGACTGGAGGACCCAGATCATCGACTATCTTGACAGCGGCATATTGCCCGCAGAGGTCGCGGAAGACAAAGATCTAAACTCGCTCCACGAACAAATCGTGCGGCGCAGCAAAAGCTACGTCATCATCGGAGACAAGTTGTATCGTCGATCTGGAGCTTCCCAAATCCTCCAAAAGTGCGTAAGTCGCGCAGAGGGTATAGAGCTCTTGACAGACATACACAAAGGAATCTGTGGTAATCACGCCGGGGCTAGAACCATCGTTGGTAAAGCTTTCCGGTCTGGTTTCTACTGGCCGACTGCCGTAGCAGACTCAGAAAACATCGTGCGGCGCTGCAAAGGGTGTCAGTATTTTGCAAGGCAAATACACGCACCCGCACAACAGCTGCAAACCATACCAGCGTCCTGGCCCTTCGCTTGTTGGTGCTTGGATATGATTGGTCCGTTCAAGAAGGCTCCTGGTGGTTTTGACCATGTCCTTGTAGCTATTGACAAGTTCACCAAGTGGATTGAGGTGAAACCAGTCAGAAAGCACACGGCAGCCAAGACCATCGAGTTCTTCACCGACATCACCCACCGCTTCGGAGTCCCAAATCGTATCATCACAGATAATGGTACGAACTTCGTGGCGCAGGAGTTTAAAGACTGGTGCAGCGAGAGGAGCATCAAGCTATGCCCTGCATCCGTGGCGCACCCAAGGGCCAATGGCCAAGTCGAAAGAGCCAATGGCGAAATAATCAAGGCGCTCAGGGCCCGGATATTCAAGCAGCTGAAGCAACATGACGGACGATGGATCAAGGAGTTGCCAGCTGTAGTCTGGGGGCTGCGCACCCAGCCGAGTCGTGCCACGAAGCAAACCCCGTTCTTTCTGGTTTACGGCTCGGAAGCTATCCTACCAACGGACCTCGCATACGGCTCCCCCCGAGTGGAGTTCTATGACGAATACGACGCGCAAGTGGCGCGCATTGAAGACCTCGACAGCATCGAGGAAAAGAGATTGGCTGCCCAGATCCAAGCCGCGCGTTACGCTCAGGTCCTGCGACGTTATCACGATCGATCAGTTAAGCAGAGGTCCTTTGAAGCAGGCGACTTGGTTCTGAGGAGGAAGCAAGACACCAAGGGCGCGCACAAGCTTGCGTCCCCTTGGGAAGGGCCATACATCATCAAGTCAGTGAGTCGCCCAGGCTCATATCGCCTCATGACGGAAGACGGCGTAGACATCCCAAATCCATGGAACATCGAGCACTTACAGCGTTTCTACGCCTGATTCAGTTATGTATTTATCTTTTTTGTTTAGATTTGTTTTTCCGAGTGATTTTGGAGGGTATTCACCCCCAGTCACGACTCGGCAGATTTATAATGAGTTATCAATAAAGTTGATTTCATCTTTCATCTATTTCTACTACTCGAATTTCCTCTTTCGCGTCACGCACATAAAGTATGAGTGGAACAAACTTTAAATCGAGAGGGAAAGTACTCGCCAAGTCAAAGCTCTAAACGTACGACAAAGACTCTGCGGCATGAGACTGAGACCAACGAGGCTAATCTACTCCGTAACAGGTCAACCACTCAGAAATTAAGGCCAGCGCAGAAAGAAAGGGAGTAGTAGTCCCATAAAACTTATACACAATAGCAAAAGCTTAAACATTGTTCAACAGTACTACTTCTACCAAATACTACAAATATTCTATGTACATTAAACTGCAGGATCACCAACACCAGACGGGGCCGCTTCATCAGAGTCATCAACAACATCCTTGGACAGGACATTGGCGATAGGCTCGACCTCAAGGAGCAGTCTGCCCACGTCATCTTCGGAGGTGCCGGCAGCGTATCCGCGGCTGAGTGGCTCCAGGTCCGATGCCGGGAACAGAGACTTGAGCACCGCCAGGACATGACCACAGCTGGCCTGGCTGATGGAGCAGAGCTGTCGCCGGAAGAAGCGTGGAAGCGCCCGAACGCGGTCGAGGATAGAAGCCGAAGATGATGACGCCTCCGGCTCGATCTCCTCCGCCACCACTCGGATAGCGTCCTCCAGCGCGATCCTCTCGGTGCGCAGTGCCTCCGCCTCGCCTTGCAGCCGAGCCACCTTGGCAGTGAGCTCTGCGAATTGGGACATAATCCGATACCGATAATCTACAGAAAGTTAGATCTGGATAATATATTCACAGTCTGACAGAAAAACAAACAGGGAATAACATACCTCTGAGCTCGTGCATGGTCCTGGGCTTCGTTGAGTTTAGCCTGCTCCACCTCTCCGCGAAGATCGCGAGTGGTGCGTTGGGCTTCCTCCAACTCGGCCTGGTGTTGGGTCGCAGCAGCTTCGAGTTCAGCCACTCGGGCCGCCAAGGAGTCGGCCTTAGCGACTGCAGAAGAAAGTTCTTGAATAACCGAGGATTTTACCTCGGCATCAGCAGCTAAGTCCTGCAAAAGACAAGTCAGATGACAAAACAAATAGATGTACCACTCGGTACTTGATCTCAACAAGAAAAGTGGCTCAGGAAATACCTTGGCTATCTGGCCCATACGAAGATGGAGTGACATGAACTCCGCCAGAGGAGTCATGGGAGCACCACCACCCGAAGCGCCGACCACCGCAGAAGCAACTTCGACCGCCGCAGTCTGGGGCTCCTCCACTGCAGCAGTCTGTTCAACCACAGGAGCAGGCTGGGGGCTGCCTTGAGGAACTGGCGGTGGGGTCGGCGACGCTGGTGTAGGACTCGGTGGAGGCGGGGTTGGTGCTCGCAGCGACTCTGGTGGCGGACCCACAGGCTGATCGCTGAGAAGATCAGCCGAGTGGGTCGACACCTCTGGCATTTGGATTGACGGGATCTCTGTCTCAACGACCGACTGAGGCGCAGGACCCGCAAAGGGGATCTCAGACGGCGTGCTACAGGATAAAGCATATATGGATTAATCACAGAAAGACATAAAGGAAATCAAGAGATGACAATGATACTTACAGAGTAGATACGCGCATTCTCGGGCGCTTTCCTTTCCGAGTGGGGGAAGGAAGGTCCCTCGGACTTGCAGCACTCAGAGGTACTACTGCAAGGGGAGACTGCTCCGAGCTGATGATTGGGGGCGGGATTGACGACTCGGCACCGCCAGCTTCGTCTTCTTCCGAGTCAGACGACTCAGAAAGGAGGAGTTGGCGGCGGCTTGGCGCATCCCCAATCACGATGCCCGTTGAAATCTTCCGCTTCTTCGGGACAGGGGCAACCTTCCCACCACTCGGAGATAGCACGTCTGGAGAAGGAGAGGACGACAGAGTGATATCAGAATCATGCAGGTCACTCTCACTTCCTCCGACTGCTTCTTCAGCACCAACGGCTCTGCGCCGAGCCGGCTGATCCACTCCCTTCGGCGTCTCAGGCAAAGGAGGGAGGGATACAAAGGCAGCTCGACCCTGCAAAAGATGGGTTCAGTTCTTTACTGAGATGACACCCAATGGGTGGAATTGAAACACAAAATAGCAACAGACTGGTTAAATACCTCAGGACGTGGATTCGATAAGTTGAACGCCGGAGGACAATCAGTAGTCCTTAGGGAAGTCCCTGTCATGAAGAATTTGCCAAGCCGAGTTGCGGCTTGGACTTTGTCAACACGCTCGGGGGCTTCACGCGTGTTGTCCCCCTCGGCATAGTACTCATACGCTGGATGAGCCCGCTGCTTGAGGGGCTGAATCCGGCGCAGCACAAAGTTGGCTGCCACTCCGACGGCAGACAACCCTCTGTCCTTCAACTGGGCTATGAGACCCAGCAGTTCCCGAACCTCGTCCATCTCACTCTCCTTGGGAAGAGCAGTCCAGGACTGGGAGGGAATAGGACGTGAATCGATTTCTAGAGAGATGGCAGGCGAGTGGTTTCCTACGTAAAACCACTCGGTCTGCCACCCCTTGTTAGAGGTAAGGAAAGGGATGTCAAAATACTCCCGAGTTCGACCCTCGCGGAGTTGGAATCCGGCGCCTCCGACTACTCGCGGGCACTCGGTTCCGGGATAAGGTTTCAGCAGAAAAAGATGGAGAAAAAGATTGAAGTGAGGCTCTATCCCAAGATAGGCCTCACAGAGGTTGATGAAGATGGCGATGTGAAGAATGGAGTTGGGATTCAGTGCGCAGAGACTGATCCCATAGAAGTGCAGTAGCCCGCGGAGGAAAGAATGCGCGGGCACGCCAAAGCCGCACAGAACGAAGGACTCGAACACCACCAAATCAGAGGAGTTTGGGGTGGGGAAAGACTCACCGGAGGCTGCGTGCCACTCGGCGGTTTGCTGGTCAGGGAGGATGCCGTCGACGACGTGCTGCTCGAGGCGCCTGGTGGTGGTGATGGACTCCCTCCATTCGGCGGCGCGATCAACGGCGATTTCAACGGCGGCCTTGGCCTTGGCCGACCGGGCCCTTCCCGGCGACCTCTCCTTCCGCTTCGGGGCTTCCTTCCTCTTTGGCGCCATGGCGACGAGCGGGGGTTGAGGATTGAGGATGAAAGCTGCGGGAGTGGATCTAGGGTTTGCTCTTGCGCGCGGAGGAGAACTTGAGCGCTAGGAAGGCAAATGGCGAGTAAAGGAAGAAGATTGCGGCGGGGATGGCTTATAATGGAATGAACCGTTCCTCCCGCGCGCGGCGCGATGCGTGTCTCGGGAACTCAACCGACGCAGGCACGTCCCGTCGCTTTGAATTCAAAGGTGCGGTAAGGAGTCGCGATATCTCGCGATATTTTGCCTTCCGTAAAGCAACCGTTAGTTTCCTTAGGAAACAACGGACTTTACGGCATTAGTGGGCCTAAATGGGCTGAAATGTAGCACGACTTTTCGGTTCTGTTACGCTAACAAATTTGTGGGTTCCTGAGCTAGTGTTCAGGAGCAGAAACCACTCGGTCGTGAGGCTAAAATTAGTCGACGGCCAGACTTATTTTTGCAATTAATATTGCAACCTTGCAATTGATTTTAACGTAAGGCATGCGATACTATCGCTAAATTCGCTCAGAAGTCTGGGTCAAGTGCTGACAAGTATAAATCTTGCGAGAAGGTGGCTTACCATATGGTCAAGCTGGGTCGTGGGACACGACTCAGGAGTCACGCCGAGTTCAAAGAACTTGAGAACAGAATCCTTAGAAAGGGGAAACAAAAAATCCCCAGAAGGAGAAAATTATCTGAAATCCATGCCCAGAGGCATGGGGGCTGAAAAATTCAGTCAGAATTCACGGCTTTCAGAGTCTTGACACGATCGTGCCGAGTCGTATCAAGACTCGGGGGCTACACCCAATGGGTGCACCTGGAGGTGCACACCATTGATGGATTAAGTTCAAGAAGAGATTCATAATATTTTATTTTTGACCCTCGACCAGAATATTCTATTCTGCTCAAGGCTCGGGGGCTACACCCAATGGGTGCACCTGGAGGTGCACACCATTGAAGATCAAGATATAGATGGATAAAAGTTGAAGACCTTTTGCCAATTTCATACTAAAATTGCCCAAAGCCCGGGGGCTAAGTGTAATCACTTCGCTGTCGCGTCGTGAAAAAGAGCACTTCTTCTCCTCACTATGGCTATAATTGAAGAATTGTTTTCAGGAGCGTCTGATCATGCACTCAGATCTTCCTCGAAACCACTCAGATCTTCCTTATAACCACTCGGATCTTCTTCGAGATCACTCGGATGAGATCTTAAACAACTTGGGAGCACTCGGATCATGCAAGAAAAGACGGATCAATTACAGCCAACGATCGGTCAAGAAGTGCTCGGGGGCTACTGTGGGGGATATAGTACCCGGGTACCTCATGAGCAAGCCTGGCAGCCCACCAAAAGGGGGCGGCCCAGCTCACCGTTCTGGACCTGAAGACGTGCGGGACAAGTCGGCGCACGGAGGAAGGATCTGGAAGGAGAAGTTATAATCGGAATAGGAATTATTGTAAAGAAGGAAAGGATTCTTAGAGATAGGATCGGCTACAAACCGACTTGTAACCCTGCCCCCCGATATATAAGGCGGGCAGGGACCCCCACCAAAATAACTCAACCCATCGAAACTCACCACATCTCAACTCATAGCGAATCCCACGCAATACAACACCCCAAAACAGGACGTAGGGTATTACGTTGAGTCGACGGCCTGAACCTGTATAAACCCCGTGTCTGTCCATCCTAACCATCTTGCTTCCGATCTTTGCGATCTTCCCTGCATTACAAATCACTTCCGTGGGCTACCCCGTGGAAGACTGCCGGAGATAATATCACCGACACTGAGATTACCCGATTAATAGATGCAAAGTTTATTAGACAATGCCAATATGCAGAATGGACTTCTAACATCGTTCCTGTGTATAAGAAAAATGGAAAACTTCGGGTTTGTATTGATTTTAGGGACCTTAACAAAGCGACTCCGATGGATGGATATCCGATGCCGATCGCTGATTTATAGGTTGATGCGGCTGCAGGCCATAAAGTCATTAGTTTCATGGATGTTAATGCTGGATATAATCAGATTCTAATGGTTATTGAGGATATTCATAAAACTGCTTTCCGGTGTCCTGGGCACATCAGACTTTATGAATGGGTTGTCATGACCTTTGGGCTTAAAATGCTAGTGCGACATACCAAAGGGCCATGAATTATATTTTTCATGAAATCATTAAAAAATTGTTGAAATTTATATTGATGATGTAGTGATAAAATCGGAGAGTTATGAAAAACATTTATCCGATTTGCGTCAAACGTTGGAGTGCATAAGGAAACATGGCCTCAAAATGAATCCCCTCAAATGTGCTTTTGGTGTTTCAGCTGGACAATTTTTGGGATTTATAGTTCATGAAATAGAAATTGAAATCAGTCAGAAAAGTATTAGTTCAATAAACAAGGTCGTTGCTCCAGGAAACAAGAAATAATTTCAATCTTTGATTGGCAAGATCAATTTTATTAGAAGATTTATATCTAATCTTTCTGGCAAGATTCAGCCGTTCACTCCTTTGTTGAAATTAAAAGCCGATCTGGAGTTTGTTTGGGGAAAAGAGCAAGACGAAGCTTTGGATAGGATTAAGAAATATCTAACATCTCCTCCGATTTTAGTTCCTACTCAGAAAGGTAAGCCGTTCAAATTATATTTATCGGCTGGTGATACTGCCATCGGATCAGCTTTGATACAGGAGTTTGAAGGAAAAGAGCGGGTTGTGTATTTTGCTAGTATAAGGCTTTTAGATGCCGAAACAAGATATTCTCCAGTTGAGAAATTATGCTTATGTCTATATTTTTCTTGCACAAAATTAAGACATTATTTATTATCGGCTGAATGTATTGTTGTTAGTAAGGATGATGTGGTCCGATATATGCTATCTTTGCCGATTTTGAATGAAAGAATCAGAAAATAGATTCTAGGTCTTTCAGAGTTTGATTTATGATATGAATCTGCTAAAGCTATCAAGGGTCAAGTGTTGGCTGATTTTGTTGCTCAACATTGTGGATCAGACATGGCTATGATAGAACCTGTTCCTTGGACTTTGTTCTTCGATGGATCTTCATGTGGAGTCGGATCGGGTATCGTTGTTGTTCTTATTTCGCCTCGGGGGGGGGGGGGGGGGGGGGGGCAACATTCGATTTCGCTTTACCGATTGAGAAAACTGGCACCAATAAGCAAGCAGAGTATAGAGCCGTTCTCAAAGGTTTGCAATTATTGTGAGAAATCAAGGCTGATGCCGTAGAAATATTTGGAGATTCAATGCTGGTTGTGAAGCAATTAACTACAGAATATGAATGCAATGATGATATCCTTTTGGGTTATCATGAAGAATGTCTCCGATTGTTTAAAGAGTTCAAGGGAGTGAAAATCGAACACATCCCTAAACTCCATAATCATGAAACTAATCGATTAGCTCAAAGTGCGTTAGGGTATCGACCGATTCAAGAGGTAATGGAATCGGACTTAACTGATGACGATTGGAGACAAGAAATTTTTGAATATCTAAAAGATCCATCTAAAAAGACAGAAAGACGAATAAGGCTTCAAGCGATTAAATATGTGTTAATGGAGGATAAATTATATTATCGTAATCTTGATGGTATATTACTTAGGTGTATTGGTCCTGAGGAAGCTAAAGTATTGATGGGAGAAATTCATGAAGGCGTTTGTGGAGCTCATCAATCAACTTTTAAAATGAAATGGGTGATTTGTCAAAATGGATATTTTTGGCCAACTATACTCAAAGATTGTTTCCGATATTATAAGGGGTGCCAAGATTGTCAGAAATTTGACAATGTTCAGAGAGCTCCGACTTCGGCTATGAATCCGATTATTAAGCCATGGCCTTTCAGAGGGTGGGGAATTGATTTAGTTGGGCAGATAAATCCACCATCTAGCAAGAATCATAAATCTATAGTGGTGGCGACTGATTATTTCATTAAGTGGGTTGAAGCCATTCCTTTAAAGATTGTGACATCGAATGATATGGTCGAATTTGTGAAGGAGCATATAATTTACCGATTTGGTATCCCTCAGACTATTACAACTGATCAGGGTACTATGTTCATTTCTGGAGAATTTGAGGAATTTGCTTCTAGCATGGGCATTAAGCTTTTGAATTCGTCTCCTTATTATGCCCAGGCTAACGGTCAGGCTGAGTCTTCAAACAAGGGAATAATCAAATTGATTAAAAGGAAGATTGAAGAAAATCCTTAAAAATGCATACTACTCTAAGTGAATCATTGTGGGCATATCGAATGGCCTGTCATGGTGCCACTAAGTTATCTCCCTATCAATTGGTATTTGGTCATGACGCTGTATTGCCTTGGGAAATTAGGACTGGATCTAGACGTATTGAGTTATAAGATGATTTGGCAGTTGATAATTATGCTCTTTTAATGAAAAAAAATTAGAAGATTTGGCCTATCATCGATTAAGGGCTTTAAGTAATATTGAGAAAGACAGAGCTCGTGTGGCTCGGTGGTACGATAAAAAGGTTGAAGTTAAGAATTTCATTGAAGGAGATCTCGTTTGGAAATTAATTTTACAAATCAGATCAAAAGATTCTAAATTCGAAAAGTGGTCGCCAACATGGGAAGGACCATACTGGATTCATTGTTGTGTATCAGGCAATGCTTACATCTTAGAAACACTTGAAGGAGAAGTATTTGCAAGAGCTTTGAACGGGAAATACTTGAAGAAGTATTATCCAAGTATTTGGGTAGATTCGTAAGACAATTACAAATTGAAGATGGCTCCGGACAGATGCGAGGATAAGCGGATCGGACATTTGGCCATTTCGAGTACTTTAATCCGATTTTCGTATAAATCGGAAGATGTATGACCGATACGATACATATTGTCGAGAGCAAGAAATTAAGAAAGACGTTACATATACAGCAAGCAAGAGTATCGGTTACAAAAGTTCACAATTATATCAAAGAGGGATCACGAGTCGTTTACAAGAGAGATCGAATTGCGTCTAATGCTCGTTGGCGAATATGATCAACATCATCTACAACATGCTGATACTCTTCAATGGAGCCTTGGATCGGAGGAATATTCTTGCGGAGCTTGAGAGCATCGGAAGCCTGAAACTTGAGAGTTTTGTTGAGTTCCTCGATTTCAATCGGAAGTTGTTGAAGCTTGTTTTCTTCTTCTTCGAGTTCTTTGATGACCGATTGTAGCTCTTTGGTTAGCTCAACTTTGCGAACTTCCAAATGATCTACTCTTGATAATATTGATGGGCGATTCGTTTCAAGAAATCTGATTATATCCTTGGCCGTGTTGGCCAAATCCCTCTTCTCCTCTGCTGCCTTGATCAGAGACTCCCGATTCTGATGATCAGATATTCTTTCTTGTGCTTCGGCAAACCTGATCTGATGGGCTTCAATGTAGGCTACGGGAACGATAGTGGCTTGAACTTCACGAGAAAGATAAGGCTTCAACTGGTGTAAGATTGACTGAATCGGTGCAGCATCTTGGACCAATACAGAGGTGTCTTGTTCCATTAAAACCTGTAAGTCCGATAGCTTATTTTTGACATCATCAGGAAGCGTATGGATGGCAGCACCGGGCGGTTGGATTGTAATCACCGATGAACTTTCTTTCTCAACTGATTGAACTTCTTCATCATCAAGAAGACTTTGATTGGGAAGTCAAAGAAGCTGTTATCGATGATGTCCTGTGCCTGGAAATATTTTTAGATTAATAAAGAATCAAACAAAGAGATGACATTAATCATGTTTGAGTTAGTTACCTATTTTAGATTTATCTCGTCAAATCGGTTGGGTTGCTGTAATAACGAAATCGGAATTTGCTCTGATTGAGGTTGTTCTTCGACAACTTTGGAAAGGTCTGCCGATTCATGTTGAAACAAGAAGTGTTATGACGTTTTTGGTTTAAATTAATCCATTCAAGCGAAAGAAGACTACCTGAATTGGTGGTGGATTAATGACTTCCTGATTTGATAGTCCGATTTCTGGTTGACGGGTCTCCTCCCTTATTTGTTGAGGCTGGACGATTTCTTTCTTAGTAGAGGAAATCGGAGGATTTTGAGTTGAAATTCCTGAAGCATATTATGGTTAGAATCGGATATTCAGTTATGAGTTGTGGAAAAACATCGGTTTTTACTGATTGGAATATTTGAGGCAGATGAGGCTAGGGAATCTTGACATGGAGGTGCCTGAGGAGGATTGTTTCCTGCAATTTCTTCGGCGTCTTGCTCTGCATAATGTATCAGGATCAGTTAAAGAGAATAAAAAAGAAATCAGAAATGGAAGATCGGTACCTAGTATTGATAATAATTGGGGAACTGTTTCTTGGATCGCATCGGCAAGCATGGTGGCTGCTGTTGAGACGTCAACCATTACAACCTTGGTTTTCTTTGAGGTTTTCTTTGTGGTAGTGCCGATTCTACGTTTTACCGATTTGCCTTTATAAAGATCATCAACCGATGGAGCATTGTAGCCAATATGAGGACTGTCTGTTGGAGGAGCGTAATGAATCGGCCGTCCACTTTTGCTTGCGGTTGAAGGAATGATCTCGTTTTCCTGTATGTAAAAGAATAGGGTTAAGAGAAAATATTGGCGAAAATAATAAAGGGTGGAAAGGATTGAGTTAAGATTTGTTGGTTACCTTCGGATCAACGGTAAAGTCTGGATCGAGCATCTGGCAATATAATGAAGCACGCTTGCAGAAGAGGTGTTGTGACCATTCGGTCTACCAAGCTTTGAAAGATGGTGTAACCATAGAGGTAATACCTGCTAACTTCCAAGTGTTCAGATCGGACATATCCAAATCGGGGACTCGGTCCAAAAGACGACAGAAAGCCAGGACATTTTCAACTGAGTCTCAATACTTGATCAAATCGGCAAAGAATAGCTTGACTGGAGCGTGAACGAAACCTAGTTGCCTTGCCACCACTGAGGGGTAATAAAATTCATAAGCATGTTCATCACCAGCAACGGGGAGTATGTTAGGACGGATTATCTCTTTGAGGGTGGACTTCATACTCTCATCTGTTAGCATCAAATCAAGTTGGAAAGAAGAACGATTCTCATATTCATTATTTGGGTCTTCATAAAGAAACCAGATCAGAGCTAATTTACTAAGACCGTTGTAGAACCATTTGAAGTAGACAGCTAACCGATCTGGAGAAAATCGGTCGCCTTCGAAAGTTGCAGCGGCTTCTCCAAAGGATGTGCATCTAAGGAATATGATTTTGGATCCTTCCGCTTGGTCCGATGGAAATCCTTGCTTGGAAAGATCGATTTTGCAAGCTCATTGCATATGCAAATTCAGCCATAAGTTTAAGAACCACCAAGGACCTCCAAAACAGGAAATTGGTTCTCCTTTCTTCAAATGAACCGATACTTCATGTAATAAGCGATAAACTGATCCAAGAAGATACTTTCCTAATGGGAAATGGTTTCCCGATGCTAGGTATTCTGCTAGTTTCTGATATTTAACACAAGGAGCAAAGGATTTTCCACAGAACACAAATTTTTCTAGCCACATGAGAAGGAAGGCAAAATATTCTGTATGATCGATAGCACCTTTGTTCTTGGAATAAGCAGTGATGTAATCTTTCCAAGCCCTTCTTGATACCTTGATCTTATGGGTGGCTTTGCCAAGGCTATCTAATCGGACCGATGAAGTGAAGTTAAGACCTGTCAACATGACTACATCAAGCAAAGATGGCGTCATCAGTCTGTGGCCAAACATGAAGACATTCAGAGCATCAGACCAAAAATGAGAAGCAGCCATTAAGAGAGGCTCATTTTTCTTGATGTCTGATATGGATAAAGTGAGACATTGACCGATTGTGTAAGTATCCCAATCGGTGTGCTTGCTGCTCATACGAACATACCAATTTTTCCATCCTGCAATCACGGTCGAACAAGATCGGAAAGTATCTTTCCATGCAGAGGGGGGATCTGACAGACACTTGAAAGGAAGACGATTGGTTTCCAGGTTGATAAAATCGGTGGGATCTTCACTACCAATCGGACCTAAGATTAAAAGGCCTAGGGATTCTGGGATTGGAATAGTGATCTCATTTCCAGGCTTCTACAAAGCAAAGGAAAAATAAAAACAAACGGGTTTAGATCTACAGAATCCATGGCTGCCTCGAAAGGACGAAGAACAATAAAAATGGGGTTAAGATTAAAAACGTTTTTACCTGAGGAGGAGATGAGCTGGAAGCCATTTTGATCCGCGACGGAGCTAGGACTTGAAAAAGCTTGAAGTAGTAAATCCTGAGAGTCAGCTGGAAAGATTCGTCGGGAAAGTTCGCCGGAGGAGTGCTTGCTAGGAAAGAGAAATAACGGCGGAAGATGACAGGCGATAGGATGAAGACGGCGGCCAAGGAGAGGCTTTACATTTATAGTCTTGCCCTGGGGGTAGACGAGGAATTTCGCGTGGTGAAAAAATCAGGGTTTCCCTCTGGATGGCAGAAGATCAAAACGGCGGGAATTTCGTGACAATATGTGTATCTTATCCCGAAACTGGGTGGCATGTTGTTGACGACAATTATAACCTAGTATTGACAGTCAACATTTCGGTAAAATGAGGATGATCATACCATGTTCCATACATAAATGTGTTTTTACTAATCAATTCCACAAGTTTTGGATGAGTTGTGATTGCAGGATGAAACAGGTGAAACAAGGGCCAAACCTAGCACAGAGCCTGGCTGGCCGGCCTAGCCCAGGCCGACCAGCCTTCCCTGGCCAGGTCTGGCCACGCCACTGATCCACAAGCTCGTGCAAATATCCTAGATAATCAAGAGACGTGCAATCAATGTCGGTTTGATCCAAGGACCCGAAAGGCCTAAGCTATGCTTGCATGGATTGAAGGGCCCACCAACCTTGGATTCTCGGACAGCTTTGATCCAAAGCAACCGTTACCGACCTCAGGGGCCAATCCAGAGCGTCCCTGGAGAAGGCGGTGCCACGGGGCAGCCAGACCAAGCCGATCGGCCTGGCCTAGGCTGGCCGGCCTCCCCCTTTGGCCGCCACGTGGCCCCCTCTGCGTGAAGCTTAAGCAAGTGCTTAGCTTGCTAATGACGCCGAGCTTCGCCCCTAGAGACTATAAAAGGAGAGCTCATTGTTGGTGGTCGTTACAATACGATTTCACCATATTTCAAACTCATCTTGCTCACAATAAAGTGAAATTGGTTATTTCTAATGAGTTCCACAAGTTTTGTATAATTTGTGAGTGCAGGAGCAACCAAGCAAAAGAGGAGCCACTTTGGGCACAAGGCCAGGCCGGCCGGCCTAGCATAGGCCGACCGGCCCCCTTTTGTGGCCCCTTGCCACGTCTTTGGTCCAGAAGATCACAAACACAACACCAATGATCCTGAGACGTGCGATCAACATCGGTTTGATCCAAGGATCCGAAAGGCCTAAGCTACACTTGCATGGATTGAAGGGCCCACCAACCTTGGATTCTCAGACAGCTTTGATCCAAAGCAACCGTTACCGACCTCAAGGATCAATCCAGAGCGTCCCTGAAGAAGGCGGTGCCACGGGACAGCCAGACCAGGCCGATCGGCCTGGCCTAGGCCGGCCGGCCTCCCCCTGAGGCCGCCACGTGCCCCCCTTCGCGTGGCATTAAGCACAAGCTTAGCTTAAGCTTGACACCGTCAACCGCCTCTAAAGACTGTAAAAGGGACCTCCTTCCACCTTGAGAAGACACCATCCAAAGGAGAGAAGAGTAGCTTAGTGATTTTGCTCTCATCTTTAGAGTTAGAGTAGGGAGAGAGTGGGCGAGTTGCTCAGGTGACAGCCGAGCTTTGTAGAGAGAGTCCGGGATTTCTTCCTCGGTCTTGTCTCAACATTTCCGCCCCCGAGGAATATATTCAATAGTTACCTTCAGTAAGTCCTCGGTCTTTTGCCTTTAGTATCTCGCTAGTTTACAACTTACATTTCAGCAAGTTATCTTATTTATTTGATCTGTGGGTACCTGAGTTTACGCGAGTGACAGTGACTCTTGTTTAGGGTTTCCTCTATAGCCCTTCGCATTGGGTGGAGGTTAGTGGCTGAAAGCTTAGTCGTGGTGCCTGTGCTGGCTAGCCACCTCAGGTTGTGTTGCACCCCACGGAACTGCAGCGGTAGGCGGCAGGTGGTGACAGTCCTGTCCGTCCTTTGTACTCCACCACGTTCTGGTGTACTCAAAACAGTAGTGCTGAGCCCGGAAGAACCCCTCTCTCATCCCGTTCTGAGTTCTTCCCGTTCTAGCCGTCGAAGCAGATCAGATTAGATATAGATAGTTTGTCTGGGGTAGCGAGTAGCTAACTAAAGTCAAGCTCTCTACCCGCTTACCTTGTGCTCCCTGGTGGGTCCGGTTAGAAAAGTTCTAGGCTAGTCGCATCTACCGTTCATTGGATTCGATATCCAGGTTCTTACTCCCCTGGTGAAAGGCTACATCGTACTCCGTGCGCTTGCGGATTTAGTTAGGCTAAGGAGTGCCAACACTCATCCACCTTGGGAGATACACACCACACTTCTCAAGTTCATACTTGAAGGGAGCTCTTGTATCTTTTCTATTTCTTAGATTAGAATCAGAGTTGGGAGTAGAGTCGAGTCGAGCTTAGCTCGGATCTTCGAAATCTTTGAAGTTCTAGTAAAGCTCTTGTATCCTTATGCCCTGTCTCTAAGATCTTGAAGCTTAGGGTTGAGCTGATTATATATCAGTAAGGCGATGAGTCACTTGGAGCCACGTGGGAGCGGTTCATAAAATTGGCCAACTCAGGGCCACCGCATAACATTCCAGAGGAAATGCTTATGCAGCATTTTGTTGGTGGATTGAAGCCGAAAAGTGCGCAGTTCTTGAACATCACTTCCGTAGGGTCAGTGCTATACAGGACAGTGGATGAGGTACGAGAGATCTTGGAAAAGGTTCTCAACTCCACCGAGTACACTGGCGTTTTCGATGACCCACCAACACCACCAACACCACCAACAACCCCCACAGACAAACAACCACTCCTCGCCCTCACATTCGTTCCGCCTCCTCCGATCATAGAGGAAGTGCTCGAACACAAGTCCTTAGACCAAGAAACTATTCTTGACGATCTGCCGCACTTCATTCCCGAGCTCTTTACAGAAGAAGAGTACTTGGAGATCGGTAATACGTCACGTATGCCTATGGAACAAGTGTGCGCAAGTTCAAGGTCTAAGGCGTTCATTCCAGAAGCCGTGCCACAGATCGACGGTTTATCTGCGACCATGAGCAAGGAATGGATGGAGGAAATTGAAAGTTGCGAAGACATCATCCGAACCACCCGCAACTTCGGAGTACTCCATTGCGCTATTGAGGGAACTGACACTCAGGAAGTTGCCTATGACCCGAAGGTCGGGAGTAATATTATATCAAGTGCATTCGCAGCACGAGTGCAACCAGACGAACCCGGTCTTTCTCCCGTAAGTACCTCAAGTGGATCGATGGCCAAATGATGGAATGTAAAGGAATCATCCGTGTTGTGCCCATACACATGGGACGCAACAGGATTTTCCTATACTTCCACATTTTTGATGTTCCTAGAGGTGACAGCTTCTTCCCGATTGGACAGCCAATAGAGCACCTTGCCAACCCGAACCACGATCGAGCAACGATACAGTTTAAAGTTGGTACAGATATCATCCCGGTCAGTCTTGTGCGAGCGGTTAACACGATCGCAGAGGCTCGATCCGAGACAGATCCAGTGGAAGAAGCAGTTAGCTCGGCTCAAGCAGAGCAAGCTCAGTCATCACAGGCTGAAGATGCTAACCATTTCATCCAAGAGGCAGAAACGGACGGCTTTATGAAACTCAACGAGGAAGAAAAGCCACAACACCCCCCTCCTGAGTTGAAGCCGCTGCCTCCTAGACTCAGATACGCTTTCCTCCACAACGATAGATGCTCGCCAGTTGTCATTAGTGACAAACTGACAGAGAATGAGACTCGGCAGCTTCTCACAGTCCTAGAGAAACACCGGTCTGTCTTCGGGTATTCTCTACATGACTTGAAGGGGATCAACCCCAGTTTATGCACCCATCGCATACCTATGGAGCCGGACCATACGCCGTCTAGAGAACATCAAAGACGGTTGAATGATGCAATGAGGGAGGTAGTCAAGAAAGAAGTGTTGAAGCTTCTGCACGCGGGTATAATCTATCCTGTGCAAGACAGTGAATGGGTCAGCCCAGTTCAAGTTGTGCCAAAGAAGGGTGGAATGACAGTTATCCAGAACGAGAAGAACGAGCTTATTCCTCAGAGGACCGTTACTGGATGGAGGATGTGTATCGATTACAGGAAGCTCAACACAGCAACCCGTAAAGATCACTTTCCTCTCCCCTTCATTGACGAGATGCTTGAGCGGTTGGCAAACCACTCATTTTTCTACTTCCTTGACGGGTACTCTAGTTATCACCAAATTCCTATCTACCCCGATGACCAGAGCAAGACTACCTTCACCTGCCCATACGGAACATTCGCCTTTTGGCGGATGTCTTTCGGCCTATACAACGCACCTGCTTCATTCCAGCGGTGTATGATGGCGATATTCTCTGACTTGATCGAAAAGACCATGGAAGTATTCTTGGATGATTTTACCGTCTATGGTAAAACCTTCGACAACTGTCTCGAGAACTTGGAAAGGGTCCTCGAGAGGTGCGAAGAGCATCACCTCATCTTAAATTGGGAGAAGTGCCACTTCATGGTCAGATAAGGAATTGTGCTAGGACACAAAGTGTCAGAAAGAGGAATAGAAGTTGACAAGGCAAAAATAGAAGTTATCGAGCAACTACCACCCCCGACGAATGTCAAGGGTGTGCGAAGTTTTCTGGGCCATGCTGGCTTCTACCGAAGATTCATCAAAGATTTCTCTCGGGTAGCCAGACCTCTTACAAGCCTTCTGGCTAAAGAAGTACCCTTCAACTTCGACGATGATTGCCTTCTCGCCTTCTACACCCTCAAGAAGGCACTTATCTCAGCTCCCATCATACAACCACCCGACTGGAATCTTCCATTCGAGATAATGTGCGACGCTAGCGACTATGCAGTCGGCGCAGTGCTCGGTCAATGCAAGGATAAACAACATTACGCCATATCTTATGCAAGCAAGACATTGACTGGAGCTCAGTTGAACTACGCAACAACGGAGAAGGAACTCCTGGCAGTGGTGTTTGCCATGGATAAGTTCAGATCTTACTTGGTTGGTACTAAGGTGATAGTATACACAGACCATGCTGCACTGAAGTACCTCTTGACCAAGAAAGATGCTAAGCCACAACTCATCCATTGGATTCTGCTCCTTCAAGAGTTTGATTTAGAAATACGAGACAAGAAGGGGACAGATAATTGTGTGGCCGATCATCTCTCAAGAATGCAAGTTCAAGGGTCGGACCTTCCGATCAATGATTATCTCAGAGATAATACTCTCCTCAAGGTCACCACATCCAGTCCATGGTATGCAAATTTGGTAAATTTCATGGTGACTGGGTATGTGCCTCCAGGAGAAGACAAGAAGAAACTGATCTACCTCAGCAGATTTCACTTATGGGATGACCCCTATCTGTTCAAGGTTTGTGCTGATGGATTACTCCGACGATGCATCCCTCACGAGGAAACACACAAGATCCTTGATCGCTACCACTCATCATCGTACGAAGGACACTACAGAATTTTCCGAACCCTTGCAAAGGTCTGGCAAAGTGGATTCTTCTGGCCGACTATGTGTGGAGACGCTAAGGAATTCGTACGGAGATGTGCCAGGTGTCAGAAACACGGGAATATCAACGCCCGTGATGCTATGCCACTGCAAAATAACCTCCAATTGGAGATTTTCCATGTGTGGGGAATAGACTTTATGGGTCCTTTCCCTACACCCGAGCAGTGCGAATATAGCTTGGTGGTAGTTGACTATGTTTCCAAATGGGTGGAGGCACTTCCTTGCACAACAGCCGACTCAAAGAATTCAAGAAAGATGTTCGAACAAGTCATCTTTCCCCGTTTTGGAGTACCCCGAGTCGTGATCAGTGATGGAGGATCACACTTCATCGACAAGACGTTCCGGAAGTGCCTAAGCGACTTAGGAGTAATCCGTCGAGTGGCTACACCTTATCACCCCCAGACCAGCGGGCAAGCAGAAACATCAAACAAACAAATCAAGAACATTCTGCAAAAGACGGTCAGTGCAATGGGAACAGGGTGGAAGCGAAAGCTACCGGAGGCACTATGGGCATATAGAACAACATTCAAGACACCGATAGGGATGACTCCCTACCAACTAGTATACGGCAAGACATGCCGCTTACCAGTTGAGCTCGAATTCAAATCCCATTGGGCGATCAAGAGGTGGAATATGGATCTCCAGACAGCCGGACTCAAAAGAAGAATGCAATTGGCTGAACTAGATGAATGGAGGGAGAAGGCCTACCACAACGCCAAGCTTTATAAAGAAAGAACAAAGAGATGGCACGACAAGCGCATCAAGATCAAGCATTACAAAGCGGGAGATCAGGTATTGCTCTTTAACTCCCGTATTCGTTTGTTTGGTCATGGTAAGCTTAGAAGTAAGTGGGAAGGTCCTTTTAAAGTCTTAGATGCCGCCGATCATGGCATGATAACCCTCCAGGATAATGACGGAAATACTTTCAAGGCCAATGGCCAGAGATTGAAAATATTTCTCGAATTCGAAATGCCGGAGCTCAAAGAGATGGACGTCTATGAGCTCACCGAGTTACCCAGTCCAGGTCCGGGCGGGACCTAAAAATGACCCTTATCTAGGATAGTTCCCCTTTCCTATTTTCTTTTCCTTTTCTTTAAACTTTTTCTAGTCAAATCCAAAGAATTTTCTGGAAGAAGAAAGAGGGGACTTAGCGCGAAAAATTTCAGGAGCACCCGGGACAGGGCCAGGCCGGCCGGCCTCCTTTAGGCCGATCGGCCTAGCCCGGGCTCGTCCCGGGACGCTCCTCGTTTGAATAGTTCTCCCTGTTATCCCTTCCGAGAATCCATGGAGTTTTGGGTGAGGAGCGTCGTTTTAAAACAAAAGGCTCCCCACTCTTCTTCTCTCTCAGAACTCTCGAGCCTCCCTTCTCCAGAAACAACTCAACTTCGAGATTCCCATCCATGGCCTCCCAATCCAGCCACCAAGACTCAAACTCGGTTTCCCGGAGTAGCCTATCCCCATCCAAATCCTCCAAAGAGATGCCGAGCTCCTCCAATGCCAGCAGCGTCAGGATCATTGAGAGGGCGGCGTTCGTCGAAGCCGTGATCGCGAAGCCGGAGGCACGTCTGCCACCTGCCCAGGCCGATCGGCCTATGGCAGGCCGGCCGGCCTCCCCTCGCCGCTATTTTGGCTCCCCTTCGGGCAGAGCCTCCCTCCTTAATCCCAAGGAGGAAGGCACTGGGAGTTCGCAGCCGAAGACGCCCCGAAGGCCAACTACGGGACTTTTGACCCTGAAGAAGGCCATCGGGAAGCGCCTCGTCGCCTCCCCGTCCAAGAAGGAGATCGTGCCACTCTTCATCTCTACCTCACCGGAGTACTCGCCGCAGTACACCTCGCGGAGTCCTAGCCCTCCACATCGGAGCGGCCCGGGCATTGGGAAGGTGCTCTTCTCAGCCCCTATGAAGCCCGATGAAGGGAGGAAGCGCTTCATGATGCCCCCTCCGATCCAAGGACCTCCCGGGCAGATGGAGTGGTTCGATGAGGAGGAGGAGGAGGACGTGGAGGAATTGAGGAGGAAGCTCGCCGCGCTGCAGCTCAAGGTCAATAACATGGACGAGCGCGTGGCAGAGGCGATGATCGGGCAGATGGAGGCCGATGACAAGATCGAGGTCCTCCGTAAGGCAATGGCCTCTAAGGTCAAGCGCCTTGCGAAGACCACCGGCAATGAACATCTCTATCGCCCGAAGGAGGAGTAGATCGGCTAGATTAGTTTAGTTTTGGGTGCTTAGTTTAATTTTGGTTTGATTTATTTCTTTCCAAATTTCCCTTGTATGCAGCACCCCCATATTTGCTTCCCTTGAATTGAATAAAATAAATTTGTTTGAAAGAAGTAACTCTTATAAAAAAATGGTTGGTGCACACTTGTGTGCCAACCAAACCCTCGGACTAAAATTCTGGTAAAGCACGAAGAAACTAAGATGCACAGAAGGTCTTCTGGCCTCCGGACGAAGTGGGACGCAACCTGGCACTATGCCAGGCCGGCCGGCCTAGGCCAGGCCGGCCGGCCTCCTGCTGCTGCACTTCGAGGAGATCCCATGCCCGCTGCATAATCCCGCGAATCACATACGCGAGGAACCTGAACCGGGGCACCTGGCAACAAAGCCACTGGGCCGATCGGCTTGGGCGTGTGGCCAACTCCGCCGGCTCAACTCTAGGACACGGTTTGCAATCCCTACCTTTGATCCTTGCATGATTTTGATTCATATGAAATTCCTGGCTAGATAATTTTAAAACTTGATCAAAATTCATGAAAGTGAACCCCTTTGAATGATATCTTGGATGTACCTGTGATATTTCTTGAGAAATTATTTCATTGCCTTGGAACTTTTATAGGAAGCCTGATTCTTGTTAATTGATTCTTATGATATGATGATTTGAGGAGTTGAACCTTCCGATTCGAGGTTTTGGATATTGTTTTTTTGAAAATAAAACTTAAGGCTATCCTTGTTATCATCAACTTGAAATGTCCTATCCAAAGCCATATAACAAATTCAAGTTGAAGTTTCCACATAGCTACCTTCTAAATTTTGAGCTTGCTCGAATTACCTGCCTTCATGTTCATGCTACCTTGTTCATCATGGCCATCCACGTACACGTGCATCAATAAAGTCCAAGTTGTCAAAGCTCTTCATCCCCCTGAAAAAAAGAGAAGAAGAAAATGAAGAAGGGAATGATACACTCCTTATCTTCTGTAAAAAAAAAGAGAAAGAGAAGGGGAAAGATGAAAGATGCTAGAATGAGGACTCAAGCACCAAAATACACATGCAGTTGGCCAAGATTTATGAGTGGTATGACTGAATAAGACAAGCTTTTCGATCTTGCAAAATAAATAAAGAAGAGTGAGCAACACCGATCCCAAAAAGCTCCACCTTATAACATAGAAATAGGAGAGGCTTGATTCTAAGCCAAGGTGAGGATCCAAACACTATGAGTGATCGAGAGATGTTGAGAAATAACAAGGGTTGAAGGACCGAAACGGCGACCAGAGAGGGAGGGAGTGAATGGGAGCCGATAAAAAATCTTTTCAACCGATCCGGCTATTCTCCCAAACCAACTCCGAAACCTTTGAGAGCAATCTTGCCAAGATCACGTAGCCACTGTCAAGCTACTGACCCTAGGAACAAGAAACAAGCAGCGGAACTCGAATCAATCGAAACAAACACCAAAACGACCCGAAACACGACTCGATCCAACACACCCAGGGGAGGGCGGTTAAACCGGGTCAGGGGGGCGGTTAAACCGCCCAGGCCTAGGTGGCTTGGGAAAAAGTCAAACCAAAAGTGGATCTCCCAAACCGCTTGAGCTCTTGAGGCGAGATTTTGGTCAGATGATCTAGACCTCCAGTGGAGTGTTTTCCCAGAAGATCTCGGCCTCTAACTCAGTACAACTCCTGGAATCGCAGATCTCGCGAAGAACACCATGACCTCGAGTTCATCCCGAAAATCTCAAATCCAGAGCGATTCTCGGCGTTTGGGGGCAAAGGATCACCAGCAAAAGAGGCACAAGGCACTCATACGTGAATCCCCCAAAGAAATCCGAGAGAAAACGCCCTAGAAAGAGAAGAACGGAAATCCCCCAAAAATAGCTCCGAAAATACCCACGGAAATAGAAAAAGAAAAGGGAGCTCGGGAAATCAAATCATGGCACAAAGATGAGCAGCACAAACTCCATCACATAACCATGAATTCACCTATACAAACTAGGAATGATTCGAAGTAGTTCTAGGTGGAGGGGATGAAGGGGAAACTAGTCCAAAGGAGAAAAACAAACAGAACTAAAGAGATAATTAGAGAGATAGCAGCCACCAGCCCTGGGAGGGGCTATTAGTAGTCCAAGTGATGGTGCTCTAAAGACTAAACTACCCCTAAGTGATACATACCCCTCAGGGGCAAATTTAACATTTGGTCTTCAGATATTTTCCGGCTCGGGCACCTTCCACTGCAAGCTAGCTTCCCTCCGACGCAAGCCTTGCAGTCACGCCGCGTGTCCTCCGGATCGAAGCTCCTCGACGCCGTTCTTGGGCCGGCCCAGGGGGAGGCGGTTTAACCGCCCCTGGGGGGCGGTTAAACCGCCCCTGGCAGCCACTCTGGCCCAGCCGCCCAAATTCGCCTCGTCGAGTCCTCGGTCCTTGATTTTGAGGCCCAAACCAAGGGAAACCGTCCACCGATGATTTTGTAGCCAAATCACCAAACCCCGCGCGCAAACTTTGGTTGTTAGCCGCCACCTTGCGCCGGCTTCTCGTCCTCGTACGAGCTTCGGTTGCGAGCCGCTACCTCGCACCAGAACCACGTCCCCTTGCTCGTTCTTGCCAGCATGTGAACCGCACTTGATCCATCTGGCCACCGGGTCCCTCGAACCAAGCCTACTTGTCTCTCCGCTCTCGGAGGCCGCCATGGCTAAGACCTTTCGCGCCTGTTCTTCACCTGCACCAATGCAACCAAGCCGCATTCTACACCTACAATACTCGAGCCAAGGGAAACGTCAATCCACACCACGTTGTCAATCACTCATCACACCAGGAAGCGACCATCCACCGGTCCTCGGACACACCGGGTCCTCAAGGGTATGCCTCGCTTTCTTTATAAAATTATCAAAAACTCCAAATACCATGAGGAAGAAGTGTTCAACCAATCAATGAGTTGTTCTAACACTCAATTGATGAAGATGAGGGTGTTAGCCACCGGAATCCAAGGTATGAAAGAAAACTCAGAGATATGACTTGTGTATGCCTTGAGTTCATGACCCTGAGTTTGCTAAGTCCTGATGATTTAATTCATTCTTTGCTAAGGGACTAATAAAGTTCAGGTAGGGGGGTGTGTTGGTGGTCGTTACAATACGATTTCACCACCAACATTTCACCATATTTCAAACTCATCTTGCTCACAACAAAGTGAAATTGGTTATTTCTAATGAGTTCCACAAGTTTTGTGTAATTTGTGAGTGCAGGAGCAACCAAGCAAAAGAGGAGCCACTTTGGGCACAAGGCCAGGCCGGCCGGCCTAGCATAGGACGACCGGCCCCCTTCTGTGGCCCCTTGCCACGTCTTTGATCCAGAAGATCACAAACACAACACCAATGGTCCTGAGATGTGCGATCAACGTCGGTTTGATCCAAGGATCCCAAAGGCCTAAGCTACACTTGCATGGATTGAAGGGCCCACCAACCTTGGATTCTCGGACATCTTTGATCCAAAGCAACCGTTACTGACCTCAGGGATCAATCCAGAGTGTCCCTGAAGAAGGCGGTGCCACAGGGCAGCCAGACCAGGCCGATCGGCCTAGCCTAGGCCGGCCGGCCTCCCCCTGAGGCCGCCACGTGCCCCCCTTCGCGTGGCAGTTAAGCACAAGCTTAGCTTAAGCTTGACGCCGGCAACCGCCTCTGAAGACTATAAAAGGGACCTCCTTCCACCTTGAGAAGACACCATCCAAAGGAGAGAAGAGTAGCTTAGTGATTTTGCTCTCATCTTTAGAGTTAGAGTAGGGAGAGAGTGGGCGAGTTGCTCGGGTGACAGCCGAGCTTTGTAGAGAGGGTCTAGGATTTCTTCCTCGGTCTTGTCTCAACATTTCCGCCCCCGAAGAATATATTCAAGAGTTATCTTCAGTAAGTCCTCGGTCTCTTGCCTTTAGTACCTCACTAGTTTACAACTTACTTTTCAGCAAGTTATCTTATTTATTTGATCTGCGGATACCTGAGTCTGCGCGAGTGACAGTGACTCTTGTTTGGGGTTTCCTCTATAGCCCTTCGCGTTGGGTGGAGGTCAGTGGCTGAAAGCTTAGGCGTGGTGCCTCTGCTGGCTAGCCACCTCAGGTTGTGTTGCACCCCATGGAACTGCAGTGGTAGGTGGCAGGTGGTGATAGTCCTGTCCGTCCTTTGTACTCTACCACGTTCGGGTGTACTCATTAACAGTAGTGCTGAGCCCGAAAGAACCCCTCTCTCATCCTGTTCTGAGTTCTTTCCGTTCTAGCCGTTGAAGCAGATCAGATTAGATATAGATAGTTTGTCTAGGGTAACGAGTAGCTAACTAAAGTCAAGCTCTCTACCCGCTTACCTTGTGCTCCCTGGTGGGTCCGGTTAGAAAAGTTCTAGGCTAGTCGCGTCTACCGTTCCTTGGATTTGATATCCAGGTTCTTACTCCCCTGGTGAAAGGCTACATCGTACTCCGTGCACTTGCGGATTTAGTTAGGCTAAGGAGTGCCAACACTCATCCACCTTGGGAGACACACACCACACTTCTTAAGTTCATACTTGAAGGGTGCTCTTGTATCTTTTCTATTTCTTAGATTAGGATTAGAGTTGGGAGTAGAGTCGAGTCGAGCTTAGCTCAGATCTTCGGAATCTTCGGAGTTCTGGTAAAGCTCTTGTATCCTTTCCTTCATTTGAAGAGTTTATCAAAATAATTGCTTTCTTATTTCAGAGCTTAAGTTTATCTTTTATATCTCTTGCTCTTCTTTTTAGAGTAAAGATCTTGCTCTCTTTAGAGTAAAGTTTTGTCCCACTTTAGTCTTAGTGTAGAGTTTAGTTTAGCTCTACTGGGTTTTATCTTGCGGGTTTGCTCGCCTTTATCGGGCCGTAAGACGCCTTAGGGAAGATGGGGATTTCTCTTGATAGGCCTCAAGAGAAATCTTAATCTTCGAGTACAGACGTGGTGTCTGGCTTGTTGATTAACTAGGAAGTGTGTTGCACCCCACGGAACAGCAGTGGTAGGCGGCAGGTGGTGACAGCCCTGTCCGTTCGGGTGTATTCATAACAGTAGTGCTGAGCCCGGAGAACCCCCTCTCTCACCCCGTTCTGAGGTTCTCCCGTTCTAGCCGTCAAAGCGAGCTCTGTTCCCGGTATCTAAGCTAGAGTCTAGGCTAAGGTTAGAGTGCCTTTTGCTCTGAATTAGGAAGTGTCTAGGTCCGGTCTCTCCCGACATCTTTCCTTTTCTTTAGAATTAGGTGCTCCTGTGTGTGTCGCTGTTCTTTTAGACCTTCTATCTGGTCATTTACTTGACCATTATCTCCAAACCTAGAGTTTGTGCCCCTTGATTTGTGGCTTGATATTTCTGGCAAGATTTATCATATCATTCTTCAATACACTTTAACCATCTGCTTCCCTGTGGAAATATAAATACGATACCCTGGGATAACTCCCGAGGTGAAGTGCTACAACGAGATATATTCTGTGCGCTTGCAGAATCCATTTTGCATACAATGACATATATCTTTGCTCTCTTGAAGCGTTGCTAAAACGTGACGCTAAGGAGTGCCAACAAGCATTTCTGGTGCCGTTGCCGGGGAAGCAATTGGCTAAAGTTATTGTTGAATTAGTTGATAATATTTACAGATTTACCAACCACTAACCTTAGTGACTTCACCACTGTCGATGTTCTACCGTCGATCCTACCGAGGGGTATCCCGAGGTTGTAGAGTTTCAGGTGGGTTTCGCCGAGATCAGGAACGCAAAGGCTAAGAGACTCAGGATTTTAGACATGTTCGGGCCGCTTAGATGGCGTAATACCCTACGTCCTGTATGGTGGTTTGTATTGATGAGATCGATCCTTTGGAGGGGGTCCCTGCCCAGCCTTATATACATGACAAGCAGGGTTATAATGTCGGTTCTGAGTAGAATCGTAACCTATTACAACTCGTAGAGTGCTTTACAAGCCAATCTGAGTAGTTTACAAGTCACATGACTAGTTTCCATAACGAGAAGAGTCCTTGCAGTACTCTACTTGCAGTCTTCACACTTGGTACGACTCCTTCTGGAGATTATCCATGCGTCCTTGTGGGCCCATGGTCGTACCTCCAACAAGCCCCCAAGCGCTTCATCATCGAGGATCGTCAACCGAGTGCTTGCCAAGCCAATCGAGTGCTTTTTCGAGTTCTTTGAGTGCTTGATCTGTCTTGGACAGGTCTTGGTTGTCACGAGGCCATGAGGTGCTTAAGCCCCGTTTATTTTGATCAAATCAGTAGTCTTCAAAATATTATATGGTGTGCGATAAAAATCGCACTCCATATGGAGTAGCCCCCGAGCCTTAAGTTGAATCGAAGAATCAGGTTGAGGGTCCACAGAATCTTGAATCTTCATCTTGTTCTTGAAATGTGCAATTTTGGAAAAATTGCACTTGATATCAAGTAGCCCTCGAGCCTTGGGTTGAATCAAAGAATCAAGCCGAGGGTCTTGATTTAAGTCTTCATTCTTCAGAAAAATAAAATTCCAATTCCTTTACTACCCTGCAGCCCCCGAGCCTTGAACTATATGGTCATATAGAAAAGGATCAAGTCGCAAGACTGACAGAGTAGTTTTAGTGTATAAAAGTGATAATTCCAAACTTTTGAAAGTAAAGGAAAATAAAACTAATTGTATTTCAGGTTGGTCCCTGAAAAAATCAATTAATTTAAAATCCAATCCCTCCAAAAATGGAAAAAACCTGTAATTGTAGCCTTTGAATACCAAACGGCGCGCCCACCAATACTTATGTGAACCGTCGGGGCAAACAAAACCCTAACCGCCGCCAAGACACAGACGCCGCCAATCTCTCTTGAGCGAAAAATCCCACAAGCCCCCGAGCGAAGTAATCAGCCAGCCCCCGAGCGAAGAACCATCCAATCCCAGATCTAGCCATCAGGGTCGTATTCCACCACTAGCCAAGATGACATCCAAGATGGACAAGAGGACCAGCTGCGGTGAATCTCGCGGAAAAGAAGTGAAGCTGCCGTCGCCAAAGCGTGGCAAGTTGCAGAAAAGATCGCACCCAATGCCTAATACCTATATGAAGGCGTCCAAGGCAACTAAGCAGCATCTCCAGAAGTTGGTTACTGACTGAATTTCTCAAGGAACAACAAGTTCTTTTGTGGGAGATTCCTGGAGCAACTGAGAAGGCCCCAATGGTTCCAGTGGACAAGACACTCATGTTCAGCCTACTTTATCTTGATGAGATTAGGCCTCCCGACTTGTGATTTCCTCCGAGGTCTGCTATTTTTCTATGGACTGGAACTTCCCAATCTGACACCCAATGGGATTCTCCAGATTTCCATTTTTTGTGTTTTTCTGCGAAGCATTCTTGGGAATCAGGCCGCACTTCCAGTTATTCAGGAGATTGTTCCACTGCAAGCCTCAACCCAAGAAAGATGCCACATGTCCCATTGGTGGAGCCGGCTTCCAGTTGCGGCAAGATGCGAAGGACATTTATCTTGAGTATGATATGTTCAGCAGCAATTCAGGGTGGAAAGAGCAATGGTGGTATGTTGGAGATTATGAACCCAAGCTGCCCGAGTGGACTGGAGTCGCTCCAGTAGACTTCCCCGAGTGGAAAAGTTTACCCACCATTGCGGAGAACATCCAAATCCCAGAACTACTCGTCCGCATTGCCAAACTGAAACAAGATGGTGTAGCAGGAGCCTCCATGGTATATTCATGGATTAAACGCCGAGTTCAACCACTCACGCAAAAAGACCACTGGGGCTTCGAGTACAGAGGACAAGAAGATCCTTCTAGAATGAGTCGTGAAGAACTCACTGAAGAGGAGATCATGCAGCGAGTACAAATGCTGATGCCAAAGGTCGACGCTGTACCATATCTCCCCAAGCTTTTTGATGTCACAAATCCATCCAAACCGGTAAGTACAGTACTATATTGAAGTATTATATGTCTCTGTAAAATTACCACTCTGATAGTAAAATTATCTGATTGTGCAGAAGGATGTGGACTTATTCTTCTCATGGCCCCTCATGCCCGATCAGGTTCCCACAGGTGCGGATCCAAAATTCTCGCTTCCATCTCACCTGTGGAAACCCCCTATGCAAGGCTCATACGATTCAGAATCATCACTCCGCTCGAGTGATTTTGAAGATTTCCAAATAATGCCTCGTGCAAAGGGTGGTGATCAAGGCACTTCTAATGCAGATCTGCTGGATAGGGGCAAAGATATATCTTTTCCAGCAGATGCTCGGAGGAATAGAGCTGTCTGCAAGAGGAAACTTATTACCACAAGAACAACTTCCTCCGAGTCAACTGTCAGCGACAAACTCCGGTAATTGTACCAGTGAATATACCAGTCGTCAAAGCAAGAGTAGTGGAGATGACCACTCATTAATATATATATTTGTGTTAAATTGTAGGCCTGACAATGCTGAAGGTCCAGAAAACCAGCCAGAGATAAGCTTGAAGCCCCCGAGCCCATTGAAGGACTCTGTGCCAGAAATTGAAACCCTCAACATCTTACCAGTCCCAGAAATTGAGAGTACTGAGGCCGTGGGTGATCCATCACCCGCGAGTCTGAAGAAAATTCCCGAGTCAAGTGCCAGTGAAGTCGTTATACCTTCACTGGTATTTGGCGAGCCACAAATACCAGACAAGAAGTCCAAAAGGTAATCAACTCTGCCCGTAGTCAAGTCTTGAATCAAAATAGAGTAGTAATTTTGAAGTAAAATCTGATCTGTTGATACAGAAAATCCGCTCCTTTGCCACCAAGGAAGAAAGCAAAAATGTCGGCCGAAGAGCCACGACCAGAACTTTAACAAAGTACTCCTGGTGGACAAGAGGAAAATATACCAGTAGTAGAGAGACCCGCCCTGCCAGCAGATAATCCATCCGTGACAGAAGTTATTCCAGAAAAATCTGCTGCAGAAGAAATCCCGATTGCGCCCATGCTGCTAGAGCCAATTGGTCAAGTCATCAACTTGCCATTGCTCACCAACGAAGAAGGTGAAGGCACGAAGCAGATGGCGGAGCCAAGTACTCAACCCAAGCTGGGAAAGAAAATTGGATTGCAATTCCTACTAACTTCCAGTGGGATGGGTATATCAGAAGAAATCCATGAGTCGGATATAAGCGTGTCGTGCCAGGGGCAGCAGAGTTATTTGAAGATCCCTTGCTGAGTGCCGACGCAATGGCAGCCTTCGTCGAATCTCAGAGGCGAATTGCTACCCTGGCGCAAGGCTCAATCCAATATGTAGAGGTAATGAAACTTCCTGAAGCTTGTTCGATTAATAATCGAGTGCCAATTTGTATCTAAATAACTGTTGCAGGACTTGGCCGCTCGCTCCAAGAAGAAATCGCAAGCCCTGTATGCAATGTCCGAGGCATCAATACGGGCTCAACAGTTGGAGACCGAACTAGCCAAGAGCAAAGAGCAGACATCACGGCTGGTTCTTCAATTTGAATCAATCCAGGCGGAGAAAGAATCCACTCGTCAAGAGTTGGAATTGACGCAGAAAGAATTTGCTGCCCGCCAGGAACAATGGAAAGCCGAAGAAGAAAGGTTAAAGAAAAGGAATCAAGCTTTGACCAAGACCAATACTGGTAAGTCTTCCTGCTCAAAAACCTCTTCCACGACTTATAATTTTTTGTATTATGATGATGCTACCTCCTTGTACAGATCATATGACGGCTTACATGAAGCTCAAAGCTGAGTGCACTTCATGGCAGAATGGTATGTATCGAGCCACAGAAGAAAAGGAAAAACTCTCCCGTGATTATACTGCTCTGTATGAGACTCATAACGAGTTTATGGCAAAGTATGACCAAGCCATGAAGATGTTGGAGCAATCAGATGCCACCCTCAAGGATGCTTTGGAGAAAAGCAAAGTAGTCGGAGAGGAATACCAGGCTCTGAAGAACGATCATGCTAAGCTCGTCAATGCGGCAACTGTGCTGGTGAACTCCATTGGACACAGTACACCTGAAGAGTCTGGGAAACCACTCTTGCAGCGCATCTAGGAAGCCCCTAGCAGGTTTGCGGCATATGTGAAGAAGACCTGCTGCTATGTGGCGGATCATGTGCTGGCGGTCATCCAGTCCTTCTACCCAGAAGCAGAATTAGATGATGTCCCGACAGGTAGAGCTGAGGACTGTGAAAAGACCACTTTTGAAGAATATCTGAAGCACTTTGACCCAATAGCAGCAGAAGTCATAGAAAACCTGCAATTGCAATAGATTTGTGTCTTTGCAAGAACAAGATTATTTTGTAATAGATATTTGAATCTATGTAACATATTATATAAGTATGCGAATTGTGCATATGTCAAATCTGGCATCCGTATGCCTATCGAAAATTACTACCCTCTCTGGAGTAGACTTTGAAGTACTTGATAAATCAGTAATCAAAGATTTGTGAATCAATAGACTTAGCAATCGTCTTTGCAAGTTGTGATGTACGTGAGAGTAACAATCAACAACCTTGGAAAAAAATTTAGTGTTCCCGTAGGGAAAAGCTTTCTAAGGCTAGCTGGCCTTGACAGGTGTTCATCCTAGTCTTTAATAAGTACTCGGATATCCTGAAAAAGTACCCGTAGGTAGATGCTTTCTAAGGCTAGCTGGCCTCTACAGGCGCTCAGCCTGGTCTTAGTCGAAACTAAGTACTCAGGGATCCTGGAAAAGTACCCGTAGGTAGATGCTTTCTAAGGCTAGCTGGCCTCTACAGGTGCTCAGCCTGGTCTTAGTTAAAACTAAGTACCCAGGATCCTGGTAGTCGTATTTAGAGACTCTTCGGATTTTGGCTTTTGTATACTGTTGTATCAACAAGTATCAAAAGGAACTCCGGAATTTATATGAGCTAAAGTAGTCATATGAGACAATGATAGCTTTTGCTTCAATTAAGAAATCTGATGATGAAAACTGTTAATCCACTTTATTCAATCTTCAATAGTGAATCCCGAGAATATTTATAGACTCCAACTGACTCAAAAGAAGAAAAGTCTAGGCATAGAACTTGTGCAGATGTTCGATATTCCAAGAGTCTCTCTCTTCGACTCCTTCGTTGTTCTTTAGACGATATGACCCGGGTCCTATCACCTTATGGACGATAAAAGGTCCTTCCCAGCGAGACATTAGTTTGTGCAAACCCGTAGTCTTCTGGATTCTACGTAATACCAAGTCACCGACGTTGAACGATCGCTCCTGGACGTTTCTGTCGTGATATCGTCGCATCCCTTGGGTGTATCTAGCAGAATTCAACAATGCTGTGCACCGTTCTTCCTCGATCAGATCAATTTCCAATCGTCTTGTATCATCAGCAACTCCTTCATCATACTGCTCTAGTCTTGAAGACTTGTACATCAGGTCTACTGGCAGGATAGCTTCAGATCCGTACACCAGAAAATATGGCGAGTCACCAGTTGGCTTGCAAGGCTGGGTTCGAAGCCCCCAGACTACATGCGGCAACTCGTAGATCCACTTGCCTCCATACTTCTTGTCATGCTCGTACAGTCGCTTCTTCAGGCCATCCAGGATCAAACCGTTGGCTCTCTCGACTTGTCCATTGGCCTTGGGATGAGCTACTGATGCATGAATTACTTCGATGTCGTTCCTCTCACAGTGGTCCTTAAACTCGTAGCTGTTGAAATTGGAACCCAAATCTGTGATGATACGATGAGGACAGCCATACCTGATCATCAAATCACTAATGAACCCCTTGGCCTTGGCCGCAGATATGTCCGTGACTGGCTTGACTTCTATCCACTTGGTAAACTTGTCGATCGCAACCAGCACATGTGTGAAGTTTCCTAGAGCAGTCGTAAGCTTCCCAATCATGTCGAGCCCCTAGCATGCGAACGGCCAAGATGGAGGAATAGCAATAAGCTTGTGGGCAGGCACGTGTTGCTGTCTTCTACATCTTGCAGAGCCGTGGGCCAATAATAAGCTGCTCTGAATGCCTTGCCCACCATCGTGCGTGATCCTGGATGATTCCCGCACGCGCCTTCATGAATTTCTTCCAGGATGCCCTTACCTGTTGATCTCGGGACACACTTCATGGCAATATCAGTGTAGAGTCCTCTCCTGTAGAGTTGATCGCCGATGAGTAGATAATTCTTCGATCTCCGGACGACTTGTTCAGCTTCAGTCTTGTTCAAAGGCAGGGTCTTGTTCTTGATGTACTAGACGAACGAGACACGCCAGTCTTCTTCAATTACCAAGACCTCTCTATCTGGTCCGGGTTCGTCATTGTGGGATGGTGAGGATTTCTCGAAGTCGATGGTTCGTTTATGGAGCTCCTGGACGAAGACTCCTGCTGGAACTTCTGCACAAGTGGATCCGAGCTTGGAAAGCACGTCAGCAGCGACGTTGTCATCACGGACCACCCAATGGTACTCGAGCCCTGCAAACTTGTTCTCTAGCTTGCGCACAGCTTCGCAGTAAGCATCCATGTTCTCCTTCTGGTGGTTCCAATCCTTGTTGCAATGGTTGATGACGACAGAGGAGTCGCCGTACACCATCAGCCTCTTGATTCCCAGAGAAATTGCGAGTCGTAGGCAATGTAGCAAGGCCTCATACTCTACCTCATTGTTGGACACCTTCCAGAAGATTTGCATAACATATTTGAGTTGGTCGCCCTTGGGCGAGATAAATAGTACTCCTGCGCCGGCACCTTCGAGTTTTAGAGAACCATCGAAGTACATGGTCCAGTGCTCTGGTCTGCCGACGGGGATATCGACTTGATTCTCGCGCCACTCTGCCATGAAGTTTGCCAGCACCTACGACTTGATGGCCTTCTTGGATTTGAACTCGATGCTGAGGGCGCCAAGTTCGACATCCCATTTTGGAATTCGCCCGGTCGCGTCTGGGTTGTGTTAGATATCGCCCAAGCCAAACTCTGTCACCACTGTAATGGTGAATGTGTCGAAGTAGTGGCGCAGCTTCCTGGATGTGATGAGTATTGCGTAGAGTAGATTTTGCACCGCAGGGTATCGAGCTTTGGACTTCGTGAGTACTTCGCTGACGAAGTAAACCGACCTTTGCACAGGATATGCAAGATTGTCCTCGGCGCGCTCGACCACCAGTACAGTGCTCACCACATGAGTCGTGGCTGCGATGTAGAGCAGCAATTCCTTGTCGTCGTCCTACGAAGCAGTTAGGATTGGCGGTTGTTGAAGGTGTTGCTGGAGATCCGCCAATGCTACTGCTGCTTCTTCGTTCCATTGGAACTTGTCGCCTTTCTTGAGTAGCTTGAAAAAAGGGAGGCCCCCCTCTCCAAGTCGCGAGATGAATCGGTGCAGCGCCGCCATGCACCCAGTGAGCTTCTGGATGTCTTTGATGGTCTTTAGAGCTTCCATTGCTGTGATGGCATTGATCTTCTCGGGGTTGGCCTCGATGCCGCGGTGGCTGATGATGAACCCGAGAAGTTTCCCGGAGGGTACTCCAAAGACACACTTGGTTGGGTTTAGCTTCCATTGCCACTTCCGCAGGGATGCGAAAGTCTCCTCCAGATCAGCGATGAGGTCTTCTGGATTTTTGGTCTTTATGACCACATCATCGACATAGGATTCCACGTTGTGATGGAGTTGCTTCTCAAGGCAGAGTTGGATCGCGCGCTGGTAAGTCGCTCCAGCGTTCTTCAGCCCGAAAGACATCGTGGTGTAAGCATATGCACCATAAGGGGTGATGAACGCCGTCTTGATTTGATCCTCCTCTTTCAGAGATATCTGGTGATAACCCGAGTAGCAATCAAGAAAACAAAGTAAGGCACAACCAGCCGTGGAGTCGATAACCTGGTCGATGCGCGGTAACCCAAAGGGATCCTTGGGGCAATGCTTGTTGAGGTCAGTGTAATCAACGCACATGCACCACTCGTTGTTATTCTTCTTTCTCACTAAGACTGGGTTTGCCAACCAGTCGGGGTGAAAGACTTCCTTGATGAATCCTGCGGCAAGTAACTTCGCCAGCTCCTTCTTGATCGCCTCTCGCTTATTGGTTGTGAATCATTGCAACCGTTGCCTCTTGGGTGTAGCTTTAGGGTCGACGTAAAGGCTATGCTCGATCAGGTTCCTTGGCACCCCTGGCATATCTGCAGGTTTCCACGCAAAGATGTCACGGTTAGCTTGCAGGAACCTGACGAGCTCGCCTTCCTATTTCGGGGTCAGGCCGGCCCCGATCTTGGTGGTCTTCAACTGGTCTCCTTCCAGTAGTGGTGCGTCCTTGGTCGCCACATCTTCAGGGACGGCCGCCTTGTGTGGCCCGGGCTCCTTGCTCTGAACCTCATACTCTGACTGCTTGAGGTCCTGAGCCACCGTGAAGATCTGGGCCATGGCGTTGGGCACCTGAGTGGTAGCCGCAAACTCCACAGCCTCTCTATCGCAGTTGTACGATCGTCGCAAGTCGCCACGGATAGAGATGACGCCTCTGGGTCCTGGCATCTTGAGGACGAGGTAGACGTAATGGGGGATGGCCATGAACTTGGCCAAAGCAGGACGTCTGAGGATCGCTTGATAGGAGGTCTCGAAGTCCGCCACCTCGAACTTGATGTACTCCGTCCTGAAGTTCTCCTGCGTGCCGAATGTGACTGGTAATGTGACTTGGCCGAGAGGGAGACTGCCATTTCCAGGGACGATACCGTAGAACGGGGATTCGGTGGGAGTCAGCATCTTCTCGATGTCGAGTCCCATCCTCTTCAGGGTGCCAGAGAATAGCACGTTCAGCCCTGCCCCACCGTTGATGAGCACCTTGGTGAGTTGTGATCCTGCCACCATAGGGTCCAGGACGAGTGGTAATTGTCCTGGTTCGTCGTAGCTGTTCCACTGATCTGCCCTGGAGAAAGTAATTGGGACCTCCGAGTACTTTAGGTACCTTGGGACGGCTGGCTCGATTGCCATGATGTGCCACAGAGCGAGCTTGTGCTTCCTCCGAGTGGGAAAGCCATAGTCGCCACCCATGATGACCATGAGTACGTTCCTGGGCTTCTGGAACTTGTTCGTTTGGTCCTCGTCAACTTCTTCTTCTTCATCGTCAGCCTTTTCCTTGTTCTTGGCTTCGGGATCGAGTGGTTCCCTTGCCGGCTTCTTCTTGGCTTTGTTCTCGCGGTCCTTCTCGGCATACACACGTTGGAGATCATAGCATTGGCCCATGGTGTGCTTATGCTTTGGGTGCATTGGACACGGCCTGTCCATGATCTTCTCGACGTCACTTTTGCCGTGGTAGTTGTTCTTCTGACTTCGCATGCCAGTCTCCAGAGTTGCGACAGTGTCGTCTGGCTTGCGCTTGTTGTGCTGGGAGCCCTGCTGGCCTTTGTTGTTTTGCCTCTCCCTGCCCTGGGGAGGGCCATATTTTTGGAGGTCGCGGTCTTCTTGCTCAGAGCACGCCTCAACTTGGTCACGCAGGGCATCCAGAGTCCTTGTTCGATGCAGACCAAATTGTGTGTCAAAAAACCTGTTGGTGATGCCGTTCTGGAACAAGTCGATGCAGTCGCGATCAGAAATGTCCACCACCAGAGTCTTGATTTCCATGAAGCGACGCATGTAGTCGCGTGCGCTTTCTCCTTTGTGTTGCTTGGACATGGCGAGGTCATGTCGAGTCTTGGGGCGACTGTATGTGCCTTGGAAGTTCGACACAAAGATCTTCTTGAGGCGTTCCCAGGACTCGATGGAGCGTCGTGGCAGGTTTTCGAACCATGTGAGTGGAGTGGGCTCGAGTGCCATTGGATAGTATCTACACTTGATGGTCTTGTTGCCACCCGCGCACTCTATAGCCGTAGAGTATATGCGCAGCCACGACTCAGGGGAGGTCTTGCCGTCGTAATTCTCGAAGCCGACTGGTTTGAAAGGTTGCGGGTAAACCGCCATCCGGATGACCCTGGAGAACATCGGGTACTCATCATCTTCTTCTCTGTATCCCCGGGCTTCATCATGTCTCTTGGATTCAAGGATGGAGCGCATCTCGCGGTTAGTGTTGATGGTTTGCCGGAGGTCGGCACTGTGTGCTGGCCTGTGGGATGACGTGGCACCGTCGTTGCGACTAGCATGGGCACGTCCGCCTCGTTGGCGATCATCCTCTGGTCGGCGTGGGGGTGCGACCTCTACGCGGTTGGCTTCCCCCAGTAGGCTTGGATTCGGTGGACGATGCTTGTCGCGGGGAGGTTGACGCCTGCTGCTTTTGACTTCTTCGCTTGGAGCTGCCCGACCGCTGCGCGATGGGGCGGCAGCGATGGCCTTGTCGAGAGTGCGGACCATGTCATTGATCCGTTCAAGCGCGGCTGCCGTCTCTGGGGTTCGTGGCAGACTGCGGACGTGGTAAGCAATCTCCATGGCGGTAGCCATAGGAGAGTCGTACCGTGCCACCCGTGCGAACTCTTGAGCAAGGTTGCGACCAGCCATGACGTGATTGCGAGCGTTTAGGCGGCGCTGGGCCACCCTGTTATTCTGGATTTCTCTCTCCATGGCCGCTTGGGCGGATTCACCAGCGGGTGGTTCTTCGTTCGTAGAGATATCTCCCACTAGCTCGAAAGCGTAGCGCGGGTCGTTGTCGACGTCGCCAGCTGCTGCCGCGCCAGCCATGAAGACTTGTCGATTGGGTTCGACAGAGTCACTGGAGCTTGGGGTGATGAGTTCCGTAGAGCTTTCCTCTTCTGGCAACAGCGGTGTGCCGTGTTGGAACGATAGGTCGTCAGTAACTTCAGACCCAAAGAGTACAAAAATCTGGCAGGACTCGTAGACGTCCCGCGGGATCCTGTCTCTGGGGTACGCGGATCTTCCTTCAGGCGTGGCATAGATTACCAGGTCGTGTTCACCATCGTCTTGTAGCATCTCCTCGTCCGAGTCCGAGTGGCATTCGGGGACCGCTTGGCTCAAAGAGTTGGCGTGTCCTGCCATGACTCGGACTGGGACATCCCACTTCGAGTCCATGACGGGCTCGATCTGGCTCCGTAACGCCTCACTGTATGTGTGGGTCAAGTTACAGAGTCCAAACGGGAATTGGGGTGGGAGGGTTGTTTGCTGCTCCGGAGTCGCGATCGATTCGGACTCTTGCCCGCAGATCGAGTCCGCGAGCGTGATCTCGCCGAGTTGTTCGGCCAAATCTTCCATGATGGGCGCTTGCTCCTGCTTCAACTCCGCGGGTGTCTCAATGTAGCTGTAGAAGCCACCCGAGCCGTCAGCGACGTAGACCCACGAGCCAAAGTGGAACGTTGTGCCCTCCTGAGGCGCTTCAGATTGAATGTATGTCACCATTGCATTCTCCACGGGATCTTCAAGGAAAACCCCTACCTGGCGCGCCAGATGTCGGTGTTCTACCGTTGATCCTACCGAGGGATATCCCGAGGTAGTAGAGTTTCAGGTGGGTTTCGCCGAGATCAGGAACGCAAAGGCTAAGAGACTCAGGATTTTAGATAGGTTCGGGCCGCTTAGACGGCGTAATACCCTACGTCCTGTATGGTGGTTTGTATTGATGAGATCGTATCCTTTGGAGGGTTCCCTGCCCAGCCTTATATACACGGCAAGCAGGGTTACAAGGTCAGTTCTGAGTAGAATCCTAACCTATTACAACTCGTAGAGTGCTTTACAAGCCAATCCGAGTAGTTTACAAGTCATACGACTAGTTTCCATAACGAGAAGAGTCCTTGCAGTACTCTACTCGCAGTCTTCACGCTTGGTACGAATCCTTCTGGAGATTATCCATGCGTCCTTTTGGGCCCATCGTCGTACCTCCAACAACCACTGCAACATTCCTCTATTTTTGATGTGTTTGCAGGGTAGTGCATGACTGGTTTCAACCTACCATCAAACTTTGATCTGAATCCAGAACGCATTGGAAGAGTAGTGTGCAAAAGAGTCGTACCTCCTCAGATTTCACTCAGCTCAAGCAACATTTTCGAGTCGTCATCCGACTCCGAGTCCGAACCAGACACAGGTTCATCGTATTATTCGGCCCCTAAAACACCAGAGATGGCTCAACCGAAGAAGACACTCCGTGAGTTCTGGGCCTTGTCAAGCAGCAACTTTCCGGGACTGTCAAACGCACAGGAAGGAGGATTTGAGCTGAGGTGTGGCCTAGTGAACAAGGTTTAGGCCAGCCCTTTCTGTGGAAAGGCGATTGAAGATGCCAACGCTCACCTTTGGAATTTCCTGGAGGTGTGCAGCACTATTAACCCCAATGGCACACCGATCAACAGCATCCGCCTACAATTCTTCCCATTCTCTTTGCTTGGGAAAGCCAAGGAATGGTTCTATGCCAACAAAGCATCCATTGAAGGACGCTGGTAGACCCGCCTTAAGAAGAAGAAAGATCATGGCTGCCCCACAATTTCATGCTCAATTGGAGGCCATGATTTCGACAACGCCCTATGTGACTTGGGGGCGAGCGTCAGCATAATGCCTAAGGTAGTTTTCAACCACCTTAAGCACATTTCGCTTGTCTCTACACCCATATGTTTGTAGCTAGCGGATCAATCGGTCCGCTACCCACACGGAGTCGCAGAAAAATGTTCCGGTCAAGATCAGGGATTTCATCGTCCCTGTGGATTTCATCGTTCTTGACATGGAAGCTAAAGCAACGAACTCTCTCATCCTTGGGAGACCATTCTTGAGTACTGCAAATGCAAACATCGACGTGGGGAAAGGGACCATTCATCTCAGGATCAACGAAGAAACCGAAAATTTATCCTTCCGTCCTAAGGAGACCCCTCAACAAGTCAATATGGTCGAAGTAATTGTACCCAGAAATCCTAGGATGCCAACCATAGAATCACGCATGAAGATGGTGGAAGCCTTCGCCACCAAAGAAAAGAAAAGGCATGACCGGTATCATGCACGACGAAGGATATCGAGAACCAAAGCGCTGGAAGAGCAAGCAAAGCGCAATAAGGAGGTTGAAACCAAGCCCCGTCCGATCCGAAAGGAATGGTGGGTGAAAGCAGCCCCGAACGAAGAATTGGAGAGTTCCGCTCAGGACGTAAAACTCGAGCCCTCGCCATAAGGTATATGGTATGTATCCATGCATTGCATATAGAATAGGTTTCCCTTTCTTTACATTTCAATTCTTTCTTCCAACACAACATGTTTAATTTTCGAAACACGCATCCATATTTTATTTGTGCATTGTTTAGAATTTTTTTCGGCCAAATGCCTGGCCGGTCGGCCCCACCTAGCTCGTCCGGCCCCACATGTCATCCATTTTGGTCAGATCACCAAAGCAGGCAACCAGCAATCGTGAATGGGCATGACACGAGGGAGATGTAGCAAAGTGGAGCCAGCACCAGGCCGAGCGGCCCCAGGCAGGCCGGCCGGCCTCTCTCCACCGTTCCAGTCCCATCTTCACCTACCAGAGCACATTGCACAGGAAATACACCACTGACGCATGGGATGGGCACCAGCCGTGCCATGTGCAGGCTGATCGGCCTCACACAGGCCGGCCGGCCTCCCCCTGCCTCGCCTCTATAAAAGCCGGTGCCCAGCTCGAGAGCAACTCGCCCCAAGTGCAGGTATGCAAGCTTCCGCAATGCTGCATTCTTCCCTTGCTCTAAATCTCGAAAATCTCTAAGCAAGATTAGAGTGCAACCATAAGAAAATTCTGCTAAAATTTTCCTTGAATTCTTGTGAGAACAAACCCTTTCCGGCTGAACGAGAACGTTTGTGGTGGTTCTTACCCCACAAGAACAACTAACCGAGTTGTGGCGATTAATCTCCCACAAGAACGCCTAACCGCTGATTTCCTAACCCTTGATTTCCTTCGGGTATTGTAGAGCTAATCTTTTGCAGGAATCATGTGGACTAAGGCAAGGGAGAAGGCACGTGGAGTGGTGACCAAGTTCAGCTCCTCAAGTTCCCGACGCTCTGAAGGATCATCCGCCTCCTAGGAGAATATGTCCGTTGATTCAACTCAATAGGACATGATTTCCCAGGAAAGAGAGAGGCATGAGGTGCCCTGGAACAAGATCCGTATTTGGATCAAGACTCGGGTGGAGCACATCATCGCCAGGACCGAAGAAGAAAGGACGGTGCTTGACATGCTCCAGAACCACGTCTTCAGCCATGCTAAGTACTTCGACCTCATGCTGCTAATCAAGACTGGTCTCAGTGGAGAGATGGAACGGGCATTCAATAATGCTGGATGGCAAAACTTCCACCCCATCTTAGAAACAGGTTCGCATTTACTCACTATGGAGTTTCTGATGAGTTTCAAAGTTGAGGTTCTTCCCAATGAGACGAACATTCGTTTTCGGTTTTTCAATTAGGATTTTATCTTGACTCTGAAACAGCTCAGTGAGGCTCTTGGTTTCCACAAGAGATGCATCATTGACGCTGACCTTTTGGTGACTAACCACCGGTACAATCGTGCCCAATGGTGGGATAGCATCACTAGTGAGCCTCTCTCTGGGAAGAACAGCATCACTTCCATCCATATTCCCACGCTTCGCTTTTTGGCAAAGTGGATCGCCATGGTGATTCACCCGCGCGCTGATTTGCGTCTTTGCCTTTTGCTTGACTTGGAGTGCCTTTATGCCATGGTGAAGAAAATTTGTTTCTCGCTTGTCATGAGCATGCTCGATGACTGGCAGAGGTTAGTCACTGGCCGAGCCACGATTGACATAACCTTGCTTTGCAGGGCGCTCAAGTTTCCTTCCTACCCACTTCACAAGAGTATCAGTCTCGCATCGGTTTAGACCATTTTACTCAGGGTCACTTGATTCATGAAGGCCCTGGCCATACTCTCTTTATGTGTTACCCCGGTTTCATCGATGAAGTCGAGCTTCCATGCCCGGCTCTCTCGTTGAGATCGGTGAAGAGTCTAACCTTGCAGCTCAGGAGAAGGGAACCCGCTCGCCATAGTGTCGCAGGACCCATGACACGTGGCAGGCGCGCCAGGCATGATAGCGAAGCCGGGACATCTACCGCACCTCAGCCCGAGTACCACCACCAGCAGCAGCACGAGTACTACCAGCAGCAGTAGACCGGACCTACTGCCCATATGAACTTCAACGAGACGTTCGACTACTACCAGGAGACGGGATGTGGACCGCAAGTCGGACCATCTGCATCCCAGAATCCCTCCGAGCGACTGCAAGAGTACATTGCAGCCTGCCCCCACCATGGTGTGGAAGATTGGTTGATCACTCAAAACTTCTTCCACAGCCTGAGTCACCGATCGCAAGAGCTCTTGGATGCAGCTGTGGGAGGAGCATTCCTCTCGCTAGATGTAGATGCAACAAAGGCACTGATCGAGAAGATATCCACTCACCATAGTTGGGTGGGAGAGAGACAAGCTCCCCGCACCAAGGGAGTACACCAGATTGACTCCGTCGATATGCTGGTAGCTAAGATGGACCTCCTATTGAAAAAGATGGAATCTTCTGGTAAGGAGATGAATCAGATCGTGGAAGACCGAATCACATGTGAAACATGTGGAGAAACAGGACACTCGGGTAACAAGGTTGGAATTCCAAGCCCAACCTCCCCTTCGGCCAACAGCAAGGTAATAGCTCTAACAACGATTTTCAGCCGTCGTTAAAGGATATCTGGTATGGCCAAAAACAAATTAACGATAGCATTAGCAAGAAATTTCTTGCTAATGATAAAGTTGTGGAGTCAATGGCCTCCCAGATTGAAGCTTTCAATTCTGTTGTTAAGAACCAGCTGAGCTTCAACAAAACAATTGAAACTCAAGTAGCTCAGCTGGCCGCATCTTGTCCTAACCCCAATGCGGGAAAGTTACCCGAGCAACCGGAGGTTCCTTTCAAGGAAAACGTTAGTGCGGTTACCACGCGGACTGAGAAGTCCACACGGGATCCACACAGTCCTCAGGATACAGGTACCCAACAGAAAGAAGCTAGCAACACTGAGCCAGCCGCCGAAGAGGAAGACGACGAGGAACCCATCCCTGTCTCGAAGGAGGGGAACAAGGCACCTAAAGCCACTAGCAACAGTCGTGATCCCACTTTCCTCCCGTTCCCCGAGCGGAGGAGAAGATCAGTAGCCGACGAGCAATTTGACAAGTTCGTCGAGGTAATCAAGAAGGTATACATCAATATGCCACTTCTTGATGCTTTGCAGGTCCCGACATATGCCAAGTAGATGAAGGATATACTTAGCAATAAGAGGACTCTACCCAGGAGGGAGACGGTACAGCTAACCAAGGAATGCAGCTCCGCCATACTCGGGCCCCGCCTTAAGAAGAAGAAAGATCCTGGTTGCCCCACAAATTCATGCTCAATTGGAGGCCATGATTTCGACAACGCCCTATGTGACTTGGGGGCGAGCGTCATCGTAATGCCTAAGGTAGTTTTCGACCACCTTAAGCACATTTCGCTTGTCTCTACACCCATATGTTTGCAGCTAGCGGATCAATCGGTCCGCTACCTACACGGAGTCGCAGAAAAATGTTCCGGTCAAAATCAGGGATTTCATCGTCCCTGTGGATTTCATCGTTCTTGACATGGAAGCCGAAGCAACAAACTCTCTCATCCTTGGGAGACCGTTCTTGAGTACTGCAAATGCAAACATCGACGTGGGGAAAGGGACGATTCAACTCAAAATCAAAGAAGAAACCAAAAATTTCTCCTTCCGTCCTAAGGAGACCCCTCAACAAGTCAATATGGTCGAAGAAATCATACCCAAAAATCCCAGGATGCCAACCATAGAATCACACATGAAGATGGTGGAAGCCTTCGCCACCAAAGAAAAGAAAAGGCATGACCGTTATCATGCACGACGAAGGATATTGAGAACCAAAGCGCGATAAGGAGGTTGAAACCAAGCCCCGTCCGATCCGAAAGGAATGGCGGGTGAAAGCAGCCCTGAACGAAGAATTGGAGAGTTCCGCTCAGGACGTAAAACTCGAGCCCTCGCCATAAGGTATATGGTACGTATCCATGCATTGCATATAGAATAGGTTTTCCCTTTCTTTACATTCAATTCTTTCTTCCAACACAGCATGTTTAAATTTCGAAACTCGCATCCATATTTTATTTGTGCATTGTTTAGCATATAAAAAAGGGAATTTTTTGGCCAAATGCCAGGCCGACCGGCCCCACATGTCATCCATTTTAGCCAGATCACCGAAGCAGGCAATCGACAATCGTGCATGTGCATGACACGAGGGAGATGGAGCAAAGTGGAGCCAGCACCAGGCCAAGTGGCCCCAGGCAGGCCGGCCGGCCTCTCTCCACCGTTCCAGTCCCATCTTCACCTACCAGAGCACATTGCACAGGAAATAGACCATCGACGCACGGGATGGGCACCAGCCGTGCCATGTGTAGGCCGATCGGCTTCACACAGGCCGGCCGGCCTCCCGCTGCCTCGCCTCTATAAAAGCCGGTGCCCAGCTCGAGGGCGACTCGCCCCAAGTGCAGGTATGCTAGCTTCCGCAACGCTTCACTCTTCCCTTGCTCTAAATCTCAAAAATCTCTAAGCAAGATTAGTGTGCAACCATAGGAAAATTCTGCTAAAATTTAACCTTGAATTCTTGTGAGAACAAACCCTTCCTGGCTGAACAAGAATGTTTGTGGTGGTTCTTACCCCACAAGAACAACTAACCGAGTTTTGGCGATTAATCTCCCACAAGAACGCCTAACCGCTGATTTCCTAACCCTTGATTTCCTTCAGGTATTGTAGAGCTAATATTTTGCAGGAATCATGTGGACTAAGGCAAGGGAGAAGGCACGTGGAGTGGTGATCAAGTTTAGCTCCTCAAGTTCCTGACGCTCTGAAGGATCATCCACGTCCTGGGAGAATATGTCTGTTGATTCAACTCAACAGGACACGATTTCCCAGGAAAGCGAGAGGCATGAGGTGCCCCAGAATAGGATCCGTATTCGGATCATGACTCGGGTGGAGCACAATATCGCCAGGACCAAAGAAGAAAGGGCGGTTCTTGACATGCTCCAGAACCGCGTCTTTAGCCACGCTAAATACTTCGACGCCATGCTGCTAATCAAGACTGGTCTCGGGGGAGAGATGGAACGGGCATTCAACAATGCCGGATGGCAAAACTTCCACCCCATCTCAGAAACAGGTTCGCATTTTCTCACTATGGAGTTTCTGATGCGTTTCAAAGTTGAGGTTCTTCCCAATGAGATGAACATTCATTTCCGATTTTTCAATGAGGAGTTTATCTTGAGTCGAAAACACCTCAGTGAGGCTCTTGGTTTCCACAAGAGATGCATCATTGACGCTGACCTTTTGGTCACTAACCACAGGTACAATCGTGCCCAATGGTGGGATAGCATCACTAGTGAGCATCTCTCTGGGAAGAACAACACCACTTCCATCCATAATCCCATGCTTCACTTTTTGGCAAAGTGGATCGCCATGGTGGTTCACCCGCGCGCTGTTTTGCGTCTTTGCCTTTTGCCTGACTTGGAGTGCCTTTATGCCATGGTGAAGAAAATTTGTTTCTCGCCTGTCATGAGCATGCTCGATGATTGGCAGAGGTTAGTCACTGGCCGAGCCATGTTTGACATAACCTCGCTGGTCACTCGCATAGCCACCCATGTTGGTGCTTTGCAGGGCGCTCTAGTTTCCTTCCTGCCCACTTCACAAGAGTATCAGTCTTGCATCGGTTTAGACCATTTTACTCAGGGTCACTTGATTCATGAAGGCCCTGGCCATACTCTCTTTATGTGTTACCCCGGTTTCATCGATGAAGTCGAGCTTCCATGCCCGGACCTACTGCCCATCTGAACTTCGACGAGACGTTCGACTACTACCAGGAGACGGGACATGGACCGCAAGTCGGACCATCTGCGTCCGCCAGGTATGACTACGAGAACCCAGTCGCCCGGGCAATCTCGGAGATCAGTGCCAGGTTGGACACGGTGAGTTTACAGCAGCAGAAGATCAGTGACAACCTCGCGCACAACACCGACCTCACCCAGCAGAACTGGGGGATGACCACATCCCTCCAGACCGACCTCGGCGGCTTGTTCAACTACATGCATTACGATCCTGACCAATACTACCAGTAAGCTTTGTTGAAGCTTGGGGGTGTCCCTGGTAAGTGGGAAAGTACCCCCTTGCCTTGCCTTGCCTTGCCTTGCTGATAAAAATAATAATAATAACAAAAAAACAACAAAAATAATAATCATAAAAATAAATGTTGGATGGAAATCTCCTTATGTATGGAAGTATGGTTGATAACCTTGGGAATGATGAATGGTTGCTCTATTTATGCCCTCTAAGTGCCTCGTGTTTAATCCTTTACCCTTCAAGTATTTGAGTTCGTTGGCATTTAAGGATCCATCATGATTAACTGTGGGAGTAGAGCACATGTTCATTGTCTAAGTTGTTGTGAGTTTAGATATGGTTTTACTCGGAGTATAATTGTATGCTTAGTAAGGAATGTCTTGGAAGTTTTTATAAAAATGTTACATGGTAAATCTTCCCCGACGGTTTAAAATATCCTATCCAGAGCTAAACATTTATACCTTACGAGCTACCATATGCTATGTTGAGTTACTTTGAGTCTTGTCAAATGGTGAAGTCCGCTTGCAGAAGACACTTGTCATCTACCGGTCTTTCCCATCATAAATCCAGCTCATCGACAGCCTCAAGTGTCCGACTAATCAATTTCCCGCTCCAGGGTTGATGTCCACCGTCGTTAACATACACTCGCAACACCAAGCTCATCCCAAAGGTCCTCAATTACTGCATACAAAGTTGCAATCCTCACTGTTACCAAAGGAGAAAAAGAGATGCATTAGAAAAAATAAATGGAGACAAAAGCTCCATCCAAAAAGAAAAGAAAAAGAAAAAAACGCATCTCAAAATCAAGAGAGAAAGAGAGCGAGGAGTTCAAGGACCTTTTGAGCATAAACACCTTTACCCTTTCCACTTGAAAACCCATGAATTCCAAAGACCGGAATTTGATGAGTGTCATCGCTCGCGAACCACTTCGACTCGACGACAGAAGTAACCAAGGTATGCCACTCTTACCCTACCTATAACTCCACTTCAGCCTTAGAGTAGGGAAAGTTGGTCACACTTGACTAAAAGTGAGGATTAAACACCTTGAGTGACTCGAGAGTACCATCGGGGAATGATTTAAACCATCTTTTGCGAAAATTTATATCTCCGAGATGGAACCTGAAAAGCTACAGGAAATACTTTGAGAATTACCGTTCAGGCTCTCAACAGCCCAAGATGTGAACTGTGCAGCCCCACGTTGAACCATTGTATGAGTTCTCTTTTATGCCAGTTTATTCAAATGATTTGTTGAAGTTTTGGCTTGAGCACAAGATACCTAAAGGGTATACACATTGAAGCAACTCCTGACCCACCAAACCTAGAGTAAGCCTTGCTCGAGGACGAGCAAGAGTTTAAGCTTGGGGGCATGTTGATGGCTGAGGACCCGGTGTGTCCGAGGACCGGTGGATGGTCGCTTCCTGGTGTGATGAGTGATTGACAACGTGGTGTGGATTGACGTTTCCCTTGGCTCAAGTATTGCAGGTGTAGAATGCGGCTTGGTTGCATTGGTGCAGGTGAAGAACAGGCGCGAAAGGTCTTAGCCATGGCGGCCTCCGAGGAGCGGAGAGACAAGTAGGCTTGGTTCGAGGGACCCGGTGGCCAGATGGATCAAGTGCGGTTCACATGCTAGCAAGAACGAGAAAGGGGACGTGGTTTCGGTGTGAGGTAGCGGCTCACAACCGAAGCTCGTATGCGGACGTGAAGCCGGCGCAAGGTAGCGGCTAACAACCGAAGTTTGCGCGCGGGGTTTGGTGATTTGGCCACAAAATCATCGGTGGACGGTTTCCCTTGGTTTGGGCCTCAAAACCAAGGACCGAGGACTCGACGTGGCAAAGATGGGCTGCTGGGCCAAGTGTGGTTGGCAGGGGCAGTTTAACCGCCCCCAGGGCCGGTTTAACGGCAGGCCCAAAAACGGCGTCGAGGAGCTTCAATCCGGAGGACACGCGGCGTGACTGCAAGGCTTGCGTCGAAGGGAAGCTAGTGTGCAGTGGAAGGTGTCCCGGCCGGCCGATTCTGATCCAAAAGTCAAATTTGCCCCTGAGGGGTATGTATCTCATTAAGGGTAGTTTAGTCTTTAGAGCACCACCACTTGGACTACTAATAAGGCCCTTAGGCCTTGGTGGCTGCTATCCTTTTGGGATCCTTTCATTTTCTCTTGGACTTGTAGTTTTCCCTTTATCCCTTCCACCTAGAACTACTTCGAATCGTTCCTAGCTTGTATAGGTGAATTCATGGTTTGTTGATTGAGTTTGTGCTGCTCATCTTTGTGCCATGATTTGAATCCACGAGCTCCCTTTTCTTTTTCTATTTTCGAAGGTATTTTCGGAGCTATTTTTTGGGGGATTTTCGTTCTTCTCTTCCTAGGGTGTTTTCTCTCAGATTTCTTTGGGGGATTCACGTACGAGTGCCTTGTGCCTCTTTTGCTAGTGATCTCTTGCCCCCAAACGCCAGGAATTGCTTTGGATTTGCAGTTTTCGGGATGAACTCAGGGTGGAAGTGTTCTTCACAAGATCTGAGATTCCGGGAGTTCTAGAGTGTTTGAGGCCGAGATTTTTGGGGAATATACTCCACTGAAGGTGTACATCATCTCCCCAAAGTTTTGTCTCAAGAGCTCAAGCCGTTTGGGAGATCGACTCACGAGTTGACTTTTTCCCGAGAGCTCCCAGATTGACCGCCCCCAGGAGGTTAAACCGCCTCCCCTAGGCGGCTAAACCGCCCCTAGGGAGGTTAAACCGCCCCTGGCTGGGTAGAGAAGGTTTTGCCTCGTTTCGATTAGTTTTGTGTTCGTTTCGATCGATTCGAGTTCCGCTGCGTGTCTCTTGCTCCTAGGGTCAGTAGCTTGACAGTGGTACGTGATCTTGGCAAGATCGCTTTCGGAGGCGTTGGAGTTGATTTGGGAGAATAGCCGGATTGGTTGGAAAGAATTTTTATCGGCTCCCATTCACTCCCCCCATCTCTGGTCGCCGATTCGGTTCTTCAATTGGTATCAGAGCCGGTTACGGATCTTTGCGACTCTAACCAGTCTATGATCCACGGGGCGACAAAGGAAAAGGCGATTTTGATTCCGGATTTGGGTGTCGAGTTTTGATCTTGCTTTTGACTAAACCTAACCGGTGCTTTGAGCTATGGCACCAAGCTCTTCTTCTTGTGTGTTTCTGTCCTCAGGTGGAGAGAAGTGCGATGAGCTGAATGGAGGTGACGAAGGGATGGCTGTTATGCGTCTTTTGGAAGAAGTGCATCAAGAAGATGATCTTCGACGCAAGCTTCACAAGATGAGTAGAAGTAAACTCTCCCAAGGTATAATTGACTTGTTCACTCGCCTTTGTGCTTATGGCGAGACAATTACTGATCTTGAAAAGAAAATTGGCATGTCTAAGCTTGATTCTTCTCCATGCAAATCTTGTGATGCCTTGCGTATTAAATTGGAGAAAAGTGTTAAGTTTGGTGAATGGCATGTTCAGGATGGTAGAAAATTACAAGATGAGATTTGTGATTTGCAGTCTGAGATTGCTTTGTTGAAGTCAAATGCTTCTTTACCATGTGCTTCTTGTGAGTCTTTGCATGCTGAAATTAAAAAATTGAAATTGACTCACACCACTTGTTTGGATGAACTTGAGCATGCTAAGGATAAAATTTGTGAGATGAAGTCCATGCCTTGTAGCACTTGCTCTTTGATTTGTGATGGTGATGTTTGCCTTACTTCTTTGGATACACATGATACTTCGCTCGATGTGAATGATGATGTTTCTTCTTGTGTTGATGCTTTGGATAGCTCTCCCATAGCTATTCCTAAGCTTGTTGGTTCTTCCGGTGCTGTCCAAGATAATTCAAGTGGCAAGGGTGCTTCTCACTTTTTCGGAACTCATGCTTCCAAACCAAAGTTCCTTTGCACCTTTTGCAAAAGAGATGGGCATACCGTTGAGTTTTGCTTTCGTCATATCAAACATGAGAGACGTGTGTGCACTAAAGCTTTTAGGAAGCCACGTAGCCTTTTCTACGGCACGTGTGATCCTAATTTGGGCACAAAGTCAGATATTGGAGGTTCTTGCTCTAAGCCCCAAGGGATTTGTCGATTGAATGAGAATGGTGATTTGTCCTCTCGGACTGTGCCTACAGACAGGCCTTTGTACCATTACTCTTATTGTGACAAGGATGGGCATCAAGAGAGCTTTTGCTATAGGCGTGCAAGACGCATGCGGCGAGTTCGTGCTTCTAGGCCTTTGGTTGTTCATAGCCCACCTCATGGCATGAACACTTGTGTGCCTAGTCAGAAGCCGCATTTTGTTGATGGGTTTTATGACTCTTCTTCTAGTGGGATAGTTCGTGATCGTGGACATGTTTCTAGAGTTTCTCGTGTTAGTCCACGACATGATTTTCATGGTACTTCTACTGGTTCTTCTTCTAAGATCTCGAGGGATCGTTGCCTTTTTGCTAGTGGTAGCACTCGTTCTTCTTCTCGAGTTTCTACTTTGAGGCATGGTTCCAAGTGTGTTCTGAAGCATTCTCGTTTGAACCGGCATTTGCATCATGCTAACCCACGTGATAAATTGAGTACATTTTTTACCCGTATGACCAAGTCTTGGGTTCCCAAGTATATGCTTGCTAACCCTTCGGGATCCAAGACTCGGGTTTGTTTGTCCTCTCATGTGTAGGTACGAGGACGCGGGTTGGAGAACATGAGCTTGGTGACTCTTGGTCTTTTGCATGATCAAGGTTTGATGGTTCTTCACACCCTTTGGATGGCCCCAATGTGGCCTTTGTACACTTTGTATAGTGAGTATCTCTTTTGTACACTCTTGTGCTCACTTGTGTATCTTTGGCATGTTTTGTGTTTGTATCATGCCTTTATGTTTTGTGTAGCATATTGTATATTTGCTCTCGTTGTTGGATATGTATATACCATGGTTGGCTAGCCACATTTCTTGTTAGCATGTATGATCTTCTTGTATATCTTGTCATGCTAGCTTTGTGATATATGTTGGTGGACTAGTCACCTTTGTATGATAGTGTGTGATCCACATGAACTCCTTGCCATGTTTCCTCATATGACTCAAATTGCTTATGGCATGTTGTTCTTCTAGTATCCTTTTAGTTGGTATCTTTTGATTAGTTCCTTTGTCTTTGGGTTGCATTTACCTTCTTTTCGATTTCTCTTCCTTTTGTCTCTATTTTGGAGCTTTCCATTCGCTTTTTGTACACTTTTTCCTAGTCTTCTTTTGCTAGGCATCTTTGGTTGAGGGGGAGCTCAGCTTTAATTAAGGGAGAAAATTTGCTCAAGTTGATTTGAGAAGGAGAGGACCTTGCTTATGGCTTTTGGATTGCATGAGCTTGTGAGTTTGCTGACCTGAACCTTGGATTTGCATTTCAGTTGCACATTCCAGGGGGAGCTTATGTTTGAACTTGAACCTTGGATTTGCAATTTGGATTGCACATTCCAAGGGGAGCTTGTGGTTTGAACTTGAACCCTGAAATTATATTTTGGATGTACATTTCAGGGGGAGCTTTGTATTTGTGCTTTGATCGCGCTCGTGTATTGAGTTTGAGCTTGCCCATGTTTCTACCCAAAACTAGAGGCTTCTCTTGTAGCATATTGTATACTATTGTATTTTGATTTGCTTTTCCATCTTTGTATCTTGATGTATAGTTTGCATTTTGCATCTTGTGATATATCATGCTGCATTTGTATCATATCTCAGGATGAGCTTCTCCTATATGCAGTGATTGCTACAACTTGCCAGTTCTTAGATTTTAGGCAGGCTTGCTATGGATTGTTGATTGGCTATGCTCCTGATGGTTTTGATATATATCTTGTTGAGATAGTCATCTTTTGAAAGTAAAATCGCAAACTGAACTTAAACTCTTTTCACCCATGAGTAAATGCCTTGCATGTCTTGTTTGAGCTGAGATGGCTATATCTTGTCTAGATCATGCTAGGAGATGTTGTTCTTTTCAATTGGGTCAAAGACTTTGTCATTATGAATGTTTAGCCCATGCTTTATCTTGTGGAGGAGCATAAGCTTCTTTTTGTCGCAAAGACATTTCATGTACCATGCTTAATTTGAAAAACTTGAAAAATGAGATGTCTATGCTTGAAAGAAGTAAAATGAGAAAAGATGAATTTGAAGAAAAATTTGCTTATGTCTCTATGCTTTCACCATTTCACACACTTGCACACATGGGTGCTAAGCGGTTGCATGTTGTTTGCCGGAGAAGTCTCCCATGAGAAGTGAACACATGGCTCCGTGCTTTGACATGACATGAGATAGAATTTGGGCGTTTGTAATGATCTTTTGTTGAGAACACTTGTCCTTTCATGATTTTGATAAGATGATGTTCATGTATGCTTGAATGATTCATGTTTAGGTTTTTGCTCATGTGGTGACCCCTTTTTGATAAAAACTCAACAAATTTGACCTTGGCTTTGTCGATGAGCTATATGTCTTTACCTTGATGGCAATGCCTTGTGTACCATCTAGTTTGCCTTCTCTCTAATTAGTGGCATTTTGTAGTGCTCATTGTATATTTGAGAAGCTTGTAGTTGCATGTCTTGGTCTTTCGCCTTGATTTGTGCATTGTCAACAAGGGGGAGAAATTGCTTGGTTTTATGGATTGCTTTTGGGGGAGAAATTGCTAGATTTATGAAGCTTTGGCCAAGGGGGAGAATTTTTGTGAGATTGTGGAAAGTTTATGGCAAAGTTGCTTGGGGAGAATTTGTGAAGTTTCTGATGGGTTTCTGAAGGAAAAACATTGCTGGATGTTATTGAAAGCTTTTGAGATCGAAATGGAATTTTTCTGAGATTTTTGTGCGAGTTTTGCACTTTTGAATATGGTCATCTGCCAGGGGCGGTTTAACCGCCCCCCCTGGGCTGTTTAACCGCCCCTGTGCTGAGTGCACATGATTTGTGAAAGTTTGAGCGATTTCGAGTGTTTTTTGCACGCACAAGTTCACTTGTTCAGGGGGAGTTGCATCTTTGCAGGGGGAGTGCTTTGAATGTTCTGAAAAGTGAATTGGAGATTTGTGATTTGTGCTTTGTGCTTTTGCTCTTTTGCCGATGGTGTTGAGCCCTTTCGCTTCTTCTTGAAGGGTCGGCGTTTCTGGAGCTTTCTCTTGCGAAGTGACTTTGTTCTCAGCTTGTTCTTGCTTTTAGTCACTTGCTTGAGTCTTGTTTTCAGTTTCTTTTACGTTTTCTTTTAATCTCAATGGTTACTATGTGTGTGTTGTCAATGCACTCATCAAGGGGGAGATTGAGGACCCGGTGTGTCCGAGGACCGGTGGATGGTCGCTTCCTGGTGTGATGAGTGATTAACAACGTGGTGTGGATTGACGTTTCCCTTGGCTCAAGTATTGCAGGTGTAGAATGCGGCTTGGTTGCAATGGTGCAGGTGAAGAACAGGCGCGAAAGGTCTTAGCCATGGCGGCCTCCGAGGAGCGGAGAGACAAGTAGGCTTGGTTCGAGGGACCCGGTGGCCAGATGGATCAAGTGCGGTTCACATGCTGGCAAGAACGAGCAAGGGGACGTGGTTCCGGTGCGAGGTAGCGGCTCACAACCGAAGCTCGTATGCGGACGTGAAGCCGGCACAAGGTAGCGGCTAACAACCGAAGTTTGCGCGCGGGGTTTGGTGATTTGGCCACAAAATCATCGGTGGACGGTTTCCCTTGGTTTGGGCCTCAAAACTAAGGACCGAGGACTCGACGTGGCGAAGATGGGCTGCTGGGCCAAGTGTGGCTGGCAGGGGCAGTTTAACCGCCCCCCAGGGCCGGTTTAACCGCCCCCCCTGGGCAGGCCCAAAAACGGCGTCGAGGAGCTTCAATCCGGAGGACACGCGGCGTGACTGCAAGGCTTGCGTCGGAGGGAAGCTAGCGTGCAGTGGAAGGTGTCCCGGCCGAAAAAATCTGATCCAAAAGTCAAATTTGCCCCTGAGGGGTATGTATCTCATTAAGGGTAGTTTAGTCTTTAGAGCACCACCACTTGGACTACTAATAGGGCCCTTAGGCCTTGGTGGCTGCTATCCTTTAGGGATCCTTTCATTTTCTCTTGGACTTGTAGTTTTCCCTTTATCCCTTCCACCTAGAACTACTTCGAATCGTTCCTAGCTTGTATAGGTAAATTCATGGTTTGTTGATTGAGTTTGTGCTGCTCATCTTTGTGCCATGATTTGAATCCACGAGCTCCCTTTTCTTTTTCTATTTTCGAAGTTATTTTCAGAGCTATTTTTTGGGGAATTTTCGTTCTTCTCTTCCTAGGGTGTTTTCTCTCGGATTTCTTTGGGGGATTCACGTATGAGTGCCTTGTGCCTCTTTTGCTGGTGATCTCTTGCCCCCAAACGCCGGGAATCGCTTTGGATTTGCAGTTTTCGGGATGAACTTGGGGTGGAAGTGTTCTTCACGAGATCTGAGATTCCGGGAGTTCTAGAGTGTTTGAGGCCGAGATTTTTGGGGAATATACTCCACTGAAGGTGTACATCATCTCCCCAAAGTTTTGTCTCAAGAGCTCAAGCCGTTTGGGAGATCGACTCACGAGTTGACTTTTTCCCGAGAGCTCCCAGATTGACCGCCCCCAGGAGGTTAAACCGCCTCCCCTAGGCGGTTAAACCGCCCCTGGCTGGGTAGAGAAGGTTTTGCCTCGTTTCGATTAGTTTTGTGTTCGTTTCGATCGATTCGAGTTCCGCTGCGTGTCTCTTGCTCCTAGGGTCAGTAGCTTGACAGTGGCTACGTGATCTTGGCAAGATCGCTTTCGGAGGCGTTGGAGTTGATTTGGGAGAATAGCCGGATTGGTTGGAAAGAATTTTTATCGGCTCCCATTCACTCCCCCCCTCTCTGGTCGCCGATTCGGTCCTTCAATGGCCATTATAACCAAGTATTGACCATCAACATTTCGGTAAAATGAGGATGATCATACCATGTTCCATACATAAATGTGTTTTTACTAATCAATTCCACAAGTTTTTGATGAGTTGTGATTGTAGGATGAAACAGGTGAAACAAGGGCCAAACCTGGCACAGAGCCAGGCCGGCCGGCCTAGCCCAGGCCGACCGGCCTCCCCTGGCCAGGTCTGGCCACGCCACTGATCCACAAGCTCATGCAAATATCCTAGATGATCAAGAGATGTGCAATCAATGTCCGTTTGATCCAAGGACCAGAAAGGCCAAAGCTATGCTTGCATGGATTGAAGGGCCCACCAACCTTGGATTCTCGGACAGCTTTGATCCAAAGCAACCATTACCGACCTCAGGGACCAATCCAGAGCGTCCTTGAAGAAGGCGGTGCCACGGGGCAGCCAGACCAGGCCGATCGGCCTGGCCTAGGCTGGCCGACCTCCCCCTGTGGCCGCCATGTGCCCCCCTCTGAGTGAAGCTTAAGCAAGTGCTTAGCTTGCTAATGGCGTCGAGCTTCGCCCCTGGAGACTATAAAAAGAGAGCTCATCCACCTTGTGAGACACACACCACACTTCTCAAGTTCATTCTTGAAGGGAGCTCTTGTATCTTTTCCATTTCTTAGATTAGGATTAGAGTTGGGAGTAGAGTCGAGTTGAGCTTAGCTCGGATCTTCGGAATCTTCGGAGTTCTGGTAAAGCTCTTGTATCGTTTCCATCATTTGAAGAGTTTATCAAAACAATTGCTTTCTTATTTCAGAGCTTAAGTTTATCTTTTATATCTCTTGCTCTTCTTTTTAGAGTAAAGATCTTGCTCTCTTTAGAGTAAAGTTTTGTCCCCCATTAGTCTTAGTGTAGAGTTTAGTTTAGCTCTACCAGGTTTTATCTCGCGGGTTTGCTCGCCTTGACCAGGCCGTAAGACGCCTTAGGGAAGACGGGGATTTCTCTTGACAGGCCTCAAGAGAAATCTTAGTCTTCGAGTACAGACGTGGTGTCTGGATTGTTGATTAACTAGGAAGTGTGTTGCACCCCACGGAACAGCAATGGTAGGCGGCAGGTGGTGACAGCCCTGTCCGTCCTTCAGAGTCCACCAAGTTCGGGTGTATTCATAAAAGTAGTGCTGAGCCCGGAGAACCCCCTCTCTCACCCCGTTCTGAGGTTCTCCCGTTCTAGCCGTCGAAGCGAGCTCTGTTCCTGCTATCTAAGCTAGAGTCTAGGCTAAGGTTAGAGTGCCTTTTTCTCTGAATTAGGAAGTGTCTAGGTCCGGTCTCTTCCAACATCTTTCCTTTTCTTTAGAATTAGGTGCTCCTGTGTGTGTCGCTGGTCTTTTAGACCTTCTATCTGATCATTTACTTGACCATTATCTCCAAACCTAGAGTTTGTGCCCCTGGGTTTGTGGCTTGATATTTCTAGCAAGATATATATCATTTCATTCTTCAATACACTTTAACCATTCTGCTTCCCTGCGGAAATATAAATACGATACCCTGGGATAACTCCCTAGGTGAAGTGCTACAACGAGATATATTCTGTGCGCTTGCAGAATCCATTTTGCATACAACGACGTATATCTTCGCGCTCTTGAAGCATTGCTAAAACGTGACGCTAAGGAGTGCCAACAAGGGGCCAGGTGTAGGCCAATCGGCCTACACGAGGCCGCCCGACCCCCTGCTGCGTCCTCACGTGACCATCTTTGGCGTGGAAGTTAAGCAGGTCGGTAGCGTGACGGTTATGGTGACTACCAACCTTGGGAGGCTATAAAAGGCCACCTCCTCTTCACTCCAAGACACACACCACACTTCTCAAGTCTATACTTGAAGGGAGCTCTTGTATCTTTTCAATTTCTCAGATTAGGATTAGAGTTGGGAGTAGAGTTGAGTTGAGCTTAGCTCGGATCTTCGGAGTCTTCGAAGTTCTGGTAAAGCTCTTGTATCCTTTCCTTCGTTTGAAGAGTTTATCAATATAATTACTTTCTTACTTTAGCTCTTATATCTTTCTATCTTGCTCTTCTTTTTAGAGTAAAGATCTTGCTCTCTTTAGAGTAAAGTTCTATCCCTCTTTAGTCTTAGTGTAGAGTTTAGTTTAGCTCTGCCAGGCTTTATCTCGTGGGTTTGCTCGCCTTGACCGGACCGTAAGACGCCTTAGGGAAGACGGGGATTTCTCTTGACAGGCCTCAAGAGAAATCTTAATCATCGAGTGTAGATGTGGTGTCTGGCTTGTTGATTAACTAGGAAGTGTGTTGCACCCCACAAAATTGCAGTGGTAGGCGACAGGTGGTGACAGTCCTGTCCGTCCTTCGTAGTCCACCACATTCGGGTGTACTCATAACAGTAGTGCTGAGCCCGGAGAACCCCCTCTCTCACCTTGTTTTGAGGTTCTCCCGTTCTAGCTGTCGAAGCGAGCTTTGTTCCCAGTATCTAAGCTAGAGTCTAGGTTAAGGTTAGAGTGCCTTTTGCTTTGAGTTAGGAAGTGTCTAGGTCCGTCTCTCCCAACGTCTTTCCTTTTCTATAGAATTAGGTGCTCCTGTGTCGCTGGTCTTTTAGACCTTCTATCCGGTCATTTATTTGACCATTATCCCAAACCTTAGAGTTTGTGCCCCTGGGTTTAGTGGCTTGATACGTCTGCCAAGATATATAATTTCATTCTTCAATACACTTTAACCATTCTGCTTCCCTGCGGAAATATAAATACGATACCCTGGGATAACTTCCTAGGTGAAGTGCTACAATGAGATATATTCTGTGTGCTTGCAGAATCCTTTTGCATACAATGATATATCTTCGCGCTCTTGAAGCGTTGCTAAAACGTGATGCTAAGGAGTGCCAACAGTCACATGTCAAGCCTTTAAATCATGGTGGAAGGAATGGTCAAAGCATTTATTTTGTAAATCGCCGAATCATTACTGCCGGATTTTTTACTCAGACTTCATCATTGATCCTCAGGTATTTCTATGTTTACTTCTTCTATTTGCAATCTTTCAGTCGCTTACCCTATTCATCTATGTAGGAAGAAGATTACACGCCCCCAACTATCAGCAAAAGCAGCAAACCAATCAACTATACTCCTTGTTGATGACCATTACAACCTAGTTTTGACCGTCAATAATTCGGTGAAATGAGGATGATCATACCATGTTCCATGCATAAATGTGTTTATACTAACAAATTCCATAAGTTTTGGATGAGTTATGGTTGCAGGATGAAACAGGTGAAACAAGGGCGAAACCTGGCACAGAGCCAGGCCAGCCGGCCTAGCCCAGGCCGACCGGCCTCCCCTGGCCAGGTCTGGCCACGTCACTGATCCAGGAGCTCAAGCAAACACCCAGGATGATCAAGCACTGTGCAATCAATGTCGGTTTGAACCAAGGACCCGAAAGGCTTAGATGGGAAACACATGGATTGAAGGGCCCACCGACCTCGGATTCTTGGACAACCTCAACTGAACGCAACCGTTACCGACTTCAGCAAGCAATCAGCAGCGTCCATGACAAAGGCGGTGGCCAGGGGTGCCAGGTGTAGGCCGATCGGTCTACACCAGGCCGGCCGGCTTGCTGCTGCCTCCTCACGCGACCAACTTCAGCGTGGAGGTTAAGCAGGCCGGTGGCGTGACGGTTAAGCTGGCTACCGACCTTGGGAGGCTATAAAAGGCCACCTCCTCTTCACCCCAAGACACACACCACACTTCTCAAGTCTTTACTTGAAGGGAGCTCTTGTATCTTTTCCATTTCTTAGATTAGGATTAGAGTTGGGAGTAGTGTCGAGTCGAGCTTCGCTCGGATCTTTGGAGTCTTTAGAGTTCTGGTAAAGCTCTTGTATCCTTATCTTCTTTTTGAAGAGTTTATCATAATAATACTATCTTATTCAGAGCTTAAGTTATCTTTCATATTTATTTCTTGCTCTTTCTTAGAGTAAAGTTCTTAGCTCTTTTTAGAGTTAAGTTTTGTCTCCCTTTAGTTTTAGTGTAGAGTTTAGTTTTAGCTCTACCGGGTTTTATCTCGCGGGTTTGCTCGCCTTGACCGGGCCATAAGACGCCTTAGGGAAGACGGGGATTTCTCTTGACAGGCCTCAAGAGAAATCTTAATCTTCGAGTGCAGATGCGGTGTCTGGCTTGTTGATTAACTAGGAAGTGTGTTGCACCCCACGGAACTGCAGTGGTAGGCGACAGGTGGTGACAGCCCTGTCCGTCCTTCGTAGTCCACCACGTTCGGGTGTATTCATAACAGTAGTGCTGAGCCCGGAGAACCCCCTCTCTCACCCTGTTCTGAGGTTCTCCCGTTCTAGCCGTCGAAGCGAGCTCTGTTCCCGGTATCTAAGCTAGAGTCTAGGCTAAGGCTAGAGTGTCTTTTGCTCTGAGTTAGGAAGTATCTAAGTCCGGTCTCTCCCAACATCTTTCCTTTTCTATAGACTTAGGAGCTTCTATGTGTCGCTGGTCTTTCAGACCTTCTATCCGGTCATTCATTTGACTATTATCCCTCAAACCTAGAGTTTGTACCCTTGGGTTTTTGGCTTGATATTTCCGGCAAGATTTATCATATCATTCTTCAATACACTTTAACCATTTGCTTCCCTGTGGAAATATAAATACGATACCCTAGGATAACTCTCGAGGTGAAGTGCTACAACGAGATATATTCTGTGCGCATGCAGAATCCATTTTGCATACAATGACATATATCTTCGCGCTCTTGAGCGTTGCTAAAAACGTGACGCTAAGGAGTGCCAACACTCCTCCATCGAGCGATCCTTATATCGGAGGTGATGCCCCATCGGTAGATGACATTTTGAAAGAACTACCACCAAAGCGTAAGATCAACACTGCTCCCAAGAGTTCTCCAAAGAAATCAAAAGTAGTAGTGGTCAATGCTTCAACAGTAGCCACCATGTTGGCGAATGCAATCCAAGGAACAATACCTTTGTCATCACAGATACATGGTACCAATCTTTTATTTCTAATTTCCCTTTTTTATTTTCTTTGATTTATCTCAAATTTATATAGAGCAAGCTCCTAAAGAAAATGCAAGACCAAATTCTCCTCAGGCACCTCATCAGGATTCTTCGGCTTCATTAGCGTCGAACCACCCCATACCAAATCCGACTGGTAATATCAAAGAACCAATTTTTTTCTTATCCGATATTGATTGTCTTTAAGCATTATAATCATCCTCTCTTAGAACAATCATCCGATCATCCCCAAGAAGAATCAACAATCCCAAGCCGAACAAATAAGGACCCCCCTCAGCAAGAGACAGAAACAATGACCCATCAACAGACATTGGTAATCTCATCTTGCACCTTATCATACATCCGATTTAAGTATGCTAATGCTCCTCTTTCCTTTCATCTTCAGAATGAATCGGCTGGTACTTCCAAAGCTGTCGAAGAGCAAATTCAATTGGAGCAGAATCCAATGTCATCATCAAGGAGCCTACTTAGTTTGATGAGATCAATCTGAAACAGGTTATCAACCACTCTTTCATCCGATTCTTTGTTTCTCTTCTTCTAAATTTAATAGAAACTTTTATTTATAGGCCCAAGATTCGATTGACAATAGCTTCTTCGATTTCCCAATCGGAGGTCTCTTGGACGAGGAAGAAGTTCAATCGGCTGATAAAAGAACTTCATCAACAATCGTTACCCAGCCATCTGATGTCAGCAATCCAACGCTTCCAGATGATGTTCGGGACAAGTTATCGGACCTACAAATCCTGCTGGAGCAAAACACTTCTGTACTAATTCAAGATGCTGAACCAATCCGATCGATCATGTCGGTGTTCTACCGTCGATCCTACCGAGGGGTATCCCGAGGTAGTAGAGTTTCAGGTGGGTTTCGCCGAGATCAGGAACGCAAAGGCTAAGAGAGTCGGGATTTAGACAGGTTCGAGCCGCTTAGAAGGCGTAATACCCTACGTCCTGTGTGGTGATTGGTATTGATGAGATCTTGTGTTTTGGAGAGGGTCCCTGCCCAGCCTTATATACACGGCGGGCAGGGTTACAAGGTCGGTTCCTAGTAGGATCCTAACCAATTACTACTCGGAGAGTGCTTTACAAGGCAATCCGAGTAGTTTACAAGTCATACGACTATTTTCCATAACGAGAAGAGTCCTTGCAGTTCTCTACTCGTGTTCTTCACGCCTAGTACGACTCTGTCTGGAGGTCATCCATGTGTCCCTGTGGGCCCATGGTCGTACCTCCAACAAGCCCCCAAGCGCTTCATCGTCGAGTATCGTCAACCGAGTGCTTGCCAAGCCAATCGAGTGCTTTTTCTTGTTCTTCGAGCGCTTGATCAGTCTTGGACAGGTCTTGGTTGTCACGAGGCCATGCGGTGCTTAAGCCCTGTTTATCTTGATCAAATCAGTAGTCTTCAAAATATTATATGGTGTGCGATAAAAATCGCACTCCATATGGAGTAGCCCCTGAGCCTTAAGTTGAATCGAAGAATCAGGTTGAGGGTCCACAGGATCTTGAATCTTTATCTTGTTCTTGAAATGTGCAATTTTGGAAAAATTGCACTTGATATCAAGTAGCCCCCGAGCCTTGGGTTGAATCAAAGAATCAAGCCGAGGGTCTTGATTTAAGTCTTCAGTCTTTAGAAAAAATAAAATCAGCAGTCGTTGTATATCTCCTATCAGCCCCCGAGCCTTGAAACAATTTAGAATGATCAATTCAACGGTCCAGAGAACTTAGGATTCATCGAATCATCTTGGAGATCATCATCCGAGTGGTAATTTGCACCCAGAAATAATGGTCACATCAAATCTTCTTGGAGATCATCATCCGAGTGGTTTTCTTGTACCCAGCCCCCGAGCATAGGAGCCAGCAGAGATGCATCGAGTAGTATGTAGTCGAAATAGCCACCCTCAATAGAGTAGCAGAACGGAGGAGGTCGTGGTTGACTTGTCACGCCGTGATCTCCCCAGAAACAGGAGTCAGGTGCCAATGTAGTCGAGGCCGCATCATTGGTACTTGGCGACTCAAATATGCTGGAGAAAGACAACTAGGTAAGCCTGATGGCGACCGAGTTGTAATTTAGCGTCAGCCCTCGAGCCTGGAAGCTGGCGAAAATATGATAGCACGCTGTGCAGCCTAGAGAGTTATCATCCAAACAAAGTAGTCGGCACTTGGCCAATTTTGTTAGAACAAAATAAAAATAATTGAAACAAGTAGCTTAGCTTGTTTTTTGTCGTTTGTCGATGAAACGGACTAGTCAGAGTTGATTCCGACTAGTTTAAGTTCATCACGAGCATATTGGCGATGCGGCAGTACCGCGGCACAAGCTGAAGTCGAGCTTTGGCTTGATAACTTGCAACGGGTTGAGGCGACCACCACATTGGTGAGTTCCATTGATCATGATGCACCCGAAGAGTCATCCAAACCACTCTTGCAGTGTATCCAGGAAGCCCCCGGCAAGTTGTACTCATTTTGCGAGTTATACTTCAAAGCACTTGATAACTGGTACTTGAAAATCACTACTCATACTGTAGAGTAGACTCTAGAGTACTTTCAAATAAGTACTCAGAGATTTGAAATTACTACTCGTCTTGTGGAGTAGACTCTGGAGTACTTTCAAATAAGTACTCAGAGATTTGAAATTACTACTCGCCTGGTGGAGTAGACTCTGTAGTACTTTCAAATAAGTACTCAGAGATTTGAAATTACTACTCGCCTGGTGGAGTAGACTCTGTAGTACTTTCAAATAAGTACTCAAAGATTTGAAATTACTACTCGCCTTGTGGAGTAGACTCTGTAGTACTTTCAAATAAGTACTCAAAGATTTGAATTTACTACTCGCCTTGTGGAGTAGACTCTGTAGTACTTTCAAATAAGTACTCAAAGATTTGAATTTACTGCTCGCCTTGTGGAGTAGACTCTGTAGTACTTTCAAATAAGTACTCAAAGATTTGAAATTACCACTCGTGGGTAGTTGCTTTATAAGGCTAGCTGGCCTCTACAGGTGTTCAGCCTGGTCTTAGTTAAATCTAAGTACTCAGGGATCCTGGAAAGTAGTCATGTGAGCTACTCTTCGGATTTTGACCAATGTATACTTTGTTGAATCAACAAGTGTCAAAGGGAACTTCGGAAGTATTTTAAGCTAGAGTAGTCTTATAAACGAAGTATCGCCACATCTTCGGGGACGGCCGCCTTGTGTGGTCCGGGCTCCTTGCTGGGGACCTCGTACTCTGAATGCTTCAGCTTCTGAGCCGTTGCGAAGATCTGGGCCATAGCGTTGGGTACCTGAGTGGTAGCCGCAAACTCCACAGCCTCTCTGTCGCAGTTGTATGATCGTCGCAAGTCGCCGCGGATAGTTATGATGCCTCTGGGTCCTGGCATCTTGAGGACGAGGTAGATATAGTGCGGGATGGCCATGAACTTGGCCAAAGCAGGACGTCCAAGGATCGCTTGATATGAAGTCTCGAAGTCCGCCACCTCGAACTTGATGTACTCCCTCCTGTAGTTCTCTTGTGTGCCAAATGTGACTGGTAATGTGACTTGGCCGAGAGGGAGACTGTCATTTCCAGGGACAATGCCGTAGAACGGGGATTCGGTGGTGCTACTGGTGCTGTGTTCTAACTTTTCTAGAAAGCATGTATAGGTGTTTTCTGCTTCGTTTTTGAATTAGATTCAAATCTGTTCAAACTCTAATCCATTGACTTGTTTGTGCTGGTTTTTGAGTATGTTGTAGATGATGCAGTATCTAGGATGCTGTAGAAAGTTGGCACATAGTTACACACTAGAATTTGAGTTATTAATTGTTTAGGCTGGCAGTGCACGATTGGTTCAACATTTTTAATAATTAGTCAGTGAAGCTTCTGAGCTCAATCTTTTTGCAGGAGTCTTGTGGTAACTTGATTCATGTCTGGTTAAAGTTAGAGCTTAGTTTGAGCTGGCTAGCTTGCACTTTTAATTCATACCAGTTTAAAATTGATAAATTCAAACAGCAGGATCTTTTGATCTTTTGAATCTATCCTTTGGCATGTGAGCTTGTTTTGGTTAGATTAGGCTCCGGTAAAATTCTAACGACCTTTGGATGATAGTATGATTTCTTAGGATTTATTCTTGATGATAGTGTGCTGTTCTTGTTTATTTTGTTGTGGTAAATGTATGCGTGATCTTGGCCTAAGTTTTGGTCAGCAAATCAAGTAAACCACAAGGAGCACACAGTAAATTTTTCACATTATAATAATAAACCAAACTGCCAGAATAAATTATGAAAGCTTCATTGCTAAAAAGGGGTTAAATAAGAATAAGTTATTTTCTAAAAATGGTTAAATAAACTAAAAACATCACACACACCCTTGCTGTTTTGTGATGAAATCAAAGATAAATAATATAGGTGTACACAATCACCATCGACAAACCCAAATACTTTAATGAGTAATTACAACCTTTGTTAAAGAAAGGGAAGATCAGGCAAATTTTGTCCAGGTGAATGTGTCACTAAATACACCCGGGTTCATCATTGTGCAATTGTGATGACTCAACATAAGATCATCTTCTTATTGCATATGCATTCGTGTAGAACATGCCCTCGCCGACGGAGACTACGAGTTGGTCCCCGCTGAACGAGAAGGCCAAGCTGAAGGCGAGGTGAACGCCGTCCAGGTCGAGCAAGACCCGAACGTTGCTGCCGAGGACTCCCAAGCTAACACTGTGCCCGAAGGCAAGCCCCGGAGCATGTCCTATGTTTCAAATACATGCAACTATGTTTTGCTAAGTTTATGTTTGTGCATTTACGTTCAGGAGTTGAATTGAAACCCTAGTTGCATTATCCTAGGTACCTATGCTATGCAATACTAGTATGATAGGTCGATGGCTGCCCCGCTATAAGGACCCAGTAAAAGTTGAGTGATTTCCTGTCACTCGCGAGATATAGGATTCAACTGCTTTACTTATGTTGGAATCATAAGGATGACGGACGGGGATTTTGGTCATGTTGATGCCCCGTTTGTTTGTGAAAAGTTGCTAAGGTCGAAGAGTGACGGCGATGCTGGTTAAGTTTTTGAACGTACTAAGCACTTGTCGATTCTATGGGGTCGGTAAGTTTAGTACCTACATGACTTCAGGGTGCAGACTTTTTCCTGCTCCTTCCGGGAACTTCTTCCCCATGCCTCGAACATGTGGGTACGAGGGGCGTAAGTGTTGGTTCGGCCAGCCTTAGACCTCGTATGCCAGGGGGAGTTTGGTCCTGGACGCGACTGGGGGATTGATGGGAACTACCTGGTAGCGCTAGCCTTTGGCTGAGTGCGATGATCCGAGTGCTTGGGTTCCCCCCTTGCAAGGTTAAAAATCGGTTCGAACTGTCTGTTTCACACAGCTAATGAGACTACTTGACCTCTTGCCGCACCGAGTAATGAAAGTGGAACATGATGGAAAGAAACTTGATGCTTGCTTAATTGCTTGCTCCACTTGCTTTGTTAGTACAGGTTGCTTACCTAGAATGGTTAACTTAACTAGAACTTGATGCTAAAATATTGAAAGTAAGGATCCACTATTAGTCGCTATTTGGCAAAACAAACCCACCAGCCAAAAGCTAGCCTTGCATGTCTAGAATTTGGTGATGTAGCTGTCGCCCGACGGTTAAGTCTTGCTGAGTATTAGTATACTCAGCCTTGCTTGTTGAAATGTTTTCAGGTAGTGCTCTGGAGGAGATGGTTGCAGGTCTTACCTGGCCAACCACCCTTCCTCCTGGTTGGACTGTCATGTGGGACGAAGATGCTTCTGAGTGATGTCACGACGGCTTCACGTGATGTCATTTCATTCGAATAAAATTAGTTGTTTTCCGCTGCTTTCAAAACTCTGAGATAACAGTTACTTTATGCATTGAACTTGGTTTGTAATAAATTACCTCAAGTGGGACCTATTTAATACTTGTGGATTGTTGTAATCTCTAGGATCCACCTTCGAGTGGGTATTTGTATGACTTGTTTCGATCGAGGTAACTGTTCGTGGTTGCATCGGGCTCGACCCGACAGACTGTTAGATTACTCCGATTTAATTGCGTGACGACCAATGGAAGGTTAGCGCACTTAAGCCGGATTAATTTGAGCAGTTCTGCCACACAAACAATCTAGCCAAGATCACTTAGCTACTGAGAAGCTACTGACCCTAGGAACTAGATCAAAGCAGCGGAAAAAGAATCGAACAAATCAAGCACAAGACGTGGACTCAACAGGAAGAGTTGAGCGAAAATTGCACGGGTCGTTTGATCCGACCGGACAAGAAAATTTGGTCGGAGTTACAACCTATGCTCAGACCGTCACTGGGAGAAAACAACAGATCGAATCAGCAAAGTTTGCATGGGTCGATTGATCCGACCGCACATGAAAAGCATCGGTCGGATTGATCGCTTATGCTCCGACCGTTGTTGAGTGAAAACCACCGATCGATTGAGCCGACCAGTACAAGTGCCTCCGGTCGGATTGATAGGTCAACAGTCGAGTCACTGACCTAACCTTTTCCTCAGTGTGATCGGATGATCCGACCGAGAGTCGATCGGAGCATTCAATCGAAATATCGACCTTCTACCAGAGAGTTTACACCGACGGGCAAAGTGTTGGTCGATTGATCCGACCAAGCCAAGGAAGGTCGATCGGATCAATAGATCGACACAGAGAAAACTGTCAGCTCGAGATTGCAAGACTGCGAAGTCCTAGCGGTCGATTGATCTGACCAAGCCAAGGAAAACCGATCGGATCAATAGATCGACGCAGCGAAAAGGTCAACTAGAGAATGGATCTCCCAAAGGACTTGGAGTCTTGAGACAAGATTTTGGGTAGATGATATACACCTCAAGGAGAGGCTATGCCCCAAAGATCTTGGCCTCAAACCTCCTAGAACTCCTGGAATCACAGATCTTGTGAAGAACACCAAGAACTCGAGTTCATCCCAAAAACTTCAAATCCGATTCCCGACGTTTGGGGGCAAGAGATCACGAGCAAAAGAGGCACAAGGCACTCATACGTGAATCCCCCAAAGAAATCCGAGAGAAAACGCCCAAGGAAGTGAAGAACGAAAATCACCCAAAAATAGCTCCGAAAATAGTTCCGAAAATAGGAAAAAGAAAAGGAGCTCGTGGATTCAAATCATGGCACGAAATTGAACTTTGGATTACTTCACCATGTGCGGTTACAAGCCACTTGCTAGCACAAACAAAGCTAGAATGGCAAAAGATCAAATCAAAGATCCCTCCTCTCTCTCCCTCTCAAACCCTAGAAAAGACCATCTCACAAACAAATGAGATGTCTACCACCAATCCTCTCCCTTGGATGGCTACCCACAATAGCCACTCCTCATATATATAGGCGCCCTGCAAATGTCCAGAATGCCCTTACATGAAGCATACAACAAGATAGCCCTTAGGGGCAAATTTGACATTTTCGCGAATCTTTTTCTGGCTGGGACACCTTCCACCGCAAGCTTGCTTCCCTACGACGCAAACCTTGTGGCCACGCCGCGGGTCCTCCGGTCCAGGCTCCTTGACGCGCACGGCACCTCCTGATGGACCGTTACTGCCATGCCAAGTCCTCGGGCTTGGTTTTGAGGCCCAAACCAAGAAACCGTCCTCCTGATGATTTTGTGGCCAAATCACCAAACCCCGCGTACAAGCTTCGGTCGTTAGCCGCTACCTTGCACCGGCTTCATGTCCGCGTACGAGCTTTGGTTGTGAGCCACTACCTCGCACCTCGCACCGGAACCACGTCCCATTGCTCGTTCTTGCACCATGTGAACCGCACTTGATCCATCTGGCCACCGGGTCACTCGAACCAAGCCTACTTGTCTCTCCGCTCCTCAGAGGCCGCCATGGCTAAGACCTTTCGCACCTGTTCTTCACCTGCACCAATGCAATCAAGCCGCATTCTACACCTGCAATACTTGAGCCAAGGGAAACGTCAGTCCACACCACGTTGTCAATCACTCATCACACCAAGAAGCGACCATCCACCGGTCCTCGGACACGCCGGGTCCTCATGTTTCTTTAAAATTTTCCCTTGTATGCAGCACTCCCACATTTGTTTCAATGAATAAAATAAATTTATTTGAAAGAAGTGACTCATAAAAAAATGGTTGGTGCACACTTGTGTGCCAACCAAACCCTCGGACTAAATTTCTGGTGAAGCACGCAGAAACTAAGATGCACAGGAGGTGTACTAGTCACTGGACAAAGCGGGACTCGATCTGGCACAATGCCAGGCCGGCCAGCCTAGGCCAGACCAGCCGGCCCAGTGCTGCTGCATCTCGAGGAGATCCCATGCCCCCTGCGTAATCCCGCGAATCACAAACGCAAGGAACCTAAACCGGGGTGCCTGGCAACAAAGCCAGGCCGGCCGACCTACACTGAGCCGACCGGCCTGGATTTGTGGCCAACTCCGCCGGCTCAACTCCAGGACACGGTTTGCAACCCCTAACTTTGATCCTTGCATGATTTTGATTCATGTGAAATTCCTGGCTAAATAATTTTAAAACTTGATCAAAGTTCATGAAAGTGAACCCCTTTGAATGATATCTTGGATACACCTGTAATATTTCTTGAGGAATTATTTCATTACCTTGGAACTTTTATAGGAAAGTCTGATTCTTGTTAATTGATTCTTATGATATGATGATTTGAGGTGTTGAACCTTCCGATTCGAGGTTTTGGAGATTGTTTTTGAGAATAAAACTTAAGGCTACCCTTGTTATCATCAACTTGAAATGTCCTATCCAAAGCCATATAACAAATTCAAGTTGAAGTTTCCACAAAGCCACCTTCTAAATTTTGAGCTTGCTCGAATTACTTGCCTTCATGTTCATGCTACCTTGTTCATCATGGCCATCCATGTACACGTGCATCAATAAAGTCCAAGTTGTCAGAGCTCTTCATCCCCCTAAAAAAAGAAGAAAATGAAGAAGGGAATGATACACTCCTTATGTTCAGAAAAAAAAGAAAGAAGAGAAAGAGAAGAGGAAAGATGAAAGATGCTAGAATAAGGACTCAAGCATCAAAATACACATGCACTTGGCCAAGATTTATGAGTAGTATGAATGAATAAGACAAGCTTTTCGATCTTGCAAAATAAATAAAGAAGAGTGAGCAACACCGATCCCAAAAAGCTCCACCTTATAACATAGAAATAGGAGAGGCTTGATTCTAAGCCAAAATGAGGATCCAAACACTATGAGTGATCGAGAGATGTTGAGAAATAACAAGGGTATGCCTCGCTTTCTTTTTAAAATTATCAAAAACTCCATATACCATGAGGAAGAAGTGTTCGACCGATCAATGAGTTGTTCTAAGACTCGATTGATGAAGATGAGAGTGTTAGCCACCGGAATCCAAGGTATGAAAGAAAACTCGGAGATATGACTTGTGTATGCCTTGAGTTCATGACCCTGATCTTGCTAAAGTCCTGATAATTTAATTCATTCTTTGCTAAGGGACTAGCAAAGTTCAGGTAGGGGGGCGTGTTGGTGGTCGTTACGATACGCTTTCGCCACCAACATTTCGTCATATTTTAGGCTCATCCTGCTCACAACAAAGTAAAATTGATTATTTCTTGTGGGGGATATAGTACCCGGGTACCTCACGAGCAAGCCTGGCAGCCCACCAAAAGGGGGCGGCCCAGCCCACAGTTCTGGACCTGAAGACGTGCGGGACAAGTCGGCGCACGGAGGAAGGATCTGGAAGGAGAAGTTCTAGTTGGAATAGGAATTATTGTAAAGAAGGAAAGGATTCTTAGAAATAGGATCGCCTATAAACCGACTTGTAACCTTGCCCCCCGATATATAAGGCGGGCAGGGATCCCCTCCAAAGACATCGAAACTCACCACATCTCAACTCATAGCGAAATCCACGCAATACAACACCCCAAAACAGGACGTAGGGTATTACGTCGAGTCGACGGCCCGAACCTGTCTAGACCCCCGTGTCTGTCCAACCTAACCATCTTGCTTCCGATCTTTGCAATCTTCCCTGCATTACAAATCACTTCCGTGGGCTACCCCGTGGAAGACTGCCGGAGATAATATCACCGACAGTGGCGCGCCAGGTAGGGGGTATCGCCGAGATCAATCTGGTAAGCTTGATGGATCGTGTCAAGATCTTGGACAGCTGCAATCTCCCGGACGTCGACGGATTCGAGATCCAGTTCGGGGACGCCACCACCGCCGCCTTGGATACCCAAGCGGCAGGAGCTATGGTCGCCACGGAGGTCTCCTCTCTGGCGCCGACTTCAGCCATCACGGCCCAGTCCGGTCCGATCGTATCTGATCGTGCCGGTTCTACCCCGCTGAGTCCATCGCAAAACGCGAGGCCCAACCAGTCGGGAACAGATCTACAATCACTCGGTTCCGATCCGGCTCCTGAGAGTCGCGTCGCCGAGTCATCGCAGAGCGTAAACGCTCAACCAGCGCGCGTCCAGAGCCCTGAGGTCATCACTGTCCAGACCCCTGGCTTTTGCGCGCTTGCTCAGAAGCAGAAGATGAAGGACATCGACCAGGCGGATGATTACCTCTCTGGGAGTGACTCCTATGAGTTAGACCCACAGGGACCCTCAATCCTGGACGACCTGCCGGAAGGATACACAGTGTCCGACGCCTCTACAGAGCCGGAACTGCTAGGATCACTCGGAGAACTAACTCCGAGTAGCTTGGAGCGTTATACGCCCACGTCCGACTTCTCCGAGTCCGAGGAAGACTACCTCGCGCAAGAAGGAGTCGGATCATACTGCTATATGGTGGCGCCAGCGACGCCACCCAACCTTGTCTCAGAAGACGAGGTCACTCCGGCTGAGGAGACGACTGAAGCCAGGGACCAGCGTCGAGGACGCAACGCCAGTCGGGCGACTCGCAGAGCCGCACGACCACACGGAGCCACCGCATCAGGATCTGGTACTGCTCGACTCCAGGAACCACGCTCTGAAGATCATCGTCGCCAACGGGATCGGCACGACAGGAGGAGCACCCGGAACTTGATGCGCGACGGCATGTTCGAGTTCAACGGATACGACGTCTACGAGACGCCAGTCCAGAACCTCGTCACCATCAACGAGGAAATCAGTCGGCTGCCACCCAGCACTCCAGGCCTGGAAAAGGTAAGGGCTCTCGTGCAGGCCGCCTCCGTCCAGGTTCACCAGATGTAGGGCAGAGCAACCACGGACGCTCCTAAGCCCGGTCCGTCTCGACACCGGGCCAGCGGCGGATCGGATCGTGACGAAGACCTTCGCACCACGATCAACAGAGATCGAGACGCGAGGGATGTCATCCGCAACAGCACCGAAGAGCACCATCGCGAGGAAATCCGACGGCGCGAAGAATACGATCGGGATCATGGAAATCCCCGTCGTAACGCCAACAGGAGCGGCTACTCGACGGAGTCAGACTAGCTACTCTGACCCTTCCGGTAGTCCAAGGCGCGGCAACAACGGCGGTCTAACTCCGCCACGGGGACGAGCGCTTCCACCACCCAAGAGACCGACTCCGCCAAGGGAGCGAACTCCACCACGCAGCAGAACCTACCGACGGGACCGAACTCCACCCAGGACTCGGAACTATCGGAGGACCCGTTCCCCGCCCAGGGACCGGGATCGCAGGAGGGATAGCACTCCCCCAAGAACAACAGATGGATCGGGTCCGAGCGGTTCCCGCCCTAGAGGTCGGATCGGCGGATTCCAGTCGTTCACCGAGCGCTTGAGAAGCGTGACATGGCCCAGAGGCTTCAAGCTGTCGGACATCGACAAGTACGACGGGAAGTCTGATCCATCTCAATGGCTTCAGATCTACTACACCGCCGTACAAACGGCCGGCGGCGACGAGGACGTGATGGCAAATTACCTTCCCATCATGCTCACCAAGGACTGCCGCAACTGGCTGGCAGGACTCCCGCAGGACACCATCGACAACTGGGAGCAGCTTACCGAACTCTTTGTCGGTAACTATCTTGGTACCTGGGAAAGGCCCGGGAGCAAGCGGCTCCTCGGTCAGATCAGGCAGCGCAAGAACGAGACCCTGCACGACTTCGTGCGCAGGTTCTCAGAGAAGCGCAACTCCATCACGGACGTGACGGATCAGGAGGTTATGTCAGCCTTCCAGCACGGCATCTCCGATGGGAGACTGATTCACAAGTGGACTCGGAAGCCACCCGCGACTGTCAATGACATGTTCCGGATCGCTAGCACGTGGGCGGACGCAGAGATCGCGGAAAAGGAACAACTCAGCGAGATCAGGAGCCGCTGGGAAGAAGAGAACAAGACAACCCGCAAGCGCGACCGCCGCGAAGACGAAGACCGACACGACGACCATCGGCGCACCGACAGTCACCCTCGCAAGAAGAAGAGCGAGGGAGATATGGTCGCCGCCCTGGACCGGTCCAGAGGCCGGGTAACTCCAGAGGATTTCCAGCGCATGCTCGATGAGCAATGTCCTTACCACAAGCACAAGCACTCGGCACGAGAGTGCTACGGGCTCAAGCGAGCCTTCACCGGGGGCAACAGAGGCCCTCCCTACAGAAAGAGGAACGATGGTTCCCCACGAGACGACAGGCGGAATGACGAGCCCGGCGACGACTTTCAGGAAGCCGACCGAGTGGTTCGCATGATCTATGGCGGACCGGAGTTCGAGTCGAAGCGCCAGCAGAAGCTCACCCATCACCAAGTCATGCACGCGAGGGAACCACCGGTACCTGAGTACCTTAAGTGGTCGGAAGTTCCGATCACCTTCACCCGGGAAGATCACCCAAACTTCATACCGAAGCCCGGGTCCCATGCCTTGGTAGTAGCCCCGACGATCCGCAACGTTCGGCTCACCAAGGTGCTAGTCGACGGTGGCAGTGGCCTAAACATCCTCTTTGCTAACACATTGAAGGAGCTAGGCCTGACTACTCTCGACCTCAGTCCCCCCCAATCCGCGTTCTACGGCTTGATACCGGGAGAGGGGGCGGAACCACTCGGGCACATTACATTGCCCGTTACCTTCGGAGACCGGAACAACTACCGGACCGAGCACATGCAGTTCACGGTGGCGAACTTTGAAACTGCATACCACGCCATCCTCGGGAGGCCGGCGCTCGCCTAGTTCATGGCGATTCCTCACTACGTCTACTTGCAGGTCAAGATGCCAGGACCTAAAGGCGTAATCACCGTCTTGGGGGACATCCGAGTCGCTTACACATGCGAACAGGAAACCCTCAACGCGGCAGCTGCCCTGGACATGTCCAAGCGCATGGAGCAAGTATTGGCTGCATCACAGGAGGTGGACAAGGACTCCCTGGAGATCCCCACCAAGAAGCCAACAAGAGAAGCCATCGCGCCAAGCAAGGAGACGGAGCTGAAGAGGATCTCTCTGGACTTGGATGACCCAAAGAAGACGGCCATCATCGGGGCAGAATTAGACCCCAAATAGGAAGAAGTGCTCGTCAAATTCCTAAGGGAAAACGCCGACATATTCGCGTGGAAACCATCCGATATGCCAGGTGTCCCAAGGGAACTTGCCGAGCACTCCTTGAAGGTCAATCCGACTGCCAAACCGATCAAGCAGAGGCTTCGTCGATTCGCGCAGGACCGCAAGGAGGCGATTAGGGCAGAGATTACAAAGCTGTTAGCGGCTGGTTTTATTCAGGAGGTGTTCCACCCCGACTGGTTAGCTAATCCAGTTCTTGTAAGAAAAAAGAATAATAATGATTGGAGAATGTGCGTCGATTATACAGATCTCAACAAAGCTTGCCCTAAAGACCCCTTCGTTCCTCCCCCCCCCCCCCCCCCCGCATCGATCAAGTCGTGGACTCCACGGCAGGCTCCGCCCTGCTCTGTTTTCTCGATTGCTACTCAGGCTATCACCAGATAGGCCTAAAGCTGGAAGACCAGATAAAGACCGCGTTCATCACGCCGTTCGGGGCCTTTTGTTACAACACAATGGCCTTCGGTCTGAAGAACGCAAGCGCAACCTACCAGAGGATGATTCAAGCATGTTTGGATCAATTGATCCCAGATATAGTAGAAGCTTACATCGACGACATCATGGTCAAGATCATGAACCTGACAAAGGTCTTCGAACGCCTACGCGTATTCCGGTGGAAGCTCAACCCGGAAAAGTGTGTCTTCGGAGTATCCTCAGGTAAACTACTCGGCTTCATGGTCAGCAACCGCGGGATCGAGGCAAATCGCGAGAAGATCACGGCCATCACCAAGATGCTATCACCAACCTGTCAAAAGGATGTGCAGAAGCTTACTGGATGCATGGCAGCGCTCGGTCGTTTCATATCACGACTCGGCGTTCGCGGATTGCCGTTTTTCAAGCTGCTCAAGAAGCAGGACAAGTTCGTGTGGGATGACGAGGCGAAGCAATCTTTCCAGGAACTCAAAGATTACCTGCAGAGTCCTCCCATCCTCGTCCCACCTCAACCAAGAGAACAGCTCTACCTCTACATCTCTGCTACTCCCCGAGTGGTTAGCACGGTACTAGTGGTCGAGCGTCCTGAAGAAGGACACGCATATGGAGTTCAGCGACCAGTCTACTTCGTCAGCGAGGTCCTGACCGTATCTAAGGTACGCTATCCCCATGTGCAGAAATTACTCTACGGAGTTCTCATCTCAGCAAGAAAGCTGAAGCACTACTTTGAGGCCCATCCAATCTCGGTTGTAAGCGAAAATCCTTCAGGGGAAATTCTCCATAACCGAGACGCCAGCGGCCGAATCGTCAAGTGGTCAATAGAATTGGCCGCCCACCACATAACCTTTGTTCCACGTACTGCTATCAAGTCTCAGGTCTTGGCCGACTTCGTAGCAGACTGGACAGAAAACCAAGCTCCGGCTGACGACGAGGTAGTTGAGTACTGGGAGATGTACTTTGATGGCTCCCTCCAGATCAAAGGAGGCGGCGCAGGCGTACTCCTGATCTCTCCAAGTGGACAGGAATTAAAATACGTCCTTCAAATCATGTTCCCAGTATCCTACAATGCAGCCGAGTACGAAGCAGCCTTGCACGGTCTCCGCATCGCAGTATCTCTGGGTATCAAACGCCTGATGGTACGCGGGGACTCTGCCCTGGTCATAAACCAGGTAAACAAGGATTGGTCCAGGACCAACGAGAAGATGGACGCTTACTGCGAGGAAATCAGGAAGCTGGAAGGGAAATTCTATGGCTTAGAGTTCCATCACGTGGTGCGCGACCATAACAAGGCAGCAGATGAGCTTGCTAAGATGGGGTCCACCCGTGAAGGCGTACCACCCGGAGTCTTTATACAAGATCTTGTCAAACCATCTATCAAGATAAACCTGGATGGCACTGTCGCGGAGCAACAAGTCGGAGAATCCCCGGAGTCAGCCACATTAGTGGTAGACGAAGCGTTGGACTGGAGGACATAGATCATCGACTATCTTGACAGCGGCATATTGCCTACAGTGGTCGCGGAAGACAAAGATCTAAATTCGCTCCACGAACAAATCGCGCGGCGCAGCAAAAGCTACGTCATCATCGGAGATAAGTTGTATCGTCAATCTGGAGCTTCTCAAATTCTCCAAAAGTGCGTAAGTCGCGCAGAGGGTGTTGAGCTCTTGACAGACATACACAAAGGAATCTGTGGTAATCACGCCGGGGCTAGAACTATCGTTGGTAAAGCCTTCCGGTCTAGTTTCTACTGGCCGACTGCTGTAGCAGACTCAGAAAACATCGTGCGGCGATGCAAAGTGTGTCAGTATTTTGCAAGGAAAATACACGCACCCGCACAACAGCTGCAAACCATACCAGCGTCCTGGCCCTTCGCTTGTTGGTGCTTGGACATGATTGGTCCGTTCAAGAAGGCTCCTGGTGGTTTTGATCATGTCCTAGTAGCTATTGACAAGTTCACCAAGTGGATCGAGGTGAAACCAGTCAGAAAGCACACGGCAGCCAAGACCATCGAGTTCTTCACCGACATTACCCACCGCTTCGGAGTCCCAAATCGTATCATCACAGATAATGGTACGAACTTCGTGGCGCAGGAGTTTAAAGACTGGTGCAGCGAAAGGAGCATCAAGCTATGCCCTGCATCCGTGGCGCACCCAAGGGCCAATGGCCAAGTCGAAAGAGCCAATGGCGAAATAATCAAGGCGCTCAGGGCCCGCATATTCAAGCAGCTGAAGCAACATGATGGACGATGGATCAAGGAGTTACCAGCTGTAGTCTGGGGGCTGCGCACTCAGCCGAGTCGTGCCACGAAGCAAACCCCGTTCTTTCTGGTTTACGGCTCGGAAGCTATCCTACCAACGGACCTCGCATACGGCTCCCCCCGAGTGGAGTTCTATGACGAATACGACGCGCAAGTGGCGCGCATTGAAGACCTCGACAGCATCGAGGAAAAGAGATTGGCTGCCCAGATCCAAGCCGCGCGTTATGCGCAGGTCCTGCGACGTTATCACGATCGATCAGTTAAGCAGAGATCCTTTGAAGCAAGACACCAAGGGCACGCACAAGCTTGTGTCCCCTTGGGAGGGGCCATACATCATCAAGTCAGTGAGTCGCACAGGCTCATATCGCCTCATGACGGAAGACGGCGTAGACATCCCAAATCCATGGAACATCGAGCACTTACAGCGTTTCTATGCCTGATTCAGTTATGTATTCATCTTTTTGTTTAGATTTGTTTTTCCGAGTGATTTTGGAGGGTATTCATCCCCAGTCACGACTCGACTGATTTATAATGAGTTATCAATAAAGTTGATTTCATCTTTCATCTATTTCTACTACTCGATTTTCCTCTTTCGCGTCACGCACATAAAGTATGAGTGGAACAAACTTTAAGTCGAGAGGGAAAGTACTCGCCAAGTCAAAGCTCTAAACGTACGACAAAGACTCTGTGGCATGAGACTGAGACCAACGAGGCTAATCTACTCCGTAACAGGTCAACCACTCAGAAATTAAGGCCAGCGCAGAAAGAAAGGGAGTAGTAGTCCCATAAAAACTTATATACAATAGCAAATGCTTAAACATTGTTCAAAAGTAATACTTCTACCAAATACTACAAATATTCTATGTACATTAAACTGCAGGATCACCAACACCAGACGGGGCCGCTTCATCACAGTCATCAACAACATCCTTGGACAGGACATTGGCGATAGGCTCGACTTCAAGGAGCAGTCTGCCCACGTCATCTTCGGAGGTGCCAGCAGCGTATCCGCGGCTGAGTGGCTCCAGGTCCGACGCCAGGAACAGAGACTTGAGCACCGCCAGGACATGACCACAGCTGGCCTGGCTGATGGAGCAAAGCTGTCGCCGGAAGAAGCGTGGAAGCGCCCGAACGCGGTCGAGGATAGAAGCCGAAGACGATGACGCCTCTGGCTCGATCTCCTCCGCCACCACTCGGATAGCGTCCTCCAGCGCGATCCTCTCGGTGCGCAGCGCCTCCGCCTCGCCTTGCAGCCGAGCCACCTTGGCAGTGAGCTCTGCGAATTAGGACATAATCCGATACCGGTAATCTACAGAAAGTTAGATCTGGATAATAAATCCACGTCTGACAGAAAAACAAACAGGGAATAACATACCTCTGAGCTCGTGCACGGCCTGGGCTTCGTTGAGTCTAGCCTGCTCCACCTCTCCGCGGAGATCGCGATTGGTGCGTTGGGCTTCCTCCAACTCGGCCTGGTGTTGGGTCGCAGCAGCTTCGACTTCAGTCACTCGGGCCACCAAGGAGTCGGCCTTAGCAACTGCAGAAGAAAGTTCCTGAATCACCGAGGATTTTGCCTCGGCATCAGCAGCTAAGTCCTGCAAAGGCAAGTCAGATGACAAAACAAATAAGGTGTACCACTCGGTACTCGACCTCAACAAGAAAAGTGGCTCAGGAAATACCTTGGCTATCTGGCCCATACGAAGATGAAGCGACATGAACTCCGCCAGAGGAGTCATGGGAGCACCACCACCCGGAGCGCCGACCACTGCAGAAGTGATTTCGACCTCCGCAGCCTGAGGCTCCTCCACTGCAGCAGTCTGTTCAACCACAGGAGCAGGCTGGGGGCTGCCCTGAGGCAGTGGAGTCGGCGACGCTGGTGCAGGACTCGGCGGAGGCGGGGTTGGTGCTCGCAGCGACTCTGGTGGTGGACCCACAGGCTGATCGCTGAGAAGATCAGCCGAGTGGGTCGACACCTCTGGCATTTGGATTGGTGGGATCTCTGTCTCAACGACCGACTGAGGCGCAGGACCCGCAAAGGGGATCTCAGACGGCGTGCTACAAGATAAAGCATATATGGATTACTCACAGAAAAACATAAAGGACAATCAAGAGATGACAATGATACTTACAGAGTAGATACGCGCATTCTCGGGCGCTTTCCTTTCCGAGTGGGGGAAGGAAGGTCCCTCGGACTTGCAGCACTCAGAGGTACTACTGCAAGGGGAGACTGCTCCGAGCTGATTATTGGGGGCGGGATTGACGACTCGGCACCGCCAGCTTCGTCTTCTTCCGAGTCAGACGACTCAGAAAGGAGGAGTTGGCGGCGGCTTGGCGCATCCCCAATCACAATCCCCGTTGAATTTTTTCGCTTCTTCGGGACAGGGGCAGCCTTCCCACCACTCGGAGACAGCACGTCTGGAGAAGGAGAGGACGACAGTGTGATATCAGAGTCATGTAGGTCACTCTCACTTCCTCCGACTGCTTCTTCAGCACCACCGGCTCTGCACCGAGCCGGCTGATCCACTCCCTTCGGCATCTCAGGCAAAGGAGGGAGGGATACAAAGGCAGCTCGACCCTGTAAAAGTTGGGTTCAGTTCTTTACTGAGATTACACCATGGGTGGAATTGAAACATAAAACAGCAACAGACTGGTTAAATACCTCAGGGCGCGGATTCGATAAGTTGAATGCCGGAGGACAATCAGTAGTCCGCAGGGAAGTCCCTGGCACGAAGAATTTGCTAAGCCGACCTGCGGCTTGGACCATGTCAACACGCTCGGGGGCTTCACGCGTGTTGTCCCCCTCGGCGTAGTACTCATACGCCGGATGAGCCCGCTGCTTGAGGGGCTGGATCCGGCGCAGCACGAAGTTGGCTGCCACTCCGATGGCAGACAACCCTCTGTCCTTCAACTGGGCTATGAGACCCAGCAGTTCCCGAACCTCATCCATCTCACTCTCCTTGGGAAGAGCAGTCCAGGACTGGGAGGGAACAGGACGTGAATCGATTTCAGGGGAGATGGCAGGTGAGTGGTTTCCTACGTAAAACCACTCGGACTGCCACCCCTTGTTGGAAGTAAGGAAAGGAATGTCAAAATACTCCCGAGTTCGACCCTCACGGAGTAGGAATCCGGCGCCTCCGACTACTCGCGGACACTCGGTTAGACGAAAAAGGTTTCAACAGAAAAAGGTGAAGAAAAAGATTAAAGTGAGGCTCTATCCTGAGATAGGCCTCACAGAGGTTGATGAAGATGGCGATGTGAAGAATGGAGTTGGGATTCAGTGCGCAAAGACTGATCCCATAGAAATGCAGCAGCCCGCGGAGGAAAGAATGCGCGGGCACACCAAAGCCGCGTAGAAAGAAAGACTCGAACACCACCAAATCAGAGGAATTTGGGGTGGGGAAAGACTCACCGGAGGCTGCGCGCCACTCGGCGGTTTGCTGGTCAGGGAGGATGCCGTCGACGACGTGCTGCTCGAGGCGTCTGGTGGTGGTGATGGACTCCCTCCACTCGGCGGCGCGATCAACGGCGACTTCAACGGCGGCCTTGGCCTTGGCCGACCGGGCCCTTCCCGGCGACCTCTCCTTCCTCTTCGGGGCTTCCTTCCTCTTTGGCGCCATGGCAACGAGCGGGGGCTGAGGATTGAGGATGAAAGCTACGGGAGTGGATCTAGGGTTTGCTCTCGCGCGCGGAGGAGAACTTGAGCGCTGGGAAGGCAAATGGCGAGTAAAGGAAGAAGATTGCGGCGGGGATGGCTTATAATGGAATGAACCGTCCCTCCCGCGCGCGGCGCAATGCGTGTCTCGGGAACTCAACCGACGCAGGCACGTCCCGTCGCTTTGAATTCAAAGATGCGGTAAGGAGTCGCGAAATCTCGCGATATTCTGCCTTCAGTAAAGCAACCGTTAGGTTCCTTAGGAAACAACGGACTTTACGGCATTAGTGGGCCTAAATGGGCTGAAATATAGCACGACCTTTCGGTTCTGTTACGCTAACAAATTTGTGGGTTCCTGAGCTAGTGTTCAGGGGCAGAAACCACTCGGTCGTGAGGCTAAAATTAGTCGATGGCCAGACTTGCTTTTGCAATTAATATTGCATCCTTGCAATTGATTTTTACGTAAGGCATGCGATACTATCGCTAAATTCGCCCAGAAGTCTGGGTCAAGTGCTGACAAGTATAAATCTTGTGAGAAGATGGCTTACCATATGGTCAAGCTGGGTCGTGGGACACGACTCGGGAGTCATGCCGAGTTCAAAGAACTTGAGAACAAAATCCTTAGAAAGGGGAAACAAAAAAGCCCCAGAAGGAGAAGATTATCCGAAATCCATGCCCAAAGGCATGGGGCTGAAAAGATCAGTCAGGATCCACGGCTTTCAGAGTCTTGACACGATCGTGCCAAGTCGTATCAAGACTCGGGGGCTACACCCAATGGGTGCACCTGGAGGTGCACACCATTGATGGATTAAGTTCAAAAGGAGATTCATAAAATTTTATTTTTGACCCTCGACCAGAATATTTTATTCTGCTCAAGGCTCGGGGGCTACACCCAATGGGTGCACCTGGAGGTGCACACCATTGAAGATCAAGATACAGATAGATAAAAGTTGAAGACCTTTGGCCAATTTCATACTAAAATTGCCCAAAGCACGGGGGCTAAGTGTATTCACTTCGCTGTCGCGTCGTGAAAAAGAGCACTCCTTCCCCTCACTATGGCTATAATTGAAGAATTGTTTTCAGGAACGTCTGATCGTGCACTCAGATCTTCCTCGAAACCACTCGGATTTTCTTCGAAATCACTCGGATGAGATATTAAACAACTTGAGAGCACTCGGATCATGCAAGAAAAGACGGATCAATTACAGCCAACGATCGGCCAAGAAGTGCTCGGGGGCTACTGTGGGGGATATAGTACCCGGGTACCTCACGAGCAAGCCTGGCAGCCCACCAAAAGGGGGCGGCCCAGCCCACCGTTCTGGACCTGAAGACGTGCGGGACAAGTCGGCGCACGGAGGAAGGATCTGGAAGGAGAAGTTCTAGTTGGAATAGGAATTATTGTAAAGAAGGAAAGGATTCTTAGAGATAGGATCGCCTATAAACCGACTTGTAACCTTGCCTCCGATATATAAGGCGGGCAGGGATCCCCTCCAAAGACATCGAAACTCACCACATCTCAACTCATAGCGAAATCCACGCAATACAACACACCAAAACAGGACGTAGGGTATTACGTCGAGTCGACGGCCCGAACCTGTCTAAACCCCCGTGTCTGTCCAACCTAACCATCTTGCTTCCGATCTTTGCGATCTTCCCTGCATTACAAATCACTTCCGTGGGCTACCCCGTGGAAGACTGTCGGAGATAATGTCACCGACATTTCTAATGAGTTCCACAAGTTTTGTATAATTTGTGAGTGCAGGAGCAATCAAGCAAAGGACGAACCACTTTGGGCACAAGGCCAGGCCGGCCGGCCTAGCATAGGCCGACCGGCCCCCTTCTGTGGCTCCTTGCCACGTCTTTGATCCAGAAGATCACAAACACAACACCAATGATCCTGAGACGTGCGATCAATGTCGGTTTGACCCAAGGACCCGAAAGGCCTAAGCTACACTTGCATGGATTGAAGGGCCCACCAACCTTGGATTCTAGGGCAGCTTTGATCCAAAGCAACACTTACCGACCTCAGGGATCAATCCAGAGCGTCCCTGAAGAAGGCGGTGCCACGGGGCAGCCATGCCAGGCCTGGCCTAGGTCGGCTGGCCTCCCCTGAGGCCGCCACGTGCCCCCCTACGCGTGACAGTTAAGCACAAGCTTAGCTTAAGCTTGATGCCGGCAACCGCCTCTGAAGACTATAAAAGGGACACCCCTCCACCTTGAGAAGACACCATCCAAAGGAGAGAAGAGTAGTCTAGTGAGAAGTTCTCATCTTTAGAGTTAGATTAGGGAGAGAGTGGGTGAGTTGCTAGGGTGACAGCCAACCTTTGTAGAGAGAGTCCGGGATTTCCTCTTGGTCTCATCTCCACATTTCCATCCCAGAGGAATATACTTCAGGAGTTATCTTCAGTAAGTCCTCGGTCCCTTGCCTTTAGTACCTCGCTAGTTTACGAATTACTTTCAGCAATCTATTTTATTTATATTTGATCTGCGGGTACCTGAGTCTACGCGAGTGACAGCGACTCTTGTTTGGGGTTTCCTCTATAGCCCTTCGCATTGGGTGGAGGTCAATGGCTGAAAGCTTAGTCGTGGTGCCTGTGCTGGCTAGCCATCTCAGGTTGTGTTGCACCTGTCACACCAGGTTTTACACAAAACCTGAATGCTGCCATATGTATGCCCAGGAAGTCGACACAACACATATAGCTTACAAATATGGTATTAAAGAGAACACAATGCTCGAATAAAGCAATTTACATCGGAGTTTACAAAGGACACAGCGGAAGACTAATTTATTGATGATCATCTAGTAGAGCCTCAAGTCCACAGGGACACCGACTGGTTGACCACAGCTTAGATGCACGGAAGGTCTTCTGATAAGTCTTCAGCCACTGCCTCAAACGCTACTCCATCTGTTACCCGTCCGGGGTTTTGTTGATTGTATTCAAGTGTAAGTATTCCATCTTACTTAGCAAGTATAACAAGAGTTTATGCAAGGCTAAAAAGGCTGACTCGGGTTGACTGCTTTATCACTTTTAGTTGGTACGTTTTATCATTCTCCTAGTTACTACAAGTGTATGAGAACTCCCAATTATAACCCCATTAAAGGTGTAAGAACATTAGAACCATAGAGCATCATCATTAACATCATCTTCTAATCAAAAAGGATCCAGGCCGCTCGTGACCGTGAGCACGGCTATCATGATAGATGTACACTCTGCAGAGGTTTTGCCCTATCCCCAACCGTTAGCGTAAAAGCTCAAAGGAGCTTTCAACCCAACCACGCACGTACCACACTTCCGAGGTGTGAGTGCATAGGGACGCTACAAGGCTTTTCACATAACACCCTAACAAGCATAGTGGCCACTATGGTTTCAGCAACGGCGCATGAACCCTGACTCCCAGGAATGACTTTCACTCTGTGCGCAACATAAGTGGGTCAATGGCATCCAGAGCGCGGACCCCATGACGTAGCATGAGTCCATCAAGCGCAACGCTAGAGGTGTCCATGGCGAGTGAAGGACCGATTAGGCGACCAGAGAGGGGGGGGGGGGGGAGTGAATGGGAGCCGATAAAAATTTCTCTCACGAATCCGGCTACTCCCAACTCAACTACAAAGCCTACCAACCGATCTTGCCAAGATCACGTAGCTACTATGAGGCTACTGACCCTAGGAACAAGATCAACGCAGCGGAACACGAATCGAACAAATCCAACAAGAATCGAACGAAAACCACACGAATCAGCAACTCTCAGCCAGGGGCGGTCGCACCTTTCTCCAGGGGCGGTTGCACCGCCCTTGCCTGGCCCTTCAGCCAGAGGCGGTCACACCGGTATCCAAGGGCGGTCGCACCGGTCTTGTCAGACAGCACGGGAAAAAGGTCAACTCGAGAACGGTTCTCCCAAACGGCTTGGAGTCTTGAGACGAAACTTTGGGTAGATGATATACACCTCAAGGAGAGGCTATGCCCCAAAAATCTCGGCCTCTAACTCCCTAGAACTCCGGGAATTTCAAATCTAGCGAAGAACACACCCTCCACGAGTTCATCCCGAAAATTTCAAATCTAAACCGATTCCCGGCGTTTGGGGGGCAAGGGATCACCAAGAAAAGAGGCACAAGGCACTCATGCGTGATCCCTCCAAAGAAATCCGAGAGAAAACGGGCTAGAAAGTGAAGAACAAAAATCCCCCAAAAATGGCTCCGAAAATACCTTCGAAAATGGGAAAAAGAAAAGGAGCTCGGGAATTCAAATCATGGCACAAAGATAAGGAGATTAAGCTCAATCAACCAACCATGAATTCACCTATACAAACTATGAAAGATTTAAAATAGTCTTAGGTGGAGAGGATGAGAGGGAAGGGAAACTAAACAAGCCAAATGAACTAAACTACCCTAGGGGGTCTATTATATAGTCACCAACCCTAGGGGGTCTATTATATAGTCCAAATGGTGGTGCTCGAAAGACTAAACTACCCCTAAGCGATACATACCCCTCAGGGGCGAATATGACGTTTTCCTTGAATATTTTTCCGGCTGGGACACCTTCCACCGCAAGCTAACTTCCCTCCGACGCAAGCCTTGCGATCACGCCGCGTGTCCTCCGGATCGAAGCTCCTCGACGCTCACGGGCGACCTGCCCAGGTGGGACCGGTCACACCAACCCTGGGGGGCGGTTGGACCGCCCCTGGCTGGTAGGCCGGGCCGTCGCTACGTCGAGTCCTCGGCCTTGGTTTTGAGGCCCAAACCAAGGGAAACCGTCCACCGATGATTTTGTGGCCAAATCACCAAACCCTGCGCGCAAACTTTGGTTGTTAGCCGCTACCTTGCGCCGGCTTCTCGTCCGCGTACGAGCTTCGGTTGTGAGCCGCTACCTCGCACCGGAACCACGTCCCCTTGCTCGTTCTTGCCAGCATATGAACCGCACTTGATTCATCTGGCCACCGGGTCCCTCGAACCAAGCCTACTTGTCTCTACACTCCTCGGAGGCCGCCATGGCTAAGACCTTTCGCGCCTGTTCTTCTCCTGCACCAATGCAATCAAGCCGCATTCTACACCTGCAATACTTGAGCCAAGGGAAACGTCAATCCACACCACGTTGTCAATCACTCATCACACCTGGAAGCGACCATCCACCGGTCCTCGGACACACCGGGTCCTCAGCGAGAACGTGGACACTCCCTCAACGGGACATTGCTTACGGAGCAGCGCCAACGAACCTCAGGGTGCACGTGATCCTGAGGCCGTCCCCAGGCAATATCGAAGCTCAGACTTAGGAACCCCCGCCCCCCATCTAGTGCCTTTCGGTAACCACTAGCAAGCTAGAGACGTACAAGTTTCTTGTCCAAGACCAGAGCCATAATAGTTCCGGCGGCGGCGACAGGTTCCTGGGTTGCCGCTTTAAGAACCGGACCTTACGGAGAGACACTAGAGAATACACAAAGCAAAGCTCTAGCTCTCTGAACCATGTTGCTAAAAAGCAGGTTTTATCATTAAGTTAAAGTGAACCATTAAGTCATGATTAACAGTTAAATAAAAGTGATGTAGCTGCGCTTAGCAAAAAACTACCCATATGCATAAACCCGGGATAACAAGGTACAGGATAAAAGTACTAGGAAATTGCCTTAAGGTAAACAATTTAAGACACATGCATATGTATAAATGTAATTTAAAGGTGTGTAGGTATCAAGGATGTTCCATGCTATACTTGCCTTAAATCCAGTTAATAATTACTCAAGGTCTTCAGCTCTACTCTTCAGACTCTTGTTCTTCAAGATCCTCAGATGACGTTCCTTCTACTCAAAGTAGTCAACGGCACAAGCATACAAATAGACAAACAAGCACAAATAAGAACATTATACCAATCGAAGAGAAAAGCTTTAAAAGAACGTACTAAGAGGAAAGGCTCGATCGAAGGACACGCGATCGCAAGAAGACGCTAAAGACGGACTACGGGTGGAAAGAAACAGCTATCGAGAGATTTCTGATTACCAAGCAAAGGACTATATGCTAGATATATTTTAATTAAGTAAAATCATGTGCATGGGTTATTTCAAAGAAATACCATATTTGTAATTAACACAAATTATATTTGCATTTCAAAACACGAGTTGAACTTAGCCAATTTTATTTATCAACATTCGAGTATATATTATACCAATTAACAATTAACTTTAAAAAAAGAAAAGTATATGAAACATCTAATTGAATAACTTTGCTCTTCGTGTTCAACTAATCAAATTATTATTAGAAAGCAATTGTAGTAGTATTAATCATATTAGTTTACTCATAAAGCCAAATGAAATATATATTAGTCAAATTAACATTTTATTTAGAAACACCAAGGTATATCTCAAATTGGATTTTATTTAGAAACACAGTGAGATGGTATTAGTCAACTTAATATTAGTTATGAAAACCGAATGTAAATCCTAGATTGATTTTATTAAGGAAAAGACATTACATATAGACATTAATCAAATTAATTCGAACATAATTTATAAAAGCATGAGTTGGGGTAAACATTACCACTAACATATTGTTTACGTCGACATGAATCTAACGCAACTTGAACGGATCGAATCGGAGCTAAAACGTAGATTCTATGGGCGTTTAAAGGCGGCAAGGACCTAGTCGCGATTAACTATAGACTTCAGGGGTTAGCTGGTGAGGACCCGGTGTGTCCGAGGACCGGTGGATGGTCGCTTCTTGGTGTGATGAGTGATTGACAACGTGGTGTGGATTGACGTTTCCCTTGGCTCAAGTATTGCCGGTGTAGAATGCGGCTTGGTTGCATTGGTGCAGGTGAAGAACAGGCGCGAAAGGTCTTAGCCATGGCGGCCTCCGAGGAGCGGAGAGACAAGTAGGCTTGGTTCGAGGGACCCGGTGGCCAGATGGATCAAGTGCGGTTCACATGCTGGCAAGAACGAGCAAGGGGACGTGGTTCCGGTGCGAGGTAGCGGCTCACAACCGAAGCTCGTACGCGGACGTGAAGCCGCCGCAAGGTAGCGGCTAACAACGAAAGTTAGCGCGCGGGGTTTGGTGATTTGGCCACAAAATCATCGGTGGACGGTTTCCCTTGGTTTGGGCCTCAAAACCAAGGCCGAGGACTCGACGAGGCGAAATTTGGGCAGCTGGGCTGAGGTGACCAGCCAGGGGCGGTTTAACCGCCTCCCCCTGGGCCGGCCCAAAATCGGCGTCGAGGAGCTTCGATCCGGAGGACACGCGGCGTGACTGCAAGGCTTGCGTCGGAGGAAAGCTAGCTTGCAGTGGAAGGTGTCCCAGCCGGAAAAATCTTCGCGGAAAATGTCAAATTTGCCCCTGAGGGGTATGTATCACTTAGGGGTAGTTTAGTCTTTAGAGCAGCACCACTTGGACTATATAATAGACCCCCTAGGGGCTGGTGGCTGTCATCTAAGTAGTCTAGTTTTTATTTCCCTTGCACTTGAACTATTTTCCTTTAGTTTTTCTTTCTAGTTTTCCATAGGCTAGCCAAGTGCTTCACCGGAGAAATCTTTGAGAGGGTTGGATGAAGGGAGGATAGCTAGCCTCTTTGTAAAGAAGTTGACCTCGTGATGTATGGAAGATTTGGCCTTCTTGTATCCCTCTTTGTGTGATTTCGTTGTTCATCCCGTAGCTCTTTTTGGCCCCCTTTGGGAGATTTTCGATTCCTTGTGTTTGAGGTCATTTCCTTGCGTGTTTGTTTGGGGGATTCACACATGAGGTCGTGGACACTTTTTTCCTGGTGATTTGCCCCCTCAAAGCGCAAAGAATCGCTTCGGATTTGGGGATTTTTGGATGAACTCGGGTTGGAAGTGTTCTTCACGAGATCTGAGATTCCGGGAGTTCTAGTGTGTTTGAGGCCGAGATTTTTGGGGAATATACTCCACTGAAGGTGTACATCATCTCCCCAAAGTTTCGTCTCAAGAGCTCAAGCCGTTTGGGAGATCGACTCACGAGTTGACTTTTTCCCGAGAGCTCCCAGATTGACCGCCCCCAGGAGGTTAAACCGCCCCCCCCCCAGGCGGTTAAACCGCCCCTAGGGAGGTTAAACCGCCCCTTGATGGGTAGAGAAGGTTTTGCCTCGTTTCGGTTCGTTTTGTGTTCGTTTCTATCGATTCGAGTTCCGCTGCGTGTTTCTTGCTCCTAGGGTCAGTAGCTTGACAGTGGCTACGTGATCTTGGCAAGATCGCTTTCAGAGGCGTTGGAGTTGATTTGGGAGAATAGCCGGATTGGTTGGAAAGAATTTTTATCGGCTCCCATTTACTCCCCCCCTCTCTGGTCACCGATTCGGTCCTTCAATTGGTATCAGAGCCGGTTACGGGTCTTTGCGACTCTAACCAGTCTAAGATCCAAAGATGGCGTACCAAGATCGGGGTTCCGGGCCTCCGCACTTCGATGGGAAGAACTACCCGAACTGGGTTGCGCGTATGGGCGCTTTCTTGCGAGGCAAAGGAAAGTTGTTGTGGGATGTGACCGAAGATGAAAATTATGTCAATCCTACCAACTTAGATGCCCAGGATGCAAGAGATAAATTCGAGGCCAACGCTAGGGCTGTCGACTACTTGTTTCGTGCTTTGTCGGCTGAGGAGTTTGAGAGAGTTTTGGGCGAGGACCTAGCTAGCCAGATCTGGCTAAAGCTCAAGGTAGCCCATGGTGGTGATAGTCATGTTAAGGCTAGGCTTTTCTCGGTTTATCGTAGAGAGTACGAGAACTTTGAGCAGTTGGATGGTGAGTCGGTCGATGCGATGTTTCAGCGCTTTACCGCTATAGTCAACAACATGAAAGCCAACATTGCCGCACTCCCATACACGGATCATGACAGAGCTTTGAAGCTCTTGCTTTCCCTTGATCGGTCCGTGTGGGGTGCCAAGGTTGAGGCGATCATGGAGTCGGCTAACTATGAAACCTTGAGAGTTGATGAGCTTTTCTCGAAGTTGAAATCTTTAGAGGTTGATAGACGGTTTCTTGCCAAGGCTAAGAGTCCGACTGATCCCCATAGTCTGGCTCTAGTCGGTGGCTCTGGTTATGGACAGGCTAACACTTCCAGACACTTTGCTTTGTCTTCTCTTGTGTCTCTTCCAGATGAAGAATATGAGGTGCTGAGCGAGGAGGATCTCGCGTTGCTCACGAGGAGGTTCGAGCGGATGTACCAGAACCGCAAGGGTTCGAGGCGTGCCGGGAGTACGTGCTACAGATGCGGGAAGATGGGCCACTTCATCGCCGAGTGCCCCGAGGAAATCAAGAAACACAAGCACCGCCCGCGAGATGAGCACAAGCACCGCTCCAAGGACAAGCACCACTCCAAGCACAAGAACAAGGAGGAGAACACCGACACCTCGTCAAGCTCAAGCAGCGAGGAAGAAGACCGCGGCCACCGCAAGGAGAAGAAGCACAAGAACCGCAACTTCAACGGGCTTTCTAGGGTCGCTATGAACTTCTGCACCATGGCTCACGGCTCCAACAACAAGAACATCTCCGACTACGACTCCGACTCCGACTCCGAGGATGAGGTATTGACTGATCCCACCTCTTTGCGTAAGGAGATTGCTAGATTAGAGCAGTTGGTCGATAATCGCGATGATGTGCTTAGGAAGACCAACAAGGAGAAGAGAGAGTTTAGGTCTTTGCTAGGAGAGTCAAAGGAAAGAATAGCTGAGCTTGAGGCCTTACTTTCTGAGACTGGAAAGAAGGCGATGGATTTTGAGTCTGTGCTTAGCGAGTCTAGCAAGAAAGTGGCTGAGCTTGAAACTGAGTTGGCAAGTGCTAGAGCTGAGATAGGTGTGTTGAAAGATGCTCCTATTGTTTCTGATGAGATTGAATGCTCTTTCCGTGATGTGCATCTTGCTGATTTGGTAGCTCTTAAGGACAAACACATGACATGCCTAGATGATCTAGAAGATGCTAGGGTTGAGATTGCTGAGTTGAAGTCTAGACCTTCTTTGCTAGGTGCTTGTACTTCTTGTCCTGTTTTACATGCTCAGTTGCTTGAATCTCGTACCATGATCAGTTCGCTTGAAGCTCAATTGAAATCTCCTATTGCAAACTCTTGTTCGGCTTGCGATGTTGTTGCTTTGAGGAATGTTGAGCTGGCGCAATCTGTTGATCGTTTGGAAGATGAAAATGATGAGTTGCGTCAATGTTTAGGTTGGTTGTCGGGTCGCGAGCCACAACTTAAGATGTTGATTGCTGGGTTCAAGAGAGCTGATGGTCATGGTCTGGGTTCTGTGAAAGTTGGTGAGTGTAGTGGTGAGAAAGAGAGAGAGCAAACTAGTTCCACCACAAGTACCCCAACACCACCAGAGAAAACTCCAGCAAAGAACAGCTTCACACCTAAACCCAACCACCTGTTGAACAAGCTTGACACCACTCCAGATCCTCCCAAGTTTCCCCCAAAGACAAGCGACTTCCAAAAGAGAGTGACCTTTGTGAAGACTGGGGTTTACCAGCCGAGAGAGAAGCCATAGCCGAGAGAAACCCCAAAGCCAAAGCCAGTCCGCTTCCATTGTGACCATTGTGGAAGGGATGGTCACCTAGAGGAGTTTTGCTGGAGGAAAAAGAGGGAGGTGAGACGAGAGAAGGAGATGGGGAACAGGGACAGGTACCACTCTTCCCGTAGTGTGCTTTATGCGTACAGCTCCTTCGTTTGGTAGTCGTGGTGTTCCAGCTAGTCGTGAGTTTGCTAGGCGGCCTCCGGTTCGTGGTCAGTTTGGTTCAGGGAGGTTCGACCGTAGCTTCGAGGCGAGGAGAGAGTCTAGGCCACGTTTTCCCCCGCGTGGTGCTAGAGGTCCGATGGTGAGAGACGAGAGGGTACCATGTAGTGACGTTGATTTTGCTAACCCCTCTTTTGAGCAGATGGCCCGACACTGGTTTAACTCCTTCTGTGCTAACCCAGCGTTGAGTCATTCGCTTGTTCTCGTTCTCTCTTTTGATTGTGCAGGTGTGAGGTATGGAGAACATGAGCTTGGTGACTCTTGGTCTTTTGCATGATCAAGATTTGATGGTTCTCCACACCTTTTTGGATGGCCCCGATGTGGCCCTTGTACACTATGTATTGTGAGTATATCCCTTGTACACTCTTGTGTTCATCTGTGTATATTTGGCTTGCTTTGTGCCTGTATCATGATTTTTATGTTTTGTGTAGCATATTGTACATTTGTTTATCTGGTATCCTTTTAGTTGGTATCTTTTGTTGCATTTTGCTCATTTGAGATTTCTCTTCCTTTTTATGATGGAGCTTTCCATTTGTTTTTGTACACCTTTTCTAGTTTTTCTAGGTGTCTTTGATTGAGGGGGGAGCTCGCTTTATTTAATCGGGAGTATTTGCTCGACTTGATTTGGAAAGGAGAGGATCTTGCTTAGAGCTTTTGGATTGCATGAGATTGTGAGTTTGCTGCGTTTGCATTTTGATTGTGCATATCATGGGAGTTTGAAGTTTGAACCTGAACCTTGGATTTGCATTTCGGTTGCACATTCCAAGGGGAACTTGTAGTTTGAAATTGAACCTTGGATTTGCATTTTGGTTGCACATTCCAGGGGGAGCTTTGTATTTGTGCTATGATTGCGCTTGTGTATTGAGTTTGAGCTTGCCCATGTTTCTACCCAAAACCAGCTTGCAGACATTTTCACTAAGCCACTTGACCAAGTTACCTTCACCCACTTGCGAGGAGAACTTAGTGTGTGTCCGTTTTTCTGAGCTGAGTTTTGGAGGCTTCTCTTGTAGCATATGTATACTATTGTACCATCTTTGTATCTTGATGTACATTTTTCTATTTTTGCATCTTGTGATATATCATGCTGCATTTGTATCATATCTTAGGATGAGCTTCTCCTATATGCAGTGATTACTACAACTTGCTACATTTTAGAGTCTAGGCAGGCTGGCTAGGGATTGATTGTATGGATGGCTATGCTCTTGATGGTTCTGATATATATTCTATTGAGATAGTCTCTTTTTGAATAAAAATGACAAACTGAACTTAAACTCTTTCACCCATGAGTAAATACCTTTGCATGTCTTGTTTGAGCCGAAATGGCTATATCTTGCTTAAGATCATGCTAGGGTGTGATATTCTTTTCAATTGGGTCAAAGACTTTTGTCATTGTAAATGTTTAGCCCATGCTTTATCTTGTGGAGGAGCATAAGCTTCTTTTTGTCGCAAAGACATTTCATGTACCATGCTTAACTTGAAAAACTTGAAACATGAGATGTCTATGCATGAAAGAAAAAAAAAGATGAGAAAAATATATATTTGCAGAAAATTATGCTCATGTCTCTATGCTTTCACCATTGCACACACTTGCACACATGGGTGCCAAGCGGTTGCATGTTGTTTGCCAGAGAAGTCTCCCATGAGAAGTGAACACATGGCTCCGTGCTTTGACATAACATGAGGTAGAACTTGGGCGTTTATGATGATCTTTTGTCAAGAATGCGTGTCCTTCCATGTTTTTGGTGAGATGAAGTTCATTTTTGCTTGAACAATCCATGGTTAGGACTTTGCTCATGTGGTGACATTTTTGATAAAACTACACAACTTGCTCATGGCTTTGTCAATTGGATATATGTCTTCACCTTCTTGATGGCAATGCCCGTGTGACATGATGAACTATCTTGTTTGCCTCTTCTCTAACTTGTAGCATTTTGTATTGCTCATTGTATATTTGAGAAGCTTGTAGTTGCATTTTGTATATTTTGCCTTGATGTGTGCATTGTCAACAAGGGGGAGAATTTCTGGAGCATTTTGCAAGGGGAGACTTTGCTGAATTTGTAAGAAAGCTTTTGCTCTAGAAGTTGTTGGATTTGTGTGAGAGTTTGAAAGTTTTGCCAAAGTGAGAGTTTTCGAAAATTTGTGAAGTTTCTGAGAGTTTGATCATTGGAATATCTTGCTGGGCATATTTGGAAGGTTTTCAAGTTGGAACGGCATCGTTGCGAGTTTGTTTGTGCAATTTTGGCACTTTTGGCCTTGGTCATCTGCTAGGGGCGGTTTAACCGCCCCCCCTGGGCGGTTTAACCGCCCCTGTGCTGAGTGCACAAGTGTTGTGGAGATTTGAGCCATTCTTGAGTGTTTTTCGCACGCACAAGTTCACTTGTTCAGGGGGAGTTGCATCTTTGCAGGTGGAGTGCTTTGAGTGTCCTGAAAAGTGAATTGGAGATTTGTGATTTGTGCTTTGTGCTTTTGCTCCTTTGCCGATGGTGTTGAGCCCTTTCGCTTCTTCTTGAAGGGTCGGCGTTTCTGGAGCTTTCTCTTGCGAAGTGACTTTGTTCTCGGCTTGTTCTTGCTTTTAGTCACTTGCTTGAGTCTTGTTTTTGTTTCTTTTCTTTTTCTTTTAATCTCAATGGTTACAATGTGTGTGTTGTCAATGTACTCATCAAGGGGGAGATTGAGGACCCGGTGTGTCCGAGGACCGGTGGATGGTCGCTTCTTGGTGTGATGAGTGATCGACAACGTGGTGTGGATTGACGTTTCCCTTGGCTCAAGTATTGCAGGTGTAGAATGCGGCTTGGTTGCATTGGTGCAGGTGAAGAACAGGCGCGAAAGGTCTTAGCCATGGCGGCCTCCGAGGAGCAGAGAGACAAGTAGGCTTGGTTCGACGGACCCGGTGGCAAAATGGATCAAGTGCGGTTCACATGCTGGCAAGAACGAGCAAGGGGACGTGGTTCCGGTGCGAGGTAGCGTCTCACAACCGAAGCTCATACGCGGACGTGAAGCCAGCGCAAGGTAGCGGCTAACATCCGAAGTTTGCGCGCGGGGTTTGGTGATTTGGCCACAAAATCATCGGTGGACGGTTTCCCTTGGTTTGGGCCTCAAAACCAAGGCCGAGGACTCGTCGAGGCGAAGTTTGGGCAGCTGGGCTGAGGTGACCAGCCAGGGGCGGTTTAACCGCCTCCCCCTGGGCCGGCCCAAAATCGGCGTCGAGGAGCTTCGATCCGGAGGACACGCGGCGTGACTGCAAGGCTTGCGTCGGAGGAAAGCTAGCTTGCAGTGGAAGGTGTCCCAGCCGGAAAAATCTTCGCGGAAAATTTCAAATTTGCCCCTGAGGGGTATGTATCACTTAGGGGTAGTTTAGTCTTTAGAGCAGCACCACTTGGACTATATAATAGAGCCCCTAGGGGCTGGTGGCTGACATCTAAGTAGTCTAGTTTTTATTTCCCTTGCACTTGAACTATTTTCCTTTAGTTTTTCTTTCTAGTTTTCCATAGGCTAGCCAAGTGCTTCACCGGAGAAATCTTTGAGAGGGTTGAATGAAGGGAGGATAGCTAGCCTCTTTGTAAAGAAGTTGACCTCGTGATGTATGGAAGATTTGGCCTTCTTGTATCCCTCTTTGTGTGATTTCGTTGTTCATCCCGTGGCTCTTTTTGGCCCCCTTTGGGAGATTTTCGATTCCTTGTGTTTGAGGTCGTTTCCTTGCGTGTTTGTTTGGGGGATTCACAAATGAGGTCGTGGACACTTTTTTCCTGGTGATTTGCCCCCTCAAAGCGCAAAGAATCGCTTCGGATTTGGGGATTTTTGGATGAACTCGGGTTGGAAGTGTTCTTCACGAGATCTGAGATTCCTGGAGTTCTAGTGTGTTTGAGGCCGAGATTTTTGGGGAATATACTCCACTGAAGGTGTACATCATCTCCCCAAAGTTTCGTCTCAAGAGCTCAAGCCGTTTGGGAGATCGACTCACGAGTTGACTTTTTCCCAAGAGCTCCCAGATTGACCGCCCCCAGGAGGTTAAACCGCCCCCCCCCCCCCTAGGCGGTTAAACCGCCCCTAGGGAGGTTAAACCGCTCCTTGCTGGGTAGAGAAGGTTTTGCCTCGTTTCGGTTCGTTTTGTGTTCGTTTTGATCGATTCGAGTTCCGCTGCGTGTTTCTTGCTCCTAGGGTCAGTAGCTTGACAGTGGCTACGTGATCTTGGCAAGATCGCTTTCGGAGGCGTTGGAGTTGATTTGGGAGAATAGCTGGATTGGTTGGAAAGAATTTTTATCGGCTCCCATTCACTCCCCCCCTCTCTGGTCGCCGATTCGGTCCTTCAGCTGGTGAGAATTGCAAGACACAGAAAATAGTGCTCGCGAATCTCGAAAAGGATAGGGTTAGATCTGCAAAAGTGCAGGTCTCGGGCTGGGTTGAAAGGATTTATTGATTGCAGGGGGTCTTCTGTAAAATTGGCAAGACACCTAGGAATAGCAAATATTTATAGGGTTTCAAGGGGGCAAAATGCAAAAACTCCATCTTCATCCTCAGGAACGGTCGGCGGGTGGTGTTACTGGGTGCTCGGCTCCCCGCGGTGGCGGCCTCGTCCGGCTGCGCCACGTCGGGGCGAATCGAGGTGGCGGCGCTACGCGAAGGCGGCGGTGGCGCTGCGATGCACGGCAGAGGAAGGGTGGCGGCGGCGCGGAATGGCAGCAGGGGGCACGGAACCCTAGGGCGGCGGCTCTTATAGGCGCGGAGCGCGAGGATGGCCGGGCGCGGGGCCCCAGGAAAGCCGGCCGGCGGCGGCGGCGGCCTGCTGGGCCGAAACGGGCTGGAGTGGGTTTAGCGGGTCGGGTCGAGTTCAGTTGGATCTGGCCCGATCCGTTAAGGGTTAGGGTTTGCTTTTATTTTCTGGATAATATGTTTTCAGTGCAAAAACAAATCTAGAAAATTCCAGAAAATGTTTTTAAAGAACAAAAAATACCCAGAAAATCCCAAAAATTCTAGAAAAATTTTGAGAGGTAGATTAGGACACGAGGAGTCCAAATAAAATATCAGGAGCTCATGAAAAGGACTTTAGAGCCTTCTAATAAATACAAAGAGCCCTAGAAGAAGGAGAATTAAATTCCGGAAAATTCTAGAAAATTCTCAGAAGAACCTAATCGTCGCATGAATGCATTTTAAAACTTGAACAGTCATGAAACACCGGAATGCATCGGCATGAATGCCACACTCATAACAAACTTGTTTAATTTCAAAAGAACAATCAATTCTTTTTCCTACACTAAATTCCCTTTAAAGTAAATAAATGTTGGAAAAGTTTTAGAATTATGAGAAATCGTTGTTTAATTTTAAATTTTAATCACATCCTGAAATCCAACAATTTCAGGGTGTGACAGAACTACCCCCCTTAACAGGAATCTCGTCCCGAGATTCAGGAGAAAGGCTAGCAAGAAAAAGAAAGAAAGGTTTATGGGTTTCATTGCTTCACATATTCTTGTCTTGACCTCATGTTTCCATATGATGCGTGTTGGTGGTACTTGAATCCTTTGTTGCTAATCCGTCGTTAGGTAATCCATTGAGTCATTCTTGAATGTACCACCATGTGATGATCCTTGTAGAGAACCTTAGTCTAAGTTTGTTGAAGTTTCTCAATCACACTTCCTCTTACTTCATGCCCTTGTCTTCCTTCTTTCTTCATGGATTTATTCATGTGAGTCCAGGGATGTTCATAGACTTCCTTCTTTAAAGTGATTTGAGTAGAGCTGGATTGATTGTCCCATTACTCTCTTAGGCTTTACTGGCTTGTCTGATGGTGACCCTTTCTTCAGTTGTCTTCAACTACCATCTTCTTCTCGCTTTAACTCCTTATCTTCATCGAATCTACCCCTCTTAACAAGTTCTTTCTAAGTTCCAAATTAAGCCTGGTAAGGGTGAGCTCCTTTGATGACTTCATCATGGTTAGGATGGAGATGAAACAATGGAGGAGAAAGAAGAAAGGATGTCAAAGATTTATAGTAGCAAGGAGGGGAAACAAAGGGGTAACAAGATGGGAGATCAGCAACACTAAGATGTCAACAAATTTTCAGGGTGTTACAGAACTACCCCTCTTAACAGGAATCTCATCCTGAGATTCAGGAAAAGGGGAGAAGCAAGGAGGATATCAGAATAAGATTCTCGTTGCACGTTTGGTACACCTTTAGCCTCTAGTTGTTTAGCAGTGTAGAATCTTCAGTCCTCGTCTTTCTCGTTACTAGATCATCCTTGGAGAGAAGTAGGTGGGAGGAAAGCAAGAAATAGGGTGGGAAAGAGAATTTTGTAGTGCCTTCTTTTCTTCGACTTGCTTCATGTGTGCCTGGCTGCAGATGCTTGACTTTGATGTTGGTGTTGCCTTCATCTTCTATGTTGGTGTTGCCTTCATCTTTTCTTCCGAGATGCTCCCTTTGATTAGAAAGAAAGGAAGAAGGATGACAAGGAGGTGGGAGGAACAGAAAAAGAACCCCAGCTAGGCAACTGATGTTATTGTAGGTAGAAGATCCACAATACACCAACAATCAATACAAAGAAACAAATCACACAAGGTCATAAAACCAAGCATCATCACGCAAACACAGAACTCCAACAGTCAACAATTGTTAGTCGATGCTATGTGTTGTTAGTAAGGCTTCAAAGGGTACTCCTAACTCCTAAGCAAGGTTCTAACGTCATGCTTGAACCAACATTAGAATAGGTGGTGTGGAACACTTGAAATGAGTGTAGAAAAGAGACTTTGGAATCTAAAAGACTCAGGGATAGACTCCAAAGAGAACCAATAAGTGTCAAATGAGAGAAAATTCATACTCTCGTATGAATGTTGAGGAGGAGATTAATAAACGAGAAAGACCAAGGCAAATATCAAGACAAATTGAATAGACAAAGATACAAAGCGGGATGGTAGAAATTATAGGTCATGGAATCAACAGGGAGAGGTTGGATAGACAAGGATCTTGGATTAGCAACATCACCGATAAATCAAGAAGGTGAGATGCAGGAGTTAGATAAGATAGAAAGCAAGGGTTGAGAAATAGCAAACACGAGGTGGGGATGAGAGACCAACAGTCAGGGATAAGAAGTAAGCGATCAATGTGTATGTAAGTGGTCAAGGAATAAGAAGAGTTAACAGAGAGACCAAGGATAATATAGATGAGGACCCGGTGTGTCCGAGGACCGATGGATGGTCGCTTCCTGGTGTGATGAGTGATTGACAACGTGGTGTGGATTGACGTTTCCCTTGGCTAAAGTATTGCAGGTGTAGAATGCAGCTTGGTCGCATTGGTGCAGGTGAAGAACAGGCGCGAAAGGTCTTAGTCATGGCGGCCTCCGAGGAGCGGAGAGACAAGTAGGCTTGGTTCGAGGGACCCCGTGGCCAGTGGATCAAGTGCGGTTCACATGCTGGCAAGAACGAGCAAGGGGACGTGGTTCCGGTGCGAGGTAGCGGCTCACAACCGAAGCTCGTACGCGGACAAGAAGCCGGTGCAAGGTAGCGGCTAACAACCGAAGTTTGCGCGCGGGGTTTGGTGATTTGGCCACAAAATCATCGGTGGTCGGTTTCCCTTGGTTTGGGCCTAAAAGCCAAGGACCGAGGACTCGACGTGGCGAAGATGGGCTGATGGGCCAAGTGTGGCTGGCAGGGGCGGTTTAACCGCCCCCCTGGGCAGGCCCAAAAATGGCGTCGAGGAGCTTCGATACGGAGGACACGCGGCGTGACTGCAAGGCTTGCGTCGAGGGAAGCTAGCTTGCGGTGGAAGGTGTCCCAACCGGAAAATATCTGAAAACCAAATGTCATATTTGCCCCTGAGGGGTATGTATCACTTAGGGGTAGTTTAGTCTTTAGAGCACCACCACTTGGACTACTAATAAGCCCTCCCAGGGCTGGTGGCTGCAATCTCTCTAGTTATCTGTTTAGTTCTCTTTGGTTTTCTCCTTTGAACTAGTTTTCCCCTTCATCCCCTCCACCTAGAACTATTTCGAATCCTTCGTAGTTTGTATAGGTGAATTCATGGTTATGTGATTGAGTTTGTGCTGCTCATCTTTGTGCCATGATTTGATTTCCCGAGCTCCTTTTTCTTTTTCTATTTTCGGAGCTATTTTTGGGTGATTTTCGTTCTTCTCTTCCTAGGGCGTTTTCTCTCGGATTTCTTTGAGGGATTCACGTATGAGTGCCTTGTGCCTCTTTTGCTGGTGATCCCTTGCCCCCAAACGCCGGGAATCGCTTTGGATTTGAGATTTTCGGGATGAACTCGAGGTCATGGTGTTCTTCACGAGATCTGAGATTCTGGGAGTTGTAGTGAGTTAGAGGCCGAGATCTTTTGGGAAAACACTCCACTGGAGGTCTAGATCATCTGACCAAAATCTCGCCTCAAGAGCTCAAGCGGTTTGGGAGATCCACTTTCGGTTTGACTTTTTCCCGAGCTTCCCAGGCCAGAGCGGTTTAACCGCCCCCTGACCTGGTTTAACCGCCCCCCTGGGTGTGTTGGATCTAGTCTTGTTTCGGGCCGTTTTGTGTTCGTTTCGATCGATTCGAGTTCCGCTGCGTATTTCTTGTTCCTAGGGTCAGTAGCTTGACAGTGGCTACGTGATCTTGGCAAGATCGCTTTCGGAGGTTTCGGAGTTGATTTGGGAAAATAGCCGGATCAGTTGGAAAGAATTTTTATCGGCTCCCATTCACTCCCCCCCTCTCTAGTCGCCATTTCGGTCCTTCAATTGGAAGCTGATGTTGAGGGGGAGGCAATCTCGAGGCAAGAAGCTCCCCGGCTGGTATAGAGGGATCATCCACCTTCGAAGATCATCGGGAACATGGATGAACGCACTACACGGTCGAGGTCACAGAACATCTCTCATTATGCTCACTCTGCTTTTGTCGCGTCTTTTGAGCCCAAAAATGTTGAACACGCTTTATCTGATTCTGATTGGATCAATGCCATGCATGAAGAGCTTGAAAACTTTGAGAGAAATCAGGTGTGGAAGTTAGTAGAACCACCTCCAAATTGCCATCCCATAGGAACCAAGTGGATGTTCAAAAACAAAGATGGATGAGAGTGGTGATATTGTGAGAAACAAAGCGAGGTTGGTTGCTCAAGGGTTTTCGCAGCAGGAGGGGATAGATTATGAGGAGAAATTTGCTCCTGTTGCTCGTTTGGAGGCAATTCGGATCCTTCTAGCATTTGCAGTTGCTAAAGGGTTCAAATTGTACCAAATGGATGTGAAGAGTGCCTTCTTGAATGGGGTGATCGAGGAAGAAGTGTATGTAAGGCAGCCCCCGGGTTTTGAGAGTGAGAGATACCCACACCGAGTGTACAAACTCCACCGAGCTTTATATGGCCTAAAGCAAGCACCCAGAGCGTGGTATGGCAGGTTGAGAGGGTTCTTGCTTAGCAAGGGGTTTGTGATGGGAAAAGTTGATAAGACGCTCTTCCTGTTGAGAAATGGCAATGATCTTTTAATCGTTCAGATTTACGTGGATGATATCATTTTTGGTGGCTCTTCTCATGATCTTGTTGCCAAGTTTGCAGACGATATGAGCAGGGAATTTGAGATGTCGATGATGGGAGAGTTGCAGTTCTTTCTCGGGCTGCAGATCAAGCAAACCAAGGATGGGACATTCGTGCACCAAAGCAAGTACACCAAGGACATTCTCAAGAAATTCGACATGAGCGACTCCAAGCCGATGACTACGCCGATGAGTATGACTACAGCTTTGGATGCGGATGAGGACGGAGAACCAGTGGACCAGAAGGAGTACCAGAGTATGATCGGCTCCCTCCTCTACTTGACGGCGACGAGGCCGGACATACAGTTCAGCGTGTGTCTGTGCACTCGTTTTCAGGCTTCACCGAGGACTTCACATCGTCAGGCCGTCAAGCGGATTTTCAGGTATCTCAAGTTTACTCCTGAGTTGGGTCTTTGGTACTCTGCTGATTCCACTCTTGCACTTTATGGTTTTTCTGATGCGGATTTTGCTGGATGTCGTGTTGATCGCAAGTCTACTTCTGGTCAGTGTCAGTTTCTTGGTTCGTCTCTTGTGTCTTGGTCTTCTCGCAAGCAGTCTAGTGTAGCCCAATCCACCACTGAAGCCGAGTATGTTGCTGCTGCTAGCTGTTGTTCTCAGTTGAGATATTTTGGATTAGACATGTCCCATGTTCCACTTCTTTGTGACATCACCAGTGCCATAAGCGTAGCCAAAAATCCCGTGCTCCATTCCAAAACCAAACACATAGAAGTGAGGTACCACTTTCTGAGAGATCATGTAGAGAAAGGAGATATTGAGCTTGCCCATGTTTCTACCCAAAACCAGCTTGCAGACATTTTCACTAAACCACTTGACCAAGCTACCTTCACCCGCTTGCGAGGGGAACTTGGTGTGTGTGCGTTTTTCTGAGCTGAGTTTTGGAGGCTTCTCTTGTACCATATGTATACTATTGTACCATCTTTGTATCTTCATGTACATTTTTCTTGCTTTTGTATCTTGATTTCATCTTTTGTATCATATCTTAGGATGAGCTTCTCCTATATGCAGTGATTGGTACAACTTGCTACATTTTAGAGTTTAGGCAGGTTGGCTAGGGATTGATTGTATGGATGGCTATGCTCTTGATGGTTTTGATATATATTCTATTGAGATAGTCTCTTTTTGAATTAAAATGACAAACTGAACTTAAAATCCTTCACCCATGAGTAAATGCCTTTGCATGTCTTGTTTGAGCCAAAATGGCTATATCTTGCTTAAGATCATGCTAGGATGTGATATTCTTTTCAATTGGGTTAAAGATCTTTGTCATTGTGAATGTTTAGCCCATGCTTTATCTTGTGGAGGAGCATAAGCTTCTTTTTGTCGCAAAGACATTTCATGTACCATGCTTAATTTGAAAAACTTGAAAAATGAGATGTCTATGCATGAAAGAAGAAAGATGAGAAAAAGATATATTTGCAGAAAATTATGCTCATGTCTCTATGCGTTCACCATTGCACACACTTGCACACATGGGTGCTAAGCGGTTGCATGTTGTTTGCCGGAGAAGTCTCCCATGAGAAGTGAACACATGGCTCCGTGCTTTGACATGACATGAGGTAGAACTTGGGCGTTTATGATGATCTTTTGTCAAGAATGCTTGTCCTTTCATGCTTTTGGTGAGATGAAGTTCATTTTTGCTTGAACAATCCATGGTTAGGACTTTGCTCATGTGGTGACATTTTTGATAAAACTACACAACTTGCTCATGGCTTTGTCAATTGGATATATGTCTTTACCTTCTTGATGGCAATGCCCGTGTGACACGATGAACTATCTTGTTTGCCTCTTCTCTAACTTGTAGCATTTTGTATTGCTCATTGTATATTTGAGAAGCTTGTAGTTGCATTTTGTACATTTTTCCTTGATTTGTGCATTGTCAACAAGGGGGAGAATTTCTGGAGCATTTTGCAAGGGGGAGATGTTGCTGAATTTATAAGAAAGCTTTTGCTCTAGAAGTTGTTGGTTTCGTGTGAGAGATTGAGAGTTTTGCTCAAGTGAGAGTTTTTGAAAATTTGTGAAGTTTCTGAGAGTTTGAGCATTGGAATATCTTGCTGGGCATATTTGAAAAGTTTTCAAGTTGAAACAGCATCGTTGCGAGTTCGTTTGTGCAATTTTGGCATTTTTTGGTTTGCTCATCTGCCAGGGGCGGTTTAACCGCCCTCCTGGGCGGTTTAACCGCCCCTGTGCTGAGTGCACATGATTTGTGGGATTTTGAGCATTTTCGAGTGTTTTTTTGCACGCACAAGTTCACTTGTTCAGGGGGAGTTGCATTTTCGCAGGGGGAGTGCTTTGAGTGTCCTGAAAAGTGATTTGGAGGTTTTGAGATTTGTGATTGGTGCTTTGTGTTTTTGCTCTTTTGCCGATGGTGTTGAGCCCTTTCGCTTCTTCTTGAAGGGTCGGTGTTTCTGGAGCTTTCTCTTGCGAAGTGACTTTGTTCTCAGCTTGTTCTTGCTTTTAGTCACTTGCTTGAGTCTTGTTTTCGGTTTCTTTTATATTTTCTTTTTCTCAATGGTTACTATGTGTGTGTTGTCAATGCACTCATCAAGGGGGAGATTGAGGACCCGGTGTGTCCGAGGACCGGTGGATGGTCTCTTCCTGGTGTGATGAGTGATTGACAACGTGGTGTGGATTGACGTTTCCCTTGGCTCAAGTATTGCAGGTGTAGAATGCGGCTTGGTTGCATTGGTGCAGGTGAAGAACAGGCGCGAAAGGTCTTAGCCATGGCGGCCTCCGAGGAGCGGAGAGACAAGTAGGCTTGGTTCGAGGGACCCGGTGGCCAGTGGATCAAGTGCGGTTCACATGCTGGCAAGAACGAGCAAGGGGACGTGGTTCCGGTGCGAGGTAGCGGCTCACAACTGAAGCTCGTACGCGGACAAGAAGCCGGCGCAAGGTAGCGGCTAACAACCGAAGTTTGCGCGCGGGGTTTGGTGATTTGGCCACAAAATCATCGGTGGTCGGTTTCCCTTGGTTTGGGCCTAAAAACCAAGGACCGAGGACTCGACGTGGCGAAGATGGGCTGCTGGGCCAAGTGTGGTTGGTAGGGGCGGTTTAACCGCCCCCCTGGGCAGGCCCAAAAACGGCATCGAGGAGCTTCGATCCGGAGGACACGCGGCGTGACTGCAAGGCTTGCGTCGGAGGGAAGCTAGCTTGCGGTGGAAGGTGTCCCAGCCGGAAAATATCTGAAAACCAAATGTCATATTTGCCCCTAAGGGGTATGTATCACTTAGGGGTACTTTAGTCTTTAGAGTACCACCACTTGGACTACTAATAGGCCCTCCCAGGGCTGGTGGCTGCAATCTCTCTAGTTATCTCTTTAGTTCTCTTTGGTTTTCTCCTTTGAACTAGTTTTCCCCTTCATCCCCTCCACCTAGAACTATTTCGAATCCTTCGTAGTTTGTATAGGTGAATTCATGGTTATGTGATTGAGTTTGTGCTGCTCATCTTTGTGCCACGATTTGATTTCCCAAGCTCCATTTTCGGAGGTATTTTCAGAGCTATTTTTGGGTGATTTTCGTTCTTCTCTTCCTAGGGCGTTTTCTCTCGGATTTCTTTGGGGGATTCACGTATGAGTGCCTTGTGCCTCTTTTGCTGGTGATCCCTTGCCCCCAAACGCCGGGAATCGCTTTGGATTTGAGATTTTCGGGATGAACTCGAGGTCATGGTGTTCTTCACGAGATCTGAGATTCTGGGAGTTGTAGTGAGTTAGAGGCCGAGATTTTTTGGGAAAACACTCCACTGGAGGTCTAGATCATCTGACCAAAATCTCGCCTCAAGAGCTCAAGCGGTTTGGGAGATCCACTTTCGGTTTGACTTTTTCCCGAGCTTCCCAGGCCAGAGCGGTTTAACCGCCCCCTGACCTGGTTTAACCGCCCCCCTGGGTGTGTTGGATCTAGTCTTGTTTCGGGCCGTTTTGTGTTCGTTTCGATCGATTCGAGTTCCGCTGCGTATTTCTTGTTCCTAGGGTCAGTAGCTTGACAGTGGCTACGTGATCTTGGCAAGATCGCTTTCGGAGGTTTCGGAGTTGATTTGGGAAAATAGCCGGATCAGTTGGAAAGAATTTTTATCGGCTCCCATTCACTCCCCCCCTCTCTAGTCGCCATTTCGGTCCTTCAATTGGAAGCTGATGTTGAGGGGGAGGCAATCTCGAGGCGAGAAGCTCCCCGGCTGGTATAGAGGGATCATCCACCTTCGAAGATCATCGGGAACATGGATGAACGCACTACACGGTCGAGGTCACAGAACATCTCTCATTATGCTCACTCTGCTTTTGTCGCGTCTTTTGAGCCCAAAAATGTTGAACACGCTTTATCTGATTCTGATTGGATCAATGCCATGCATGAAGAGCTTGAAAACTTTGAGAGAAATCAGGTGTGGAAGTTAGTAGAACCACCTCCAAATTGCCATCCCATAGGAACCAAGTGGATGTTCAAAAACAAAGATGGATGAGAGTGGTGATATTGTGAGAAACAAAGCGAGGTTGGTTGCTCAAGGGTTTTCGCAGCAGGAGGGGATAGATTATGAGGAGAAATTTGCTCCTGTTGCCCGTTTGGAGGCAATTCGGATCCTTCTAGCATTTGCAGTTGCTAAAGGGTTCAAATTGTACCAAATGGATGTGAAGAGTGCCTTCTTGAATGGGGTGATCGAGGAAGAAGTGTATGTAAGGCAGCCCCCGGGTTTTGAGAGTGAGAGATACCCACACCGAGTGTACAAACTCCACCGAGCTTTATATGGCCTAAAGCAAGCACCCAGAGCGTGGTATGGCAGGTTGAGAGGGTTCTTGCTTAGCAAGGGGTTTGTGATGGGAAAAGTTGATAAGACGCTCTTCCTGTTGAGAAATGGCAATGATCTTTTAATCGTTCAGATTTACGTGGATGATATCATTTTTGGTGGCTCTTCTCATGATCTTGTTGCCAAGTTTGCAGACGATATGAGCAGGGAATTTGAGATGTCGATGATGGGAGAGTTGCAGTTCTTTCTCGGGCTGCAGATCAAGCAAACCAAGGATGGGACATTCGTGCACCAAAGCAAGTACACCAAGGACATTCTCAAGAAATTCGACATGAGCGACTCCAAGCCGATGACTACGCCGATGAGTATGACTACAGCTTTGGATGCGGATGAGGACGGAGAACCAGTGGACCAGAAGGAGTACCGGAGTATGATCGGCTCCCTCCTCTACTTGACGGCGACGAGGCCGGACATACAGTTCAGCGTGTGTCTGTGCACTCGTTTTCAGGCTTCACCGAGGACTTCACATCGTCAGGCCGTCAAGCGGATTTTCAGGTATCTCAAGTTTACTCCTGAGTTGGGTCTTTGGTACTCTGCTGATTCCACTCTTGCACTTTATGGTTTTTCTGATGCGGATTTTGCTGGATGTCGTGTTGATCGCAAGTCTACTTCTGGTCAGTGTCAGTTTCTTGGTTCGTCTCTTGTGTCTTGGTCTTCTCGCAAGCAGTCTAGTGTAGCCCAATCCACCACTGAAGCCGAGTATGTTGCTGCTGCTAGCTGTTGTTCTCAGTTGAGATATTTTGGATTAGACATGTCCCATGTTCCACTTCTTTGTGACATCACCAGTGCCATAAGCGTAGCCAAAAATCCCGTGCTCCATTCCAAAACCAAACACATAGAAGTGAGGTACCACTTTCTGAGAGATCATGTAGAGAAAGGAGATATTGAGCTTGCCCATGTTTCTACCCAAAACCAGCTTGCAGACATTTTCACTAAACCACTTGACCAAGCTACCTTCACCCGCTTGCGAGGGGAACTTGGTGTGTGTGCGTTTTTCTGAGCTGAGTTTTGGAGGCTTCTCTTGTACCATATGTATACTATTGTACCATCTTTGTATCTTCATGTACATTTTTCTTGCTTTTGTATCTTGATTTCATCTTTTGTATCATATCTTAGGATGAGCTTCTCCTATATGCAGTGATTGGTACAACTTGCTACATTTTAGAGTTTAGGCAGGTTGGCTAGGGATTGATTGTATGGATGGCTATGCTCTTGATGGTTTTGATATATATTCTATTGAGATAGTCTCTTTTTGAATTAAAATGACAAACTGAACTTAAAATCCTTCACCCATGAGTAAATGCCTTTGCATGTCTTGTTTGAGCCAAAATGGCTATATCTTGCTTAAGATCATGCTAGGATGTGATATTCTTTTCAATTGGGTTAAAGATCTTTGTCATTGTGAATGTTTAGCCCATGCTTTATCTTGTGGAGGAGCATAAGCTTCTTTTTGTCGCAAAGACATTTCATGTACCATGCTTAATTTGAAAAACTTGAAAAATGAGATGTCTATGCATGAAAGAAGAAAGATGAGAAAAAGATATATTTGCAGAAAATTATGCTCATGTCTCTATGCGTTCACCATTGCACACACTTGCACACATGGGTGCTAAGCGGTTGCATGTTGTTTGCCGGAGAAGTCTCCCATGAGAAGTGAACACATGGCTCCGTGCTTTGACATGACATGAGGTAGAACTTGGGCGTTTATGATGATCTTTTGTCAAGAATGCTTGTCCTTTCATGCTTTTGGTGAGATGAAGTTCATTTTTGCTTGAACAATCCATGGTTAGGACTTTGCTCATGTGGTGACATTTTTGATAAAACTACACAACTTGCTCATGGCTTTGTCAATTGGATATATGTCTTTACCTTCTTGATGGCAATGCCCGTGTGACACGATGAACTATCTTGTTTGCCTCTTCTCTAACTTGTAGCATTTTGTATTGCTCATTGTATATTTGAGAAGCTTGTAGTTGCATTTTGTACATTTTTCCTTGATTTGTGCATTGTCAACAAGGGGGAGAATTTCTGGAGCATTTTGCAAGGGGGAGATGTTGCTGAATTTATAAGAAAGCTTTTGCTCTAGAAGTTGTTGGTTTCGTGTGAGAGATTGAGAGTTTTGCTCAAGTGAGAGTTTTTGAAAATTTGTGAAGTTTCTGAGAGTTTGAGCATTGGAATATCTTGCTGGGCATATTTGAAAAGTTTTCAAGTTGAAACAGCATCGTTGCGAGTTCGTTTGTGCAATTTTGGCATTTTTTGGTTTGCTCATCTGCCAGGGGCGGTTTAACCGCCCTCCTGGGCGGTTTAACCGCCCCTGTGCTGAGTGCACATGATTTGTGGGATTTTGAGCATTTTCGAGTGTTTTTTTGCACGCACAAGTTCACTTGTTCAGGGGGAGTTGCATTTTCGCAGGGGGAGTGCTTTGAGTGTCCTGAAAAGTGATTTGGAGGTTTTGAGATTTGTGATTGGTGCTTTGTGTTTTTGCTCTTTTGCCGATGGTGTTGAGCCCTTTCGCTTCTTCTTGAAGGGTCGGTGTTTCTGGAGCTTTCTCTTGCGAAGTGACTTTGTTCTCAGCTTGTTCTTGCTTTTAGTCACTTGCTTGAGTCTTGTTTTCGGTTTCTTTTATATTTTCTTTTTCTCAATGGTTACTATGTGTGTGTTGTCAATGCACTCATCAAGGGGGAGATTGAGGACCCGGTGTGTCCGAGGACCGGTGGATGGTCTCTTCCTGGTGTGATGAGTGATTGACAACGTGGTGTGGATTGACGTTTCCCTTGGCTCAAGTATTGCAGGTGTAGAATGCGGCTTGGTTGCATTGGTGCAGGTGAAGAACAGGCGCGAAAGGTCTTAGCCATGGCGGCCTCCGAGGAGCGGAGAGACAAGTAGGCTTGGTTCGAGGGACCCGGTGGCCAGTGGATCAAGTGCGGTTCACATGCTGGCAAGAACGAGCAAGGGGACGTGGTTCCGGTGCGAGGTAGCGGCTCACAACTGAAGCTCGTACGCGGACAAGAAGCCGGCGCAAGGTAGCGGCTAACAACCGAAGTTTGCGCGCGGGGTTTGGTGATTTGGCCACAAAATCATCGGTGGTCGGTTTCCCTTGGTTTGGGCCTAAAAACCAAGGACCGAGGACTCGACGTGGCGAAGATGGGCTGCTGGGCCAAGTGTGGTTGGTAGGGGCGGTTTAACCGCCCCCCCTGGGCAGGCCCAAAAACGGCATCGAGGAGCTTCGATCCGGAGGACACGCGGCGTGACTGCAAGGCTTGCGTCGGAGGGAAGCTAGCTTGCGGTGGAAGGTGTCCCAGCCGGAAAATATCTGAAAACCAAATGTCATATTTGCCCCTAAGGGGTATGTATCACTTAGGGGTACTTTAGTCTTTAGAGTACCACCACTTGGACTACTAATAGGCCCTCCCAGGGCTGGTGGCTGCAATCTCTCTAGTTATCTCTTTAGTTCTCTTTGGTTTTCTCCTTTGAACTAGTTTTCCCCTTCATCCCCTCCACCTAGAACTATTTCGAATCCTTCGTAGTTTGTATAGGTGAATTCATGGTTATGTGATTGAGTTTGTGCTGCTCATCTTTGTGCCACGATTTGATTTCCCAAGCTCCATTTTCGGAGGTATTTTCAGAGCTATTTTTGGGTGATTTTCGTTCTTCTCTTCCTAGGGCGTTTTCTCTCGGATTTCTTTGGGGGATTCACGTATGAGTGCCTTGTGCCTCTTTTGCTGGTGATCCCTTGCCCCCAAACGCCGGGAATCGCTTTGGATTTGAGATTTTCGGGATGAACTCGAGGTCATGGTGTTCTTCACGAGATCTGAGATTCTGGGAGTTGTAGTGAGTTAGAGGCCGAGATTTTTTGGGAAAACACTCCACTGGAGGTCTAGATCATCTGACCAAAATCTCGCCTCAAGAGCTCAAGCGGTTTGGGAGATCCACTTTTGGTTTGACTTTTTCCCGAGCTTCCCAGGCCAGGGCGGTTTAACCGCCCCCTGACCCGGTTTAACCGCCCCCTGGGTGTGTTGGATCGAGTCTTGTTTCGGGCCGTTTTGTGTTCGTTTCGATCGATTCGAGTTCCGCTGCGTATTTCTTGTTCCTAGGGTCAGTAGCTTGACAGTGGCTATGTGATCTTGGCAAGATCGCTTTCGGAGGTTTCGGAGTTGATTTGGGAAAATAGCCGGATCGGTTGGAAAGAATTTTTATCGGCTCCCATTCACTCCCCCCCTTCTCTGGTCGCCGTTTCGGTCCTTCAATAGAGGGAGTTTATATGATAAAGAGGACCTTAGAAAGCGACCATTTCTATCTAGGCTGTGATCCTACAGTCAGCATGGCTCTGATACCAATCTGTCACACCAGGTTTTACACAAAACCCGAATGCTACCATATGTGTTCCCAGGAAGTCCACACAACACATATAGCTTACAAATATGGTATTAAAGTGAACACAATGCTCGAATAAAGCAATTTACATCAGATTTTACAAAGGACACAGCGGAAGACTAATTTATTGACGATCATCTAGTAAAGCCTCAAGTCCACAGGGACACCGACTGGTTGACCACAGCTTAGATGCACGGAAGGTCTTCTCATAAGTCTTCAGCCACTGCCTCAAATGCTACTCCATCAGTTACCCATCCAAGATTTTGTTGATTGTATTCAAGTGTAAGTATTCCATCTTACTTAGCAAGTATAACAGGAGTTTATACAAGGCTAAAACGGCTGACTCGGGTTGACTGCTTTAGCACTTTTAGTTGGTACGTTTTATCATTCTCCTAGTTACTACAAGTGTATGAGAACTCCCAATTATAACCCCATTAAAGGTGTAAGAACATTAGAACCATAGAGCATCATCATTAACATCATCTTCTAATCAAAAAGGATCCAGGCCGCTCGTGACTGTGAGCACGGCTATCATGATAGATGTACACTGTGCAGAGGTTTCGCCCTTTCCCCAACCGTTAGCGTAAAAGCTCAAAGGAGCTTTCAACCCAACCACGCACGTACCACACTTCTGAGGTGTGAGTGCATAGGGACGCTACAAGGCTTTTCACAAAACACCCTAACAAGCATAGTGGCCACGATGGTTTCGGCAACGGCGCATGAGCCCCGACTCCTAGGAATGACTTACACTCAGTGCACAAAATAAGTGGGTCAATGGCATCCAGAGCGCAGACCCCATGATGCAGCATGAGTCCATCAAGCGCAATGCTAGGGGTGTCCATGGCGAGAACGTGGACACTCCCTCAACGGGACATTGCTTACGGAGCAGCGCCAACGAACCTCAGGGTGCACGTGATCCTGAGGCCGTCCCTAGGCAATATCGAAGCTCAGACTTAGGAACCCCTGCCCCCATCTAGTGCCTTTCGGTAACCACTAGCAAGCTAGAGACGTACAAGCTACTTGTCCAAGACCAGAGCCATAATAGTTCCGGCGGCGACGACGGGTTCCTGGGTTGCCGCTTTAAGAACCGGACCTTACGGAGAGACACTAGAGCATACACGAAGCAAAGCTCTAGCTCCCTGAACCATGTTGCTAAAAAGCAGGTTTTATCATTAAGTTAAAGTGAACCATTAAGTCATGATTAACAGTTAAATAAAAGTGATGTAGTTGCGCTTAGCAAAAGACTACCCATATGCATAAACCCGGGATAACAAGGTACAGGATAAAAGTACTAGGAAATTGCCTTAAGGTAAACAATTTAAGACACATGCATATGTATAAATGTAATTTAAAGGTGTGTAGGTATCAAGGATGTTCCATGCTATACTTGCCTTAAATCCAGTTAATAATTACTCAAGGTCTTCGGCTCTGCTCTTCAGACTCTTGTTCTTCAAGATCCTCAGATGACGTTCCTTCTACTCGTAGTAGTCAATGGCACAAGCATACAAATAGACAAACAAGCACAAATAAGAAAATTACACCAATCAAAGAGAAAAGCTTTAAAAGAACGTACTAAGCAGAAAGGCTCGATCGAAGGACACGCGATCGCAAGAAGACGCTTAAGACGGACTAGGGGTGGGAAGAAACAACTATCAAGAGATTTCTGATTACCAAGCAAAGGACTATATGCTGGATATATTTTAATTAAGTAAAATCATGTACATAGGTTATTTCAAAGAAATACCCTATTTGTAATTAACACAAATTATATTTGCATTTCAAAACACGAGTTGAACTTAGCCAATTTTATTTATCAACATTCGAGTATATATTATACCAATTAACAATTAACTTTAAAAAAAGAAAAGTATATGAAACATCTAATTGAATAACTTTGTTTTTCGTGTTCAACTAATCAAATTATTATTAGAAAACAATTGTAGTAGTATTAATCATATTAGTTTACTCATAAAACTGAGGGATAACCTAGGTTGCTTTTATTTAGAAAGCCAAATGAAATATATATTAGTCAAATTAACATTTTATTTAGAAACACCGAGGTATAGCTCTAATTGGATTTTATTCAGAAACACAGTGAGATGGTATTAGTCAACTTAATATTAGTTATGAAAACCGAATGTAAAGCCTAGATTGATTTTATTAAGGAAAAGACATTGCACATAGACATTAATCAAATTCATTCGAACACAATTTATAAAAGCATGAGTTGGGGTAAACATCACCACTAACGTATTGTTTACGTCGACACGAATCTAAGCAACTTGAACGGATCGAATCGGAGCTAAAACGTAGATTCTATTGGCGTTTAAAGGCGGCAAGGACCTATTCGCGATTAACTATAGACTTCAGGGGTTAGCTGGTGAGAATTGCAAGACACAGAAGATAGTGCTCGCGAATCTCGAAAAGGATAGGGTTAGGTCTGCAAAAGTGCAGGTCTCAGGCTGGGTTGAAAGGATTTATTGATTGCAGGGGGTCTTCTGTAAAATTGCCAAGACACCTAGGAATAGCAAATATTTATAGGGTTTCACGGGGGGCAAAATGCAAAAACTCCATCTTCATCCTCAGGAACGGCCGGCGGGTGGTGTTACTGGGCGCTAGGCTCTCCGGGCTACGGGCGACGGGGAACCCGGCCAGGGTCAGGAACGGGGAGAGGGGGTCGAGGGGGTCGCGGAGAGGGGCTCACCGGCGGCGGACGTGGACGGGGACGGCGGGATTACGGCCGGCGGCGGGACGGGTGGTGGCCGGCGGCTCGGGACCGGCGGGCGGCGGTGCCTCGGCGGCGTTGAGGCGGCAAGGATGGGCGGCGGAGCTTCGGCTTGTCGTCGGGGACCTGTGGGGGATATAGTACCCGGGTACCTCACGAGCAAGCCTGGCAGCCCACCAAAAGGGGGCAGCCCAGCCCACCGTTCTGGACCTGAAGACGTGCGGGACAAGTCGGCGCACGAAGGAAGGATCTGGAAGGAGAAGTCCTAGATGGAATAGGAGTTATTGTAAAAAAGGAAAGGATTCTTAGAGATAGGATCGGATACAAACCGACTTGTAACCCTGCCCCCCGGTATATAAGGCGGGCAGGGACCCCCTCTGAAGACATCTGAGCAACTACACCACAATCCAACTCACAATCTACGCAATACAACACCCCAAAACAGGACGTAGGGTATTACGTCGAGTCGACGGCCCGAACCTGTATAAACCCTTGTGTCTGTCCATCCTAACCATCTTGCTTCCGATCTTTGCGATCTTCCCTACATTATAAATCACTTCCGTGGGCTACCCCGTGGAAGACTGCCGGAGGTAATATCACCGACAGTGGCGCGCCAGGTAGGGGATATCGCCGAGATCAATCTGGTAAGCTCGATGGATCGCGTCAAGATCTTGGACAGCTGCAACCTCCCGGACATCGACGAAGTCGAGATCCAGTTCGGGGACGTCATCACCACCACCGCCTTGGATACCCAGGCGGCAGGAGCTACGGTCGCCACGGAGGTCTCCTCTCTGGCGCCGACTTCGGCCATCACGGCCCAATCCGGTCCGAATCGCCTCTGATCGTACCGGATCTACCCCGCTGAGTCCTTCGCAGAACGCGAGGCCAGACCAGTCGGGAACAGATCTACAATCACTCGGTTCCGATCCGACTCCTGAGAGTCGCGTCGCCGAATCATCGCAGAGCGTAAACGCTCAACCCACACGCGTCCAGAGCCCTGAGGTCATTGCTGTTCAGACCCCTGGCTTTTGCGCGCTTGCTCGGAAGCAAAAGATGAAGGACATCGTCCAGTCGGATGATTACTTCTCCGGGAGCGACTCCTACGGGTTAGATCTACTGGGACCCTCAATCCTGGACGATCTGCCGGAAGGATACACGGTGTCCGATGCCTCTACAGAGCCGGAACTACTAGGATCACTCGGAGAATTGACTCCGAGTAGTTTGGAGCGTTACACGCCCACATCCGACTTCTCCGAGTCCGAGGAAGACTACCTCGCGCAAGAGGGAGTCGGATCATATTGTTACATGGTGGCGCCAGCAACGCCAACCAATCCTGTCTCAGAAGATGAGGTCACTCCTGCTGAGGAGACGACCGAAGCCAGGAACCAGCGTCGAGGACGCAATGCCAGTCGGGCGACTCGCAGAGCCGCACGACCGCACGGAGCCACCGCGTCAGGATCTGGCACTGCTCGACTCCAGGAGCCCCACTCTGAAGATCATCGTCGCCAACGGGATCAGCACGACCGGAGGAGCACCCGGAACTTGATGCGCGACGGCATGTTTGAGTTCAATGGATACGACGTCTACGAGACACCGGTCCAGAACCTCGTTACTATCAACGAGGAAATCAATCGGCTGCCACCTAACACTCCGGGCCTGGAAAAGGTAAGGGCTCTCATGCAGGCCGCCTCCGTCCAGGTTCACCAGATGCAGGGCAGAACGACCACGGACGCTCCTGAGCCCGGTCCGTCTCGACACCGAGCCAGCGGCGGATCGGGTCGTGATGAAGACCTCCGCACCACGATCAACAGAGATCGAGATGCGAGGGACGTCATCCGCAACAGCACCGAAGAGCGCCACCGTGAGGAAATCCGACGGCGCGAAGAGTACGATCGGGATCATGGAAATCCCCGTCGTGACTCCAACAGGAGCGGCTACTCGACGGAGTCAGACTACTCTGACCTCTCCGGTAGCCCAAGGCGCGGCAACAATGGCTGTCGCACTCCGCCACGAGGACGAGTGCTTCCACCACCCAGGCGACCGACTCCGCCAAAAGATCGAACTCCACCGCGCAGCAGAACCTACCGACGGGACCAAACTCCACCCAGGACTCGGAACTATCGGAGGACCCGTTCCCCGCCCAGGGACCGGGATCGCAGGAGGGACAGTACTCCCCCAAGGACAACTGACAGATCGGGTCCGAGCGATTCCCGCCCTAGAGGTCGGATCGGCGGATTCCAGTCGTTCACCGAGCGCTTGAGAAGCGTAACATGGCCCAGAGGCTTCAAGCTGTCGGATATCGACAAGTACGACGGGAAATCTGATCCATCTCAATGGCTTCAGATCTACTACACCGCCGTACAAGCGGCTGGCGGCGACGAGGACGTGATGGCAAACTACCTTCCCATCATGCTCACCAAGGACTGCCGCAACTGGCTGGCAGGGCTCCCGCAGGACGCCATCGACAACTGGGATCAGCTTACCGCGCTGTTCGTCGGTAACTATCTCGGTACCTGGGAAAGGCTCGGGAGCAAGCGGCTCCTCGGTCAGATCAGGCAGTGCAAGAACGAGACCCTGCACGACTTCGTGCGCAGGTTCTCAGAAAAGCGTAACTCCATCACGGACGTCACGGATCAGGAGGTGATGTCAGCTTTCCAGCGCGGCATCTCCGATGGGAGACTAATCCACAAGTGGACTCGGAAGCCACCCGCGACTGTCAATGACATGTTCCGGATCGCTAGCACGTGGGCGGACGCAGAGATCGCGGAAAAGGAACAACTCAGTGAGCTCAGGAGCCGCTGGGAAGAAGAGAACAAGACAACCCGCAAGCGCGACCGCCGCGAAGACGAAGACCGACACGACGACCATCGTCGCACCGACAGTCACCCTCACAAGAAGAAGAGCGAGGGAGATATGGTCGCCGCCCTGGACCGGTCCAGAGGCCGGATAACTGCAGAAGATTTCCAGCGCATGCTCGATAAGCAATGAGGCTGACCGAGTGGTCCGTATGATCTACGGAGGACCGGAAGGTTTCGAGACGAAGCGCCAGCAGAAGCTCACCAACCGACGACTTGGTTAAGTTACGTATTAATTTCTTATTTCTTTAAGAAAATTTTTAATAATCCTCGCCGAGTGGTTTCTATGGATAATCATTCCCAGTTTCGACTCGGCAGATTCATAAATGTCATATGAGTTGTCAACAAAGTTGATTTCATCTTCTATCTACATTATATCTACTACTCGAATTTCCTCTTTCGCGTCAAGCACATAAAGTATGAGTGGCACAAACTTTAAATCGAGGGGGAAAGTACTCGCCAAGTCAAAGCTCTAAACGCACGACAAAGACTCTGCGGCATGAGACTGAGACCAACGAGGCTAATCTACTCCGTAACAGGTCAACCACTCAGAAATTAAGGCCAGCGCAGAAAGAAAGGGAGTAGTAGTCCCATAAAAACTTATGTACAAGCATAAAAGATTAAACATTATTCAAGAGTACTTCTATTACCAATACTACAGATAATCTACAAAAATCAATTTTCAGGATCGCCACTACCAGAAGGGCCAGCCTCGTCAGTCTAAACGACGGGATTGATACATAAGCAGCTCGACCCTACATATCAAAGTTGGTTCAGTTTTTCATCAAGATTACACCCAATGGGTGGAATTGAACACACAAACGGCAACAAATCAATTCATTACCTCAGGGCGAGGAAAGGAAGAAGAATGCGGCGGGGATGGCTTATAAAGGAATAAACCGTTCCTCCCGCGCGCGGCGCGGCGCTCGTCTCGGGAACTCAACCGATGCAGGCACGTCCCGTCGCTTTGAATTCAAAGATGCGGTAAGGAGTCGCGATATCTCGCGATATTTCGCCTTCCGTAAAGCAACCGTTAGGGACGCAACGGACTTTGCGGAGTAGTGGGCCTAAATGGGCTGAAATATAGCACGACCTTTCGGTTCTGTTACGATAATAAATTTGTGGGTTCCTGAGCTAGGGTTCAGGGGCAGAAACCACTCGGTCGTGAGGCTAAAATTAGTCGACGACCAGACTTGATTTTGCAATTAATATTGCATCCTTGCAATTGATTTTTACGTAAGGCATGCGATACTATCGCTAAATTGACTCAGAAATCTGGGTCAAATGCTGACAAGTATAAATCTTGTGAGAAGATGGCTTACCATATGGTCAAGCTGAGTCGTGGGACACGACTCGGGAGTCATGCCGAGTTCAAAGAACTTGAGGACAAAATCCTTATAAAGGGGAAACAAAAAAGCCCCTGAAGGAAAAGATTATCTAAAATCCATGTCCAGAGGCATGGGGGCTGAAAAAATCAGTCGGAATTCATGGCTTTCAGAGTCTTGACACGATCATGCTGAGTCGTAACAAGACTCGGGGGCTACACCCAATGGGTGCACCTGGAGGTGCACACCATTGATGGATCAAGTTCAAAAAGAGATTCATAATATTTATTTTTGACCCTCAACCAGAATATTCTATTCTACTCAAGGCTCGGGGGCTACACCCAATGGGTGCACCTGGAGGTGCACACCATTGAAGATCAAAATACAGATGTATAAAAATTGAAGATCTTTGGCCAATTTCATACTAAAATTGGCCAAAGCCCGGGGGCTAAGTGTATTCACTTCGCTGTCGCGTCGTGAAAAAGAGCACTCCTTCCCCTCATTTTGACTGTAATTGAAGAATTGTTTTCAGGAACGTCTGAGCTGGCACTCGGATCTTCCTCGAAAGCACTCGGATCTTCCTTGAAACCACTCGGATCTTCTTCGAAACCACTCGGATGAGATCTTAGACAACTTGGAGCACTAGAATCATGCAAGAAAAGATGGAACAATTACAGCCAACGATCGGCCAAGAAGTGCTCGGGGGCTACTGTGGGGGATATAGTACCCGGGTACCTCACGAGCAAGCCTGGCAGCCCACCAAAAGGGGGCAGCCCAGCCCACCGTTCTGGACCTGAAGACGTGCGGGACAAGTCGGCGCACGGAGGAAGGATCTGGAAGGAGAAGTCCTAGATGGAATAGGAGTTATTGTAAAAAAGGAAAGGATTCTTAGAGATAGGATCGGATACAAACCGACTTGTAACCCTGCCCCCCGGTATATAAGGCGGGCAGGGACCCCCTCTGAAGACATCTGAGCAACTACACCACAATCCAACTCACAATCTACGCAATACAACACCCCAAAACAGGACGTAGGGTATTACGTCGAGTCGACGGCCCGAACCTGTATAAACCCTTGTGTCTGTCCATCCTAACCATCTTGCTTCCGATCTTTGCGATCTTCCCTACATTATAAATCACTTCCGTGGGCTACCCCGTGGAAGACTGTCGGAGGTAATATCACCGACAGGACCTCCCCGCGGTGGCGGCCTCGTTCGGCTGTGCCTCGTCGGGGCGAATCGAGGTGGCGGCGCTCTTGCCGACGGCGCTACGCGAAGGCGGCTGCGGCGCTGCGATGCACGACAGAGGAAGGGTGGCGGCGGCGCGGAATGGCAGCAGGGGGCGCGGAACCCTAGGGCGGCGGCTCTTATAAGCGCGGAGCGCGAGGATGGCCGGGCGCGGGGCCCGAGGAAAGCCGGCCGGCGGCGGCGGCGGCCTGCTGGGCCGAAACAGGCTGGAGTGGGGTTAGCGGGTCGGGTCGGGTTCAGTTGGATCCGGCCCGATCCGCTAAGGGTTAGGGTTTTGTTTTTATTTTATGGATAATATATTTTCAGTGAAAAACAAATCTAGAAAATTCCAGAAAATGTTTTTAAAGCACGAAAAATAACCAAAAAATCCCAAAAATTCTAGAAAAATTTCTAGAGGTAGATTGGGACACGAGGAGTCCAAATAAAATATCAGGAGCTTGTTAAAAAGACTTTAGAGCCTTCTAATAAATAGAAAGAGCCCTAGAAGAAGGAGAATTAAATTCCAGAAAATTCTAGAAAATTCTCAGAAGAACCTAATCGTCGCATGAATGCATTTTAAAACCTGAACACTCATGAAACACCGGAATGCATCGGCATGAATGCCACACTCATAACAAACTTGTTTAATTTCAAAAGAACAATCAATTCTTTTTCCTACACTAAATTCCCTGGAAAGTAAATAAATGTTGGAAAAGTTTTAAAATTATGAGAAATCGTTGTTTAATTTTTATTTTTAATCACATCGTTGTGCTCCCTGGTGGGTCCGGTTAGAATAGTTCTAGGCTAGTCGCATCTACCGTTCCTTGGATTTGATATCCAGGTTCTTACTCCCCTAGTGAAAGGCTACATCGTACTCCGTGCGCTTGCGGATTTAGTTAGGCTAAGGAGTGTCAACACCAGCCACACCGCACACCCTTGTGTCAGCCTAGTGATCAAGATGCTTCAACCATTTATGATGGCCTCGCCTCTTCATCGACAGCTCTCCACGCGCCTGCACGTTGCTCGGGGACTTGTGAGATATTGGTACCTGGGGGCCCCTCACCGACCAGAATAACGCTCGGCCCAGGCCCACGTCTGACAGCACTGTGGGCCGACACATGGCCGGGCCCACAAGACGGCCCAAGCTTGTAGTACAAGATTGTGAAGACTTAGCCCGCAAGGCGTGCGGCGCAACGCCTGCATCAAGCGAGATACGCGCGACCCAGCTGGCAGATCGTGCCTGGATATCTTGGAGATTACACCGCAGCCGACTCGGATTGCCTTCCAAACTATAAACCGATAGGTTTAGATCCCAACCGACTTGTAACCCTAGGCCGTCAGCCTATATAAGGTGGCCTAGGGCAACCCTCTAATGGCAGACCTTTCATCTCGTTTTGTTCCCCACTGTAACCGCTCATCGACTAGCCATTGCTCAAGAGCTTTGGTCAGTTCATCAATACAAGACACCACCGAACACAGGACGTAGGGTTTGTGCCTCCCGGCCACCTGAACCTGTATAAACCTTGCGTCTCCTGTGTTACCTCGAGCTCCCTAGCCTTGCGATCACCCTTGCCAATAAATCTACCACTTGGGTACCCCCTAGTGGATTGCCGGTCCTAGAGTCCGACACTTATATTGCAGGGAGGAAGAATTAAAACAGCCATACCATGTTTTCATAGGTGAAAAAACAAGCAGCATTTTCCTTCCTGCCATATAATGGGATTCCATTGGAAAACCAATGCAGATTTATTATACATGGTCACGCCCAATGTGCCTCCTAGTCTTCTGCATAGACACAGACAACAACACATAAGATATCGATAGACACGCAACACAAATTGAACTTATCTCACAACAAATCAATGGAACACGGATTAGATCAACTTCCACATTGCACATCCAAAAGAGTTAGCCAAAACTATAAATCATTTTTATTCCAATAATATCTAACAGCACAACAAATAGGCTGAGTTAGGAAAAAATGCTCCATGAAAGTCATCAAATACACTCACAAAGTGATGGAACATCAACCTCCTTGACAGTACTGATGATCACAAACCAAATCCCAGAGTTCTGATCTGTTTCTCTAATGTTAATGACCTATACACTGACAAAGTAAGTTTATTTATGAGCAAAGGATAAAACTCATTTTGATGCCATGGAGAACTAGATGTCAGGAGCACATATATTCTCGAAAGAGTAAACCATGAATACCTTGAACTAGGATTATCATCTAACTGTATCCACTAAACACGGACTAACAGATATAGCTAGTAAAGCAACATCATAGTGTGAAAAGGAGATTAAGAAAGGGGATAAGGCAACAAGTGTCAACTGTACATATTCATCTGAGTTCTCTCCTCTCTCAACTCATCAACTCCACTGCTGCAATCCCATAACGTAACATATTAGGTATGACACAATCACCTTCATAGAAACAAGTGGAGCCACAAGAGTAGAAAAGGGAATCAGGGACAATACCTTGCAATCAAACCTCGAAGCAAAAAGCCTGAACGCAACTTTAACATATCTCACTGCAGTCGCAAAATAAAAAGTATGTCAAGTACTCAAGTTAGGTAAAGCAATGGTGCTTGATTTACTGAAGACAAGAATCACATTGCATGCCATGTCATCACTACACAACAGGCACAAAAAGGGAGTTGTATTATGGTACAGAATCACACTCACTTCAGAAAAATAAGAAGAAAGAAATTCTTCTAAAAAATGACACTCTGCTTGCCACTTGTTAGCATACAATGTCATAATATACAGGTAGAAAACTAGATAATTGTTGGCGCTCATAAATGACACCTTTTTAGTGCCATTCAAGTGGACTATTTGAACTAATCATTGTACTAACCCGCCACATGGCACGTCAAATAACCTCGTTTCCACATGTGTGTTGTATTTTGGAGTATATTGTGTTTTTACAAGAAAATGACCCAAATTGGCGCATTTATATTCAAAGCCCAAGAGCAACCACGAGCCCGAATGAATCAAGCCTAGCGGATGAAGCACAACCGACCTACTAATGGATCATGTGGGCTTTCATAGCCCAACTCATGGTTCTAAGTGTCCACATTCAATGAACCTTGGGCTTGGGAGACTTAAGCATGAAGGAATTGGAGATTTGGAAAGTTATCCACGAGATCAAGTCAACCTCAGAGATATTCGCGCAACCCAGGACACTAAAGTTGTAGCCATCGTCGAAAGCTTCGATTTGGACCTATGGAACTCATCATTTGGAATATGGAGCTAGGAGATATAGCCCCCGAAATGAATGCTGCGCAGAGAAGTCCGGAATCAGACAGATTATCTTGCGAAGCCATTTTGGGGATCTTAACTTTGTTTTCAAGGCAAGAGATGAGTACCAAAGTTGCAGATAATTTTGTGCTACACAATTTAGACTCCTAATTTGCCCTATTTGGAGTCCATACGTGGGAGATATGGCCTCCGGAAGGAAGGGCTGCGAAATAGGAAAATCTGGACGAGATAGATCTTATGAAAATCAACTTTGCTTAACTCCTAATTAAGGATCACGTGGATGGAAGGAAGAGCTTGCCCCAAGGCTTCCCAAGGAGTATAAATACAACCCTTGGGAGCCCCCTCAAGGTATCCCATTCAGATCATTCCATTCCAGAGAATCAACAGAGACAGGGAGCCGCCATTCCGAGAGAGGAGCAACGCCCGGAACCCTAGCAAGGTCCCTCCGGCACCACCACAAGATCAAGAACAAGGAGGAAATTGGTTCTACAAGGGAGGAAGCAAACCGACGCTTAAGAGGAGGAGGAACAGCCCCTAGCCGCACCGACATAGGGTTTTTCCTCCGTGGATCATCTTCCCCGTCGGTTTACATCTACTTCGGAGGATTCTACACCATGTCCAGCGCTACATTGTGTAACATTATGGGGTAAATTCCTTGTTTGTACTTGGGGTTGAAGGGAGATCTGAAGTTGTAATCGCTGAACCAATATTTTGGATCTTTTTGCTATCATATTCATGTTGATGATGCTCTACACCTTTAATCTTTATGCTCGACCACGATTACCCTCATGTAGTGACTAGTACGTGAGAGGAAATGGGTTGAGTTAGATTATATTAACATCCTTTGGTGCTCTTATTGTTTGATTACAGATTACCCCTATGTAGTGACTAGTACGCAGGAGGGAAAGGCTTAAACTCGGTGCACCTTTACATTTGATAGCCTAGATTGGTTCTCTCTTGCTCGATGGTTGCAACTCTAAGTGATCCTAGATCCCTTGACAAGCATTCTACATATCTTGTGCTCTCCATATCATTGCTCTCTACGTTGCTCTCTTTAACTTAGATTTAGTTAGATTAGTTCTTTACTCATATACATCATCACCTGATAAAGAGCTTTCAATCAACTAGATTAGTACCTAGTTAAGCGTAGCAATCCACTTGTTCCACGGATTGATAAACCTTGTGGGTTACTCTAAGGGAAAAGCTACACGATCCGTGCGCTTGCTGTTCACGAATTGGCGTGCAATCAGCCGCCAATAGTAATTACATATTAAATGATGGTGTAATCCTAGTATAAGTTACTTGTAGTTTTGTAGCCATTGATCAGAACTACAAACTGTAGTATTTGTTATGTAAAACAATATGTTACTATGCTCTCATGGGAGTGGGAATTATACAACTGCCATACAGCCAGTGCCTATTACTATTTAAATTTGTACCAGAACTATTATACAGCAACTAACAAGAACACAAAAGACATGTACAGTAGTAAGCCTAGTGTCAATCAATATCTAGTGCTATAACAGGATCTCATGAATCAAAACATATCAGACAGGTACAAATTTAAAAAATATTCAAAGATCAACATAGATGGGAGGATGGACCTGTACACATGGAAGAGAAAATAATTTTCAAATAATGATATAACTAGCTGTTTATGGGTGCCCACAATGAAAATAAATAATTCAAAAAAATCAAAGTATGTTCAGGCATCACATAGAGCAGTGCTGTTTTTTTAGCAATCACAAGTAATTGTTTCCACAGAACCTTCCACCATAAAAAGCCAATACTCATAACCATGTATTGGATTACTAAACGCAATGTCACATACTAGTGCAGACTTCTAGGTTATAACACATCAATTTGATTATTTTACTTAACAACACATCCCTCCCATAATCTTCAGTTTACCATATGATCTACATTATTTTGGAACCTCAAAGCACCTGTTTACCCAAATCAAATTAGTTGTTTCAGATGGAATACCCAAACTGGCAGCACGCCCTTAAGGGGGCCATCAAACAAATTTGCTAATCGAGATTCTATACTGTTGGTGGTCATTATTATATGATTTTACCACCAACATTCCACATCATTTTAGGCTATCTTGCTCATTCCAAAGTAAATTTGATTATTTCCACAAGTTTTGTACACTTTGTGAGTGAAGGAGCAAACAGGGAAAAGAGTAGGCCAAAATGACACGGGGATAGGCCGGCCTAGGCCAGGCCGACCGGCGCCCTACCACATCTTCTGGCCACGGTTTTGATCCACAAGCTGACTAACACATCAAGGATGATCATGAGCCGTGAGTTTGAGGTCGGTTTGATCAAAGGACCCGGAAGGCCTAGGGTGTGATAAACATGGATTGAAGGGCCCACAACCTAGGATTCTCGGACAGCTTTAACCGAACGCAACCAATACTGACTTTAGGACATCATCTAAGCCGTTCCTGCAAAGGTCGGTGCCAAGTGGCACCAAGGCCAGGCCGACCGGCCTCCCTCCGTGGAGTCCAAGCTTCCCCCTTCGCGTATAGCTTAAGTAGAGTGTTAGCTTGATGATGATGCCGGGAACCGCCCCTGGAGCCAATAAAAGGACACCCTACTCACCTTGAGAAAACACACACCACATTGGAGAGAAGAGAAGTGCTCCTCCCCTCCTCCACCCGCTTCGCCACTCCATCCCTCCGTAGCCGCTGCCTCCTCGGCCGGTCATGCTGCGCCGCTCCTCTAGTTGGCCCACTGCTCCTCCCCGCGTTGCTCCTCCATCTGCACCGCCCGCGCCCCATCTGCAATGCCCACCTCTCCTCCCCTCCATGAGGACCCGGTGTGTCCGAGGACTAGTGGATGGTCGCTTCCTAGTGTGATGAGTGATTGACAACCTGGTATGGATTGACGTTTCCCTTGGATCAAGTATTGCAGGTGTAGAATGTGGCTTGGTTGCATTGGTGCAGGTGAAGAACAGGCGTGAAAGGTCTTAGCCATGGCGGCATCCGAGGAGCGGAGAGACAAGTAGGCTTGGTTCGAGGGACCCGATGGCCAGATGGATCAAGTGCGGTTCACATGATGGCAAGAACGAGCAAGGGAACGTGGTTCCGGTGTGAGGTAGCGGCTCACGACCAAAGCTCGTACGCGGACATGAAGCCGTTGCAAGGTAGCGGCTCACAACCGAAGCTTGCACGAGGGGTTTGGTGGTTTGGCCATAAGATCATCGGGTGGACGGTTTCCACCATTGCACCATTGCACACACTTGCACACATGGGTGCTAAGCGGTTGCATGTTGTTTGCCGGAGAAGTCTCCCTTGAGAAGTGAACACATGGCTCCGTGCTTTGACATGACATGAGATAGATTTTGGGCGTTTGTAATGATCTTTTGTCAAGAATGCTTGTCCTTACATGATCTTGGTGAGATGAAGTTTATTTTTGCTTAAATGATCCATGTTTAGGCTTTGCTCATGAGGTGAAACTTTTGATAAAATTGCACAAATTGGTCATGGCTTTGTCAAATGGCTATATATCTTTACTTTCTTAATGGCAATGCCCTTATGATGTTATGACCTATCTAGTTTGCCTTTTCTCTAACTTGTACAATTTTGTATCGCTCATTGCCTATTTGAGAAGCCTAGAGTTGAAACTTTTGCATTTTTGCCTTGATTTGTGCATTGTCAACAAGGGGGAGAGTTTGAGCATTGGAATACATTGCTGGGCACTTATGGAAGGTTTTCAAGTTGAAACGACATCATTGCGAGCATTTTTTTTGTGACTTGCATTTTTGTGCCTTGACTGGGCAGGGCGGTCTGACCGACCGTGCAGGGCAGTGCAACCGGCCCTGAAGTAAGGGCGGTGCAACTGGCCCTCCAGGTCGGTTCAACCGGCCCTGTGTAGTGGCACGAGGCTTTGTGGGATTTGATCCATTTTTGATGCATTTTCGCACGCACAAGTTCACTTGTTCAGGGGGAGTTTGCATCAATGCAGGGGGAGTGCTTTGTGGTTCCTAAAACGTGTTTTGGAGATTTGTGGGTTGTGCTTTGTGATTTGCCCTTTTGCTGATGGTTGTGCTTTGTGATTTGCTCATTTTCGGCGTTTCTGGAGCTTTCTCTGGCGAAGTGACTTTGTTCTCGGCTTGTTCTTGCTTTTAGTCACTTGCTTGAGTCTTGTTTTCGATTTCTTTTCTATTTTCCTTTCATATCTATTGTAACTATGTGTGTGTTGTCAATGCACTCATCAAGGGGGAGATTGAGGACCCGGTGTGTCCGAGGACCGGTGGATGGTCGCTTCCTGGTGTGATGAGTGATTGACAACGTGGTGTGGATTGACGTTTCCCTTGGCTCAAGTATTGCAGGTGTAGAATGCGGCTTGGTTGCATTGGTGCAGGTGAAGAACAGGCGCGAAAGGTCTTAGCCATGGCGGCCTCCGAGGAGCGGAGAGACAAGTAGGCTTGGTTCGAGGGACCCGGTGGCCAGATGGATCAAGTGCGGTTCACATGGTGGCAAGAACGAGCAAGGGAACGTGGTTCCGGTGCGAGGTAGTGGCTCACGACCGAAGCTCGTACGCGGACATGAAGCCGGTGCAAGGTAGCGGCTCACAACCGAAACTTGCACGCGGGGTTTGGTGGTTTGGCCAGAAGACCATCGGGTGGACGGTTTCCCTTGGTTTGGGCCACAAAACCAAGGCCGAGGACTCGGCGTAGCGACGGCCCGGCACGCCAGCCAGGGGCGGTCCAACCGCCCCCCAGGGGCGGTCAGACCGGTCCCACCTGGGCAGGTCGCCCGTGAGCGTCGAGGAGCTTCGATCCGGAGGACACGCGGCATGATCGCAAGGCTTGCGTCGGAGGGAAGCTAGCTTGCGGTGGAAGGTGTCCCAGCCGGAAAAATCTTCGCGAAAAATGTCAAATTCGCCCCTGAGGGGTATGTATCGCTTAGGGGTAGTTTAGTCTTTCGAGCACCACCATTTGGACTATATAATAGACCCTCTAGGGGTGGTGGCCACGATCTCTCTAGTTATTTTTCATTTGGCTTGTTTAGTTTCCCTTCCCTTTCATCCTCTCCACCTAGAACTATTTTGAATCATTCATAGTTTGTATAGGTGAATTCATGATTGGTTGATTGAGCTTAATCTCTTTATCTTTGTGCCATGATTTGTATTCCCGAGCTCGTTTTCTTTGAGGACCCAGTGTGTCCGAGGACCGGTGGATAGTCGCTTCCTGGTGTGATGAGTGATTGACAACGTGGTGTGGATTGACGTTTCCCTTGGCTCAAGTATTGCAGGTGTAGAATGCGGCTTGGTTGCATTGGTGCAGGTGAAGAACGGGCGCGAAAGGTCTTAGCCATGGCGGCCTCCGAGGAGCGGAGAGACAAGTAGGCTTGGTTCGAGGGACCCGATGGCCGGTGGATCAAGTGCGGTTCACATGCTGGCAAGGACGAGCAAGGGGACGTGGTTCCGGTGCGAGGTAGCGGCTCACAACCGAAGCTCGTACGCGGATGAGAAGCCGGCCCAAGGTGGCGGCTAACGACCGAAGTTTGCGCGCGGGGTTTGGTGATTTGGCCACAAAATCATCGGTGGATGGTTTCCCTTGGTTTGGGCCTTAAAACCAAGGACCGAGGACTCGACGAGGCGAACTTGGGCAGCTGGGCCGTGTGGGCTGACAGGGGCGGTTTAACCGCCCCCAGGGCCGGTTTAACCGCCCTCCCTGGGCTGGCCCAAGAACGGCGTCGAGGAGCTTCGATCCGGAGGACACGCGGCGTGACTGCAAGGCTTGCGTCGGAGGGAAGCTAGCTTGCAGTGGAAGGTGCCCGAGCCAGAAAATATCTGAGATCAAAATGTCAAATTTGCCCCTGAGGGGTATGTATCACTTAGGGGTAGTTTAGTCTTTAGAGCACCACCACTTGGACTACTAATAGGCCCCTTCAGGGCTGGTGGCTATCATCTCTCTAGTTATCTCTTTAGTTTTTCCTTTGAACTAGTTTTCCCTTCATCTCCTCCACCTAGAACTACTTCGAATCTTTTCTTAGTTTTGTATAGGTGAATTCATGGTTATGTGATGGAGTTTGTGCTGCTCATCTTTGTGCCATGATTTGATTTCCCGAGCTCCCTTTCCTTTTTCTATTTTCGTGGGTATTTTCGGAGCTATTTTTGGGGGATTTTCGTTCTTCTTGTTCTAGGGCGTTTTCTCTCGGATTTCTTTTGGGGATTCACGTATGAGTGCCTTGTGCCTCTTTTGCTGGTGATCCTTTGCCCCCAAACGCCGAGAATCGCTCTGGATTTGAGATTTTCGGGATGAACTCGAGGTCATGGTGTTCTTCGCGAGATCTGCGATTCCGGGAGTTGTACTGAGTTAGAGGCCGAGATCTTTTGGGAAAACACTCCACTGGAGGTCTAGATCATCTGACCAAAATCTCGCCTCAAGAGCTCAAGCGGTTTGGGAGATCCACTTTTGTTTTGACTTTTTCCCGAGCCACCCAGGCCCGGGCGGTTTAACCACCCCCCTGGCCGGTTTAACTGCCCCCCTCTGGGTGTGTTAGATCGAGCCGCGTTTCGGGTCATTTTGGTGTTCGTTTTGATTGGTTCGAGTTCCGCTGCTCGTTTCTTGTTCCTAGGGTCAGTAGCTTGACAGTGGCTACGTGATCTTGGCAAGATTGCTCTCAGAGGTTTCGGAGTTGTTTTGGGAGAATAGCCGGATCGATTAGAAAGAATTTTTATCGGCTCTCATTCACTCCCCCCCTCTCTGGTTGCCGTTTCGGTCCTTCAATTGGTATCAGAGCCGGTTACGGGTCTTTGTGACTCTAACCAGTCTAAGATCGAAAGATGGCGTACCAAGATCGGGGTTCCGGGCCTCCGCACTTCGAATGGAAGAACTACCCGAACTGGGTTGCGCGTATGGGCGCTTCCTTGCGAGGCAAAGGAAAGTTGCTGTGGGATGTGACGAAAGATGAAAACTATGTCAATCCCATCAACTTAGATGCCCAGGATGCAAAGGATAGATTTGAGGCGAATGCTCGAGCTGTTGACTACTTGTTCCGTGCTTTGTCCACCGAGGAGTTTGAGCGTGTTTTGGGCGAGGGCCTAGCTTGCCAGATCTGGCAGAAGCTCAAGGTAGCCCACGGTGGTGATAGCCATGTCAAGGCTAGGCTTTTCTCGATGTACAGGAGGGAGTATGAGAATTTTGCTCATTTGCCTGGAGAGTCTGTTGATGCCTTGTTTCAGCGTTTCACTTCGATTGTCAACAACATGAAAGCCAACATTACCGTGCTCCCATACTCGGATCATGACCGAGCTATCAAGCTCCTGCAAGCACTTGATAGATCCGTGTGGGGTGCCAAGGTTGAGGCGATCATGGAGTCGGCAAACTATGAGACTCTTTCTGTTGATGAGCTTTTCTCGAAGTTGAAGTCTTCCGAGGTCGACAGACAGTTGCTTGCCAAGGCTAAGAGTCCGACTGATCCCCATAGTCTGGCTCTAGTCGGTGGCTCTGGATATGGACATGCTAACACTCCTAGACACTTTGCTTTGTATTCTCTTGTGTCCCTTCCAGATGAAGAGTATGAGGTGCTGAGCGAGGAGGATCTCGCGTTGCTCACGAGGAGGTTCGAGCGGATGTACCAGAACCGCAAGGGTTCGAGGCGTGCCGGGAGTACGTGCTACAGATGCGGGAAGATGGGCCACTTCATCGCCGAGTGCCCCGAGGAGATCAAGAACGACTACAACCGCAAGCACCGCCCGCGAGACGACCACAAGCACCGTCCCAAGGACGAGTACCGCTCCAAGTAGAAGAACAAGGACGAGAGAAGATCCAAGAACAAGCACGGTGGACACAAGAAGCACAGATCTCGAGCGATGGTGGCTGATGCGAGCGACATCAACACAAGCTCCACCAACACGTCGTCAAGCTCAAGCAGTGAAGATGAAGACCGCGGCCACCGCAAGGAGAAGAAGAGATTGAACCGCAACTTCAACGGCATCTCCTTCGCCGCTGTCGACTACTGCACCATGGCGCACGACTCCGTGAAGAGCAAGGACGACTCCGACTCCGACTCCGAGGATGAGGTATTGACAGATCCCACCTCTTTGCGTCAGGAGATTGCTAGATTAGAGCAGTTGGTCGATAACCGTGATGATGTGCTTAGAAAGACCAACAAGGAAAAGAGGGAGTTTAGGTCTTTGCTAGGAGAGTCCAAGGATAGAGTGGCTGAGCTTGAGACCTTGCTTTCTGAGACTGGAAAGAAGGTCATGGAGTTTGAGTCTTTGCTTTGCGAGTCTAGGGAGAGAGCAGCTTCGCTTGAGTCTGAGATTGCTGTTTTGAAAGATGCTCCTCTTGTGTCTGATGAGGTAGAATGCTCGTTCTGTGATGTGCATATTGCTGATCTTGTTGAGCTTAAGGAGAAACACATGACTTGCTTGGATGAACTAGAAGGTGCTAGAGTTGAGCTTGCTGAGTTGAAGTCTAGGTCATCTTTGCTAGGTGCTTGTACTTCTTGTCCTGCTTTGCATGCTCAGTTGCTTGAATCACGTACCATGATTAGTTCACTTGAAGCACAACTTAAATCACCCATTGCGAATTCATGTTCTGCTTGTGATGTTGTTGCATTAAAAAATGTTGAGTTAGAGCAGTGTGTGAATCGCTTGCAAGATGAGAATGATGAGCTGAGACAGTGTTTGGGTTGGTTGTCTGGTCGTGAGCCTCAGCTCAAGATGTTGATTGCTAGTTTCAAGAGAGCTGATGGTTGTGGGCTTGGTTCTGAGAAGGTTGGTGAGAGTAGTGGTGAGAGAGAGAGATATCCAGAGAGCTCCACCGCAAACATTACCACAAACCCACCAAAAGCCATTCTCAAGAACACCTTCACACCCAAACCAAACCACCTGCTGAACAAGCTTGACACCACTCCAGATCCTCCCAGTTTCCACCTAAGTCAGAGAACTTTCAGAGGAGAGTGACCTTTGTGAGGAGTGGGGTTTACCAGCCGAGAGAGAGGGCACAGATGAGAGAAACCCCAAAGCCAAAGCCAGTCCGCTTCCATTGTGAGCATTGTGGAAGGGATGGACATCTTGAGGAGTTTTGTTGGAGGAAGAAGAGAGAGGTGAGAAGAGAGAAGGAGGTGGGGAACAGGGACAGGTACTACTCTTCTCGTAGTGTGCCTGTGTCTCGTTCACCCTGGCCGAGAGGCGACGCCTTTGTGCGTACAGTTCCTGTGGTTGCTAGTCGTGGTGTTCCAGCTGTTCGTGAGTTTGCTAGGCGGCCTCCGTTTCGCGGTTAGTTTGGTTCAGGGAGGTTTGACCGTAGCTTTGAGGCTAGGAGAGAGTCTAGGCTACGTTTTCCCCCACGTGGTGCTAGAGGTCCGATGGTGAGAGACGAGAGGGTTTCACGCGGTAGAGTTGATTTTGCTAACCCCTCTTTTGAGCAGATGGCCCGACACTGGTTTGACTCGTTTTGTGCTAACCCCAGTGTCGAGTCATTTGCTCATTCTCGTTCTCGGTTCTGATTGTGCAGGTGGGAGGCTTGGAGAACTTTTGGTTGATGGATTCTGGCTGCTCGAGACATATGACAGGTAATGGTAAGTGGTTCTCCAGTCTCACCCCGGTGGTGTCCAGGCATTACATCACTTTCGGGGATAAGGGTAGAGGTAGAGTGTTGTCAGAGGGTGCTATTCAGGTGAGCGACACTTTCATGTTGAAGCGGGTTGCTCTTGTCAAGAATCTTGGTTTCAATTTGCTCTCAGTTTCTCAGCTTCCTGATGAGGGTTATGAGGTTCGTTTTAAGCGTGGTGATTCGAAAATTCTTGATTCTCGAGGTGACCTTGTGTGTATGATCATTCCTGAAGGACAGATTTTTCGTGCTGATTTTCTCGATCTTTTGGTCCTTCACGGTGTTTGATCGCTGGTACTTCTTCTGAGCTTTGGAAGTGGCATAGGAGATTGGGTCATGTGAGCTTTGATCTACTCACACGCTTGAGTGCTCTTGACCTTATCCGAGGATTGCCCAAGCTCAAGTTCGAGAAAGATTTGGTTTGTGCACCTTGTAGGCATAGAAAAATGGTTGCTGCTTCTCACCCACCTTTGACAGATGTTATGACTGAGCGTCCAGGGGAGCTTTTGCACATGGATTTGGTTGGCGCCGCTCGAGTTCGTTCAGTTGGTGGGAAGTGGTATGTTCTTGTGGTTGTTGATGACTTTTCTCGGTATGCTTGGGTGTTCTTTCTGGCGTCGAAGGATGAGACATTTGATTTTGTTCGAGATCTGATTTTGAGGTTGAAAAACGAGAGTAATGGTGGTGCCATGAGAGCTATACGTAGCGACAATAGTACAGAATTTAAGAACACTCGTTTTGATGCCTTCTGTCGTGATCTTGGTCTCGAACACCAATACTCTTCGCCGTATGTTGCTTGTCAGAATGGTGTTGTTGAGAGAAAGAATAGAACACTTTGTGAGATGGCTAGGACGATGCTAGATGAGCATAGGACTCCTAGGAAGTATTGGGCAGAAGCGGTGAACACAGCCTGCTATGTTTCGAATCGGATTTTCCTTCGTGCTTTCAAGAAGAAAACTTGCTATGAGCTTTTCCATGGTCATTCCCCCCGTGTGAGTCACTTTCGGGTTTTTGGTTGCAAGTGTTTCATCTTGAAGAAAGGAAATTTGGACAAGTTTGAGTCTCGTTCGATGGATGGAATTTTTCTTGGTTATGCTAATCATTCTCGAGCATATTGTGTGCTCAATCTTGAAACTAACCAAATCATGGAGACTTGCGAAGTCACCTTCGACGAGACCATTCCGTGTAGCTCTTCTGCTTTTGAGTGTGCAGGTAATGATGACTTGGGACAGCCCATCTTTGAGGAAGAACAGCTTGATGATGAAGACGATGAGGAGATTCATGCACCGTGTGGAGATCGTGTACCTTCTACTTCCACTACTACCACGACGTTCGACGACGGCCCCTCTGCTACACCTTCGTCGAGTCGCGCTCCAGATCGAGTTCAAGTGGAAGCTGATGTTGAGGGGGAGGCAATCTCGAGGCGAGAAGCTCCCCGGCTGGTACAGAGGGATCATCCACCTTCGAAGATCATCGGGAACTTGGATGAACGCACTACACGGTCGAGGTCACAGAACATCTCTCATTATGCTCATTCTGCTTTTGTCGCGTCTTTTGAGCCCAAAAATGTTGGACACGCTTTATCTGATTCCGATTGGGTCAATGCCATGCATGAAGAGCTTGAAAACTTTGAGAGAAATCAGGTGTGGAAGTTAGTAGAACCACCTCCAAATTGCCATCCCATAGGAACCAAGTGGGTGTTCAAGAACAAGAGGGATGAGAGTGGTGAGATTGTGAGAAACAAAGCGAGGTTGGTTGCTCAGGGGTTTTCGCAGCAGGAGGGGATAGATTATGAGGAGACATTTGCTCCTGTTGCCCGTTTGGAGGCAATTCGGATCCTTCTAGCATTTGCAATTGCTAAAGGGTTCAAATTGTACCAAATGGACGTGAAGAGTGCCTTCTTGAATGGGGTGATCGAGGAAGAAGTGTATGTGAGGCAGCCCCCGGGTTTTGAGAGTGAGAGATACCCACACCGAGTGTACAAACTCCACCGAGCTTTATATGGCCTAAAGCAAGCACCCAGAGCGTGGTATGGCAGGTTGAGAGGGTTCTTGCTTAGTAAGGGGTTTGTGATGGGAAAGGTTGACAAGACGCTCTTCTTGCTGAGAAATGGCAATGATCTTTTAATCGTTCAGATTTACGTGGATGATATCATTTTTGGTGGCTCTTCTCATGATCTTGTTGCCAAGTTTGCAGATGATATGAGCAGGGAATTTGAGATGTCCATGATGGGAGAGTTGCAGTTCTTTCTCGGGCTGCAGATCAAGCAAACCAAGGATGGGACATTCGTGCACCAAAGCAAGTACACCAAGGACATTCTCAAGAAATTCGACATGAGCGACTCCAAGCCGATGACTACGCCGATGAGTACGACTACAGCTTTGGATGCGGATGAGGACGGAGAACCAGTGGACCAGAAGGAGTACCGGAGCATGATCGGCTCCCTCCTCTACTTGACGGCGACGAGGCCGGACATACAGTTCAGCGTGTGTCTGTGCGCTCGTTTTCAGGCTTCACCGAGGACTTCACATCGTCAGGCCGTCAAGAGGATTTTAAGGTATCTCAAGTTCACTCCTGAGCTGGGTCTTTGGTATTCTGCCGATTCCACTCTTGCACTTCATGGTTTTTCTGATGTGGATTTTGCTGGATGTCGTGTTGATCGCAAGTCTACTTCTGGTCAGTGTCAGTTTCTTGGTTCGTCTCTTGTGTCTTGGTCTTCTCGCAAGCAGTCTAGTGTAGCTCAATCCACCACAGAGGCCGAGTATGTTGCTGCTGCTAGCTGCTGTTCTCAGTTGCTTTGGATCACATACACCTTGAGAGATTTTGGCTTAGACATGTCCCATGTTCCACTTCTTTGTGATAGCACCAGTGCCATAAGCGTAGCCAAAAATCCCGTGCTTCATTCCAAAACCAAACACATAGAAGTGAGGTACCACTTTCTGAGAGATCATGTGGAGAAAGGAGATATTGAGCTTGCCCACGTTTCTACCCAAAACCAGCTTGCAGACATTTTCACTAAGCCACTTGACCAAGTTACCTTCACCCGCTTGCGAGGAGAACTTGGTGTGTGTGCGGTTTTCTGAGCTGAGTTTTGGAGGCTTCTCTTGTAGCATATGTATACTTTTGTACCATCTTTGTATCTTGATGTATATTTCTCTTGCTTTTGTATCTTGATTTCATCTTTTGTATCATATCTTAAGATGAGCTTCTCCTATATGCAGTGATTGGTACAACTTGCTACATTTTAGAGTTTAGGCAGGCTGGCTAGGGATAGCTTGTATGGATGGCTATGCTCTTGATGGTTTTGATATATATTCTGTTGAGATAGTCTCTTTTTGAACTAAAATGACAAACTGAACTTAAACTTCTACACCCATGAGTAAATGCCTTTGCATGTCTTGTTTGAGCCGAAATGGCTATATCTGGCTTAAGATCATGTTAGGGTGAGATATTCTTTTCAATTGGGTCAAAGACTTTTGTCATTGTAAATGTTTAGCCCATGCTTTATCTTGTGGAGGAGCATAAGCTTCTTTCTGTCGCAAAGACATTTCATGTACCATGCTTAACTTGAAAATCTTGAAAAATGAGATGTCTATGCATGAAAGAAGAAAGTTGAGAAAAAGATATATTTGCAGAAAATTATGCTCATGTCTCTATGCCTTCACCATTGCACACACTTGCACACATGGGTGCTAAGCGGTTGCATGTTGTTTGCCGGAGAAGTCTCCCATGAGAAGTGAACACATGGCTCCGTGCTTTGACATGACATGAGGTAGAACTTGGGCGTTTATGATGATCTTTTGTCAAGAATGCTTGTCCTTTCATGATTTTGGTGAGATAAAGTTTATTTTTGCTTAAACAATCCATGGTTAGGATTTTGCTCATGCGGTGACATTTTTGATAAAAATCCACAATTTGCTCATGGCTTTGTCAATTGGATATATGTCTTCACCTTCTTGATGGCAATGCCCGTGTGACATGATGAACTAGCTTGTATGCCTCTTCTCTAACTTGTAGCATTTTGTATTGCTCATTGTATATTTGAGAAGCTTGTAGTTGCATTTTGTACATTTTGCCTTGATGTGTGCATTGTCAACAAGGGGGAGAATTTCTGGAGCATTTTGCAAGGGGGAGACGTTGCTGAATCTTTGAGAAAACTTTTGCTCTAGAATTTGTCAAAATCGTGTGAGAGATTGAAAGTTTTGCCCAAATGAGGTTTTCTGAAAATTTGCGAAGTTTCTGAGAGTTTGATCATTGGAATATCTTGCTGGGCACATGTGGAAGGTTTTCAAGTTGGAAAGGCATCGTTGCGAGTTGGTTTGTGCATTTTTGGCATTTTTGGCCTTGGTCATCTGCCAGGGGCGGTTTAACCGCCCCCCCTGGGCGGTTTAACCGCCCCTGTGCTGAGAGCACAAGCTTTGTGGAGAGTTGAGCCATTTTCGAGTGTTTTTCGCACGCACAAGTTCACTTGTTCAGGGGGAGTTGCATCTTTGCAGGGGGAGTACTTTGAGAGTCCTGAAAAGTGAGTTGGAGGATTTGAAGTTTGTGATTTGTGCTTTGTGCTTTTGCTCTTTTGCCGATGGTGTTGAGCCCTTTCGCTTCTTCTTGAAGGGTCGGCGTTTCTGGAGCTTTCTCTTGCAGAGTGACTTTGTTCTCGGCTTGTTCTTGCTTTTAGTCACTTGCTTGAGTCTTGTTTTTGATTTCTTTTATATTTTCTTCATATCAATTGGTTACTATGTGTGTGTTGTCAATGCACTCATCAAGGGGGAGATTGAGGACCCAGTGTGTCCGAGGATCGGTGGATGGTCGCTTCCTGGTGTGATGAGTGATTGACAACGTGGTGTGGATTGACGTTTCCCTTGGCTCAAGTATTGCAGGTGTAGAATGCGGCTTGGTTGCATTGGTGCAGGTGAAGAACAGGCGCGAAAGGTCTTAGCCATGGCGGCCCCCGAGGAGCGGAGAGACAAGTAGGCTTGGTTCGAGGGACCCGATGGCCGGTGGATCAAGTGCGGTTCACATGCTGGCAAGGACGAGCAAGGGGACATGGTTCCGGTGCGAGGTAGCGGCTCACAACCGAAGCTCGTACGCGGACGAGAAGCCGGCGCAAGGTGGCGGCTAACGACCGAAGTTTGCGCGCGGGGTTTGGTGATTTGGCCACAAAATCATCGGTGGATGGTTTCCCTTGGTTTGGGCCTTAAAACCAAGGACCGAGGACTCGACGAGGCGAACTTGGGCAGCTGGGCCGTGTGGGCTGACAGGGGCGGTTTAACCGCCCCCCAGGGCCGGTTTAACCGCCCCCCCTGGGCTGGCCCAAGAACGGCGTCGAGGAGCTTCGATCCGGAGGACACGCGGCGTGACTGCAAGGCTTGCGTCGGAGGGAAGCTAGCTTGCAGTGGAAGGTGCCCGAGCCGGAAAATATCTGAGATCAAAATGTCAAATTTGCCCCTGAGGGGTATGTATCACTTAGGGGTAGTTTAGTCTTTAGAGCACCACCACTTGGACTACTAATAGGCCCCTTCAGGGCTGGTGGCTGTCATCTCTCTAGTTATCTCTTTAGTTTTTCCTTTGAACTAGTTTTCCCTTCATCTCCTCCACCTAGAACTACTTCGAATCTTTTCTTAGTTTTGTATAGGTGAATTCATGGTTATGTGATGGAGTTTGTGCTGCTCATCTTTGTGCCATGATTTGATTTCCCGAGCTCCCTTTCCTTTTTCTATTTTCGTGGGTATTTTCGGAGCTATTTTTGGGGGATTTTCGTTCTTCTTGTTCTAGGGCGTTTTCTCTCAGATTTCTTTGGGGGATTCACGTATGAGTGCCTTGTGCCTCTTTTGCTGGTGATCCTTTGCCCCCAAACGCCGAGAATCGCTCTGGATTTGAGATTTTTGGGATGAACTCGAGGTCATGGTGTTCTTCGCGAGATCTGCGATTCCGGGAGTTGTACTGAGTTAGAGGCCGAGATCTTTTGGGAAAACGCTCCACTGGAGGTCTAGATCATCTGACCAAAATCTCGCCTCAAGAGCTCAAGCGGTTTGGGAGATCCACTTTTGTTTTGACTTTTTCCCGAGCCACCCAGGCCCGGGCGGTTTAACCGCCCCCCCTGGCCGGTTTAACCGCCCCCCTCTGGGTGTGTTAGATCGAGCCGCGTTTCGGGTCGTTTTGGTGTTCGTTTTGATTGGTTCGAGTTCCGCTGCTCGTTTCTTGTTCCTAGGGTCAGTAGCTTGACAGTGGCTACGTGATCTTGGCAAGATTGCTCTCGGAGGTTTCGGAGTTGTTTTGGGAGAATAGCCGGATCGATTAGAAAGAATTTTTATCGGCTCCCATTCACTCCCCCCCTCTCTAGTCGCCGTTTCGGTCCTTCATTCTTTTTCCCATTTTCGGAGCTATTTTCGGAGCTATTTTTGAGGGATTTTCGTTCTTCAGTTTCTAGGCCGTTTCCTCTCAGATATCTTTGGGGGAGTCACACATGAGTGCCTTGTGCCTCTTTTCTTGGTGATCTCTTGCCCCCAAACGCCGGGATTCATCCTAGATTTGAAGATTTTGGGATGAACTCGTGGAGGGTGTGTTCTTCGCTAGATTCGAAATTCCTGGAGTTCTAGGAGGTTTGAGGCCGAGATTTTTTGGGCATAGCCTCTCCTTGAGGTGTATATCATCCACCCAAAATCTTGTCTCAAGACTCCAAGCCGTTTGGGAGATCCGTTCTCGAGTTGACCTTTTTCCCGTGCTGCCTGGGCAAACCGGTGTGACCGGTTTTGGATGTAGGTGTGACCGCCTCGGGGAGTCAGACCGGTGCGACCGGTTTTGCATGTAGGTGTGACCGTCCCTGGCCGAGAGATGCTGATTTGGGTTGTTTTAGTTTGATTCTTGTTCGATTTGTTCGATTCTTGTTCTGCTGCGTTGATCTTGTTCCTAGGGTCAGTAGCTTCACAGTAGCTACGTGATCTTGGCAAGATTGCTTTCGGAGGATTTGGAGTTGAGTTGGGAAGCCGGATCGATTGAAAAGAATTTTTATTTGCTCCCATTCACTCCCCCCTCTCTGGTCGCCTAATCGGTCCTTCACTCCGTGTCTTATGCCCCACTGTGCCGCCTCCCCATGGATCTAACGCAGGTGATCCGCATGGCGTTAGATCACGTGGTCGAGCAAAGGCACCATGCCAGCGGCTTCGCGCACGCCCGAATCGAGCGGCTCAACGGTCGGATTTGTAGAGGATGGCCTCGAATGGAAGCTCCACAAGCAGCATCGGTGAGCAGGCAGGGCCGACGAAGTCTGATGGCAGATGGTCAGGCGGGGCCAAATCGCAGGCAGAGCATCATCGCCGGTGAAATCTGGTGGCCGGAGATGGCGCTGTGGGGGAAGAGCACAGCGGCGAGCTGGTGGGGAACCTTCTTGAAACTAGCGGTTGGAAGCTCCCGCGTGAGAGAAAAGAGAGCCAAAGAATATAGCAATGGAGTGTTGGATTGCTATATTTACCAATCCAAAGGAGCAGTTTAGGTAATTTGCTATAATAACAATTCATATAGCAAAGTTGTTAGAGCTATGTTTTAGAAGTTTTTTAGCAATTCTGGCAGCTTTTAGGTATAGCAATCCATTTTACCAACTCTCTTGGAGATGCTTTAAGTACGTCCAGCAAAGAATTTTTTTATGTTAATCATTTTTAATCTAATATTTTAATAATAATCTATCCCAAACTAAATTTCCAAGAAGTAGCCCTTTTGGTCGCGTCGAACAAATTGGCACGACTAATACTTCAGTCGCGTTGACGCATGTGGCGCGACTAACCATCAACGCTGGCACACGACCGCCAGCTTGGTCGCGAGGCTGCTGACGTGTATGGGGCTAAGTCGTGCCACCCAAAGTGTTTGGCGCGACTAAACCCTTTACAGGGCCACCGTGCGGCCCTCCCCTTCTTCCTCCTCCCTTTCTTTCTTCTTCCCAGTCCCGACGAACAGAGCGGGGGCTCCCATGGCGGCCACCCACCCCCCTCTAGATCTGGTCATTCCTCCACCGAATCGAGGGGGGAATCCGTGGATTTCACTCCTTGATGGTAACTCCTCCATCCTATCCACTTGGATTTTATTATCTCCTCTCGTTTTGGCCCTATGGATGGTCTTAGGGTTAGGGTTTGTGGTGATGTTCCATGGTGAAATGAGTACGATTGTGCTAGTAATAGTTTTGTTAGATCGGGTATTTGTTCATTGGGAACGCCTGCCTATCGTCTAGAATGACTTGCATGGACGGATTTCGTTGTGCTATTGCCATGTTAATTTTGATGTAGCATATGAGTATGAAACTTGCTTGTTAAATGGAAATCCTGTATAGCGTGTTGTTGTACTTGTTTATTTGAGACAATGTGGGATTTTTTTAGCGTGATATGCAGCGCTATCACCTTTGTTCTGCAATTTCACCCTTTTAGGTCATGGTTAGCTATTTTAACTTTGTAAAAGCTAGTAAATAATTGATTAGGCTAGTTCACCTATTGTGTGGTATTGTTTTCTTTATATTTTTATTTAAGTGATGCATTACTTTGTGTAATTATTAGGAAAATGGCGGTCAACTCGCAATACTCCTTGCTTGATACATTTTACGACGGTGGGCACCGCGGGAAGATTCTGGAGGAACGCACACAGGTTAAACTTTGAAGTAACCTTTTAATTCGGTTCATGTTATAGTAATGTAGCTAACATTTTTGGCTCTTCTTGTTTGATCTGTGCAGATGTTGAGGCCTCTTCATCCCCGTACACATAGCCCGTTGGTGTGGGATGAGAGGTACACCGAGTTCATTCGGCAGTCGGGGTTCCTTCCTTTGGCAAGGCTTGTGCAAGGGAGGCTCCCGATGATGATCGATGGTGCTGCCCTGACAGCTTTGGTAGATCACTGGAGGCCGGAGGCTCACAGCTTCCACCTCCCCGCCGGTGAGATGACTGTGACACTTGAAAACGTTGCAATGATATTGGGTTTGCCTATAGACAGACGTGCGGTCACAGGGAACATCTCCCCTGCTGGTTGGCGAGATAGAGTTGGGGTGCCGCTGGGAGTTCGTCCACCGGACCTGCCTGAAGGGACAAAGGATAGGAAGACTACCGGAGTCAGCTTTGGTTGGATATCCCATCACTTTGGTCATCCACCACCTCCTGGCACCGCATATGGTGTTATTCTGAGGCATGCTCATGCTTGGCTGTGGCATTTTGTTGGAGGTTTTTTTGTTTCTGGATGGGAGTGGAAACACATTGTCTTGGATGTGGCTAGATATCCTAAGCCAGCAGTGGGAGGTTGTCGCTACATACAGTTGGGGTTCAGCTACACTTGCTTGGTTGTATCGTCAAATGTGTGATGCTTGCCGATGCATTGGTGAATCCTCAAGCCTTGGCGGCTGTTGTCACTTGCTTCAGGTTTGGATGTGGGAGCGTGTACCGGTTGGACGGCCTGACCGTGGACCACCAGGCGTAAGTAACTTGTTGTTGTTTTGTTTGATGTTATATTTTTGGTACGAAGCCATGTAGGTAATAGTTTGAAATGAATGTGTATTGTTGTGCAGGTTTGGGGATTTAATGATGAGGGCTCTTTACCGACCCTTGCTTTCCTTTGGAAAAATATTCTGAATGTTTATGGGAACCCAATGCGGCAGTACATCGATTATAGCAATGAGTTGGACTGTTTGTTGGATAGCCATGTGTATAAATTGTTAATATATCATGTTTTCTGCTCCATTTCGAATTGCTAGCTTTTTAGTGATGTATGCTGATCATTGTAGAAGTCTATTCAGTGCCTTATGCCAGGATTATTGTTTTTAGTTTTTAACTTAGTTCTTGCACAAGTTGAATCTTGGTATGCTGTGACTTTCCCTTAATAATATGATTTTCTTTGGTGGACTTCTCTATTATTTTTTATTGTTCAAGTAAAGAACATTTAGCTGGCTATTTTGGACTATTTTGGAGTAGTAAATTGACTGATATAAGTTTTTGTAGCTAGTTGTTCTGTATTTAATTTTTGACTGAGTTGACAGCTTCAAATTCATTTTTGGAGCAAGATAACCTTGGATCTGGGTTGTGCACAGTAAAACAAAGTTGTAGCTTAGTTGTTCATCAATGAACTAGCAAAATTTGAGCTCTTTTGGATTAGTTAATTTCTAGATACGATTTTTTTTTCAGCTGGCTGTTTTAGAACTCAATTTTAGAGAGCTGACGGTTGCAAATTCAATTTTTTGAGCATTATAACCTTGCGTCTGGGTTGTTACTATATTATATCTTCTCATGCTGAATGGAATGCGTTCAAAACAGGGGATATGGAATCCCATTTTGCTGAATGTTATTATGTTATCCTATTGCTTGTATGTGTGAGTAGCCTATTTTCTTATTCAACATTTTTCTACCTAAGTGTATATAACCTTTTTGTAATGTATGTGATAGGTGACTTGGCAATCGTATCAGAGGTACCAAACGAAAGCCTGAAAGAGTGGACATATGTTCCCTAACCGTCTTCTCAACCCTTTCTTCAACAACCGCCTCCGTTTCGCAACTGGAGTTGGTTGAACATTGGACACAGGTTCTCTAACCATCTCCTCAACTCGATCTTGAACAACAGGAGGAGGTTGACGCACCGATATAGGTTCCACAAAACGAGGTTCCTAAAGTACATGAGTTGGTTGAGGTAAAGGAACTTCTCTCACATCATTTTCTTGTTCGCAGCCACCAACATCATTGTCACAAGGGTCTTCACCAGAGCTTTCCGACATGTCATCATCATCTATCTCCCTCGTTCTCAAAGGTGTCGTCAGCTAAATTCTTCACTACTCTGCAAGTATCCAAGTCATATTCATCTCTAATGGCTTCCTCATCTTCGACTTCCACATCATCGTCACTGAGTTTGTCATCCTCCTCATCGTCATCTTCATTGCTAGAAGGGATATCTTCCTGAGTTACATGCTCTATGGGGATATCATCTCCATCTTCACCTAGACTAGCAATATCAACACCACGCCCACACACATCCACAAAGATCTTGCTGCAACGAACTTGAGAACCCTTCACCAAGTCTTTGTAAAATAATCAATCATCTTCCTTTGTAATTGGCATCAACACATATTGTGCCCCTTTGCCACCGACATCAAACCTAGCACGAAGGCTTATCTCTTCTTGCTCATGTCCAACTTTGAATATCTGAGTTACGCGAGCAATTAAATCATCATATGAAGGTGGACTATCGAATATTGCAACATCTTCCCTCATACCTGCAAATTCTCCACTTTCATTCACCGTGCCACCAGAGAAGAAACAAACTAAACGGTCCATCAACAATGATGCAACCACCAATTGCTTAAAAAAAATGAAGCAACCACCAAATGTTTAACTAAATTAATCTCACGGATATATTCCATAGTCAAACATTTTCAAAATAATTTCCTACACATATATAGGCAAAAAATCTAATCAAAAAATCATGACCAAATCGTTACATGCAACTCATTCTAGACGATAAAAGATCATAAACATCGACATTCCATCACTAATCATATGGATTTCGTACTAGATTCGTCATTCCACACTTTGCCCTAGCCAACTCAAATCCATAAAAAACAACCAAATCAAGACAAAATACTTTGTTCAAGTGGAAGAGCTACCTTGCTTGAGCAAATCCCACGGATTCCCCCCTCGAATCGGGTGTCAAATGGGCGGATCTAGAGGGGGGAGGGGCGGGCGCCATGGGAGCCTTGAGCAGGAGCTCGCTATGGGAAAGAAAGAGTGGGAGAATGAAGAAGGGTAGGGCCGCGTTCTGGATCTGTATAAGGTGTAGTCGCGCCAAATACTTTGGAGCGATTCTAGTCGCGCCAAAGCATGCGGAGCGACTAAGCCAACACACATCAGCGGCCTCGCGATCAAGATGGCGACCGTGTGCCAGCGTGGATGGTTAGTAGTGCCACATGCTTTGGCACGACTGAAGTATTAGTCGTGCCAATTTGTTCGCCGCGGCCAAAGGGCTACTTCTTGGGAATTTAGTTTGGGACATTGTGGGGGATATAGTACCCGGGTACCTCATGAGCAAGCCTGACAGCCCACCGATAGGGGGCAGCCCGGCCCACCGTTCTGGACCTGATGACGTGCGGGACAAGTCGGCGCATGTAGGAAGGATCTGGAAGGAGAAGTTCTAGTTTCAAAAGGAGTTTTTGTAAAGAAGGAAAGGATCCTTAGAGATAGGATCGGCTACAAACCGACTTGTAACCCTGCCCCCCGATATATAAGGCGGGCAGGGACCCCCTCCAAAGACATCGAAACTCACATCAACATACAATCCACGCAATACAACACCCCAAAACAGGACGTAGGGTATTACGTCGAGTCGACGGCCCGAACCTGTCTAAATCCTTGTGTCTGTCCAACCTAACCATCTCGCTTCCGATCTTTGCGATCTTCCCTACATACAAATCACTTCCGTGGGCTACCCCGTGGAAGACTGCCGGAGATCATATCACCGACAGTGGCGCGCCAGGTAGAGGATATCGCCGAGATCAATCTGGTGAGCCCGATGGACCGCGTCAAGATCTTGGACAGCTGCAACCTCCCGGACGTCGACGGATTCGAGATCCAGTTCGGGAACATCACCGCCGCCGCTTTGGATGACCAAACGGCAGGAGCTACAACCGCCACGGAGGTTTCCTCTCTGGCGCCGACTTCGGCCATCACGGCCCAATCCGGTCCGATCGCATCTGATCGCGCCGTTTCTGCCCCACTGAGTCCATCGCAAAACGCGAGGCCCAACCAGTCGGGAGCAGATCAGCAACCACTCGGATCCGATCTGGCTCTTGAGAGTCGCGTCGCCGAGTCCTCTCAGAGCGTAAACGCTCAGCAGACACGCGCTCCGAGCCCTGAGGTCATCACCATCCAGACCCCCGGCTTCCGCGCGCTTACCCAGCAGCAGAAGATGAAGGACATCGTCCAGGCGGATGATTCCCCCTTTGAGAGCGACTCCTACGAGTCAAACCCACAGGGACCCTCAATCCTGGATGACCTGCAAGAGGGTTACACCGCGTCCAACTCCTCTACGGAGCCAGAACTGTTAGGATCACCCGGAGGATCGACTCCGAGTAGCTTGGAGCGTGGCACGCCCACGACCGACCTTTCCGAGTCCGAGGAAGATTACCTCGCGCAAGGAGGAGCCGGATCATACTGCTACATGGTGGCACCATCGACGCCACCTAACCCCGTGTCGAAGGACGAACTCACCCCAACCGATGAGACGAATCAAGCCAGGGATCAGCGCCGAGGACGCAACGCCAATCGGGCGACTCGTAGAGCCGCCCGACCGCACGGGGCCAACGCATCAGGATCTGGCACCGCTCAACTTCGAGAACCACCCTCGGAGGATCATCGTCGTCATCGGGATCGACGCGACAGGAGAAGCAGTCGGAACCTGATGCGCGACGACATGTTCGAGTACAACGGGTTCAACGTCTACGAGACGTCGGTCCAGAACCTCGTCACCATCGACGAGGAAATCAGTCGGCTACCACCCAGTACTCCAGGCCTGGAAAAGGTAAGGGCTTTCGTGCAGGCCGCCTCCGTCCAGGTCCACCAGATGCAGAGCAGAGCACGTACGGCCGCTTCTGAGCCCGGGCCATCTCGACACTGGACCAGCGGTGGATCGGACCGTGATGAAGATCTTCGCGACACGATCAACAGAGACCGAGACGTGAGGGACGTCATCTGCAGCAGCGCTGAGGAGCGTCATCGCGAAGAGATCCGACGACATGAAGAATACGATCGGGAGCATAGGAATCCCCGTCGTAACTCCAACAGGAATGACTACTCGACGGAGTTAGAGTATACTGACTACTCTGATCCCTCCGGTAGCCCAAGGCACGGCAATGACGGCGGTCGTACTCCACCTCGACGACCGACCCCGTCGCGAGGACGAGTGGCTCCCCCACGAAGGCGGCCGACCCCGCCAAGGGAGCAGACTCCACCGCGCAGCAGAACCTACCGACGGGACCGAACTCCACCCAGGACTCGGACCTATCGGAGGACCCGTTCCCCACCCAGGGATCGGGATCGCAGGAGGGAGCGCACTCCCCCAAGGACGACAGACGACTCGGATCCGAGTGGTTCCCGCCCCAGAGGTCGGATCGGCGGATTCCAGTCGTTCACTGAGCGCTTGAGGAGCGTAACATGGCCCAGAGGCTTCAAGCTATCAGACATCGACAAGTACGACGGGAAGTCTGATCCATCCCAATGGCTTCAGATCTACTACACCGCCGTACAAGCTGCTGGCGGCGACGAGGACGTGATGGCGAATTACCTCCCCATCATGCTGACCAAAGACTGTCGCAACTGGCTAGCAGGACTCCCGCAGGACGCCATCGACAACTGGGATCAGCTTACCGTACTCTTCGTCGGTAACTATCTCGGAACCTGGGAGAGGCCCGAGAGCAAGCGGCTCCTCGGCCAAATACGACAGCGCAAGAATGAGACCCTGCATGACTTCGTACGCAGGTTCTCGGAGAAGCGCAACTCCATCACGGACGTGACGGATCAGGAGGTGATGACCGCCTTCCAAAACGGCATCTCCGACGGAAGATTGATCCACAAGTGGACTCGGAAGCCGCCCGCGACTGTCAATGACATGTTCCGGGTCGCTAGCACGTGGGCGGACGCAGAGATTGCGGAGAAGGAACAACTCAGCGAGATCAAGAATCGCTGGGAGGAAGAGAACAAGACGACCCGCAAGCGCGACCGCCGCGAGGACGAAGATTGACACGATGACCATCGTCGCAGCGACAGTCACCCCCGCAAGAAGAAGAGCAAGGGCGATATGGTCGCCATTCTGGACTGGCCCAGAGGCCGGATAACTCCAGAAGATTTCCAGCGCATGCTCGATGAGCAATGTCCATACCACAAGCACAAGCACTCGGCACGAGAGTGCTACGGGTTGAAGCGAGCTTTCACTGGGGGCAACAGAGGCCCTCCCTACAAAAGGAGGAACGATAGTTCCCCAAGAGACGACAGGCGAAACGACGAAGCTGGCGACGAGTTTCAGGAGGCTGACCGAGTGGTCCGTATGATCTACGGAGGACCGGAAGGTTTCGAGACGAAGCGCCAGCAGAAGCTCACCAACCGACAGGTCATGTATTAATTTCTTATTTCTTTAATAATCTTCCCCGAGTGGTTTTTTGTGGATAAACATCCCCAGTTTCGACTCGGCAAATTTATAAATATCATCTAAGTTGTCAACAAAGTTGATTTCATCTTCTATCTACATTATATCTACTACTCGAATTCCTTCTTTCGCGTCACGCACATAAAGTACGAGTGGAACAAACTTTAAATCTTGGGAGAAAGTACTCGCCAAGTCAAAGCTCTACATGCACGATAATGCTCTGCGGCATGAGACTAAGACCAACGAGGCTAATCTACTCTGTAACAGGTCAACCACTCGGAAATTACGGCCAGCGCAGAAACGAGAAAGGGAGTAGCACTTTCAGAAAACTTATATACAAAAATAAAGGATTAAACATTGTTCAAAATATTTTTACTACCAATACTACAGATAATCTACAAAAATTAATTTGCAGGATCGCCACCACCAGAAGGGCCAGCCTCGTCAGTTTTTCATCGGGATTACACCCAATGGGTGGAATCGAACACACAAACGGCAACAAATCGATTTATTACCTCAGGGCGAGGAAAGGAAGAAGATTACGGCGGGGATGGCTTATAATAAACCGTTCCTCCCGCGCGCGGCGCGATGCTCGTCTCGGGAACTCAACCGACGCTAGCACGTCGCGTCGCTTTAAATTCAAAGATGCGATTTGGAGTCGCGATATCTCGCGATATTCTGGCTTCATAAGGCAACCGTTAGTTTCCCTAGGAAACAATGGGCCTAACAGGATTGATGGGCCTAAATGGGCTGGTTTAAGCCTTTGATAGGCTAAAATGTAGCACGACCTTTCGGTTCTGTTAATTAACAATTGCGTGGGTTCCTGAGCAAATGCTCAGGGGCAGAAACCACTCGGTCGTGAGGCTAAAATTAGTCGACGGCCAGGCTTATTTTTGCAATTAATATTGCAACCTTGCAATTGATTTTTACGTAAGGCATGTGATACTATCGCTAAATTGACTCGGAAATCTGGGTCAAGTGCTGACAAGTATAAATCTTGTGAGAAGGTGATTTACCATATGGTCAAGCTGGGTCGTAGGACACGACTAGGGAGTCATGCCAAGTTCAAAGAACTTGAGAAAAGATTCCTTAAAAAGGGGAAATAAAAATGCCCTAAAAGGAGAAAATTATTCAAAATCCATGCCCAGAGGCATGGGGGCTGAAAAATTCAGTCAGGATCCACAGCTTTTAGAGTCTTGACACGATTGTGCCGAGTCGAATCAAGACTCGGGGGCTACACCCAATGGGTGCACCTGGAGGTGCACGCCATTGATGGATTAAGTTCAAAAAGAGCTTTACAATATTTTATTTTTGACCCTCGACCAGAATATTCTATTCTGCTCAAGGCTCGGGGGCTACACCCAATGGGTACACCAGGAGGTGGACGCCATTGAAGATCAAGATTTTGACGGAGAATTGTCCAAGGCCAATTTCATACTAAAATTGTCCAAGGCTCGGGGGCTAAGTGTATACACTTCTCTTTCGCGTCGTGAAAAAGAGCACTTCTTCCCCTCACTACGGCTACAATTGAAGAATCGTTTTCAGGAACGTTTGAGCATGCACTCGGATCTTCCTCGAAACCACTCGGATCTTCTTCGAAACCACTCGGATGAAGTCCTAGACAACTTGGGAGCACTCGGATCATGCAAGAAAAAGACAGATCAATTACAGCCAACGATCGGCCAAGAAGTGCTCGGGGGCTACTGTGGAGGATATAGTACCCGGGTACCTCATGAGCAAGCCTGACAGCCGATAGGGGGCGGCCCGGCCCACCGTTCTGGACCTGATGACGTGCGGGACAAGTCGGCGCATGTAGGAAGGATCTGGAAGGAGAAGTTCTAGTTTCAATAGGAGTTTTTGTAAAGAAGGAAAGGATCCTTAGAGATAGGATCGGCTACAAACCGACTTGTAACCCTGCCCCCGATATATAAGGCGGGCAGGGACCCCCTCCAAAGACATCGAAACTCACATCAACATACAATCCACGTAATACAACACCCCAAAACAGGACGTAGGGTATTACGTCGAGTCGACAGCCCGAACCTGTCTAAATCCTTGTATCTGTCCAACCTAACCATCTCGCTTCCGATCTTTGCGATCTTCCCTACATACAAATCACTTCCGTGGGCTACCCCGTGGAAGACTGCCGGAGATCATATCACCGACAGACATGTTATTATTAAAATATTAGATTAAAAAGGATTGAAATAAAAAAAATTTCTCCAGCAAAGCTCAAATTGCTTCGCTTTCCAAAGGGAACAGCGGTGGTTGTTTTTTGATATGTGGTGGCTTTGAATACTGTTCTTGAGCAGTGCGTGTCAGCGTTGTAGATGGAAAACTCACCGAGATTAAGTGCCTGCTCTAATTCGGACTCGACTGCACAAAGACTTGTAGAAAATAGCCGTGCGTGCTATTTGGTGCAGATCGATTCGAAGAACGGCTCGACCTCGACTTCCCTTCAGTAATCCAACCCGGCAAGTCGCAGCATATGGAACGTCCACCACGGTGGCACCTTTTGGACTTGACTCTAGACGTGATCATGGGTCGGGTCGGGTCGTGTCAGGTTCGGGTGGTCATGTCGGGTTGTCGTGTCGAAATTGTTGACCCGCGCTTGACCTATGGCATTGTCTGGTCGGGTTGGGTTAGGCCGGGTTCTGATTTTCATGTGTAATTTTTGAGTCGAGTCGGGTTGGTTCGAGATTTTCTAGAGTTTTGGGTTTAAAATTTAGCCCGCGCTCAACCGGTCATGTGCTCGGGTGGAGTTTTTTTGACGGGTTAGGTCGGGTTTATCGGGTCAGGCGGCCATGATTTGGTATACTACTCCAACCCGGACACCGCATCGTATGGTTGCTACCGAGTAGAACTCGCAGCCTTGAATTCCGCCACAATTTTGACAAGATTTAAGATGGTAGTGATACGAACACAATTTTTATCTCTACACAATTTTGACAAGATTTGGCACGGTAGTGGTAGTATATATATTGGCTTGGCCACAATCTAACCACTTTTCTGTTGACGTGTGCTGATCTTGTCTGCATTTGTCACAAACAAATTTTCTTTTGCCTCAGGGCCTATTTAGTAAAAATCCAATTTGTGATTCTTCAGCTTTAACTCACTAATTCTTTGATAGAGTGATTCTGGTGGGGAGCGGATCAGAAGTGATTCTGGTGGGGATTAAACGAGTTCGGTGGGGATTGGATTTTCTTTTCAGATCCAATTATAAACATGAGAAAATTTCCTATTTGACACTAGAAAGATAGATCAATTCTCTATTTAACATTTTAAACTTTAATTTGACACTAAATCGAAGTTTACGTACCCTTTATGACACTACCGTGAGATTTACCGGTTCACCCCGTTAAGTGTGACGAGAAAGACCAACATACCCCTTATGTGCGACATGAGGTATCAAGCCCCTCCCGTTGTCCGGTTGCATTTTACTACCTTTTGGGTCTCATGAGTCTCTTCGAGTTTTGAGATGGGCTCAACTCTGACGCAGCATTGCCATTGCTCAGCTAAGCTCGTGCGTCCGCTGCCTGCTTCGTGCTTCGTGAACGCGCCCGCCGCCTGCGAGCCTGCCGGCCGCGGGCCGGCCCCCTGCATCCGCGGCCTGCTTGCCACCGCGCGCCCGCACGCGGGTGCCTCCCATGGCCTACGCACGAGCCACTGGCCGTCGCGCTTCCGCCGATGGCTGCTGCGGCCCCTTCGCCGCCCCGCCTCCCCCAAGAAAGACATACACATTTTAGTCTACGTGTAAAAAATGTGACAGAGTTGCAACGGTTGAAAACGATTCCAGCTAACAAAACAAACGCCGGGGTTACAAAGGCTCAAAATTTTAGTTCAGTGTCAAATAGGAAAGAATAAAATTTAAAGTGTCAAACAATAAATTGGTCTATCTTTGAAATTTTCTCTATAAACATAGTAGTGATACTTCTTAGGTCTCAACTAGGATCTACTCCTTTTGCCCTAAAATACAAGATTTTTGTTTATTCTGACACAAGCTGCTTTAAATTTAACCAAATTCATAGAAAAATACAATAATAATTAGAATGTTAAAAGATCATGATTAAATCTATTATAGAACATATTTTCATAATTTACTTATTTGATGTGTTAAATGTTAATACTCTTTTTCATAAATACAGTCAACTACGAACTAGTTTGATTTAAAACAAACCAAAATATTTTATATTTTAGAATAAAGCGAGTAATTATATTTTAACTATTTAGCAGAACTCCACGGGATCCACTGCGAATACTGGGAGCGAAGTGTTACAAAACAAGACCTCATTCACAAATCCAACATGCCCATAGAGAAAGACAAGGAGGAGGCACAGAAGGTATGATGATTGGATCCTATTTTTCCTCTTGGAGATGAATCGTTGATAGAAGCGCTCGATTGATGTGGATTTTCTTTTCAACTTTTGTGGGTGACGATTCCAATGCTTGCGAAATAAATGTAGTTCAGTTGTTAAAGTTTCTTGCGGTAAAACATGTCCATTGGAGTTTGCGTCCTTGACTTGGTGTGGTGCTTGCATCTTCTTGAATTCGTTAAGATTTTGACCGACGCTTTTCTTTCACGGTTTGTGATGTGCTCGACGATAGCGAGGCGATTGTGATAACTTCGTCAATCTTGAAATCAACTGGTTCAATATATTGAAAGTGTTCATATTACGTGTATACATAGGGGTAAGTGTCGCATGTGTTGTGTAAGAGTATGCGTCTGCACCGTGCTTTCGCAAAACAAATAGCATATATTCCTTAGAAATTTGAATGAAAAAATTAGAAAATACTCATTTACTGTTGATTCACTCCTTAAAACACTGTTGTTCAGCCCAAAACGGGAAACACAGAATTCATAGCTCAAAATAGGCACAATGCGTTTAGTCAAAACAGGCCCAATCATAAAGTGCATCTGATTCTAGTTTTTTAAAGAAGACATCTCACGGACAACTTAACACAAGCATTTGAATGGGAGAAAAAAATCAAGATCTAATATAGTACAGCTCATGTTTGGGAAACACAGAATAGCCCAATTCATAGCTCAAAATAGACCCAATGCGTTTAGTCAAAACAGGCCCAATCATAAATTGCATTTGATTCTAATAGTTTTTTAAACAAGACATCTAACAGAGAACTTAACACAAGCATTTGAATGAGAGAGAAAAAGATCAAGATCTAATATAGTACAGCTCATGTTTGGAAAATAGACATTCTATCTTCTTTATTTGCTTGTTTAAGTCACCGGCATTCAACAAGCGAACCGTGACTTCAATTTCCGAACACGAAATATAGATGGGACCACATGGTGTACATGTTGTACTAATTAGGAGTCGCTGTTCGCTGGCACGGATCATCATCATCGTACCAATGAAAATGCCTCCATCCATCAAATCAAATGGAGCTCTACCCTTTTGCCGCAGCAGGAAGGAGAGGGATGCTCTGCTCATTTCTGAAGAAATCATGCGGATCCACCTTGCTCTTCACGGCCGCCAACCTCTCAAAATTACCCTTAAAATACTTCTCCCCCCAAACCTTAGCCTTCTCGTAGCTGGTTACATTACCCTCCAATTCATTCGTCCCCAGGTCCAAGTCCCTGTAGTTCACGTACACAGCTCTTGGGTTCTTGGACACGTACGGCTCTAGCTCCTTGTGCACTCCCCTCACCCAGCTGATCCTCTTCTCCAGTGCATCCGTCCCATTCTCGAACCAGAACGAGTAGATCTGCAGCTGGTACAGGTAGTTTCGGTGTGGGAATGGCGTCGCCGACGGCGAGATGCTGCTCATCCGTCCGCCGTAGGGATCCAGCATGATCGGTGGCGTCCCGGGCTGATCGAGCCACTTGTCCCATAACCCCTCCCAGGCGCGCTTTGGGATGGGTTTTTCCACGTGGTCGGACTTGACCTTGAGGTAGTAGTCCGGCTTGTTGCTCCTGTCCAGCAGCACGTCCAGCGGCTTGTCGGTTGTGAAGAACTCCATGAAGAGGGTGGAATGGACCCAACTTATCTCCTGGCAGTCGGCCGGCATCATCCTGAGCTCCGGGAAGCGGCGGCGCATGATGCCGGCGAGGCGGCTGCACCGGCCGAGGAAGAACGCGACGAAGTCCGCCTGCGGGTTCTGCAGGAGCACGCGGAGGTACAGGTTCCTCGGCAGGAACGGCGCGACGCCCTGCCATTTCGTGACGAGGTCAGCGGCGGACTGGTTCCTGAACCGCCGGATGCCGAACACGGTCACCGTCTCCGGCACGCGCACCAGCCGCACCTTCCATGACACGATGACGCCGAAGCTCTCGCCGCCGCCGCCGCGGATGGCCCAGAAGAGGTCCTCCCCCATGGCGCTCCGGTTCAGCAGCCTCCCCTGCGCGTCCACGACGACGGCGTCGAGGACGTTGTCGGCGGAGAGGCCGTACTTCCGCGCCAGCGAGCCGAACCCGCCGCCGCTCAGGTGGCCGCCGAGGCAGACGGTGGGGCAGGAACCCGCCGGGAAGGCCAGCGTGCGGCTCGCGGCGCCGACGGCGTAGTAGAGCTCGCCAAGGGAGGCGCCAGACTCGACCCAGGCCTCGGCGCGCCCGGTGTCGATGCTGATCATGCGGAGCGCGGCAAGGTCGAGCACGGCGAAGTGCTCGTTGGGGTCGAGGGAGGCATAGGAGAGGCCCTCGTAATCGTGGCCACCGCTGCGGGTGCGAACGCGAACGCCATGGCGGCAGCCGCAGAGGACGGTGGCCTGCACGTGGGCCGGCTCGGTGGCCGCGACGATCGCGAGCGGCCTTGCGGTGCCCGGCAAGGCGTAGCGGAGGTTGCGGACGGAGGATAGCAGGAGCGGGGAGTAGGAGTTGTTAGCTGGGGTGTGGACGATGCTAGGCGGGATGGCCGCGGAGAGGCAGCCGAGGAATGCATCGACGTCGTCTCTCGAAGCTGAAGACGACGTTGTTTTGCCGGAGAGGATGAAGAGGGTCAGGAGGAGGTGTAAGATTCTTGGTGGTGTTGCCATGATCAATTTCTCGTGGCGACTAGGCAGGAGAGCCGGAGATGTGTATATATATATATGCATGCAGAAGTTGTCTTGTAGTAGGGTACTAGTACCAAAGCTTCATTTGCTGCTCCGTCCATTTTATTATAAATAAAGTATAATGCCATAGTTTCGCTCGCTATGGACTGCAAGATTACAATTTAACTGTCAATTGATGCTAAATTTCATACTTGCATTCCTCATCTTTGCATTACTAGCACCACTTAGATGAGGCATATAAGAATGAAAAAATAAAGAAATTTCCCGAAAATCTACTGTATTTATTAATAGTGAACATGTGGCGGACAATTTTTACAGCACGACAAGAAACATCGAGACGGAGTATATTCGTGTACGTGAGATCGATATACAGATTTGACTAGTGAGTTCGAAAGACCAAATTAAATTTTTTTTACACTTATATTAATTTGTATAAAGAACACATTTGCTAAGCCTAAAAAGGAGCATTATCGCGAATGAAAGCCAACTTTGTCCGTAATGCATCTGTTCACATCTGTTGTTATACAAAAATAACTAGAGTTTGAATTGGATAAAACTTCTGATCCGACCAGCTAGCGACGGTCTTTCACAGCTAGTGCAGCGGTAGTTATCCACATAGCTATTACTATTAGTATTCTATTAGTATTAGTGATCAGCAGTAATTAAGTCAGTGTCAGAAATTCCTTTGTTTCCTTAGCTAGTTCCATGGACAAAAAAAAAACGTTTGCAGAGGCGGGTTAATTGAGGTTTATAGGGGCGGATCGGCAGCCCGTCCCCGGTAACTCGTTTCCAGGGGAAGGTAATGGCATGGCCCGCCCCTACTGATCCGTTTTCAAGGGCGTCGCCCACCCTTAAAAACAATTTTTTTTCTTTTTTAAAAAAAATTGTAATATAGTTAAATGCGCCACGCCGGCCTCTAGAAACCATTTTCTAATTATATTCGTTTTCTAATACTATTTGTCCACCAAATAATATAAAGGCGGTTACAAACCGACAATTTCAGTGCAAATGATATAAAATCAAATCCAACATAAGCATAAAATTATAGTCGAAGGTAAACGAACGTCTTGTGCTTCTCCGAGTGATATTACAAATTAAGCATATTACATTATATAAGTTTAGAATTATTCACACTCCACACCTTCACTTTCTTATGCGATACTTCTCCAAGAGCCGGTTATGAAGAGAATTGTATTTGTCGTCCATGAATAGAGATCGAGTTGTTTGGCGATGGATGTATTTGCCCCCACTTCGCGCATGATGAAATGACATAGATCGCCAACTATGGCCCCGTTTGGATCCACCAACTAAACTTTAGCTAGCTAAATTTAGCTGAGATGGATCCAAACACCTCCAGCTAAAATCCAGGTATACTTCTCCTAGCTAATGGGAAAGACCATTTTTCTTTAGCTGGTTGGGAATAGCTAAACCCAGCTAAAATTGTTTAAGAACTGAAGTGCCCTTAATGATTTTGACAAAATTACACCCACTACCACCGCAACCTTCATCTCCTCTTGCACCCGGGAGGGTATTGTAGTCAATAAGCTAGCATTTAGCTAGGGGATCCAAACATCACAGCTAAAGTTTAGCTAGCTAAAATAAGTCATTACATTTTAGCTAGCTAAATTTTAATTGAGGTGGATCCAAACAGGGCCTATGTTGAGAAGATCTTGCTTTCGAGGGGTTTATCAGCCAAGACCTCAATTTGATTCTGCAATTTATAAAAGCGAGTAAGATTTAAGCGAGTGATAGTTAGATGCAAAATAAATGTACAGTAATATGATAAAGACATTTACACGTTTAGGATCCGTTGTGTAACGCATGATGCTTTTGATAAAGTAGCATATAATAGCCGCAAAACAAAGAATTGGCGGGCTGCTTATGGCATGGAAAGTGTGTGCGTGGAATGCAATCAACCACTCCCTTAGGATGCGGCCATTTCACGACGTTAATGTAGAAATATAAAGCACTGCTTGACAAAATAATGGGACGAGAAGTTAGTAAGTAATCCTTGTCTACGGGGTTGTGTATGGAATCGTATAGGTTATTACCTCTTTAGGATTTAGGATGACACAGAAATCTTGGTATAGTGATGGCAAGTAATCCGGTGAGTCCAAGACCACAAACCTTTCCCTTGTCCTCTATTTTTTTGAGAAATTTTGGCAGCACTTCCCCCATTTTCGGATTGCAATGCACTCGATCGGGTTGGGGGAGAAGGCCTTTCCCAAGTGCAAGGCTTAGCAAAAATGTCAGGCTCGTATTTGTAGGAACTTTTTTTATCCGCCCTTAAAAAACACTCTGGCTCTTACAAACACTTTTTATAGTAGCGGATCGCTAACGGCACTGGGCGAGCGTAGAAGCACATTCGCACATCTAGTATGATATGACTGGACGTTCGCCACGTCAGAGGAGCTACCTGCATATCATTTTTTTTATCAACATGTTTTCTAGAGAAGCTCCAAACTTTCTTGTGCAAGTGCAGCACATTCCTTGTAGGAAGAAAAGGACGTGGCAAGTTCTTGTCACTGTGATTACTGATAACTTTTGTTCTTTTACTTTGAAACTAGTACTACGCATGCAGACAAGGTGAGTACCGGTAATTTCCGAGAACTAAGAAGGTAAATAACTTTGTGTTGCTTAGTTAGCATCTCGTACACAGCCAAGGGTGAAGGCTGAAAATGCAAGATTTGATGGTTACGTCGTGTTGTCAAACCAAGTGGCACTTCATTTTTAATAAAATAATCGCCTTACTACACTAATTTTAATCGTTGAGTTATGATTTATTGCTCACCATGCTGTTTCACATTGTTGTTCGCCCTCGCTAAATCACTGCTGCCACCCAGCTAGCTTCCAATTGTCTTTCTTCCTCTGACGTCTGCAACCTTGGACCACCCAAAATCGGTCCCATAGCTCCGCCACTCCGACGTTGTTTCGAGACTCTGCTTGATTTTAGTCACCTAGACTATAGGGGATGTGTAGAATTGTTGGGAAAAAAAAAAGGCCAACACCAGTAAATATCTAATGTTATAGTGACTTAATATGAAGTTATGAGTACCCAAATTCTTTTTTTTTAAAGATAGGCAAGAGCATTGGCAAATCATGTAAGAACGCGGGTGGGCACTACGCGGACCGCACACTCACACACGAATGAGGCTACTCGAGCAGTCTCGGACGCGTCTACCAAGCTTCGCTCGGTCCCAGATTTTTCCCGGTGTGACACCAGCGTCGAGCCAGCCAGGAGTGCTACCACTAGACCGATGGTCCGTTCGCATAACCAAATTCTTTATGAAATTATAATGTATCACATGAATCTATTAATTAAACTGTGTTAGACAGTTGGACCTTGATCAGGATCAAAACATATCAGATAGGAATGAATATATGCATATATGAATGCAATTGCATATAGTTAATTTTTCTCTAGTGTCAAATATCGAATATTGATATCCATCCTATTCACACATCACACGTCCGTCTTTGAGTATCTAGATTTGGATACAATTCAGATGCTGAATACCTTTAGTCAGATGAACGGACAGATAATATCGGTACAATTTTCTTTCCTTGATGTTGAGTCTTTTTGCATGCTGCAGAACCAGTTATCGTTCAAGCTGATCTGTTCTAGTATTCTTGGGTTTCGTCTTGTACAGTGATACCTGCCTTCAAGTAGTGCTACGTACACAACTGTTCTACATTTTTGGTTTTACAGTGGAGCTCTTTGGACAATCATCAAACTCGTGCATTTGCACATTCAACAGAAACATGTCACCACAATTCATACCACTACGGGAAACAGTGAATTTGTCAAGTGCTAGCGGCACTCGGCAAACGCATGTATACACTCGGCAAACACTTTGCCGAGTGTAACACTCGGCAAATAGGACACGGTAAAGGTTGGGTCAGCTAAGAGAACTTTGCCGAGTGTCAAACCACGGGCACTCGGCAAAGTGCAAAGGATCTTTGCCGAAGTGACAGACGGCTAGCACGTCACGGCGCGGCGGCGTCTGCTGACGTGGCGGACAGCCGCTTTGCCGAGTGTTTTTTAAGAAACACTCGGCAAAGATTTCTCAGTCTGCCAAGTGTTTTTTTAAGAAACACTCGGCAAACACGTACCAAAAATGACAGAAAGTGTCTCTATGCCGAGTGTTACTGAAAAACACTTGGCAAAGTGCCCTTCCTATTTCTATTTTAATTTTTTTCATCCGCTTATAAAAAAAAAACCCCACAACCAAACATTACAGGCATTTAATATATATGACAATAGACATCACAGACAGTTCATATATATCACAATAGGCATCACATGCAGTTTACATAAATAAATTCACAATAAGTATCTCAAGATCACAACCACAAATGAGTTCACAACCAGAAATAAGTTCAGAACCACAAATAAGTTCACTACATTACTATCTGACCTGACAAAAGTTTGTTCAATCTTCTAAATAGTAAGAGCTAAATTGTTCCTACACACAAATATATTCACACTTTCTAAATTGTTCCTAATTCTTCAGGAACCATCAAAGTATCGATGCTACTGATTACCATTTTAGTCACCTAACGCCAGCAGGCCGGCAACAGAGCACAATGCCAGCAACAACGTCGAAATGGATGTACATAGCAATGCCATTTTGGTAGTTTCCCAACAGAACCTCAGATGAACACGAGGAAATGCCCTTTTGCTGCTGGCTGATGATCTCCGAGCCACCAGCAGCAAATCCCGGTGCATTTCTGTTGTACTGCACATACACAAGACAAGTATATCCCAAAATCAGAAGACTGACTTGTTGCGTCAATTGTGGTAGAATATCATATCAGACTACTATGAAAACAAGAACTGATAGAGACCAGGTGATGGAGGCAGCTTAGCCACTCAATCTGCCACACTAACAAATCAGTAAAAATTAAGCAAACTACAGGGTCTAATGAGAAAAAAAAACTATTGGAAATATGGAGATAATTGACAATAAATTCCATTCTTAGTATTGTGCTCAGTACCCACAGTCTCTATAACTCATAGTACTTGTGTTCAGACCTGAGTGCATACAGTGCACACCAATGGTAATTGCAATAATCTTTGTAGGGCTTGCACATTCTAATAGTATCCATTGATCATGCTTAACCTATATTGGCAGTTTATGATGAAACATCCATGCTATGCATTCCTGTAGTAAATTTAGCCACTTCTTGGCTTCCTGCAGATTTCATTAATCTAAATCTAAAATGTGTTTACGATCCAAGGTGGATTGGGGAGGTACTGCTAAGCCATGTGGATTTAAAATAAAAGAGACTCACACATCTCTATAAAATGTTGTCTTCTCTGTCTGAAAAGGATGCATAATAGAGGTGGCCATAAAAGAGACTCACACGTAATCAAAGGCACCACAAACACTAACCAAACTGAAACAATATTTCAAGTTTTTCTCTCACAACACCAAAAGTAGTCAAGTGTAAGGACATGTTCTAGAGTCTAGACTGTACCTGAGTGTTCACACTCAAATTTGGCAGGTCTGAACAGGACGGTCTAACCGGATTGCCAAGGGCGGTTGGACCGGAATTTTCAAGTTGCTCAAACGGCAAATTGGACTGCACCATCATCTTCCTCTTGTCGAGCTGATCAAAATGCATATATGGATCGCCTAATTTGGAGTCCGGATGAAGGAGATATGACCCCGGGAAGATCTACACCTGCCAGGGGCGGTTAGACCGGTTTCCAGGGGCGGTTAGACCGGTTTTGGTCTGTGTAATCCGAGTTGAGTTGTATTTTAGCACGAAATTTGTAAGGGTTTCGACTCCTAATGGGGCAAGACCTTCCCTCCCTATAAATATGAAGGGCCACGGCCGATTGAGGGCATCCAATCGATCAAAAACACTTCTATCTATTATTTTACATCTTTTATCTTTCTTTTTTGCCCTAGCTTTTCCAACCCCTCTTGATGTTCTTCCTTCATCTCTACGGCGTTTGAGGACGTTCTAGGTGGCCTGCCGACCCTAGAACAACCCAAGGTGCGCTTGCCCCGACGGGGTCCCTCCCGGGCGAGCGTTCGTTGGTTTCTTGTCGGGCTGTCCGGCGAGACCGGTTTAACCGCCCCATAGAGGCGGTGTGACCGCCCCTACGCAGAGGTGCTGCAGCGAGCTCCTCGGCGTCCCGCGCGATCTTGCGCGTTCGTGTGTTGGCCAGATTTTAGCGCCAACATATTTTGACGACTCCGCTGGGGAAGAAGAAGAAGGGATCTATCACTATGGTTAATCTTGGTGAAGTTGATCCCGACAATATTCAAAGGCCGGCTATTGAACAATTGTCGGCTGAGGATCGTCAAGCATACGAAACCTTCGTGAAGCAACGTGAGGAACAGAACGCACGACTCAAAGCAAAGAAAGAAGAAGAAGATCGTCGATGGTTCCTCTCCCACTTCACGATAGATCGAAAGGGTGCCGTCTCCAAGAACAAGGAGGTGGTCATTGTTTCAAGTGAAGAGGAGGCAAGCAATGTAACAACCAATGTGAGTTCTTCATCGCAGCCCGTTACTCTTGAGCAAGTTAGTGGTTTAATCATCGAAAATCAGAAACAAATGCATGAGAGTTTTCAGAATATGCTTAATAAATCTTTAGAGAGTATGAAAAAACAACCTTTGGCTAGTGATGGTAGTACTCCTCTTTTTGACATTGCTGGTACTTCACAACATAGAGCTATGCCTCATGATTCATCGGCTACATTCATACCTCAATATGGCATGCCGTTGAATTCTTTTCCAGGACAAACTATTCCAGGGCAGCAGAATGTGACAAAGTCGGTCACACCTGTGCAAGAAACCGGTCAGACCGGTTTAGGTCCTATTGTTGCATATCAATCGTCTCCTGAGCCAATAGCTAGTATACCTCCGGTTCAGGCTGATTTTAGCCGGAGTGGTGGGATTTCTGGTTATTATTTGCATCCACATACTGCTATGGTTTATAATACAAATCCTATTGCTCCCCAAGGTTCAGGTTTTTCATATGGCCCAGCACCGTATACACAACCGAATCATACACCACAACAAATACCGAATCATAGTACTTTTAATATGCAAAAGCCAGCTGATCCTCATTATGAGCGTGTTCTTGAAAAACATAAAAAAGAATTGGCTGCTATGTTTAAAGAAAGTTTCGGTATAGAGCTTAAAAGCAAAACTCTAATTTGTCAAAAACCTTATCCTGAAAGCTATGATGCTATGCCATATCCACAAGGTTTTACAGTGCCAGAGTTTGCTATTTACTGGGGAGGACAATAGGACTACATGGAACATGTTAGTCAATTTAATGCACAAAGGGCGCTTATGGTAATTATGATTATTTAAAAATCAGAATGTTCCCTTTGTCATTATCTGGTACTGCTTTCTCATGGTTTTCAGCATTATCCCCAAATTCTATTCATACATGGTCTCAATTAGAGCATAAGTTTCATGAGCACTTTTATAGTGGTGATAATGAATTGAGATTGTCTCATTTAACATCGGTTAGGCAAAAGAGTGATGAATCTGTTGCTGAATATATTAGAAGATTTAGAGATGTAAAAAACCGATGTTATAGTTTGATTATTTCTGAAAAGGATCTTGCTGAATTAGCATTTAATGGTTTGAGATCTCATATTAAGGAAAAATTAGAAGGATATGAATTTCTTACCGTTAATCAAGTGCTTCAAAGAGCTTTGGCTCAAGAAAGCCGAACTAAAGATAGTCGGCTCAAATCTGATCGTCCTAATATGCATATGGTAAATTATGATTCTTCGGACGATGAGAGTAAAGAAATTTATGCTGCTGAATTTATATGGTCATCTAAAGATACATCAAACACTTGTGCCTCTCTTAAGCCGGTCCATAAGAATCGGCAAGATGAAATTAAGTTTACTTTTGACATATCCAAGTGTGATAGGATCTTTGATGAACTAATGAAGCTTGGAAAAATTAGAATATGTCATACTATGCCACCACTTGAGGAATTGAAGAAGCGTGCTTATTGTAAATTTCATAATTCTTATTCTCATGCTACTAACGATTGCAATGTATTCCGCCGCCAAATACAGTCGGCCATTAACGAAGGCCCTTTGGTTTTTCATGATATGCAAGTGGATCATAATCCTTTTCCTGTAAACAGCCTTGAATTGACAAATCCTAAGGTGTTAATTCGGCCGGATCAAGCTTAAAAGGCCAAAGGGAAGAATGTGATTATTGGCGAAGAGAGATCAAGCAAGAAAGTCCCCCAATTATATCAAAAACTTCAACGCTCGGGGGGCAAAGCAAAGGTCAAAAGACCGACTCTGCAAAAGTCAGTCTAACCGGTCCTAAAACCGGTCCAACTGTTCCTTCGAGTAGGTGTGAAAATGCTCCCCGATCCAAGAGCAAGGTAAAGCTGAGTTTTGAAGAACTTTTGGCCAAATACAAGAAGAAAGGAGCTGCCCAAAAGAAAAAGAGTCGGCTAAATAATTCAAAATCATCACCAAGACATGAAAAACAGCAAGGTATGCACCAACAAAGAGATAATTCTGTTTCTACATTATATCCTTTTGTTGGATCGTTTATGCAATGGTTTTGGTCTTATCCTTGTTATTATTCACCTGCTGATTATAGTAGTATGTACATGCAACCATACATGATTCAATATTCTAGTTCATATCCAAATTATGGTGCATTACAAAGGTCGGTCACTTGCAAAAGTAATCTGGTCAAAAGCAATGTATGTGCTGCTATTAAAAAGTGTGAGAAGGACAACGAATAACATTCAAAGTATATACAGCCGAGGTGGTGTCCCTCAGGCTTGTCTCACACCCAAAAAAGGAAATTGCAGCGGAAGCGAAAGCAAGAGTTGATGAAGCAACAAACTGAAGAGAAGCCAGCAAGATTAGCAATAATCAAGCAGGTATGGCGACTAAAACAAAGTGCTCCATCATCAACTTGAGTTGAAGCAAGTTTTATGGCCGGCAATATGTTGTCGCCCTTAGAAAAGTATATATGGCCGATGTACTGTTTATCATCGTCCTTGGGCAAATTCAGACCATAGGAATGTTTTCTAGCACGCATGCTTTGCTAGAAAACAGGGGGGCATATGTTCACACTCAAATTTGGCAGGTCTGAACAAGGCGGTCTAACCGGGTTGCCAAGAGTGGTTGGACCGGAATTTTCAAGTTGCTCAAAAGGCAAATTGTACTGCACCATCATCTTCCTCTCATCGAGCTGATCAAAATGCATATATGGATCGCCTAATTTGGAGTCCGGATGAAGGAGATATGACCCCGGGAAGATCTACACCTGCCAGGAGCGGTTAGACCGGTTTCTAGGGGCGGTTAGACCGATTTTGGTCTGTGTAATCCGAGTTGAGTTGTATTTTAGCACGAAATTTGTAAGGGTTTCGACTCCTAACGGGGCAAGACCTCCCCTCCCTATAAATAAGAAGGGCCACGGCCGATTGAGGGCATCCAATCGATCAAAAACACTTCTATCTATTATTTTACATCTTTTATCTTTCTCTTTTGCCCTAGCTTTTCCAACCCCTCTTGCTGTTCTTCCTTCGTCTCTACGGCGTTTGAGGATGTTCTAGGTGGCCTGTCGACCCTAGAACAACCCAAGGTGCGCTTGCCCCGACGGGGTCCCTCCCGGGCGAGCGTTCGTTGGTTTCTTGTCGGGCTGTCCGGCGAGACCGGTTTAACCGCCCCATAGAGGCGGTGTGACCGCCCCTACGCAAAGGTGCTGCAGCGAGCTCCACGGCGTCCCGCGCGATCTTGCGCGTTCGTGTGTTGGCCAGATTTTAGCGCCAACACTGAGAGAACCAACACACAGGAACCTAGGACTATCAACTATAAAACTGCAAGTGCAGTGAAGGGAAAGGGAACTTGTTTGAAAATGAAGTGCCTGCTGAATCCATGAGCAGGCAAGAGACAACCTGGCGTCCCTAGGGTAGTTTTACCCATCCATGAAGATGCATTGCTAAACTTTAGGTGTGTACTTACCAAGAAAGAATTATCCTGATATCCTCCACTCGTCAAGCTGAAACTATAAATGAAGTGCAGTGAACAAATTCTCCTTCTTAAAGTACTCTGTAGGAATAATACTGAATATTCCCATAGCTGGCTCCATTGTCTCCTTAACCAGACAAGAGACTCTAGGTTGAAACCAGACACATGTAACATGAACCCACAGTCCATCAATATATGTTGGCTTGAGAAACCCCTGCGACAAGGGAAAGAAAGGTATACAAGTTAACAGCCTGACACAACATAATAGACAGGTCAGTTGAATAAGATTAAATCACCAATAGTTAAACAGAAGGTAAAAAGTTTTATTTTAGTATTGTATAAGTATCACTAAAAAGCATCAACAACAATATGAGGTCATTCAAAAAGAAAATAGCACACAAACTGAGATAAGAATATTATGGGCTAAAAATTAATTGATAGCACATTAGCAGCATTCTCTTTCACATGCTCGACAAAGCCATATTATAAGATCTTGTACAGCTAGTAGAAAATAATTTCTTACCTCTCACACGCATTCTACCAAACACCTAGTGGGCAGACTATGGCACTGTCAATAAGGAGTATGCCTTTGATGCAGTAGCTGCCGCATGCTCGAGGGGGTCACCGCTAGCCACTGCACAAGAATTGAAACAATTCACCAATCCGTATGCTAATAGATTCAGGGATGTTCGTGCTTGAACAGAGCAACCACTCGGGGGCCAACAGGGCAGAAGAAAGTAGGATGGCGTGGAACAGAGGATAGGAGTGAAGGACGGCAGCAGATGATGGAGGCATTGAGAAGAGATCCAGCCAAGAGCCCGAGAGAGCTCCTTAGCTGGGCCTCTCTGCTCGACGAGGAGATGATATGGAGGGGCTTGTTGGAACCGGCAATGGATGGATCGATTGTAAAGGAACAGAAGAGTTCACGCAGTGGGTTTGTGCTGTAATGGAACACCGTTTTCTGACTCTATTACTTTGGTTAAATAGGAAAACAAACTAACTAACTAACTAGGATCGTGGCCACCAACAGGACCGATCAGCGCGACATGCCGCTCTTGGCGCGCATGCCGCACGACGCGCTCAGCCGCGCACGACTGAGCCCCATCCGCGCATGACCAGGGAAGCCGGCCTGCACCTAAACTTAGCTACTAAGAAAACGGAAATAACAACCTATTACACAGCTAAGTATGTACATCAGCAGGCAAGGATTTATTCAACATTTCTCCTCCTAAACCTTGCCGTGCGAGCTAACCAACATTGATCAGGCCAATTCTTCCACGAAGCTCCTGAAACTTGAGTCTGCCGAGTGCCTTTGTCAAGATGTCGCCCAACTGATCTTCAGTCCTGATGAACTCCACTTCAATCAGCCCTTCTTCAGCACTCTCTCGGACCAAATGATATTTCACTTCTATGTGTTTACTCTGTCCGCTGAGCACTGGATTCTTGTTGTCGATCATCAGCTTGGGCATGCACGGTGCTATCCCCTGTACTTCAGACAGCAGCCGAGCAAGCCACAGGGCCTGGCAAGTAGCATTTGCAGCAGCAATATACTCAGCTTCGCAGCTTGATTGTGCCACCACTTTCTGTTTCATGGATTGCCAGGTTATGGGGCTGCCTGTGAGGAAGAAGACGACTCCAGTAGTGCTCTTGCGAGTATCAACATCTCCAGCATAGTCACTGTCACTGAAGCCTGTCAATGTTGCTCCTCCTTCCTTTCTGCCATACCACAGCCCCCAATTGCTAGTCCCCGCCACATAGCGGAGAATGTGTTTCACTGCCGCCAAGTGATCTTCATGTGGCTCCGCCAGGAAACGACTCACATAACCAACAGCAAAAGCGAGATCGGGGCGTGTGTTCACCAAGTACCCGAGGCTTCCAACTATGCTGCGGTACGAGGTCGCGTCCACCTGTGGCTCGGAGCTGGCCTTGCTCAGTTTCAGGCGCTGCTCCATGGGGGCGTGACAGGGGTTGCAACCTGTCATGCCGCTTCGCTCAAGGATCTTCGCAGCGTACGCGCCTTGACTGAGGGAGATCCCTTCGGCGCTCTGCTTCACCTTTATACCGAGGTAGTAGTGAAGCAGGCCGAGGTCGCTCATCCGGAACGCCCGTGCCATCTCCGCCTTGAACGAGTTGATGACGTCGCCGTTGTTGCCGGTGATCACGAGATCGTCGACGTACACTCCAACCACCAAGCGTTTGCCGTCGTCGCCCCTGGTGTAGATGGCCGGCTCGGATGGACTCCTGATAAAACCCAGCGATGCCAGTGTGGTGTCAAACTTGGCATACCAGGCCCGTGGCGCCTGATGGAGGCCGTACAGCGCCTTTTGCAGCTTGAGTACCCTGTTCTCGTTCCCGGCGCTGACGAAGCCCGCCGGTTGCTGCACGTACACCTCCTCCTGGAGGTCGCCGTTGAGGAACGCGGACTTGACGTCCATGTGGTGCACCTGCCACCCCTCGTGCACCGCGAGCGCGAGGAGGAGGCGCACCGAGTCTAGGCGTGCCACCGGCGCGAAGACCTCATCGTAGTCTATCCCGTGGCGCTGTGCGTATCCCTTCACCACCAGCCTCGCCTTGTGCTTTGCCACCACTCCATGCTCGTCCCTCTTGACCTTGAAGACCCACTTGAGGCCTATCGCTCGGCGTCCAGGCGGCAAGTCAACGAGGGACCAAGCATGGTTGTCCTCGATGCTCTACATCTCCTCCAGCGTCGCTCTTCGCCAGCAGGGATTGCGCTCAGCATCAGCAAAGGACACGGGTTCATCAGAACTCACCGCGTGCAGCTCCTCCTCAAGCAGTCGTGGCGCCAGACCGCGAGGTGGTGTCGCGCCGAGGATGTGGTCCACCCTGCGGAAGCGAACAGGGGCGTCGACGTCATGATCAGCATCCAGATGCTCCTCCGCGTCGTCCGGCGGGTAGCAAACTCCACTGGTTCAGCGCCTCCGCCGCTGGTCGCCGCCACAGCAGAGTGTGCCGACAGGGGAGGCGGCGAGTACACCTCTGGAGCGTCTCCTTCCGCGTCACCGGCGTCGACCTCGTCCTCCGGTGCGTGCTGGGTCACGATGATGTACTCTTCCACCGTGAACGTGTCGAGGTCGTCGTGCCCGCCGCCGTCGCCATGTTCGTCGTCGGCGCTCCAGCTCCACTGCACCTACTCGTCGAACACCACATCGTGCGTGACATGCACGCGGCCAGTGGTGGGATCATAGGCGCGGTAGGCTTTAGTCCCTCGTCCGTAGCCGATGAAGATCATGGGCTTGCTCCGATCGTCGAGCTTCTTCATGTTCGGTGCATTCAGCTTGACGTGGACGACGCACCCGAACGCGCGGAGGTGATGCACCGCCGGTTTCTTCCCATACCAACCTTCGAATGGCGTTATGTTCTCCACGCTTCTCGTGGGGGAGCGGTTCAGGAGATACAACGCCGTGGCCACAACTTCTCCCCAGAACTTCCCGGGGAGTCCCTTCGCCTTGAGCATGCTGCGAGCCGTCCCAACGATGGTCTGATTGCGCCGCTCCACCACGCCATTCTGTTGGGGCATGTACGGCGCGGTCAGCTGTCGACGAACGCCTTGTTCAGCACAGTGCTCGGCGATGTCCGCGGAGGTGAATTCTCCGTCGCGGTCGGAGCGGAACGCGCGGAGCTTGCGCACTGTCTCCGCCTCGGCTGCTAGCTGGTACTGCTTGATGGCGTCCGCCACGTGGTCCTTGGATGGCAGGAGGTGAACCCACATGAATCTACTGCATTCGTCGACGAGGAGGATGAAGTAGCGGTTGCCGCTCGGCGTCATCGGCGTGATGGGCCCACAAAGATCGTCGTGCACAAGCTCCAGAGGATGCTCGGCACGGTACTGCGCGCGCTAGGGGAATGGCGCACGGCGTTGCTTGCCCGCCAGACACCCGCTGCACAGCTGTTCCACCTGCTCGATCTCCGGCAGGCCGCGCACCCATCCTTCCCGCGCCAGCTTGCGCAGCGCCTGGAAATTGAGGTGTCCAAGGCACGCGTGCCAGAGCCAGGCGCTCTCCGCTCCCCTTACCGCGAGGCACACCGGTTGCGCGACGTTGATGTCGAGACAGTACAGCCGGTTGGGGGAGCGGGGAATCTTGCACAGCAGGCGGCGATCGACGTCTCGGATCTTGATGAGCCCTCCGTCGATGACGATCTGGTACCCAATCTCGTCGAGTTGCCCCAGGCTTATGATGTTCGTTGTCAGCTTGGGGATGAAGTACACGCCGGAGAAGGTACGGTGTTCCCTGTTCTTGCACACGAACAGCACGGTCCCCACTCCCGTGATCTCCACCACGGACCCGTCGCCGAACCGGACGGTGCCCTGGATGTTGGTGTTGATGTCGGTGAGGGCAGATCTGGCGCTGGTCATATGATTGGTCACGCCTGTGTCGAGGATCCATCTCCGGGGATCCCTTTCGCCGCCGTCGTTGAGGTGGGCGAAGACTTTCTCCTCGATCAGGTGCACGGCCCCGGGTGTTGGAGTAGGGGTGCAGCACACGAGAGGGGACGTCGGCGACAGATGCGGTGGCGTGGCAGGGACTGGGACTGCGGCAGCTGGAGGCGCGGGCGGAGTAGCGGCGACCGGAGATGGTGGCTGCAGAGGCTTGATCTGGATCGCTGTCCGCCTCCAACAGCATCAGGGTGGGCTCATCATCTTGGGCCACATGGGCCTGGCCTCCTTTCTTCTTGGACTGGCAATCCTTGGCCCAATGGCCCGGCCTCCCATAGTTGAGGCAGGTGCTCTCATCCCGGGTTTCCCGCGCAAACGTGTTGCCGCCAGCCGCGGCCTTTTGGCTTGCCGCGTTTCTTGCCTGCGGCCCCCGCCGCCGAACGTGGAGCCGGCGGAGCCCTCCCTGATCTTCAAGCGTGCCATCCACTCCTCCTCAGTGAGGAGCAGTCGACCCCCAGACTCCTTGGCGGGAGGGGGCGCCGCCGGCTTCTTCCTCTGCTCCACCGCTCGCAGCCGGCCGGTGGCCTCCTCGATCGAGATAGTACTCAGATCAAGGAGGGTCTCGATGGAGATGGCGACCTGCTCGAGGTAGTCAGGTACCAAGTGCATCATCTTCTTCACCACCTCCTTGTCGGTGATGTTGTCGCCAAGGACGCACAGTTGGTTCGCCAGCGTCGTGATCCGCATGGCGAACTCCTCCACCGACTCGCCGGGCTTGAATGCGATCCCGGCGAAAGTCCCGTCGCAGCGCCTCTGCGTTCGCCTCCTTCACACGTTCCACCCCGACGCGGATGTCCTTGATGGACTCCCATGCCTCATAGGCCGATGCCTTCCTCGCGAGCCCCGATTGCATCTCGAGGGGCACGGCGCGGAGAAGGGCCGCCAGCGCGTTCCGATCGTCGCGGTACTCCCCGACACCGGTGCTCATCACCTCCCACAAGCCTTGGGCCTGCAGGTTCACCATCATCACCGAGGGACCACTCCGAGTAGTTGGTACGCGTGAGAGTGGGGTTGACGACGGCGGACGTGGATCCTCTCAACGACGCGCTCGACGACGATCTCGCGGCCGCCGTCGCGGCGCCGAGGTCGACGAGGCGGACGGGACGGTGAGACGCGACGCTGGCGAGGGACAAGGAGTGCGGATAGGGGAAACCACTGGACTGGTGCCGGCCGCGAGCAGACATTGCCGCACCCAGATCGAACACAACTCGCTCTGATACCACTCGTTGGAACCGGCAATGGATAGATGGATTGTGAAGGAACACAAGAGTTCACGCAGTGGGTTTGTGCTGTAATGGAACCGCGTTTTCTGACTCTATTACTTTGGTTAAATAGGAAAACAAACTAACTAACTAACTAGGATCGTGGCCACCAACAGGCCCGATCAGCGTGACATGCCGCTCTTGGCGTGCATGCCGCACGACGCGCTCAGCCGCGCACGACTGAGCCCCATCCGCGCATGACCAGGGAAGCCGGCCTGCACCTAAACTTAGCTACTAAGAAAACGGAAATAACAACCTATTACACAGCTAAGTATGTACATTAGCAGGCAAGGATCTATTCAACAGGGCAGAGGAGCGGCACCGGCGCTGGACCTCTCGCGCCTGCATTGGGCCGAGCGTCGGCATGCAAGCCATGAGTCGCGTCGCTCCCCATGCCGGGGCTCCGGCAGTCTCGCCGCGCCGGAGCGCCGACGGGCAAGCCCCGGCCTGCTGCTGCACTGGAGCTCGATGCCGCGCCTAGCTCCGACGGCGGGGCTGCGCAGGCCGCCGGGAACGGCGGGCGGGAGGAGGCGAGGTTGCGGCGCGGCGAACGGCGGCGGCCTCCGGGGACGGGCGAGCGGGAGGAGGCGAGGCGGCGGCACGACGGGCGGCGCGCGGCAGACGGCGGCATGGGCAACAGTGTGCGTGAGCACAAGTCTATTGCGCGTGTTGGCCTGTGGGAGCTGAGGACGGATTTAGGCTGGACCTTATCTCCTGTTCTATTGGCAATTCTATTGTTTGCATCTGACATTTATTTGTCGAGAAGATCTAGCACTCGGCAAACTAAATTCAAAAAATTTCATATTTCATGCTTCTTTCTCTCATATTTGAATTTATTCTTATATTAAATTTTGAAATTAACTTTTTAAATTTATTTAAAAATGTAGACTTGTTGTACGAAAGTTTTCATTACTTCATGGAGTTATACGTCGAATTCAATTTCTATAGTTAAAACTTATTTAATTCTAGTTAATACATAAAAAATTATCAAACAAATTCAAAAAATTGTTAAAATGTCATATTAACCTATTCATGTTGTCTATTGCCTATAAAAAAGTTATAAAACAAAACTTCAATTCAACTTTCATTTAAACTCGAAATGTAGTAGAGTCCTCAACACTACAAAACTTCTTCATAGATGTTCCAGTTTATAAGCGTCTTTGCTGAAATTTATTCGAAACTTTCTCCACTATTTACCACAACCTTCATGTATGATAACACGACAATCAGACAAATCTCATGATTTTTAGACTTTGTTTGAATTTTTCAGAATTTTAAAACTATTCGATCCCATGTTCTACGTTATGTGTCAGTAACAAAATGTTTGTAATTTCCTTCCATCTCATGAACAAGGTCTCATCATGGACTCAATATCATGAATATCACCTTTCAAATCATTTTACACCATTATTTGAAGCGCGTCCAATTCAAATTTGACTTATGTGAGAAAATACTATTAAATGAAATAAACTATTTAAAAATAGCAAACATACCTAGAAATGTTCCAACTTTGAACATGAGGCACTGCATAGTCAAAGAATGTAGCAAAAAAATTGGAGTTGCAAAGAGTGAAAAAAAAATTGGTTTGCCTAGTGCTAGACAAAACACTCGCAAAGTGCACTTTGCCGAGTGTCATCAAAAAAACACTCGGCAAAGTGACCTCTTTGCCGAGTGTCTAAAATACACTTGGCAAAGTTGTGGTCCACAGCTCTGTACCACGTGCTAATGACGGCACGTGGCCGGACCCCTCGCGCCATGTGGCCGAACCCCTGCGCCATGTCACGTGATTTGCTGAGTGTCGCTGACGGACCACTCGGCAAACATGTAACTGCGTTGGAATGAGGCAAACGGTGTTTCGTTTCGCCGAGTGTCAGGCTCTGACACTCGGCAAAGTAAGGATTTTGCCGAGTGTGAATTTTGCCGAATGTTTATAGTTTGTTGAGTGTATTCGAGAAAATACTCGGCAAATATCTAGTTTTGCCGTGTGTATATTGTTTGCCAAGTGTCTTCTGTAATACACTCAGCAAAGCTTCCGTTTGCCGAGTGCCCGATAATTGACACTCGGCAAAGTGTGTGGCACACGGCAAATTACATGTTTCCCGTAGTGTACATAGCGTGCACAATTGCTTTACATTCAGTGCATGTCGGTTTAGAAAGTGGATACTAGCTGGTACTCCGTACATCAATAATAGGATTACTGGGTCCTGACTTCTTGAGCATGCCGAGCTAACGATTGAACAATGAACAGACGAGAAGAAGAAAAAAAAAATCTTAGTACTACGCAATGAGCTTCTTCGCGGATTCTGTTACGCCTCCCAGGCCGATCGCGGTGAAGAAATTAATGGCGAACCTAGTGTTCCTGGCACAGTCTCTAGGGAACAGGGCGTCCCGCACCTCATCGTCCTCGTCGTTCATCTTCCTGGCAAGCGTCCGTATCCCGAGCTGCTCCCCGAGGTCCTGGAACAGCACCTTGATGAAGATGCGCGACGACGACGTGGTGTCCTTTTTTTTAAAGAGAAACCTCTGCTTTTATTGAAAGCAAATGAGTTTGAAACAGTCAAGATTAACGAAGCCCAACCGACTTACAAGTTCAGAGCTTTACTCCTTAAAAGGACAGACTACTACCTCAACTATTACAAAGACATAATATCAGAAACGTCATCAAGCCTCGGAGGGTAGTTGCTCATGCCTTCAGAAATTTTTGACACTAGAACGTCCAGCTTGTCTTGATCCTTCCCCTTCAGTAATGGCCTCCACTTCTGCATGAAAGTAATACCAAGGAATATCACTTCAGAAGGGTTTTTGGCAAACTTCTTCTCAATCGCCATTTTGTTTCTTGTATTCCGAAGTGTCCAGGCAATTCCTGCAAAAAGAAATAATGCGAACCGAGTTGAATGGTTAAACCTTCCAGGTAACCAATTCAACCATAAATCTTCAAACCCTGATGGAAACCCATTCCACCCAAAGATATCACGAAGACAGCACCATGCATATCTTGCCAAAGCACAATCAAAGAAAATGTGTTCTGAAGATTCAAAATCCCCACAAAGACCACATCTTGAACTCCCACGCCAGCCTCTATTTTTCAGCACTACTGCTGAAGGGAGCTTATTATGGCGACATTGCCAAAGGAAAATTTTAATTTTTAAAGGTATCTTGCATTTCCAAATACAGTTGTCTTCCCATCTCTTCACACCTCTAAACGAGAGAAACTTGTATAAGGATTGAGTGGTAAAGATTTTGATCTGTCAAGAGCCCACATTACCTCATCTCTGTTCTCTAGATCTAAATTTTGCTCTGCAAGCAAGTCTAAAAGTTGATGCCATTCAGCAATATCATTTACATTAAAGGTTCTCCTGAATTGGACCTCCCAGACACCATTCACAAAACAATCTGCAACAGTTGCCTTTGGATTGTCACAGAAGCCATATAAAGAAGGAAATTGAATTTTAAGAGGAATTCCATTGATCCAAGCATCCTCCCAAAAATTTAACTCTCTGTCCATTATTGACCTTGTACAGAGCCCCCCATTTAAACAAATGTTTTACCTTGTGCAGCCCTTGCCAAAACTGTGATGTCCCTCTAACTGGAGAACTGAAAAAACTAGCATCTTTCAAATATAAATATTTGGCTTCCAACAGTTTATACCACAGATCTTGTGAGCCCTTTACTATCTTCCAAATCCATTTGACCAACAAACACTCATTCATTAGCTTAGTATTAATAATTCCTAGACCACCTTGGTCCTTTGGGCAAGAAATCATATCCCATTTGGCCATATGATATTTAAACTTCTTCTCAGCTCCTTGCCAAAAGAAGTCCCCTCTGATAGAGTTCATGATTTTGTGAGCCCCTCCAGGAAATATGTAAAAGCCCATGCTATAAATTGGGAGGCTGCTCAGACAGCTATTAGTCAGAGTCAATTTTCCTCCAGAAGTTAGGAACTTGCCTTTCCAAGGATCCAACCTTTTCCTCATTTTCTCAAAAATATGAGATAAGTTTGCAATACTGATATGCCCATCTGAAATTGGAATTCCTAAGTACTTCATTGGAAGGGTACCCAACTTACAATTCAACATGTTTGCCATTCTCTCCTTTTCCAGTTGGGGCACACCAAAAACAAATACTTCACTCTTATGAAAATTTATCTTTAACCCAGAGATCCATTCAAAACAATAAAGAATTAATTTTAGGTTGAGGATAGAGGAATCTGATCCATCAATCATAATGACCGTGTCATTTGCATACTGAATGTGTGATATCCCCCCAGGTATCAGGTCATCTAGAACCCCTTTCAAATGACCTTTATCTACAGCTTTCTCAAGGAGCATACTCAGAGCATCAGCAACAATATTGAACAGCAAAGGAGAGAGAGGATCTCCTTGTCTCAAACCTTGATAGGTTTTAAAATAGGAACTCCTTTCACCATTAATATTAACACAAACTCTTCCTCCTTTGACTGTTTGCATAGCCCAACTGATCCATTGCTCAGGAAACCCTTTTCCTGTAAGAACTTCTTCTAGAAAGTCCCATCTCACCTTATCATAGGCCTTCTCAAAGTCGATTTTTAGAATCAAACCTTTTTTCTTATTCCTTTTAAGCTCATGCAGAACTTCATGTAGAATTACAATTCCCTCTAATATATTTTTTCCTTGAATAAACCCAGTCTGACTTGCTCCAATTACTTCCTTAGCAAAAGGGTGATCCTGTTGGTCATAGATTTGGTAAAGATCTTGAAATCAACATTCAACAAACATATAGGCCGATATTGCCTGATATTATCTGCTTCTTTCATTTTTGGGACTAAAGTAATAACCCCATATTTCATTCGTTTAATATCAAGATTTCCACCATGAAAATCCTGGAACATATCCATAAGGGGAGTTCTAATTAGGTGCCAGAACCTCTTAAAAAATGTTGCATTGAACCCATTTGGACCAGGAGCCGATATGTCCTTCATTTCCATCACAGCAAATTTAACTTCCTTCTCTGTGAAAGGTTCTTTCAACCGTGAAAAACCTTCTGTAGACAATTTCCTAACGACGTGGTGTTCTCCTCCGTCACCCTCACGCGCCCCAGCGCGCCACGCCAAGGGAGCGCGCCGGCCGCCAGCAGGCCCGCGAAGAACCCTGCCGCGGCGCGGAGCTCTTCGGACGCCATGCGGTGCGCCCCCGCGTAGTACCCCGCGAAGCAGGCCTCGAAGCCGGCCTGGTACGCGCGGTCGATGGCGCACAGACGCCGCCCGAACCGGCCGTAGAAGCCCGTGTTGCACGCCTTCTCCTTCCTGCAGCACTCGACGAGCATGGCGCAGAGTTCGGCCTCCTGGCCGGGCCGCACGACGGACAGGAGCTTGTGGCCCGCTTCGTCGGAGTCGGCGCTCGACATGAGCGTCAGATATATGGTTCGCCGGAGATTGGTCAGGTCGGTGTCGGTCTCGTAGTGGATGGCCGCTTCCTCATCGGCGGACTCGTCATCGTCGCTGCTCTCCGTCTGCGTCTCGTTGGCAGACGACGATTGGGTGTTCTCCTCGCCTCCGAACATGGCTCTCTTTAGCTCCTGGTATGCGGCCTCGTCTTGCGCGAAGGAGGGGCTCGGCTCGAACACGTCGAGATGGTGCTCGGGATCGAGCTTGTCGCCGAGCTCAATGACATGTGTCACCTGGTCGTCGTGCTCGACGAGGTCCAGCTCCGGCCGGAAGGGCGGGTGGCCGCGGAACTTCGATTTCCGGAGGGCGAAGAGGTCCTCGATCATGAACTGGGTACGCTTGTCAATGTCCCCATCCTGCAGGATGCTCCTGAGGCTGTCGAACACGGCGTCGAGACCCCGCGGGCACGACTCGCCTAGCGCGGCTCCGCACTCGGTGACGAGTCCCACGGCAACTTCCACGGTGCCGTCCGTCGGCCGGTCAAGCAGCAGCGCGAGGATCTCGAGTGCCAGCAGGTCGTGCGCGACTCCCTGGTTGACGAGGTGCGCCACGAACCCCGCCGCGGCCGCCATCTGGTGCCGGTCGCCGCCGGCGTGGGCGTGGGCGCGCCGGAGGCGGAGCGCCAGGCGGACGAGGAGGAGGCGGCCGACGCTGGGGAGCACGGCGTTCACCGCCGCCGCGAGCGCGGCAAAGACGCCGGTGAAGGCGGGGCAGGCCGCCTGGGATTTGAGGAGCGCGCGGCAGAGCAGACCGCGCCCGCGGGCGAGGTCCTCCGCCAGCAGCTCCGCCGTCACGTGGCGGATGTTGGCGGCGGACGCCTTGTTGACCAGCGCCGTGATGCTCCTCCGCAGCGCGTCCCAGCTGCGGCGCTCGTACCCGTCGCCGGCGCCGTCAGCTGCGGCGCAGTACGGAGGGGCGTAGACGCCACCGCCGCCGCGCTTGCTTGTGCGTTCCTCCTCGGCGGGCGCCGTCCTCGGGCGCTTGAGGATCGCGTCGCCCGTGCTTGCCATTAGACCTGCGCGGCCGGTTCGTGGCATCGAGATAGATGAGATCGCTGCTTGCGCCAATATATGAGCTGCGAATTGCGGGAAGGATCGGAGGAGATTGCAGCCTCCGATTCGGTCACGAACCGTACGGAAGGACCGACTTGGAGTACAAGCCGTAACTAACAGGATCCCTTTGATTGATCTCTCCACCGCCGCCTGAGCCCTGGCCCTTCCTTATTAACTACCGCGCCGCGCCGAAGCCGCCGCCGCGCTCCATCCGAGCCACGGCCGCTGCTCGCTCCACTTGATCGCCGCGGGAGCCTGGATGTCGCCATCAACAAAGGTGCTCATGTCTTCTCGCATGGAATGCCTGTCTCAAGAATTTCAATGTTCGGTCCATCTTTTCTCTGATCAACAGAATTTATGTAGCAAGTGTTAATCTTGAGTTCTTGACGAACTCTAGTGTGTCTAGATGCTTTCGCCTGCTAACAAACACGTTAACAGTCTGGATTTTGGTGCATGCCCTAGCAAGATGGGCACGGTTGGTGGGAGAGGCTAGATTAGTTTAGAAGTTTACATTGATCTATCTACGTACCCAGCTTGGCGCATGTACAGACAATTCAGGATTTTTCAAAAAAAAAATTATGACAAATCAGGCCTTGATTCTAGGAAATTGAAGCCTTACCCGCGCACCATGACCGATGTTACTGGCATTATATATGGTTTGAAATTTGAACACACATACAAAGGGCTTTGTTTGGATAATCCAATCTCGACGAAGGCATTAACCCAACAATCCCCAATCAAATTCTGTACAAAAAGTTTGAATGCTCCTGCTGCTGCTCATAAATTGATAATTCTCTTTGAAACTTGGTGTCCCCTTGTGTGCATAATGTTGTGAATTGTGGTTCTCAAAATTCAATGATTCGTGTATCTTCGATTACCTTCTCACAATGCTCTGAGTTCACTGTTGATCTGTTGAAGTTCGGCAGCGGGCATAGCAAGCGTTTGCCTTGCCCACCTCCATTTTGAATGCTGTACTGCTTTCTTGTATATACTCATCTCGTTTTGCACAGGAACAAACAAAATGTTTAGCATGACCACTCCATTCTTGTCCCCAGGTCTCTATGGCGATGAGTTTATTTAGGCGCAGCGTCATGTTTGTGGTGGGAATTGGTTGTGGCATCTATGCAGAGCAGAACTACAACATGCCTAATGTGAAGAGGCTATTCAACACGTCTGTTTTCCTGGCCAAGTATCTCGCGGAGACCCACCGCAAGCCGAAGAAAGATGACGAGTGATGAGTGATGGCTTGCATATGCTTCGGTATCTTGGTGGGTTGTGTAATTCGTCACTTGATGTAACAGGTTTTGGGATTACTAGGCTGTCATTTGTTCACTGAATGCCTATGCTAGTGCGCTCTACTTTTGTTGCCATGGCATGTCAAAGGATTATTTCCTTTTCTGTTTTTCCATCCCCAGCTGATAGGTGATACCCAGCAGGAAGGAGCTGAATTTCTCAAATAAACGTAATGCAAAATCATAGGCACTGCGTGGATATATGCAGTGCTAAATCAGGGGAACTATCATATATGCAGTGCAATCGAACCCGTGCCAAATCATAGGAACTATGTGGATATGCAGACTAGAGAGCTCCCAAACACGGCTTAATGCCTCCCATCAGGCTACCACTTGTTTGCATTTTAACATAACATTTCATGAACATGCAACAAAAACTGAATTTTTTTTATGCGAACTTGTTTTACTTTTGATGCCAAAACTCATTCCTCAACATAGTTCACAGACTTTTGTGCAACAAGATACACCAGTCAGCAGATGCCAGCCCTTTGTCAAACACTAATCGCCAAAAGGAGACAATTTAGACTTATTCCTCAAAAAGGGTAAAGCCTGCTGCTGTGCTCCTGAGATGCCCAGAACTGTATCATCTTGTAAGCAACACAGTTATGAGCTATAATTCCATAATAACTGGAATTATAACATTCTAAACCTGAACACGAAGCCTCCAGAATATCTGAATCACAACACCTCACGATGCTGAAGCAGTCACTGTCCCAATGGTGTGGTCAAAAATCTCAATCCAGTAGCCATCAGGATCTTTGATGAAGGCGATGCCTTTGATTTTCCCTGCAGCCAATGGCAATATATTATATATGTGGCGCTATGCATTACAAAGGTAAGGAATATCAAGGTGTTTCATGATTTGATTGAAACTAACATTATCAAACATAAGGCTGGGAGCATCTCAATAATTGTTCTTAATTTTAAGAAAGTGGATCTTTCAATGTTTAAATAGCAAAATATATTTATGCAACACCGATGTAAACTGTTGAACTAGCCGTTTTTCCAAAAACGAAAGAAAAAAGGGGGTTACAGATAACACATAAGTTGGGAATGGCTAACAAACAGATCAACCAAATCCTAAAACTTATCAGTTGGGCTATTCGTCCCTGGTCCTATGTGGCCTGCCATGTTTGCGTGCTAGTGAGAGATCTGAGTACCATATAAGGTGAGTAAATAGACAAAAGAAAAAAGAAAATCGCCCCTTGTTTCTTCTTCGCGTGCAATGTACTAAATATGGTTCAATGGTCAATATAGATGACAAAATAAACAACAGGATCCAGCTTTTATTTGTGGACAGAAGATCCCCCAATGACTCATTTTCGATATGCCATTGAATTCTGGGTTGGTCTAGCACTAAAATCAAATATTGGGAGGCACTAAAATGGAGGCACAACTCAGGTAGCATCCCAAGAACTTTGCAGCTCGCTGACCTGGCATAGGTGTGCCACATCATATCAAAGATTGGGCCTAGATAAAAAAATTTGGATAATAACCAAGAAATTTGATAGTTCAGGGATGAATTTGAGCATTGCAGCAAATTTGAAGGATGAAAAAGGCTATTAAGCCTTCTGAAAATACTTTGTAACCAAAAGTACTAGACAATTTTACTGAAGAAAAATACTGAATTGGCCACTTCCTCAAAAAGGAAGGGGGCAAAAACTTGGATAGAAGTTGGTAATGACTATCCGGATGACTCTGAATATGCATAAGTGTGAATACAATAAAAATACTAAGTTCATATACGCCAAAGCAAGGCAATGACTCAATAAATACCAATTGTTACTGTTCTGGATGACCACAATATAGATCACCCCTATGTTTATTTTCCTACCAATCTTACAGAAAGAAGCATTTAACTAACACTTTTTCTTGTTTGAATCAACACTTTAGCATCAAGGCTGTACAATCAACAGCCCATGTGTAACAATACAGAGCAAGTTTACTTACCATCATCAGGTTTCTTCACAAAGTCAACACCAAGACGTTCAAAGCGCTCACATGCCTTGTAGACATCATCCACGGTTACTCCTATATGACCTGAATGAACCAAAATAAACAAACAAGTGATATGGCAGCTACAAGATTCATTATTATTATTGGCTATAAACTATAATCTATGATTTCAGAAATGACAACAGTCATTTAAATTACATATGAATCTTCAAAGAACATACCAAAACCACGAGGGTCTGAGTTCCCATTATGGTAACCTTTGAATTCAGGGTCATTTTCTGTGCCCCAGTTGCTGCAGTATTACCAAGAGTTAATTAACTTGCTGGTCAGCATTCAAGCCAATTAGGAAAATAAACGACACCTCCACAAAGGTACAGGGTATGAAGACGCACTGGGTGAGTTCAAGGGTAGCTTTTTGCCTGAAAGTCCATTCAGTCCGCTTGATATGATCAGCAGGGGCTAAGGTCACATCCTGTAAAAGCACAAAGAAGAGTCAACTGGCATAAGAACTTATGAAGCCATATAGTGTAGATCATATGTTAAGGCAATGCATGGTTCCGCTAGTCTATAGAAACTTGCCTCATAACCGAGGAAATACAAGCTGAACTTTAACTCTTCAAAATCTAATCTTTTAAGCAACCTGGCAGAATAAAAAAAAAGGGTAGTATGCATCATGAGATAATAAGATATAGATACACATACAAGATAACTAAAAATCCTTTTGATCCAAAACACAAAACAATGACCAAACCAATTGTTTCGGTAGTAGGAACAATTGGTATCAAGAGGAATCTAGCGCCACAAACCTTATGTTCTCATAGAACTAGGGATTTGGATTTCAGCTTTCCTCTTAAATGATTTCGTAGAAGACCACCAAATAGTTTGATACTATCATACAGAAACAGAACTAAGGACAATGACGCATGCAGTATCTCCATGTACATTCATCATTAGCAGAACAGGCGGCCAGGAAGGTTGCTTCTGTGCAGACTAAGGACAAGTTCTCAAGGCCAGATGCAGAACCAAATTTGGTAACTGGGAATGAGTGTGTAATATTTGTTCACCGTTGTTTATGTTCAGGCTCCAAATGATGATAGCATGCATAACTTTGTTAATGACTCCAATATTATCCAGACATAGTGTGACGTTTGACTAAACTTCGAACAATGCAACTACACACAAAATTTATATAGTTCGTCCAAAACTATCATGTCGCTATGAGAGTGGGAAAAATTAGCAACACATGTTCTCGATGAGATCATTAATGTGATCGATGCAACTACTTTCCTTGTGCTGAGAACTGCAACTACTAGCATCATCTATCTATGAGGATATGACTTCAATCATTATCTAGGCTCATACTACCAAGAGAAAAATCATAGTGATTACAAATGTATAAAATTTGCATACTTCAGAATCCATAACTTCGCTATCCATTCTGTTCAAAATATATTGCCAAGTGGTACTTAAATTGATTAGGATTGCCATTGGAAACATGTGTAGAGCATTTTGTGAGCAGAGCTTATTTCCTTTAGGCCAGAAATAACCCGACTCAAGTAGAGATTGGCAATGTTTATAATCCCCCATTACTACTCTACCAAAAAAAACTCCAACTCTTAACTTTTTTTCTTCCCAAACATCCATACATCTGAAGGAAATAAATATTGCCAATAACAGAGATGAGCTATGAATGCTTTCATCTGCCTTGCATGGGTACATTATCCATAGGAAGAGAAAGAAAGAGAACTTACGACATGCCCATAACACGGGAGTAGAAGTCAAGGCTCACTTTAGGGTCCTTCACACGTAACATCTGAAAAAAAGCAACATAAATTTTCAAAATTCATATAGTGACCAGACCAACAAAAGAAACGTTCATGATAGTATGGTAACGAGCTAGTCTACCAATGGCTAATTGCAAAACCATAAAACAATGTTGGTTAAATAACTCCATACTGAGGTCATTCAGTTGCAAAGCATTCCAAACACCCTAATACCTCGCTAATAGGGATACAAGGCCATTAAACATTTTGGATCAAATTCTGCGATGCAAGTAATGGAACGTGCTCGGGGGATCTGGTCCGCAATTGATATCTACAAATCAGTGTCAGATGAACTGTCCTGTTAAATCCAATATGGTTTTTCTTCCTGCATTTCACACAACACAAAAGCAGCAGCAAGATGTTTGGGTATTGGGGAAATAAGCAAGGCCTGCAATGTTGCTTGAAGCACCAAAAATCATCAAAGCTCCCAATTTCATCGCAACTAGCTGCTCATCCCCCCAATTATTATACTCTGACCCTGCTACAACAACTGCCATTTTGGATCATCCCAACTTCACCAAATGCGCGACCATATGTCAAATCCACGCATCGAGCACTAAAAGAGGGAAACCCGAGCTGAATATCATACACACGCGCTTCAGTAACGAACACCAGGATGAAATAGACATGAAGTAAAGCTCCGCTTACCGTCTGCTGCAAGAAGTAGCCCTTGGTGGCGGGGTCGATCTCGGTGTGGAGACCGGGGTTGTTGGCCGGCGCCTCCTTGGGCCCCGACGACGTCGACATGGCGACGGGCGAGAACCGGCGCGCCCGGTCGAACCCCTACGAAACAGAGAAAGGATCCCGGGGGGAATGGTAAGCGAAACCCGCGCGGGGACTCGAGAATCATCATCAATCGAGAGGTTTCGGCACGGGATCCGGGACCTTGAAGCGCGTGAAGCAGGAGACCTGCGGTGCGGCGGGGAGGCGGCGGAGCAAGGCGCAGGAAGGGGAGAGGCAGAGGAGGGAGGCGGCGGCCATGGCCAGTAGCCCGCCAGGATTTATTTATAGGATAAGAGAAAATGTTACCAGTCGATGTGTACGGCTTCTGGGTTCTTCGGTCGGACTTTTTGGGTTGGCCGCGGCGCCGTGGCGCCTCCACGAACCTATGTAATCCAGTCAGTATTGGCAGAGTGTTTAGACTGGTGAAAACGGGTAAAAAAGTAAAAAAAAATTGTATTGGATTGTGCGTAGAAAAAACATAAACTGACATGGTTTTCTTAGATAAAAATTTTTTTCGCTTTTTTGGAATTAAACACACACTACGTACTCCCTCCTATGCATTTCTCACTGTCCAAAAAATTTCACCATCTTGAGTTTGACGGTTTATAAATAAAATATTGTTAATATCTATAATCTTAAATTATAAAATATGTTTTTATAACAAATTTACATAAATATGAGTAAAATCTATTAGAAATTTCATCATACGTGAATTATTTTAACTGGCGCGCCTTCTTAAACATGTAATTTTTTTTGGAATGGAGGTAGTACCGGCGCACGTCCTCGAGCACGTGTGAGTTGTGACATGTCCATACCCAGTAGACCGGAGATAAAACACTCACCGAACCAAAATGGCAAAATGTGTGTGTTAATTGCTACTTGAACTTACCCATCGCAGACTTAAAGCCTCACTTGGAATGCATGAATAAAAAGCTTTGAAACTCCTCGCGCTGCAACGGGGCATAGTTTATCGAGGAGCAAAGGTTAACACCAGCCCCACTAACACCATCCCATGAACTCCTATAGTCCAGGCTGGTTGGAACCCTTTCAAGAGGGTATGGGATATGCACATAGTGGCTCAATAACATGGTCATCCCACTCGGTTTCATGATGAGGCGAGCGTCTCCGTCCAAAGACGTATCTTCATGGAAGGTATTGCCTCCAAACTTCTATGCTCCTTTTTCTATCCACCCATGCCTGCAACAGGCACAAAATTGTGCTCGTTAGAGTACGAGACCAGCACCTCGTGTCAGACATGCAGGCATAGGGCCCACACGGACGCAGCAAGACTCAGAGGAAGGATATGGAAACGAGTAGAGACCGCAGAACAGGATGGCACGGACTCTACGATACAGGGAAACTAGTCGCTACTTACGGAAAGTACTCACATAAGCGAGAGTTGTACAAGTTACTACTCGAACTATACTAGGATTCCACTCTTTCCATCATGTAACCCTGCTCGCCAGTATATAAAGCTGGACAGGGACCCCTCTCAAGACATATTCATAAACAATCTCATAGAGACTAACGGACTCAACCGGTCTTATTTATCAATACACAAGATCGATAGGGAGACCTTGTACTCATATCCACACTACGTAATACAAAATCAGCAACAGGACGTAAGGTATTACGCCTAGTTGGCGGCCCGAACCTGTATAAATCTCGTGTCACGTAATCATCGAATTCTTGATTCTACGAACACTCCACCAAAACTCCACTACCTAGGGATACCCCTCGGTGAGATTGCCGGTAAAACACTGACATCTGGCGCGCCAGGTAGGGGTGTTCGCCAAGGATCCCGTGGAGAATTCGATCACTTCAGCGAAGAAAATTACAATGAACCAAGAAGGAGCGGCTCTCAGAATCAGGCCCCAGGGTCCGGACGACGACGGTGCACCGCTCCCACTTTAGCTTCACGCTCGAACAAGAAGATCATCACCAAGTGTGGAGGAACTCGTCGAAATATTCGATGAAATTCAGCTGCCAGACATCACCAAGGGACGCAAGTTCGAATCCCAGCCATTCTTGACTTTGCTTCAAAAGGGTGGAAAACACTCCGAGTACGACTCGATTCCGACAAGTGGACCAAGCACCCACCCAACCCTACCCACTTTCGGACTACGTAACTTGGCAATGGTCTATCAGCATCTTATATGCTCCCAATTTAATTCAATGATAGAGCAGTACATAGATATTCTAATTCGGATCGGGCTAGAGTACGTCACTTCTTGCAAGGAAGCACCTCCAGTACTCGATCACGACTCGGACTCAGATGACGAAGACTTCCATCATCCATCCAAGTGGTGCCTGTTTATAACTTCAACACTAGAAGGAAGATCGTCACACTGGAAAAACAACATCAAAAGTTGCAACTCCACATCAATCAGTCAAGATCTAGCAAAGATCGCTCCTATTCAAGCTCGAAAGGATACTATCACGAACAACATGGGGCATTGCTCTCAAAATCGTGCCATATTCATAATCAGCTCCAAAGATTTCAACGAAACGAATAGCTACAAATGGGAGGCCATCTTTGAGCTCTCTGTTGGCATAAATAATGAACAAGAGCAAGAGAAGAGGATCAGTCAAACCATCAAGAATCAGAATCGCGTCGAGCGACGACACAACGTCACTCTACGAAACAAAGCAAGCAGTAAGAATTAGCAAGCACAGGCTAAGTATTACAACACTCCAATCGTCAATGCTATGGAACTACACTTCAAGCTATCTCTAATGCAGCAGACAGTGGAAGTAAGAAACTACTCGGGCTGACATTTGGCGTCATCAAGCAAATCGACAGATCTGAGGATCCGTAGGAGGAAAGAAGCGACGACTCAGAGACGCACCTTTAGATCGCAGCTCTAAACAGTATGATCCTCAGGACAACTAAAAATTCAGCCTTAGTGTGGCGACCATCCTTTGGATGTCCTTTAACCACCTGTATCAGTCCCTGGATCAATACGCTGATACAGGTTTTACACAGGATTAGTATTGGAAGCAATAAACATGCAGTAAATAAAGAATAACTACCTTCGCCTTAGCGGAGAGTGGCATTATGACCCATTCGAGGAGGGAATGGGCCGGGATGCCCTACATGTCCATGTACCTGTAATCATTTGAAAGCAAGGCTGAGTACATCTATGATTGGTACTCAGCAAATCCTGTGTAAAATTATAATGAATGCAGGGGAGTGAGGTTATCATTTGGTGGAAATATAAATACAAAGTAAAGTTATACATTTGTAAACAGGGGTGGGAAAGAGGAAGTAAATAGTTGTTTGGTCCTGGAGGGGCATTCTCATCCCTGCGAGTCCCCATGTTTTAGTTTTCTCTCCCAGAGACCGTCAGGGTCCTTCTGGGCAGGCTTATGCCTCACTCATCTGGGCCTCCGCCCGTCTCGTCATTTCATACTTTATTTCTACAGGTGTATGCTAATCAACGGGGGCTTTGACTAAATGGGCTCATAACCGAGAGCCACGACTATCGACAGATTGGTTACTCTGCAGAGGTTGTACCCTATGCCATACGGTCGGTCAGCCCATACCGTGTACTTAGGTGGTACCGACCTACGAGACCCGTACCTGCCGGCGTCTGTCACCAGACAGCTCTTCCTAGGTCCAGCCACAGATAGTAAGCAGGGGCTACTAATCATCATCCGCCTCGCGGATGTCGACCCGGGTCAATGAGCTCATATATTAGGGCCCACGGCCCTCAGGGTCTCCCTACCCTGTACTCTAGTCAACCCGTGCCGCCCAGTCCCAGCCCTCTGTCTGGGGCTGTCTCCAGTACATCTGTATCCCGACTTGGTGCGTGCCCAACTCGGCACCGAGCGCTACTCAGTTCGCCGGTCGGCACTCTGTACCAATCATGTGGCTCCTTGGGATGGATTTACTAGGAGCTGCTAGCGGGGTGTGGGTCAAGGCCTCACATTACAGGTCATTCCCGAAGGCTATGTCCTTTTTGGCCCGTATGGCGGTACTGGCATTAGAAAGACTCTCCCGTGAATCGGTCCTTATGCAACCAGAGCAAGCCTTTGAGACAGAATCCTCTACTAAGGCTGCCTCCCTTACTCGCAAGTCCGTCCTTAGGAGCTCTATTCTTAGTTGGTTCATTTTATATTAAATCCAATATTCACACTCATCTCCCGGAAGCTCTTCTGAATAACAAAAGGTTGAGAAATTTCTAAGAAATTTACTTCTAAATAACGCTCGGTCAGGGACAGGTCGTGACCGGGGTTATTAATAGGATTTTGGGCTAGAAATGGCTCTAAATCAAGGGGGGAGGTGGAATATAGAGGGTTTTCCTTATGTTTTATAAAATCTGCAGTCCATATTATTAACTTGGTTGATTTTATTATGCAGGAACTGGGACTGGCATGACCAAGGAGTTGGTTGCCAGGACTTGCCTTCACGAACGGTACTTGGACGTTCGCTAACGCGTACGTACTCGATGTTGACCAGGCTTGGGCTTCTGGCCTTCTGGAGTTCCGACATCATGGTTGGGACTGGTCACGCCATCGACCTAACGATTAATAGAACATGGAAAATAACATTCAGTATAACAATACATCAAACAATTCCTATAAAATAGAAATAAAGGATAAAAAGAGATATCAAGAGATAATCCATTAATTATGATAAATAATTAATGGATTCAAAGGAATGGAATTCCCAGGAAATTAATAAGTAATTTACTCGGGGATGATCGAACGGTTGGGGAATTATATGGATTTCTAGGAGATAACCCCTGGATGATGGCGGCTTCTAAGAAGAGCTTGGAACAGGGGATACGGGAATTATTGGTTTGCTAAGCAATAATCCCGGAGTAATCAATGGATAACTATATTAATTATTTAGAAATAAGTTTCTAAATAATTAATGGCATGGAATAGATTTGGATAGCACAAGGGTTAGGGTTTTACCAAAACCCTGGGTTTTGATCGGACGGCGAAACGACACCCGTGGGGGCTCAGACGGGGTTTCGGCGGGGTCTCGGGGTAACGCGATCGAGATTTAAGGCTAGAATATAAATTCTAGGGCACTAAGCATATGGAAATGCTTAGAATAATCCCTAGTATTTATGGAAAAGCTTGGGGATTTTATGGAGTTTTGGAATCGGATTGGCTAGATTTGGGGTACACTTAAGGGGGCTTTTCTATTGGATGAGAGAAACACTTTTGGGATTTGGGGTTAAGAAATATCCTAAAAGGGTTTAGATGGCTCTAATAGGTTTAGAAATATTTCTAATATTTTTGAAGAAATTTGGGGAATTTTTGGAGTGGAGGAAGGGCTTGAAATAAGGATTTGTTTACACTTACCGGGTGTACTTAGCGTTTTGGAATGGTGCTGACGCAGGGGGGCTGGCGTGGGCTGGTGGGCCCGCTGTGCGCACTGTTTCGTGCGCCGGCTTCGTGGGCCAATGGACCGCGCCCGCCGCGGTCTGTGGTCTTGTGGATCAAGTCCATGCGTCGAGGCAGCCGACGGCGTTACGCGGGTCCCACCGACAGTGGTGGAAGGAAGGGGGATGGCGTCGGCGCGGTTGACGGCGTTGGCATGGGGTCCACAGGTCAGCGGGTGGGAGCGGGGACGGCGGCCGGCGGCCGTTCGACAGCGTCACGGCCGTCCACCTCTTTCCCTCAACCGCTCCTCTGCTCCCCTTTGTTGAGCAGGGGAGGAAGGGGGAGGGGCCGGTGGCCGGCCGAATCTTGTCGGCGGCCGGAGAGGACCGGCCGGCGGCATGCCGCGGCACGGCGGGCGGCGTTGGTGGCGGCTCAGGGCACGCAGGCGCAGCAAGGCGTGGCGGTGGCGGCGCGGTGCGCGAAGCGCGCGGCGGTGGCGTGGGGTGCAGCGACGGAGCGGCGCTGGCGTGTGGCCGGCGTTGAGGGTGCACGGCGGCGATGCCTGTAGCGGCGGCGGCTCGCGGTGTGGTGTGGCCGGCGGTGGCGCGCGGCGGCGTGCGGCGCGCGGTGGCGTCGTGCCGGCGGGATGCTTGCCGGCACGCCCCGGCGGCGGGGCTCGGCGGTGGCAGCGCACGGGCAGTGGCGCCGGCAGACGGCGACGCTGGGGGATTGGCTCCCCGGCGACGGCGGCGTGCGACGGCGCGCGGCGGTGCGGTGGGGGGGGGGGAAGCTGGTGGCGCAATGCTGCGGGCAGCGCCAGCGACGGCGCACGGCGTACGCGTTGTGCGCGTGCGGTGGCGCGGCGCATCCGCGATGGGGGAATGAGCTCGAGGCGGCGGTTGCAGGCTCCTGGGGGAGAAGGGCTGCCGTTTTATAGGCCGGGGGAGCCTGCGAGGTGCGGCCACGTCGCGCGGCGGTTTTCGGCGGAGCTCAACGCGTGGCGCCGGCCGGGGGGAAGGGTGACGGCAGCGGCGGGCGCGATTTTGGCCGGCGGGGGTGGTCGGCGCCGCACTGCGAGTGCGGTGGCAGCTGGGAGTGCTGCCACACGTCACGCGCATGCCCCTGGAGGGAATCCTGACCGACGACCGGTGATCCAGCGGCGGCGAGCGGCGATGGCGCACGGAGCGGAGGGCGGGGGGAGGAAGGAGATGGAGTGACGCCAAGCGTGGCGTCAGCGCGTGAGCTGGGCCGGCAGAGCGGACTGGGCCGAGGCGGAGCGGAGGGAGGAGTTGGGCTGGCCCAGTGGAAGCGGAGCGGGGAAGGACCGGGCCGCGGGCAGGCCGGGGGAGGGGCGGGAGCGGATGTGACTAAGAGTTGGAGGGTGGAGGTTGGACCTTGGTGACGGGCCGCGAAGTTTAGTTGGGCTGAATTGGGAGTGTCGGCCCATCTATCAGTAAAAGGCTTTTTCTATTTATTTGAAATAGGTTTTAGGTTCAAATTTGAATAGAGATTCAAATTTAAACGGGGTTTTGATGTGAAGCTTAATTCGAGGGGTTTTTGGAAGAATTGGAGATAGGGAATTAATATTTAAATTGGACTTAAATATTAATCCGAGAATGGGGGGATTACTACACATACAAATGCAACGCATATGATACATTAAATGCATGACTTGCTTTTAGAAAATATATTTGAAATGTGATTAAGGAAGAGATTAAGGTTAATCTTGGGAAAAATTTGAACAAGCTCATATTTTTAAATGCCTTAAAAAGCAGGGCGTTACAGGGGTGTCCCACTTAAGGGAAATCTCGTCCCGAGATTTGGGGTTAGAAAGAAAACTAGATTTTAACTTACCTTTTCCTTAAAGGGGGTAAGGATCGGAGTTTCCAATTTTCATTAAAAGGAGCTTCTTTTTCCTTTTGATGTCTGCCACCTCTTCTTTTTGTAACTTATCTATTCTTTTTGTTTTCCTCCATGTAAGGCAATATTATTATGCTGCTTTTGTCCGTTATTCCCTGAACTTGTCCAATAATTTTCCGGCCGTACCTAGATTGTCTTGAGGATAATCTCTTTTCTGGGTTGTTTTAATCCTCAAGTTCTTGAGGCCGGGTTTTCTTTCTTCTTGTGGGGTTACTACCCCACTTAAGGAAAGTCAGCTCGTCATCACCATGGGATTTTCCTTTTTCCTGTAGATATCCTGGATTCTTGGGGTTTCTGTCTAGACTTCTCATCCAGGATTTTCTTTTATCTTAATGTATCCATGTAAGATCCTGGTACGTCCAATATTCCGTACCAGCGTATCTCCTGTGATTCTTCATCCCACTTAAGGAAAACTAACTCAAGGTTTTCCCTAAGCTTAGTCGACGGCTCTACAGCTAACTCTAAGATTTTTCCTTTGTCCCTGAGAGCATTATGTCTTTATCCGAGTTTCCATTTATTCGAGGTTTCCTCTCGTTACTCGGATATATCCTTCTTCGTGGTTCCTTATTCTTGAGATATTGCTTGGAACCATCATCTTCCTACCATTCATCTCTCAATAGTTCCTTTTTACTTAAGAGATGACGCTTGGGCGAGGCAGTGATTGTAGCCGGGGTTACATTGGCTTAGTAGAGTCTCCTGGGTTACCTGGTGGAGGCAAGAGTTGTGAAGAAACTTGGGTGACCACTTCTCATCCTAAAATTTGGTATGGTGATTCTTTTGAACGCTTTGAGAAGTGTCTCCTTCCAATATGGCAGGATGGTCAGTATGCTTGCTGATCTTCCTAGTGGAATGGGTCTCCATATTTTATGGGGTGATTCCTTCAAATTACCCAATTTATTCCACTAGGATCCATCTCTCAGGTTTCTTTTATCCAGGTGGTTTGCCTCGAATGCTCAAAGGGATGAGCACAATTCAATCCTTCCTGCGGGGAAAATGGTTTTCACGGGGTGTTCAAGGACACGTCCCCTTTTGAAGGATATCATTGGAAATCCCAAGATTACAAGAGTTTATCTTGGGCATGACCTCGGATAGGTAACCTTGATGGCTGAGATTGGGTGGTTACCGTGGTCAAGTGTATGGTGGGTGAGGACCTGGTGTGTCCGAGGACCGGTGGATGGTCGCTTCCTGGTGTGATGAGTGATTGACAACGTGGTGTGGATTGAAGTTTCCCTTGGCTCAAGTATTGCAGGTGTAGAATGCGGCTTTATTGCATTGGTGTAGGTGAAGAACAGGCGCGAAAGGTCTTAGCCATGGCGGCCTCCGAGGAGCGGAGAGACAAGTAGGCTTGGTTCGAGGGACCCGGTGGCCGGTGGATCAAGTGCGGTTCACATGCAGGCAAGAACGAGCAAGGGGACGTGGTTCCGGTGCGAGGTAGCGGTGATGAGGACATGACACACATGAAGAGTGTTAAACATACAAGGAAGGCATGGAGGACCAAAGAGGTTGATTGGGGACCAAGTCCAAGTGTTCCCACGTTTTACACCAAGCTATCACGTCACTTTTGGTCTAAGGAAATAAAGAGATTGAATCCAACACGTTTTGGAAACGCTGGATTCGGACTGCAGGGAAGTCCTGACTTTCGACGGCCGCCACGACCTCATCCGGACTCCGTTTGGAGTGTTCAAGTACTTGATGGAAAGCTTATGAAGTCTACTTTCATATGGATCCGGACTCATGTCCATATCTTTCCCGAGGCGGCCGTAATCATCAAATCATTGACCAAAGGTTTTTCTGTCCAGGTGCTGCGCCACCTTATTTTGGCCCACGGGCCGTGTATCAAGTTGGGTCCATTAGGGACGCGTCCTAGGGTTGGAGCACGACCCCAGCACCCCTGTGGACGTCCTCCCCCTATCATATACCCCTTAGCCGCCGCCAAGAACACTGGGGTTTTGTTTTACATCTAGCTTTAGCTACACCGAACACGCACAAACACGTGCTGTCCTCGTGTGATTCAGAACCCCACCTTCGAGTGATATTAAGATTGCTCGCCTTCTTTTTCTTGTTCGTTCTTTGATTGCGTATAGGAAGTTCTGATCTTGATTGCAACAGGGTCGGTAACCACAGGGAGTTGGTTCAGCGATTGCATTGGCGCTTCGGGTTCGCTCGTCGTAGTCGGATCGTGAGGGTCGACTTCCACCAAATCAAAATTATCCTCCACTCACCGAAAGATCGGGCACTCCAGCTCTATCAAGTGGTATCAAAAGTCCAGGTTGATCGGTGAGTTTATCGAGTGTTTTCCTTACCTACAGTCCACAAAACCAAAACAAAAAATTATCAGGTTAGATCCTTGTCCCAGCACCCTTTTTAGCCTTGCATTCTCTTTCAATAATTTGCATTGTTGAGTTTGTGTGCTTCGCGTTCAATTGTTGCTGGTTACTTTGTGCTTCCGCCGCCGCCGCCACCACCTCCCGCCGCTGCTGCCACCACCACACGCCGTCGCCGCCGCTGCTCTACATCTTCACCACAAACACTACAACCCCACGCCGCTCATCCGAGTCCTACTCGGTTCGGCCGCCGCGCGTTCGCAGTTTGGAAAGAGATAGAAAAGAAAAGGAAAGAAAAAAAAAGGAAAGAAAAAAAAGAAAAAAGGAAAGTTTTGAAAAGAAAGAAAAAGGAAAGAATAAAAAAAGGAATCAGCAGTTCGGTTTTCGTTTGGAAGTTTCTTTTTGGCAGTTTCGAACACCTTCACGAAAACGGCCATAACTTTTCGCTCGGATCTCTGATTTCAGCGTTCTTTTTTTTTCCGAAAACCTTACGAAATTTCAGTGCCAGGTGCGGTCGGTTTTGAGGCCAAAAAAACGTCGTTTACACAGTGTAACGTGGCCCGGGAGATTTTCCGTTTTTGCATCCCACTTCCTTGTTACCTTTGCTCGATCCATAGCGCGTGGCACTTGTTTCCAGCAGCATAGTTACGTGTTTAGCACTATAATTCAGCTTTGCATTATTGTTTGATTGTGCTAATCCTTGACTTGAGTGCAGCCTACCCAGAACTACACATATTCCTACGACGAGCCGACTTTGTTTCTCCAGGCAATCGCTGCTCCAATCTTTCACAGGTGCTACTTGTTGCTTGCAGTTCACCCCTGTTGCTTGGTAAGAACGGATAAGAATTTGATCGCAGCATCTTTGTGAGCATCTCATACACACATACACATCTTTGCTGTCCTAGGATTTGTTTTTGTGTTTGCGCTAATCATGTCAGGAGACGTCAACGGCATCGTGGCACGATTCGATGCGTGGTCCACGTCGGTCACGGCGTTGCACAAGGACAATGACAGTGACATGGAGCTAGACGATGGAGATCGCCACGGTTGTGCCCGCCGTGTGGTATGTCCTCCACAAATTGACTCATTTGATATGGTTAAATTTCAAATTCCATCTTATAATGGCAAATATGATCCTGCTGCATATCTTGATTGGGAGTTAGAGGTAGAACAAAAATTTTCATGTCATGATATTCCTGCTAGTGCACAAGTTAATGCTGCTATTAGTGAATTTACTCTTTTTGCTCTAATGTGGTGGCGTGATTATAAGCTAAAACATCCCACGTCTATTCCAACCACTTGGTCTCAATTAAAAGCTGCTATGCGACATCGATTTGTACCTTCATATTATGCCCGGGATTTGCTTAAACAAATGCAGCGATTTCAGCAAGGCCAAAAATCTGTTGAGGAATATTACCAGGCACTACAAAAGAGTATGAGCCGTTGTGGTTTATTTGAGTCGGATACCGCTGCTATGGCACGTTTTTGGGGTGGTTTGAACCACGAAATTCAGGACATACTTGCTAATAAAGATTATGCTAATATGACCACATTGTTTGAATATGCTTGCAAAGCTGAACGTGAAGTGCAGGGACGCCGCTCGACGACATATACTAACTCTTTTGCAGGACGAAGCCCGGCATCCAGCGCAGATCCTGCTCTCCCTACGCCATCCACGCCTAGCACTACACTGCGCGAGAGGACGGCCACACCTACAGCGCCGTCGACTACAGGTGCTCCACTCACGGCTGATGAGACTTCTTCTGATGTGCTGAATTTTTCCACAACCCATGCTACCATGGAGCAATTGTTAGTGGAACCATCTCTTGATTTATCTTTGTCGCATGATGTGCTTGCTGTTTCTTGTGATAAAGATGAATCGTTTGATAATGCAGCAGTGCTACATTTTTTACCAAATATTTCTGCTGCACATAAACATGTTATGCATATTGCTAGTGCCAATGATGAGCTAAAACTGTTGTCTTCTTTACATACTTTGGGTTACATTGAATTTCATGATTTGTGTAATCTAGATTGTTTAGAAGAGAGACTTTTTAAATATGCTGATTTGCCATGCTTTTCTAGACATACATATCATATTATTTGCAAATATAGCAACAAGGGAGCATATATGATACATCGAGTGTACATTTGTGCAAATCTGAATTATCCTTTCGTTGTGCAAAATTTTAATCCACTAGAGGGCAGCAATACTACAAATATTCTTCCATATTCCTTTAGCTCTATTTTGGTGCACCAAGTTTACTCCCAAGAAGGGGAGCATTGCTGGTCACAAACTGTGCCTGCTTTGTCTTTTGTTGGTACTAATCTTGTGCAGGATCATGTTGATAAACATTGTGTGTCGTCTGATCATGAAACCTACATGCTTGCTAAAATGTCTATGCGAGATGACACATTCGCCAATCGGAAACGTGGTGACAATCCTCGTCTCAATACTTTTGGTTTCCTATGTTTTCGAAACCCCGTTCTCCTTTGTGTTATGCAGGATTGGTTTCACGTACAATTGACGCCGAGGACGGCTTTTCGTCAAGAAGGGGAGGATGATGAGGACATGACACACATGAAGAGTGTTAAACATACAAGGAAGGCATGGAGGACCAAAGAGGTTGATTGGGGACCAAGTCCAAGTGTTCCCACGTTTTACACCAAGCTATCACGTCACTTTTGGTCTAAGGAAATAAAGAGATTGAATCCAACACGTTTTGGAAACGCTGGATTCGGACTGCAGGGAAGTCCTGACTTTCGACGGCCGCCACGACCTCATCCGGACTCCGTTTGGAGCGTTCAAGTACTTGATGGAAAGCTTATGAAGTCTACTTTCATATGGATCCGGACTCATGTCCATATCTTTCCCGAGGCGGCCGTAATCGTCAAATCATTGACCAAAGGTTTTTCTGTCTAGGTGCTGCGCCACCTTATTTTGGCCCACGGGCCGTGTATCAAGTTGGGTCCATTAGGGACGCGTCCTAGGGTTGGAGCACGACCCCAGCACCCCTGTGGACGTCCTCCCCCTATCATATACCCCTTAGCCGCCGCCAAGAACACTGGGGTTTTGTTTTACATCTAGCTTTAGCTACACCGAACACGCACAAACACGTGCTGTCCTCGTGTGATTCAGAACCCCACCTTCGAGTGATATTAAGATTGCTCGCCTTCTTTTTCTTGTTCGTTCTTTGATTGCATACAGGAAGTTCTGATCTTGATTGCAACAGGGTCGGTAACCACAGGGAGTTGGTTCAGCGATTGCATTGGCGCTTCGGGTTCGCTCGTCGTAGTCGGATCGTGAGGGTCGACTTCCACCAAATCAAAATTATCCTCCACTCACCGAAAGATCGGGCACTCCAGCTCTATCAAGCGGCTCACAACCGAAGCTCGTACGCGGACGAGAAGCCGGCGCAAGGTGGCGGCTAACAACCGAAGTTTGCGCGCGGGGTTTGGTGATTTGGCCACAAAATCATCGGTGGACGGTTTCCCTTAGTTTGGGCCTCAAAACAAAGGCCGAGGACTCGACGAGGCGAAGTTTGGGCAGCTGGGCTGAGGTGACCAGCCAGGGGTGGTTTAACCGCCTCCCCCTGGGCCGGCCCAAAATCGGCGTCGAGGAGCTTCGATCCGGAGGACACGCGGCGTGACTGCAAGGCTTGCGTCGGAGGAAAGCTAGCTTGCAGTGGAAGGTGTCCCAGCCAGAAAAATCTTCGCAGAAAATGTCAAATTTGCCCCTGAGGGGTATGTATCACTTAGGGGTAGTTTAGTCTTTAGAGCAGCACCACTTGGACTATATAATAGACCCCCTAGGGGCTGGTGGCTGTCATCTATGTAGTCTAGTTTTATTTCCCTTGCACTTGAACTATTTTCCTTTAGTTTTTCTTTCTAGTTTTCCATAGGCTAGCCAAGTGCTTTACCGGAGAAATCTTTGAGAGGGTTGGATGAAGGGAGGATAGCTAGCCTCTTTGTAAAGAAGTTGACCTCGTGATGTATGGAAGATTTGGCTTTCTTGTATCCCTCTTTGTGTGATTTCGTTGTTCATCCCGTGGCTCTCTTTGGCCCCTTTGGGAGATTTTCGATTCCTTGTGTTTGAGGTCGTTTCCTTGGGTGTTTGTTTGGGGGATTCACACATGAGGTCGTGGACACTCTTTTCCTGTGATTTGCCCCCTCAAAACGCAAAGAATCGCTTCGGATTTGGGGGTTTTTGATGAACTCGGGGTGGAAGTGTTCTTCACGAGATCTGCGATTCCGGGAGTTCTAGTGTGTTTGAGGCTGAGATTTTTGGGGAATATACTCCACTGAAGGTGTACATCATCTCCCCAAAGTTTCGTCTCAAGAGCTCAAGCCGTTTGGGAGATCGACTCACGAGTTGACTTTTTCCCGAGAGCTCCCAGATTGACCGCCCCCAGGAGGTTAAACCGCCCCCCCCTAGGCGGTTAAACCACCCTAGGGAGGTTAAACCGCCCCTGGCTGGGTAGAGAAGGTTTTGCCTCGTTTCGGTTTGTTTTGTGTTCGTTTCGATCGATTCGAGTTCCGCTGCGTGTTTCTTGCTCCTAGGGTCAGTAGCTTGACAGTGGCTACGTGATCTTGGCAAGATCGCTTTCGGAGGCGTTGGAGTTGATTTGGGAGAATAGCCGGATTGGTTGGAAATAATTTTTATCGGCTCCCATTCACTCCCCCCCTCTCTGGTCGCCGATTCGGTCCTTCAATTGGTATTAGAGCCGGTTACGGGTCTTTGCGACTCTAACCAGTCTAAGATCCAAAGATAGCGTACCAAGATCGGGGTTCCGGGCCTCCGCACTTCGATGGGAAGAACTACCCGAACTGGGTCGCGCGTATGGGCGCTTTCTTGCGAGGCAAAGGAAAGTTGCTGTGGGATGTGACGAAAGATGAAAACTATGTCAATCCCACCAACTTAGATGCCCAGGGTACAAGAGATAAATTCGAGGCCAACGCTAGGGCTGTCGACTACTTGTTTCGTGCTTTGTCGGCTGAGGAGTTTGAGAGAGTTTTGGGCGAGGACCTAGCTAGCCAGATCTGGCTAAAGCTCAAGGTAGCCCATGGTGGTGATAGTCATGTTAAGGCTAGGCTTTTCTCGGTTTATCGTAGAGAGTACGAGAACTTTGAGCAGTTGGATGGTGAGTCGGTCGATGCGATGTTTCAGCGCTTTACCGCCATAGTCAACAACATGAAAGCCAACATTGCCGCACTCCCATACACGGATCATGACAGAGCTTTGAAGCTCTTGCTTTCCCTTGATCGGTCCGTGTGGGGTGCCAAGGTTGAGGCGATCACGGAGTCGGCAAACTATGAAACTTTGTCTGTCGATGAACTTTTCTCGAAGTTGAAGTCTTCTGAGGTGGACAGACAGTTGCTTGCCAAGGCTAAGAGTCCGACTGATCCCCATAGTCTGGCTCTAGTCGGTGGCTCTGGATATGGATATGCTAACACTCCTAGACACTTTGCTTTGTCTTCTCTTGTGTCTCTTCCAGATGAAGAATATGAGGTGCTGAGCGAGGAGGATCTCGCGTTGCTCACGAGGAGGTTCGAGCGGATGTACTAGAACCGCAAGGGTTCGAGGCGTGCCGGGAGTACGTGCTACAGATGCGAGAAGATGGGCCACTTCATCGCCGAGTGCCCCGAGGAAATCAAGAAACACAAGCACCGCCCACGAGATGAGCACAAGCACCGCTCCAAGGACAAGCACCACTCCAAGCACAAGAACAAGGAGGAGAACACCGACACCTCGTCAAGCTCAAGCAGCGAGGAAGAAGACCGCGGCCACCGCAAGGAGAAGAAGCACAAGAACCGCAACTTCAACGGGCTTTCTGGGGTTGCTATGAACTTCTGCACCATGGCTCATGGCTCCAACAACAAGAACGTCTCCGACTACGACTCCGACTCCGACTCCGAGGATGAGGTATTGACCGATCCCACCTCTTTGCATAAGGAGATTGCTAGATTAGAGCAGTTGGTCGATAATCATGATGATGTGCTTAGGAAGACCAACAAGGAGAAGAGAGAGTTTAGGTCTTTGCTAGGAGAGTCCAAGGAAAGAGTAGCTGAGCTTGAGGCCTTACTTTCTGAGACTGGAAAGAAGGTGATGGATTTTGAGTCTTTGCTTGGTGAGTCTAGAAAGAGAATAGCTGAGCTTGAGTCTGAGATTGATGTGCTGAAAGATGCTCCTCTTGTGTCTGATGAAATTGAATGCTCTTTTTGTGATGTGCATCTTGCTGATCTGGTAGCTCTTAAGGACAAACACATGACATGCCTTGATGAACTAGAAGGTGCTAGGGTTGAGATTGCTGAGTTGAAGTCTAGACCTTCTTTGCTAGGTGCTTGTACTTCTTGTCCTGTTTTACATGCTCAGTTGCTTGAATCTCGTACCATGATCAGTTCGCTTGAAGCTCAATTGAAATCTCCTATTGCAAATTCTTGTTCGGCTTGCGATGTTGTTGCTTTGAGGAATGTTGAGCTGGCACAATCTGTTGATCGTTTGCAAGATGAAAATGATGAGTTGCGTCAATGTTTGGGTTGGTTGTCGGGTCGCGAGCCACAGCTTAAGATGTTGATTGCTGGGTTCAAGAGAGCTGATGGTCGTGGTCTGGGTTCTGAGAAAGTTGGTGAGTGTAGTGGTGAGAAAGAGAGAGAGCAAACTAGTTCCACCACAAGTACCCCAACACCACCAGAGAAAACTCCACCAAAGAACAGCTTCACACCTAAACCCAAACACTTGTTGAACAAGCTTGACACCACTCCAGATCCTCCCAAGTTTCCCCCAAAGACAAGCGACTTCCAAAAGAGAGTGACCTTTGTGAAGAGTGGGGTTTACCAGCCGAGAGAGAAGCCACAGCCGATAGAAACCCCAAAGCCAAAGCCAGTCCGCTTCCATTGTGATCATTGTGGAAGGGATGGTCACCTAGAGGAGTTTTGCTGGAGGAAGAAGAGGGAGGTGAGACGAGAGAAGGAGATGGGGAACAGGGACAGGTACCACTCTTCCCGTAGTGTGCCTGTGTCTCGTTCACCCTTGCCTAGGAGAGAGGGCTTTGTGCGTACAGCTCCTTCGTTTGGTAGTCGTGGTGTTCCAGCTAGTCGTGAGTTTGCTAGGCGGCCTCCGGTTTGTGGTCAATTTGGTTCAGGGAGGTTCGACCATAGCTTCGAGGCGAGGAGAGAGTCTAGGCCACGTTTTCCCCCGCGTGATGCTAGAGGTCCGATGGTGAGAGACGAGAGGGTACCACGTAGTGACGTTGTTTTTGCTAACCCCTCTTTTGAGCAGATGGCCCGACACTGGTTTAACTCCTTCTGTGCTAACCCCAGTGTTGAGTCATTCGCTCGTTCTCGTTCTCGCTTTTGATTGTGCAGGTGTGAGGTATGGAGAACATGAGCTTGGTGACTCTTGGTCTTTTGCATGATCAAGGTTTGATGGTTCTCCACACCTTTTTGGATGGCCCCGATGTGGCCCTTGTACACTATGTATTGTGAGTATATCCCTTGTACACTCTTGTGTTCATCTGTGTATATTTAGCTTGCTTTGTGCCTGTATCATGATTTTTATGTTTTGTGTAGCATATTGTACATTTGTTTATCTGGTATCCTTTTAGTTGGTATCTTTTGTTGCATTTTGCTCATTTGAGATTTTTCTTCCTTTTTATGATGGAGCTTTCCATTTGCTTTTGTACACCTTTTCTAGTTTTTCTAGGTGTCTTTGATTGAGGGGGAGCTCAGCTTTATTTAATGGGAAGAAATTTGCTCAAGTTGGTTTGACAAGGAGATGACTTTGCTTATAGCTTTTTGGATTGCATGAGATTGTGAGTTTGCTGCATTTGCATTTTGATTGTGCATATCATGAGAGTTTGAAGTTTGCACCTGAATCTTGGATTTGCATTTCAGTTGCACATTCCAGGGGGAGCTTTGTATTTGTGCTTTGATCGCGCTTGTGCTTTGAGATTGAGCTTGCCCATGTTTCTACCCAAAACCAGCTTGCAGACATTTTCACTAAGCCACTTGACCAAGTTACCTTCACCCGCTTGCGAGGGGAACTTGGTGTGTGTGCAGTTTTCTGAGCTGAGTTTTGGAGGCTTCTCTTGTAGCATATGTATACTATTGTACCATCTTTGTATCTTGATGTACATTTTTCTGCTTTTGTATCTTGATTTCATCTTTTGTATCATATCTTAGGATGAGCTTCTCCTATATGCAGTGATTGGTACAACTTGCTACATTTTAGAGTTTAGGCAGGCTGGCTAGGGATTGATTGTATGGATGGCTATGCTCCTGATGGTTTTGATATATATTCTTTTGAGATAGTCTCTTTTTGAATTAAAATGACAAACTAAACTTAAACTCCTTCACCCATGAGTAAATGCCTTTGCATGTCTTGTTTGAGCCGAAATGGCTATATCTTGCTTAAGATCATGCTAGGATGTGATATTCTTTTCAATTGGGTCAAAGATCTTTGTCATTATAAATGTTTAGCCCATGCTTTATCTTGTGGAGGAGCATAAGCTTCTTTTTGTCGCAAAGACATTTCATGTACCATGCTTAATTTGAAAAACTTGAAAAATGAGATGTCTATGCATGAAAGAAGAAAGACAAGAAAAAGATATATTTGCAGAAAATTATGCTCATGTCTTGATGCTTTCACCATTGCACACACTTGCACACATGGGTGCTAAGCGGTTGCATGTTGTTTGCCGGAGAAGTCTCCCATGAGAAGTGAACACATGGCTCCGTGCTTTGACATGACATGAGGTAGAATTTGGGCGTTTATGATGATCTTTTGTCAAGAATGCTTGTCCTTTCATGATTTTGGTGAGAGGAAGTTCATTTTTGCTTGAACAATCCATGGTTAGGACTTTTCTCATGTGGTGACATTTTTGATAAAACTACACAACTTGCTCATGGCTTTGTCAATTGGATATATGTCTTCACCTTCTTGATGGCAATGCCCGTGTGACATGATGAACTATCTTGTTTGCCTCTTTTCTAACTTGTAGCATTTTGTATTGCTCATTGTATATTTGAGAAGCTTGTAGTTGCATTTTGTACATTTTGCCTTGATGTGTGCATTGTCAACAAGGGGGAGAATTTCTGGAGCATTTTGCAAGGGGGAGATGTTGCTGAATCTATGAGAAAGCTTTTGCTCTAGATTTTGTCGGATTTGTGTGAGAGATTGAAAGTTTTGCCCAAATGAGGTTTTCTAAAAATTGGTGAAGTTTCTGTGAGTTCAAACATTGGAATATCTTGCTAGGCATATTTGGAAGGTTTTCAAGTTGGAACGGCATCGTTGCGAGTTTGTTTGTGCAATTTTGGCACTTTTGGCCTTGGTCATCTGCCAGGGGCGGTTTAACCGCCCCCCTGGGCGGTTTAACCGCCCCTGTGCTGAGTGCACAAGTGTTGTGGAGATTTGAGCCATTTTCGAGTGTTTTTCGCACGTATAAGTTCACTTGTTCAGGGGGAGTTGCATCTTTGCAGGGGGAGTGCTTTGAATGTCCTGAAAAGTGATTTGGAGGTTTTGAGATTTGTGATTGATGCTTTGTGTTTTTGCTCTTTTGCCGATGGTGTTGAGCCCTGATTGATGCTTTGTGTTTTTGCTCTTTTGCCGATGGTGTTGAGCCCTTTCGCTTCTTCTTGAAGGGTCGGCGTTTCTGGAGCTTTCTCTTGCAGAGTGACTTTGTTCTCGGCTTGTTCTTGCTTTTAGTCACTTGCTTGAGTTTTGTTTTCGATTTCTTTTATATTTTCTTCATATCATTGGTTACTATGTGTGTGTTGTCAATGCACTCATCAAGGGGGAGATTGAGGACCCGGTGTGTCCGAGGACCGGTGGATGGTCGCTTCCTGGTGTGATGAGTGATTGACAACGTGGTGTGGATTGACATTTCCCTTGGCTCAAGTATTGCAGGGTGTAGAATGCGGCTTGGTTGCATTGGTGCAGGTGAAGAACAGGCGCGAAAGGTCTTAGCCATGGCGGCCTCCGAGGAGCGGAGAGACAAGTAGGCTTGGTTCGAGGGACCCGGTGGCCGGTGGATCAAGTGCGGTTCACCTGCTGGCAAGAACGAGCAAGGGGACATGGTTCCGGTGCGAGGTAGCGGCTCACAACCGAAGCTCAGTACACGGACGAGAAGCCGGCGCAAGGTGGCGGCTAACAACCGAAGTTTGCGCGCGGGGTTTGGTGATTTGGCCACAAAATCATCGGTGGACGGTTTCCCTTGGTTTGGGCCTCAAAACCAAGGCCGAGGACTCGACGAGGTGAAGTTTGGGCAGCTGGGCTGAGGTGACCAGCCAGGGGCGGTTTAACCGCCTCCCCCTGTGCCGGCCCAAAATCGGCGTCGAGGAGCTTCGATCCGGAGGACACGCGGACTGCAAGGCTTGCGTCGGAGGAAAGCTAGCTTGCAGTGGAAGGTGTCCCAGCCGGAAAAATCTTCGCGGAAAATGTCAAATTTGCCCCTGAGGGGTATGTATCACTTAGGGGTAGTTTAGTCTTTAGAGCAGCACCACTTGGACTATATAATAGACCCCCTAGGGGCTGGTGGCTGTCATCTATGTAGTCTAGTTTTATTTCCCTTGCACTTGAACTATTTTCCTTTAGTTTTTCTTTCTAGTTTTCCATAGGCTAGCCAAGTGCTTTACCGGAGAAATCTTTGAGAGGGTTGGATGAAGGGAGGATAGCTAGCCTCTTTGTAAAGAAGTTGACCTCGTGATGTATGGAAGATTTGGCTTTCTTGTATCCCTCTTTGTGTGATTTCGTTGTTCATCCCGTGGCTCTCTTTGGCCCCTTTGGGAGATTTTCGATTCCTTGTGTTTGAGGTCGTTTCCTTGGGTGTTTGTTTGGGGGATTCACACATGAGGTCGTGGACACTCTTTTCCTAGTGATTTGCCCCCTCAAAACGCAAAGAATCGCTTCGGATTTGAGGATTTTTGGATGAACTTGGGGTGGAAGTGTTCTTCATGAGATCTGCGATTCCGGGAGTTCTAGTGTGTTTGAGGCCGAGATTTTTGGGGAATATACTTCACTGAAGGTGTACATCATCTCCCCAAAGTTTCGTCTCAAGAGCTCAAGCCGTTTGGGAGATCGACTCACGAGTTGACTTTTCCCGAGAGCTCCCAGATTGACCGCCCCCAGGAGGTTAAACCGCCCCCTCCTAGGCGGTTAAACCGCCCCTAGGGAGGTTAAACCGCCCCTGGCTGGGTAGAGAAGGTTTTGCCTCGTTTCGGTTCGTTTTGTGTTCGTTTCGATCGATTCGAGTTCCGCTGCATGTTTCTTGCTCCTAGGGTCAGTAGCTTGACAGTGGCTACGTGATCTTGGCAAGATCGCTTTCGGAGGCGTTGGAGTTGATTTGGGAGAATAGCCGGATTGGTTGGAAATAATTTTTATCGGCTCCCATTCACTCCCCCCTCTCTGGTCGCCAATTCGGTCCTTCAGTGGGTTAGTTCCTCCGGAATGGTCGGGGGTTGTGGTTACAAATAACCGAGGATATAATTGAGGAGCATTTTCCGTAAAGGAACTTGCATGCCTCAATGATCTGTAGGGTTGGAGAGATTTCCTCATTAGGAGAGGGTTCTTGATTCTCGAGAGGATGCACGTGTTTCGGGAGAGTTGGGGACGGGGTTGTGGGTTAGGAAGGAGCGGTGTGTCATCAAGAGAGTGGATACCCATCAAGAGAGTGGATACCTATGTTGGGCTCATTGGGGGATCGAGTGGGAGCGTGGATTTGACGATGATGGCGACGGGGAGGTACATGGGTAATGGCTCCCAATTAGGGTGGCGTGGAAGATCCTTCCTGGGCGTTGGCTAACTCGGGGGTACTTGTGTGGTGATTCCGGGTTATGAACGGAATTATTTGAATGGGGGGGGGGTGGGAGCGGAACTCCGGGGATGACGACGTATGGAGTTTAGGGATGTGTGCTGCTGAGGGGAATTGATGAGGGTATGTTGGTTCCCAAGGGTACCGATGGTGAGAATTAGTGAGGGATGACGTCGGTGGGGGAAAATATTTTCAGGGATTTATGCGGCATACCCTTTAAAGGATAGTACCGCTGGGGAGTTGATTATATGGAATTTGGGTTTAGATGCAAATAGGGAAGGGTTTCTTCAAGAGAAGGTGGCGATAGATTTGGCTTGATGCAGATGTTGGGGCATTAGGAAGGTTGACTTCGTTAAGAAGCCAGTTTGAGGAGTAGACTTGGGATGTGATTATTCGGAAAGATTGGACTCGACTTTTGTGCTCCTGGATTCGGACTTCTCCTGACTCCATAAATTCGCGAGATAGTACCTGTGGATGAAAGTTCTTGATACAATTCCTCACTGTATCTTCTTTGATTTCCTTAGCTTCCACAGGTTTCCGCCGCATTTCCATTGATTTCTTCAGAATACTGATCTTTATCACATTAGGTGTATAGGATTGTCCTATACCTTTCATGTGACTTTTTCCCGTATGTTCTGAAATCTGTGGGTTATGTCCCCACTTTAACTGACTTCTGCAGTTTTCCAAATGCAATATCCTGGCCAGTTTCAGGATCTACCCCACTTAAGGGGATCAAAGCTTGCATTCCCTGATGGTCCTTCGGCCTTATTTTCTCAGAGATTTCTCTCATCTCTGAATCCTTGCTCAACCTGACATCATTTGGATAGGTATAGATTAGAGAAAATCCTTAAATTTTTAGAGACAAGGGAGTCTAACCACACATTTCTACAATCAACTACCAATCAACCCTATAACTACTAGGTAGGTAGGGGCTAATGACTAGGTTTAATCAAACATTATTCAATCAAAAATACGTCACTACAAGGCTTTAGGCTTATACTTTGACTCAGTGCCTAATACTTCCGTGATTTCTTCTATTTAGTCTGCCAGCTCTAGCTTTTCTGCTAGACTTTCTTTCACAATTTCTCCATGGTCTTGGATCATCAACCAATCTTCATTCATGTGATCCATACCTGTCAGAGTAATGTTTGGAGTTAAGCATAAGATAAGGGAAATTTGGGGGTGAAACAAGGATTTTTCGAGAAATCTTGAAGGATATGAGGAGAATAGAAGGTTTAGGGTTTCCTAGCGTGTATGGTCTGTTTTATATGGTGCTAGGAATTTATTTATTGCTCTGATACAATCTCCTATGGCGACCATCCTTTGGATGTCCTTTAACCACCTGTATCAGTCCCTGGATCAATACGCTGATATAGGTTTTACACAGGATTAGTATTGGAAGCAATAAACGCGCAGTAAATAAAGAATAACTACCTTCGCCTTAGCGGAGAGTGGCATTATGACCCACTCGAGGAGGGAATGGGCTGGGATGCCCAACATGTCCATGTACCTGTAATCATTTGAAAGCAAGGCTGAGTACATCTATGATTGGTACTCAGCAAATCCTATGTAAAATTATAATGAATGCAGGGGAGTGAGGTTATCCTTTGGTGGAAATATAAATACAAAGTAAAGTTATACATTTGTAAACAGGGGTGGGAAAGAGGAAGTAAATAGTTGTTTGGTCCTGGAGGGGCATTCTCATCCCTGCCAGTCCCCATGTTTTAGTTTTCTCTCCCAGAGACCGTCAGGGTCCTTCTGGGCAGGCTTATGCCTCTCTCATCTGGGCCTCCGCCCGTCTCGTCATTTCATACTTTATTTCTACAGGTGTATGCTAATCAACGGGGGCTTTGACTAAATGGGCTCATAACCGAGAGCCACGGCTATCGACAGATTGGTTACTCTGCAGAGGTTGTACCCTATGCCATACGGTCGGTCAGCCCATACCGTGTACTTAGGTGGTACCGACCTACGAGACCCGTACCTGCCGGCGTCTGTCACCAGACAGCTTTTCCTAGGTCCAGCCACAGATAGTACTGGGGGCTAAGCAGGGGCTACTAATCATCATCCGCCTCGCGGATGTCGACCCGGGTCAATGAGCTCATATATTAGGGCCCTCGGCCCTCAGGGTCTCCCTACCCTGTACTCTAGTCAACACGTGCCGCCCAGTCCCAGCCCTCTGTCTGGGGCTGTCTCCAGTACATCTGTATCCCGACTTGGTGCGTGCCCGACTCGGCACCTAGCGCTACTCAGTTTGCCGGTCGGCACTCTGTACCAATCATGCGGCTCCTTAGGATGGATTTACTAGGAGCTGCTAGCGGGGTGTGGGTCAAGGCCTCACATTACAGGTCATTCCCGAAGGCTATGTCCTTTTTGGCCCGTATGGCAGTACTGGCATTAGAAAGACTCTCCCGTGAACCGGTCCTTGTGTGACAAGAGCAAGCCTTTGAGACAGAATCCTCTACTGAGGCTGCCTCCCTTACTCGCAAGTCCGTCCTTAGGAGCTATATTCTTAGTTGGTTCATTTTATATTAAATCCAATATTCACACTCATCTCCCGGAAGCTCTTCTGAATAACAAAAGGTTCAGAAATTCCTAAGAAATCTACTTCTAAATAACGCTCGGTCAGGGACAGGTCGTGACCGGGGTTATTAATAGGATTTTGGGCTAGAAATGGCTCTAAATCAAGGGGGAGGTGGAATATAGAGGGTTTTCCTTATGTTTTATAAAATATGCAGTCCATATTATTAACTTGGTTGATTTTATTATGCAGGAACTGGGACTGGCATGACCAAGGAGTTGGTTGCCAGGACTTGCCTTCACGAACGGTACTTGGACGTTCGCTAGCGCGTACGTACTCGATGTTGACCAGGCTTGGGCTTCTGGCCTTCTGGAGTTCCGACATCGTGGTTGGTCCTGGTCACGCCATCGACCTAACGATTAATAGAACATGGAAAATAACATTCAGTATAAGAATACATCAAACAATTCCTATAAAATAGAAATAAAGGATAAAAAGAGATATCAAGAGATAATCCATTAATTATGGAAAATAATTAATGGATTCAAAGGAATGGAATTCCCTGGAAATTAATAAGTAATTTCCTCGGGGATGATCGAACGGTTGGGGAATTATATGGATTTCTAGGAGATAACCCCTGGATGATGGCGGCTTCTAAGAAGAGCTTGGAACAGGGGATACGGGAATTATTGGTTTGCTAAGCAATAATCCCGGAGTAATCAATGGATAACTATATTAATTGTTTAGAAATAAGTTTCTAAATAATTAATGGCATGGAATAGATTTGGATAGCACAAGGGTTAGGGTTTTACCAAAATCCTGGGTTTTGATCGGACGGCGAAACGACACCCGTGGGGGCTCAGACGGGGTTTCGGCGGGGTCTTGGGGTAACGCGACCGAGATTTAAGGCTAGAATATAAATTCTAGGGCACTAAGCATATGGAAATGCTTAGAATAATCCCTAGTATTTATGGAAAAGCTTGGGGATTTTATGGAGTTTTGGAATCGGATTGGCTAGATTTGGGGTACACCTAAGGGGGCTTTTCTATTGGATGAGAGAAACACTTTTGGGATTTGGGGTTAAGAAATATCCTAAAAAGGTTTAGATGGCTCTAATAGGTTTAGAAATATTCCTAATATTTTTGGAGAAATTTGGGGAATTTTTGGAGTGAGGAAGGGCTTGAAATAAGGATTTGTGTACACTTACCGGGTGTACTTAGCGTTTTGGAATGGTGCTGACGCAGGGGGGGCGGCTGGCGTGGGCTGGTGGGTCCGCTGTGCGCACTGTTTCGTGCGCCGGCTTCGTGGGCCAATGGACCGCGCCCGCCGCGGTCTGTGGTCTTGTGGACCAAGTCCATGCGTCGAGGCAGCCGACGGCCCGCAGACGGCGTTACGCGGGTCCCACCGGCAGTGGTGGAAGGAAGGGGGGATGGCGTCGGCGCGGTTGACGGCGTTGGCATGGGGTCCATAGGTCAGCGGGCGGGAGCGGGGACCGCGGCCGGCGGCCGTTCGACAGCGTCACGGCCGTCCGCCTCTTTCCCTCAACCGCTCCTCTGTTCCCCTTTGTTGAGCAGGGGAGGAAGGGGGAGGGGCCGGTGGCCGGCTGAATCTTGTCGGCGGCCGGTGAGGACCGGCCGGCGGCATGCCACGACGCGGCGGGCGGCGTTGGTGGCGGCTCAGGGCACGCAGGCGCAGCAAGGCGTGGAGGTGGCGGCGCGGTGCGCGAAGCGTGCGGCGGTGGCGTGGGGTGCAGCGACGGAGCGGCGCTGGCGTGTGGCCGGCGTCGAGGGTGCACGGCGGCGATGCCTGTAGCAGCGTCGGCTCGCGGTGGGGTGTGGCCGGCGGTGGCGCACGGCGGCGTGCGGCGCGCGGTGGCGTCGTGTCGGCGGGATGCTTGCCGGCACGCCCCGGCGGCGGGGCTCGGCGGGGGCAGCGCACGGGCAGTGGCGCCGGCAGACGGCAGCGCTGGGGGATTGGCTCCCCGGCGACGGCGGCGTGCGACGACGCGCGGCGGTGCGGTGGGGGGGGGGAAGCTGGTGGCGCAATGCTGCGGGCAGCGCCAGCGACGGCACACGGCGTACGCGTTGTGCGCGTGCGGTGGCGCGGCGCATCCGCGATGGGGGAATGAGCTCGGGGCGGCGGTTGCGGGCTCTTGGGGGAGAAGGGCTGCCCTTTTATAGGCCGGGGGAGCCTGCGAGGTGCGGCCACGTCGCGCGGCGGTTTCCGGCGGAGCTCAACGTGTGGCGCCGGCCGGGGGGAAGGGTGACGGCAGCGGCGGGCGCGATTTTGGCCGGCGGGGTTGGTCGGCGCCGCACTGCGAGTGCGGTGGCAGCTGGGAGTGCTGCCACACGTCGCGCGCATGCCCTTGGAGGGAATCCTGACCGACGACCGATGATCCAGCGGCGGCGAGCGGCGATGGCGCACGGAGCGGAGGGCGGGGGGAGGAAGGAGATGGAGTGACGCCATGCCTGGCGTCAGCGCGTGAGCTAGGCCGGCGGAGCGGACTGGGCCAAGGCGGAGCGGAGGGAGGAGTTGGGCTGGCCCAGTGGAAGCGGAGCGGGGAAGGACCGGGCAGCGGGCAGGCCGGGGGAGGGGCGGGAGCGGATGTGACTGAGAGTTGGAGGGTGGAGGTTGGACCTTTGTGACGGGCCGCTAAGTTTAGTTGGGCTGAATTGGGAGTGTCGGCCCATCTATCAGTAAAAGGCTTTTTCTATTTATTTGAAATAGGTTTTAGGTTCAAATTTGAATAGAGATTCAAATTTAAACGGGGTTTTGATGTGAAGCTTAATTCGAGGGGTTTTTGGAAGAATTGGAGATAGGGAATTAATATTTAAATTGGACTTAAATATTAATCCGAGAATGGGGGGATTACTACACATACAAATGCAACGCATATGATACATTAAATGCATGACTTGCTTTTAGAAAATATATTTGGAATGTGATTAAGGAAGAGATTAAGGTTAATCTTGGGAAAATTTTTAACAAGCTCATATTTTTAAATGCCTTAAAAAGCAGGGCGTTACACTTAGAAAGCCCAGAGTACTCTAAAGAAAAGCAGTCGATGACGCGGCAACAACAATACAACGACCCAACGAGTTAAGCAAAAGCTCCAACCTAACTAGGGTTCGTATCGTCTTTTACTTTCTCAATAGTTTTAGCCATATATGTTAATGCATTTTTTATTCACTAATTCATGTTCTTACTTCACTACTCATGTGCTTGCTTCGCTCTCACTCATGTTGCAGGAAGCCGAGGTTGGTGCGTCCGTGATGATTGCGACTGAGATAATTGCACTTTCAGAACAGCTTGCCAGGTTCATTCTCGAACATGTTATATCCGAAGATGGAGAATACAACATTATAAAGCCGTGAGACTAGATGGAACTTGTAATATATTTGACATGCACTCGTAGCGTAGCGGAACTTGATATGCATCTATTGAACTTGATGTGTATGAACTTAATGTAATAACATCTAGATGGTTTCGTTGAAATGTTATATTTGGATGCATCGTGCTTTATATGTGGGTTCTGAATATGTGATTGATATTTATGGAATATTTGATATATATGCGAAATATATTTGCTATATGAAAAATTAAAAAAAAAGATCACAGCCGGTTCTAGGCTATGGCCGGCTGTGATAGGGGGCCTATCACAGCCGGCCATAGCCTAGAACCGGCTGTGATATCCCCCCATCACAGCCGGTTCTAGAAAAAAACCGGTTGTGATCACCCCACTATCACAGCCGGTTCTAGACAAAAACCGGCTGTGATATCCCCCCATCACAGCCGGTTTTTGAAAACCGGCTGTGATAGTGGGGACTATCACAGCCGCTTTATCTCATCCGCCCCCCAAAACCGGCTGTGATGGGGTCCCCAACCGGCTGTGATGGCCTGTTCTGTAGTAGTGAGAGGATATGCACATTGCACCCAAATCAGAAGCACTTCACCAAAGAGTGTTATACGTTAAAGAAAGCATTGAGAATCCCAGTGAAAAGTCAGAAGACTACTCCAAATCAAGATGTACAAGAGGAGCCCTACACATACCAGCATCACAACGCGATGGTAATGGTAGTTTCTCGGCCACTAAAGGAGCCTCAAAGGAAGAGAACAATACCAATATCCAGACACTTTTGCCAAGGAAGACAGACACTAACATATCTTTCTTAGAGAAGGATCGATGGGCAATGTTCTCAGAATCCAACCCTCTACCACTCATAGTGAGACTAGAAATCGACAATCTCAAGACTACAAAAGTACTACTAGATGGCAGATCGGGAATCAATCTCCTGACAGATTCATCTCTGGAGAACATGTAATTTGATTCAAAGAAATGGTTGATGCTTGCAACTGCTCTGTTTTTTCGAAATCATTTCAGGCATAGAAGTCATGCCAATTGGGTCAGCAACTCTACCAGCAACTTTTAGAGACGACAACAAGTCGAGGACAAAGTATCTAAATTTTGAAGTAATCGATTTCAGTACTCCGTACAACACTATCTTAGGGAGACCCGCACTAATCAAGTTCCAAGCTATCCCAAATTACAATTAACTTGTCCTTAAGATGCCTACTCAAAAGGGCATCCTATCACTTCAAGAAACCTTGGAACAATGTCGTTGTTGCCACAAAGGGGCCAACGAGAAATTTACTCCCTCCATCCAACAAGTCTGACCAAGGCAGTAAAAGATCTTGCCCTATAACAAGTCGAGCAACCCGGCAAGGAAAACTCACATCTTCCCAAAATAACAAAAAGACCCTAAGTTATAAAGGGTGTTAAGTTGTCGAGTAGTTCAGTCTTATAGAAGATCCATTATTAATGTAACCAGTCTCCATTACTTAAAAGTGTCATCGATCGTGTTGCGGCGTAGAAGATATACTCTATACGAATGTCCTTTGACTACTTTTTATCTGAAAAAACTACTCGTCACAGACTTGGAAAGTCCGAGCTTCTTTGACATCAGTCGAATAGTTTGGTGTCTAATGTCTGGGTTTTTTTAGTCATTATTGGAAGGTCGAAACCATTTGACATCAGTCAAAGGATTAGATAACCATTATACATAGCAGCTCAACAAACACAAGGCCATCCAATACCTCATTTATGCAAAGACAAGGTTACATTAGAGACTCAAGACTTCACAAGAACAAAGACAGCCAAGAGATTCATGATTTACAAGAACAAAGACAACGGCTACTCTCCAGCAGTCATACAAGTCGACACCGTGCCTTCAACCCAAGAACAGGCGACAAAATGCTTATGTCTGGCATCTTGCAAGTCCTCTTCTAGCATCAGGGCACAGAAACAAGATCTGAGGTGGGAAGGAGAAGACAGGACCAAACAGTCTACACTCAGCACGACACAAACATGCTGGGTTGGTCAGTTGCCGATTACATCCTGGAGAGAAGAAGAGGACAGGACCGGACCGTCTACACCTAGCACGGCACAGAATTACTGGGCTGGCCGGTTGCTGAATACTCCCCAATCTCCCCTTACAAGCTCTCTTCTGGCATCAAGACGTCAAGAAAAGCAGACTCAACCCAGGAGGACGAACAAAGGAGGAAGCTAAGAGGAAATCTAAGATACCCATATCTCTGGAAGCACAAGGATAGCTACCAGCGTTCTCAAGCATAGCCAGAGGAGATAGTTGCACCTTCAAAGGCCAAAAAGAAAATCTCCAGCAAATCAAGGCGTATCCACCGAAAGAGGAACTCTAGTATTTCTAGAAGGTTGAAGACAACCCTCAGCAAATCGAAGCCATTTATAGCCAGGAGATAGCACAACCAGACAAAAACTACTATTTGCACGTGATCTCATAGAAAACACAATCAAGATTCGATCCTATCTAGATTGGCAAGATGACAACAGCGCGCAAATCCGCACCAAAGCCACGGGTTCAATAGTGAAAGGATCACGACATAAAGTCTCCAACCAAGGACAGAGCCGAACTTCAAAAGTGTTACCTTTTCAGAGGGTCGCGACCCATCCACTCTGTCTAGGCCCCTCAAGTACTTGAAACAAGCAAGTCAAGTTCAAGAGAAGATGCCCAACTAAGGCAAAAGGACTCAAAAATGACTACTCTCCCAAAAGAAATCTCCAGCAGAAGGGGAAACAAACAGTCATAACTACAAGTCTAAAGAACAAATATTTCCAAAATCTCTGGGTGCTTATTTCCAAGAGAAATAGCTCAAGGCGAGAGATAACTGATGAGGTACGTTGGCCTTGCCGCAACATCTGAATCTGAACCAGGCAACAAAGTCCAAAAGGGTGGAAGAGCATGGCAGGCAAACCACTCGACAACATTGGGTTCAGAATGAAGTCAGACCTGATCCGAGTACTTTGTACAAACAAAATCAAGTATTTTCAGTATCTCCGATAGCTTATTTCCAAGAGAAATAACTCAAAGCGAGAGATAACTAAAGAGGTACGCTGGCCTTATAGCAGCACCACAGTCTGAACCAAGCAAGGAAGTCCAAAGGGTGGAAGAGCCTGGCAAACAAACCACTCGGCTACACTGGTCTCAGAAAGCAGTCGGACCCGATCCAAGTACTTTCACATAAGCAAAAATGAGAAATCTGAACAACGTGTAGTTCATCCAACTACTCGGCTGGATCCTTAACTAACTAAACTTCAATAAAGTCATTTGAGTTACTCAATTAGCCATATACCCACAGGTGACTCAAAAAAGGGAGTCATAGAAAACAAAGTTGGCAAACGTAAATCAACGGCCACATTGAACGAAACGAACGTTCCAAGGCAAAAATACAAGAAGCCCAGGTTGTTTTTACTCCTTCATCCACCTCAAAAAGAGTAATTATTTTTACTGCATAGCAGAGATACAATTCTACAATGAACAACTTTCATTACATAAGTTACTCGAGGTCCAATTTTTCTACAACTCGCTCCGCGATCACCCTAGTACACTCTAAGTGATCCTTGAATTGAGCGTCAGTACAGTCTCTAGCTTTACCATCTAGTACATGGTCTAAGTCGATGTCAGGATGGAAAGACCGAACAACTGCAAGGATACTATTGGTAACAAAGGTGCAAATGCATCGCAGATATGAGTCAAACTTCGCAGGCAGCTTCGCAAGGTGATCAAGAAGCAGTCGAGGATGAGTACTGGCGGGAACCGGGGCGATGGAGTCCACAACTGTCATAGCAGCTGCCTCCAAGTCTTTGTAGCGTTTAATAAGAGCTCCCTGATTAGCCTTCAGAGCATTGTACGATCCCTAAAGACTCTTGGAGGATCAGATTAGCCTTTCGTTCTCCTCTGTAAGATTGAATACTCCATTCCTCCAATTATTACGATCAACTTGGAGCTTCATGTAGTTGACTTCCAAGTCTGACGAAAGGAAAAATGAGCTTATAAGTAATCAACAAAGATGAGACAAAACAAAGGAGAAAGTCAAAGCTTACCCTGCATTTTCACGGTCAAAGCTTGGAGCTCTGCAGCATGCTTGGCCTTGACAACATCAATATCAACACAATTGTCAATATTCCTGATAATCCTATTAGTGGCCTCGCTGTGTTCTCGAATGCTTTTCCATCGGGCAGCTTCTGACTCATCATAACGGGCTTTGAGTTTGGAGTTAAGTTTCTTGAGCTGCTCCACTTCAGATTCCAGAGCGGACACCCTCCCCTTCGAAGTCAAAGGATCACCAAGGGAACCCTTCAGTATATCATCAACCAAAGGAGCATTGTACTTTCCCCTCCCGGAATCATTAGTGCCAAAGCCCAATGAAGCAGCATTGACTACTTCTCCAGCAGAAGAACCCATCCCTTTAGCCACAACTGACTCATCAGCAGAACCCGCCGTAATGACTGCTTTGTCAACAGTACTCGGGCTCACATCGGCAGAAAGCTTAGCTCAAGTACTGACTGCCTTTTCCGAAACACTCTCTTTCACGACAGGGCAAGAACCATCTTTTCCCGGCACGACCAAGTTGGAAGACGAATCAGTCGAAGATTTCTTCAACTCAGACCAGAGAATTGATACCCAGCAAAAGACAAAAGGCAATCATGAAAAACTCCCCCAAAAACCAGTCTACCAAGGCCTCGAACATCTAACCTGTCTCAACTAGTGGTATGGAGATGGGGAGCGCCAAATACCAACTTCTTTGGTTTCTTTCTAGTGGCACTTAGCTTCACGAGCAACGAGGATCCTGCGGCCAACGAGTCAACCACGACATCCTTACTCATCTGCTCAGACGGCGTCACAACAACACTCTCTGAAATCCCCCTCCCCCTAAAGCCGACGGAACACTCTTCTCTTCAAAGTTTGGCTCGGGGGCTGGCAGAGGCAAATCTTGAAGGACCGGCCTGCAACAGACCAAGCAATCAGAAGAACTCAAAAAAGCCATGAAAAGAAAATTAAAACTCATCAAAGAGGCAAGGTTACCGAGATTCAGACTCTTCAACAGAAGAGATCGACTGTGCCACATCTCAGCGAATCTTAACCTTACGGGCACAAATCCACGGTTTCCGTCTCACTTCAAAACCACTGAGAAGAGGCCAGTTGGCGTTCTTAAATGACACGCTTTTAGTGCCTTCTAGGGGGAGTTTTTGGACTAATTCTTATACTAACCCACTACTTGGCATTTGAAATAACCCCATTTCCACATGTGTGTTGTATTTTGGGGAATATTGTGTTTTTGCATGAAAACGGCCTAATTTGATGCACTTATATTCAAAGCCCAATATCAACACCAAGCCCGACGGAATCAATCCTAGAAGGAAGCCCGACCGGCATACTAATGGACTATGTGGATTTTCATAGCCCAGCTCATGGTTATAGGTGCCCACATTCAATGAATCTGGGCTTAGGAGACTTAAGTATGAAGGAATTGGAGATTTGTAAAGTTATCCACAAGATCGAGCCAACCCTAGAGATATTCGAGCAGCCTAGGACAATGTTGGTGGTCGTTACGATACGGTTTCACCACCAACATTCCGTCACATTTCAGGCTCATCTTGCTCATAACAAAGTAAAATTGATTAATTCTAATGAGTTCCACAAGTTTTATATAATTTGTGAGTGCAGGAGCAAGCAAGCAAAAGATGAGCCACATTGGGCACCAAGCCAGGCCGGCTGGCCTATGCCAGGCCGACCGGCCCCCTTCTGTGGCCATTTGCCACGTCACTGGTCCAGGAGATCACAAACACAACATAAATGATCATGAGACGTGCGATCAACGTTGGTTTGATCCAAGAAACCGAAAGGACTAAGCTACATTTGCATGGATTGAAGGGCCCACCAACATTGGATTCTCGGACAGCTTTGATCCAAAGCAACCGTTACCGACCTCAGGGAGCAATCCAGAGCGTCCCTGAAGAAGGCGGTGCCACGGGGCAGCCAGGCCAGGGCGATCGGCCTGGCCGAGGCCGGCCGGCCTCCCCCAGAGGCAGCCACCTGTCCTCCTTCACGTGGCAGTTAAGCAGAGGGTTAGCTTAATCCTGACACCTGCAACCGCCTTTGAAGACTATAAAAGGGACCCTCCTTCACCTTGAGAAATCATCCATCAACCATCCAAAGGAGAGAAGAGTAGCTTAGTGGGTTTTTGCTCTCATCTTTAGAGTTAGAGTAGGGAGAGAGTGGGTGAGTTGCTTGAGTGACAGCCGAGTTTTGTAGAGAGAGTCCGGGATTTCTCTCTCGGTCTCGTCTCAACATTTCCGCCCCCGAGGAATATATTCAAGAGTTATCTTCAGTAAGTCCTCGGTCTCTTGCCTTTAGTACCTCGCTAGTTTACAACTTACTTTCAGCAAGTTATCGTATTTATCTGTATCTGCGTGTACCTGAGTCTGCGCGAGTGACAGCGACTCTTGTTTGGGGTTTCCTCTATAGCCCTTCGCGTTGGGTGGAGGTCAGTGACTGAAAGCTTAGGCGTGGTGCCTGTGCTGGCTAGTCACCTCAGGTTGTGTTGCACCCCACGGAACTGCAGTGCTAGGCGGCAGGTGGTGACAGCCCTGTCCGTCCTTTGTACTCCGACACGTTCGGGTGTACTCATAACAGTAGTGCTGAGCCCGGAAGAACCCCTCTCTCATCCCGTTCTGAGTTCTTCCCGTTCTAGCCGTCGAAGCAGATCAGGTTAGATATCGATAGTTTGTCTGGGGTAACGAGTAGCTAACTAAAGTCAAGCTCTCTACCCATTTATCCTTTTGCTCCTTGGTCGGTCCGGTTAGAAAAGTTCTAGGCTAGACGCGTCTACCGTTCCTTGGATTCGATATCCAGGTTCTTACTCCCCTGGTGAAAGGCTACATCGGACTCCGTGCGCTTGCAGATTTTAGTTAGGCTAAGGAGTGCCAACAAGCTTTTCTGGCGCCGTTGCCGGGGAACGGTAGCAACACTAGTGTAGGATTTTTTAGCCGTACACCTTTTCCCTCATAACCATCTACAACATGGAGTTTTCTCCTAGTTACCCGACGGTTCCATCTAGCGAGTATTTGGAACCGCCTTCATCTCGCCACCCCATACCACCTCATGGCTTCGAGATCCGTCCCAGTCTCGTTGCCATGGTTTGTGCACAGTCTTTCGGTGGAACGAAGGACGAAAGTCCCTATGCTCACTTGCAGGTTTTTGAAGAGAATGCAAAATCTTGGTACGACCGGACACTATACTATGGAAACTTTTCCCATTTTCTCTGATGGGAAATGCAAAATCTTGGTACGACCGGACTGCAAGGAGATTTAGCGGAGATTGGATCAAGTTGAAAGACGAGTTTTGTCTGTTCTTTTACCCTGTCTCCAAGATCTTGAAGCTCAGAGTTGAGTTGATGACATATCAGCAAGGCGATGAGTCACTTGGAGCCACGTGGGAGCGGTTCATAAAATTGGCCAACTCAGGGCCACCGCATAACATTCCAGAGGAAATGCTTATGCAGCATTTTGTTGGTGCATTGAAGCCGGAGAGTGCACAGTTCTTGAACATCACCTCTGCAGGGTCAGTGCTATACAAGACAGTGGATGAGGTACGAGAGATTTTGGAAAAAGTTCTCAACTCTACCGAGTACACTGGCGTTTTCGACGACCCACCAACACCACCAACAACCCCCACAGACAACCAGCCACTTCTCGCCCTCACATTCGATCCGCCTCCTCCGATCATAGAGGAAGTGCTCGAACACCCCAAGTCCTCAGACCAAGAAAATATTCTTGACGATCTGCCGCACTTCATTCCCGAGCTCTTTACAGAAGAAGAGTACTTGGAGATTGGCAATACATCACGTATGCCCATGGAACAAGTGTGCGCAAGTTCAAGGTCTAAGGCGTTCATTCCAGAAGCCGTACAGCAGATCGAGGGTTTATCTGCGATCATGAGCAAGGAATGGACGCAGTAAATTGAAAGTTGCGAAGACATCATCCGAACCACCCGCAACTTCAGAGTACTCCATTGCGCTATTGAGGGAACTCACTCTCAGGAAGTTGCCTACGACCCGAAGGTCGGGAGTAATATCATATCAAGTGCACTCGCATCACGAGTGCAACCAGAAGAACCCCGGTCCTTCTCCCGTAAGCACCTCAAGTGGATCGACGGCCAAATGATGGAATGCAGAGGAATCATCCGTGTTGTGCCCGTACACATGGGACGCAACAGGATTTTCCTAGACTTCCACATTTTTGATATCCCTAGAGGCGACAACTTCTTCCTGATCGGACAGCCAATAGAGCACCTTGCCAACCCGAACCATGATCGAGCAACGATACAATTCAAGGTTGGTAAAGAGATCATCCCGGTCAGCCTTGTGCGGTCAGTGAACACTATTGCAGAGGCCCGATCCGAGACAGACCCAGTGGAAAAAGCAGTTAGCTCCGCTCAAGAAGAGCAAGCTCAGTCCTCACAGGCTGAAGAGGCTAACCATTTCATCCAAGAGGCAGAAACGGACGGTTTTATAAAACTCGACGAGGAAGAAAAGCCACAACACCCCCCTCTTGAGTTGAAGCCGCTGCCTCCTGGACTTAGATACGCTTTCCTCCACAATGACCGACGCTCGCCAGTCGTCATCAGTGACAAACTAACAGAGAATGAGACTCGGCAGCTTATCACAGTCCTAGAGAAGCACCGGTCTGTCTTCGGGTATTCTCTACAGGACTTGAAGGGGATCAACCCCAGCTTATGCACCCATCGCATACCTATGGAGCCGGACCATACGCCGTCTAGAGAACATCAAAGACGGCTGAATGATGCGATGAGGGAGGTAGTCAAGAAAGAAGTGTGAAGCTTCTGCACACGGGTATAATCTACCCCGTGCAAGACAGTGAATGGGTCAGCCCAGTTCAAGTTGTGCCGAAGAAGGGTGGAATGACAGTTATCCAGAACGAGAAGAACGAACTTATCCCTCAGAGGACCGTTACTGGATGGAGGATGTGCATCGATTACAGGAAGCTTAACAAAGCTACCCGTAAAGATCACTTTCCTCTCCCCTTCATCGACGAGATGCTTGAGCGGTTGGCAAACCACTCATTTTTTTTTGCTTCCTTGACGGATACTCTGGTTATCATCAAATTCCTATTTATCCCGATGACCAGAGCAAGACTACCTTCACCTGCCCCTACGGAACGTTCGCTTACCGGCGGATGTCTTTCGGCCTATGCAATGCACCTGCTTCATTTCAGTGGTGTATGATGGCGATATTCTCTGACTTGATCGAAAAGATCATAGAAGTATTCATGGATGACTTTACCGTCTATGGTAAAACCTTCGACAACTGTCTCGAGCACTTGGAAAGAGTCCTCAAGAGGTGCGAAGAGCATCACCTTATCCTAAATTGGGAAAAGTGCGACTTCATGGTCAGAGAAGGATTTGTGCTGGGACATAAGGTGTCATAAAGAGGAATAGAAGTTGATAAGGCAAAATAGAAGTTATTGAGCAACTATCACCCCCGACGAATGTCAAGGGTGTGCGAAGTTTTCTGGGTCATGCTGGCTTTTACCGAAGATTCATCAAAGATTTCTGTCGGGTAGCCAGACCTCTTACAAGCCTTCTGGCTAAAGAAGCACCCTTCAACTTCGACGATGATTGCCTTCTCGCCTTCTACACCCTCAAGAAGGCACTTATCTCAGCTCCCATCATACAACCGCCCGATTGGAATCTTCCATTCTAGATCATGTGCGACGCTAGCGACTATGCAATCGGGGCAGTGCTCGATCAATGCAAGGATAAACAGCATTACGCTATATCTTATGCAAGCAAGACATTGACCGGAGCTCAGTTAAACTATGCGACAACGGAGAAGGAACTCCTGGCAGTGGTGTTTGCCATGGACAAGTTCACATCTTACTTGGTTGGTGCCAAGGTGATAGTATACATAGACCATGCTGCACTAAAGTACCTCTTGACCAAGAAAGATGCCAAGCCACGACTCATCCGTTGGATTCTGCTCCTTCAAGAGTTTGATTTAGAAATACAAGACAAGAAGGGGACAGATAATTGTGTGGCGGATCATCTCTCAGGAATGCGGGTTCAAGGGTCGGATCTTCCGATCAATGGCTATCTCAGAGATGATACTCTCCTCAAGGTCACCACATCCAGTCCATGGTACGCAAATTTGGTAAACTTCATGGTGACTGGGTATGTGCCTCCAGGAGAAGACAAAAAGAAGTTAATCTACCTCAGCAGATTTCACCTTTGGGATGACCCCTATCTGTTCAAGGTTTGTGCTGACGGATTACTCCGACGATGCATCCCTCACGAGGAAACACACAAGATCCTTGATCGTTGCCATTCATCACCGTACGGAGGACACTACGGAATTTTCCGAATCCATGCAAAGGTCTGGCAGAGTGGATTCTTCTGGCCGACCATGTATGGAGACGCTAAGGAATTCATACGAAGATGTGCCAGGTGTCAGAAACACGGAAATATCAACGCCCGTGATGCTATGCCACTGCAAAATAACCTCCAGTTGGAGATTTTCGACGTGTGGGGAATAGACTTTATGGGTCCTTTCCTTGCTTCCGAGCAGTGTGAATATATCCTGGTGGCAGTCGACTATGTTTCCAAATGGGTGGAGGCACTTCCGTGCACGGCAGCCGACTCGAAGAATTCAAGGAAGATGTTCGAAGAGATCATCTTTCCCCGTTTTGGAGTACCCCGAGTCGTGATCAGTGATGGAGGATCACACTTCATCGACAAGACGTTCCGGAAGTGCCTAAGCGACTTAGGAGTGGACCACCGTGTGGCTACACCTTATCACCCCCAGACCAGCGGGCAAGCAGAAACATCAAACAAACAAATCAAGAACATTCTGCAAAAGACGGTCAATGCAATGGGGACGGGGTGGAAGCGAAAGCTACCGGAAACACTTTGGGCATATAGAACAGCATTCAAACACCGATAGGGATGACTCCCTACCAACTAGTATATGGCAAGACATGCCACTTACCGGTTGAGCTAGAATTCAAGTCCCATTGGGCGATCAAGAGGTGGAATATGGATCTCCAGACAGCCGGACTCAAAAGAAGAATGCAATTGGCTGAACTGGATGAATGGAGGGAAAAGGCCTACCACAACGCCAAGCTATATAAAGAAAGAACAAAGAGATGGCATGACAAGCGCATCAAGATCAAGCATTTCAAAGCGGGGGATCAGGTATTACTCTTTAACTCCTGTATTCGCTTGTTTGGTCATGGTAAGCTTAGAAGTAAGTGGGAAGGTCCTTTTAAAGTCTTAGATGCCGCCGATCATGGCGCGATAACCCTCCAGGATAATGACGGAAATACTTTCAAGGCCAATGGCCAAAGATTGAAAATATTTCTCGAATCCGAAATGCCGGAGCTCAAAGAGATGGACGTCTATGAGCTAACCGAGATACCTAGTCCAGGTCCGGGCAGGACCTAAAAATGGCCCTTATCTAGGATAGATTTCCCTTTTCTATTTTCATTTTCTTTTCCTTTAACTTTTTCTAGCCAAATCCTAAAGAATTTCTGGAAGGAGAGCAATGGGAGCACACATGAATAATTTCAGAGGCCCTCGAGACAGAGCCAGGCCGGCCGGCCTCACCCAGGCCGACCGGCCCAACCCTGGCTCGTCTCGAGACGCTCCTTGTTTGAATGGATCTCCCTGCTATCCTTTCTGAGAATTCGTGGGATTTTGAAAAGAGGAGCGTCGTTTTAAATCGAAAGGCCCCCTCTCTTCTTCTCCCTCGGAATTCTTGAGCCTCCCTTCTCCAGAAACTCCCCCTCCTTTGAGAAATCCAAGCCATGGCTTCCCAATCAAGCCACCAAGATTCCAACTCGGTCTCCCAAGGCAGCCATTCTCCATCCAAGTCCTTGAAAGGGACACCCAGCTCCTCCAACACCAGCAACGTCAGGATCATAGAGAGGGCGGCGTTCGTCGAAGCCGTCGCCGCGCAGCCGGAGGCCCGGCGGCCCCTTGCCCAGGTCGATTGGCCTGGGCAGGACGGCCGGCCTCCCCTCGCCGCCTCTCTAGCTCGCCTTTGGGCAGAGCCTCCCTCCGTGATCCTAAGGAGGAAGGTCAGGGGAGTTCACTGCCCAAGACGCCCCGAAGACCAACTACGGGACTTTTGTCTCCAAAGAAGGCCATCGGGAAGCGCCTCGTCTCCTCTCCGCTCAAGAAGGAGATCGTGCCGCTGTTCATCTCCACCTCGCCGGGGTACTCACCGCAGTACACTCCGGGAAGTCCTAGCCCTCCACGCCGGGAAGGGCCAGGCATCGCGAAGGGGCTCTTCTTAGCCCCTAAGAAGCCCGACGAGGGGAGGAAGCGCTTCATGATGCCCCCTCCGATCCAAGGACCTCCCGGGAAGATGGAGTGGTCCGAGGAAGAGGAGGAGGAGGAGGACGTGGAGGAGCTGAGAAGGAAGCTCGCCGCGCTGCAACTCAAGGTCAACAATATGGACGAGCGTGGCGGAGGCGGTGATCGGACAGATGGAGGCCGACGACAAGATTGAGATCCTTCGCAAGGCAATGGCCTCTAAGGTCAAGCGCCTCACGAAGGCAACCGGCAACGAGCACCTCTACCGCCCGAAGGAGGAGTAGTTAGGCTAGGATTAGTTTAGATTCTTGGGTGCTTATTTAAATTTCCTTTTGATTTATTCAAATTTCCCTTTGTATTCAGCACCCCCATGTTTGTTTCCCTTCATCTGAATAAAATAAATTTATTTATTTGAAAGAAGAGACTCATATAAAAAAGAAAAAAATGAATGGTTGGTGCACACTTGTGTGCCAACCAACCCCTCGGACTGATATTTCAGTGAAGCACGCAGAAACACTGATGCACAGGAGGTGTACTGGTCGCTGGCCAAGGCAGGACTGGACCTGGCACAATGCCAGGCCTAGGCCAGGCCGGCCGGCCCCCTACTGCAGCTGCTCGAGGAGATCCCGTGCCCACTGCGTAATCTCGCGAATCACATAAACGAGGAACCTGAATCGGGACGCCTGGCTACAAGGCCAGGCCGGCCGGCCTCTACTGGGCCGATCGGCCTGGGCCTGTGGCCGTCGTCGTCGACTCGACTCCAGGACACGGTTTGCAACCCCTACATTTGATCTTTTCATGATTTTGATCTAAAATGCTTGGCTAAATAATTTTAGAACTTGATCAAAACTCATGAAAGTGAACCCCTGCACATGGCACCTTGGATATACTTGTGATATTTCATGACAAAGTATTTCATCTCCTTGGAACTTTTTGATAGGATTGCCTGATTCTCGTTAATTGATTCTTATGATATGACGATTTGAGAAGTTGAGCCTTCTGACTCAAGGTTTTGGAGATTGTTTTTGAAAATAAAACTTAAGGCAACCCTTGTTATCATCAACCTGACATGTCCTATCCAAAGCCATATAGCAAGTTCGAATTGAAACCTCTACATAGCTACCTTCTAAATTTTGAGCTTGCTCGAATTACTTGCCTTCACGTTCATGCTATCTTGTTCATCATGGCCATCCACGTACACGAGCATCAATAAAGTCCAAATTTTTGAAAGCTCTTCATCCCCCTGAAAAAAAATGAAGAAAGGAATGATACACTCCTTATCTTCAGAAAAAAAAAGAGAGAGAAAGAGAAAGGGGAAAGATGAAAGATGCTTGAACAAGGACTCAAACATCAAAGTACACATGCACTTGGCCAAGATGTATGAGTAGTAGGAATGATTAGACAAGTTCTTCGATCTTGCAAAATAAATAAAGAAGAGTGAGCAACATCTCAAAAGCTCCACCTTATAACATAGAGAGGCTTGATTCTAAGCCCAGGGGAGGATAAAAACACTATGAGTGATCGAGAGATGTTGAGAAATAACAAGGGAATGCCTCGTTTTCTTTATAAAATTATCAAAAACTCCAAATGCCAAGAGGAAGAAGTTCTCGACCAATCAATGAGTTGTTCTAAGACTCAATTGATGAAGATGAGGGTGTTAGCCACCAGAATCCAAGGTATGGAAGAAAACTCAGAGATATGACTTGTGTATACCTTGAGCTCATGACCCTGATCTTGCGAAAGTCCTAGTGATTTAATTCATTCTTTGCTAAGGGACTAGCAAAGTTAAGGTAGGGGGGCGTGTTGGTGGTCGTTACGATATAGTTTCACCACCAACATTCCGTCACATTTCAGGCTCATCTTGCTCATAACAAAGTAAAATTGATTAATTCTAATGAGTTCCACAAGTTTTGTATAATTTGTGAATGCAGGAGCAAGCAAGCAAAAGATGAGCCACATTGGGCACCAAGCCAGGCCGGCCGGCCTATGCCAGGCCGACCGGCCCCCTTCTGTGGCCATTTGCCACGTCACTGATCCAGGAGATCACAAACACAACATAAAAGATCATGAGACGTGCGATCAACGTCGGTTTGATCCAAGAAACCGAAAGGCCTAAGCTACATTTGCATGGATTGAAGGGCCACCAACATTGGATTCTCGGACAGCTTTGATCCAAAGCAACCGTTATCGACCTCAGGGAGCAATCCAGAGCGTCCTTGAAGAAGGCGGTGCCACGGGGCAGCCAGGCCAGGCCGATCGGCCTGGCCTAGGCCGGCCGGCCTCCCCCAGAGGCAGCCACCTGTCCTCCTTCACGTGGCAGTTAAGCAGAGGGTTAGCTTAATCCTGACGCCTGCAACCGCCTTTGAAGACTATAAAAGGGACCCTCCTTCACCTTGAGAAATCATCCATCAACCATCCAAAGGAGAGAAGAGTAGCTTAGTGGGTTTTTGCTCTCATCTTTAGAGTTAGAGTAGGGAGAGAGTGGGTGAGTTGCTCAGGTGACAGCCGAGTTTTGTAGAGAGAGTCCGGGATTTCTCTCTCGGTCTCGTCTCAACATTTTCGCCCCCGAGGAATATATTCAAGAGTTATGTTCAGTAAGTCCTCGGTCTCTTGCCTTTAGCACCTCGCTAGTTTACAACTTACTTTCAGCAAGTTATCGTATTTATCTGGATCTGTGGGTACCTGAGTCTGCGCGAGTGACAGTGACTCTTGTTTGGGGTTTCCTCTATAGCCCTTCGCGTTGGGTGGAGGTCAGTGACTGAAAGCTTAGGCGTGGTGCCTGTGCTGGCTAGTCACCTTAGGTTGTGTTGCACCCCACGGAACTGCAGTGGTAGGCGGCAGGTGGTGATAGCCCTGTCCGTCCTTTGTACTCCACCACGCTCGGGTGTACTCATAACAGTAGTGCTGAGCCCGGAAGAACCCCTCTCTCATCCCGTTCTGAGTTCTTCCCGTTCTAGCCGTCGAAGCAGATCAAGTTAGATATCGATAGTTTGTCTGGGGTAACGTGTAGCTAACTAAAGTCAAGCTCTCTACCCATTTATCCTTTTGCTCCTTGGTGGGTCCGGTTAGAAAAGTTCTAGGCTAGTCGCGTCTACTGTTCCTTGAATTCGATATCCAGGTTCTTACTCCCCTGGTGAAAGGCTACATCGGACTCCGTGCGCTTGCGGATTTTAGTTAGGCTAAGGAGTGCCAACAGACAACATGATCTTCCAGTGCATATTCGGAGACCTAAACGGCCTCTAATGTCAAAACGTTCAATACTAAAGTTGTACCCATTGTCGAGAGCTTCAATTTGGACCTATGGAACTCATTATTTGGAATGGATCCATGAAATACGGCCCCCGAAATGCATGCTGCGCAAAGAAGTTCGAAATCAGACAGATTATCTTGCGAAGCTGTTTTGAGGATCATAACGTTGTTTCCAAGGCAAGTCATGATTATCAAAGTTGGAGATAATTTCGTGCTACATAATTTAGACTCTGAATTTGCCCTAATTGGAGTCCAAATGTGGGAGATGTGACCTCGGGAAGAAAAGAGCTGCGAAACAGGAAAATCTGGACGAGATAGATCTTATGGAAATCAAGTTTGCTTGACTCCTAAGCAAAGATCTCGTGGATGGGAAGGATGAGCACGCCCTAAGGCTCCCCAAGGGTATAAATACAACCCTTTAGGCGCCTTCAAAGACACCATTCAGATCCATCCACCACAAGATGAGGAATAGAGACTTGATAAGTTTACCACAACGACGAACACCAGCGGAGGACGAGGAGATCAAGGAAGGACCCAAGTCGAGGAACCCTAGGGCGTTGGCCTAGGGGGGTTCCTCCCCTCTCTTGCCGCCATCTTCGGTGATGACGTTCCTTAGAGTCTCCATCACCACTTTGTGCATCAATCTTTGTAAGATGATGGGGTAATGCCTCTGTTCATCCCTATGATTGTATGGATCTATGATATGTAATCTCTACATGCACATTATGCCTATCAATGCTTCATGGTATATGTCTTTGCAATGCTTCATTTACATGTGTGAGATCTCTACTCTTGTACAACACATGTTTTTAGTAGGGTTTGTGGTAATCGTGGTGATTAGCTTAACTCTACGGATGCTTTGATACAGATGTATTAGCGAGGTGATGATTACCCTTTTGTAGTGACAGTATGTGGGAGGGAAAAGGTCGAGCGATCTCATAGCTACTATGATGCTAGTGAAGGCAACACCCATTCGTATAGTAGATGCATATTCGTATGAACCTAGATCCTAGGGAGGGAACGCTTATCTATCTTTGTTACTCTCTTGTGCCAACCTTTTGCTCTCTTATGTCCACTTTTTGATACTTAGATTAATCTAGTTTAGTTTGTGCTTCTACACAACTTGTACACCAAGTTTCGTTAGTAAGATTAGTATAAAGTAAGAGCCAACATCTCACTTGTTCCACAGATTGATAAACCTTGGGGGAGTACTCTAAGAGAAAAGCTACACACGATCCGTGCGCTTGCGGTTTAATCTTGGTGTGCGTTTGCATCGCTGACAAGGCCCATCATATCTCCGATGATCATCCTCATCCTCTTCCTCAGCAACGAAGACGACGCGGGAGCCCTAGGAGCCTATAAGGACGAAACATCAAGCACTCGAATACAAAACCAGTCGGTCAATAAATAAGTAGTTTCACCAATTACCTGATGAGAAGGATGCTCTCGATCACACACTGCGGGACATAGGGTTTCTCAACAACCCTAGGAAGCATCAGTCGAACCCGCTCCAAGATCTCTCCCTCAGTCAGGTCCTCAACACTCATGCGAGAAGGGTCATCGCGACCACTATACGCGTAACCAAGGCTTTCCCTCAAACTCAGGGGTTGCACTCTACGCTCAATCCTACTATACACAACTGACGCAACTGTCACCCCTTGCTTCTTCAAGTACTCAATGGTCTTGTACAAGCACGACAACCTCTCTAAATCACCACCAGTTGGAACCACGCTCCTGCAAAGTTCACTCACAGGAGCCTTCCCACTAAACTCTGGAAAACCAGGAGGGTGGTTCCCCACATACCACCACGACTGCCTCCACTCGGTTCCGGACAGAGGCAAAGAGTAGTTGAGATACTTCTGCCTCGAACCTAGTCAAAATTGAGCGACCACACCACCAACAGGAGAGACAGAAAACTCTTTCAGAAAAGGTGTAAGGACGGACAATTCACGAAACAAGTTGAAGTCTGGATAGATACCAAGGAAAGCTTCACAGAATTGGACAAAACAGATATATGGAAAATCCCATTGGGATCAAGATTCTGGAGTCCCAGATGATAGAAATCAAGGAGGTCATGAAGAAAACGACAGGAAGGAAATCCAAGACCCCTCTCTACAAAGGAAGTGAAAACACAGATCTTGTCGACTGGATCCATGGGATGCATCTCAGTCGACGGAGGAACAACCCATTAAAGAATCGCTTGGTCCCGTAAAAGACCAAGACCCACAAGACGCTCAAGATCGTAATGCTTCACCACTGACCTCTTGATATAAGTAGGCCATGGCGGATAATGCGGACCATCAACCCTCCCAAGCTTTGGAGGGGAAGAACTGGATCTGAGCCCACACGCTTCCGCTTGGTGTTCCTCTTCCTCCCTACCCTAGGCGCCTTCCTTGTTGTCACAGGTTTCTTCTGATGCATCACGCTCGGGGGCTCAAAGAAAGATAGATCAAGGAAGAAGGAGCAAGCAAAACAACGACGGCAGCGGCAGTCTGGCGACAAAAAGAACAAGAAGCAATTTTTCACTAAAGCAAGGTGAAAAGTAAAAACCCTAAAAGGTTATCCAAAGACACGAGAATCTAGGAAAAATTATTTATTTGGATAACAGATATCGTCCAGCCTTTAAAAAAGGAAAATACGTTATCTAGATCTTTATTTTTAAAAGAGCTTATAAACTTAAAGATCTATTTAACATTCTTGGCCTATTTTAATCCGGGGACTTTCATTATCCATCTAACCCTAAGTCACGAGTACCTTTGACCCTTATTACCACACCAAGGTATTGTTTAAGCCTCGGGGGCTAAGGGCACAAGGGTCACTAATATGAAGTTTTTTTCAAATTTCCACCAAAGATTCAAGATTTTTCAGTACCTTTAGCATGAGTCATTGATTCAACCTAAAGCTCAGGGGCTACATCATATGAAGTGCGATTTTAATCGCACTCCACAAATTTAAGAAACATCTCAGGGCTTGAGCACCTCACAGCCTCGTCTTCAAAAGCCAAGACTGCGAACAAAGGAAATACTCGAAGATCTTCAAGAAAGCTCAGGAAGTACTCGAACCAAAGGGCCAAACACTCTCAAGACAAAAAGAACTCGGCTATAAAGCGCTCGGGGGCTTGTCGAACATGGAGGCCTAGGGCCCACATGGACGCAGGAAGACTCCAAGGAAGGATATGGCAACGAGTAGAGACCGCGGGACAGGATGACACAAACTCTACGATACATGGAAACTAGTCGCTACTTATGGAAAGTACTCGCATAAGCGAGAGTTGTACGAGTTACGACTCGAACTAGACTAGGATTCCACTCTTTCCATCATGTAACCCTGCTTACCAATATATAAGGCTGGATAGGGACCTCTCTCAAAACAGATTCATAGACAATCTCCTAGAGACTAACAGACTCAACCAGTCTTATTGATCAATACATAAGATCGATAGGGCGACCTTTTACTCATATCCACACTACGTAATACAAGATCAACAACAGTACATATGGTATTACGCCTAGTTGGTGGCCCGAACCTATATAAATCTCATGTCACGTAACCATTGAATTCCTGATTCTACGAACACTCTCTCAAAACTCTACTACCTAGAGATACCCTTCGGTGGGATTGCCGGTAAAACAATGACACAACGATCCAAAGATCGAATTATAGTTTCTTACCCCCACAAAATAATCCAAAAACACCTTACCCTATCGTTTTATATTGATTTTTTGTGTGTTCCTACAATTTTTTTACCCCCTATCGTGTTAGAGTTATGACGTACTAGGTAGTGTTAGAGACGGTGGCAATGAGAGAAATTCGTTCATGCCACTAACAAAAAGTTAGCCATGGAAAAAAAGGAACCGCTCCGCTTCCCCCCGCGCCGTCCCACGACGACACGCGCGACGCCCGATCCTACTGTGCAGCGTTTGCCCTCCGTGTTCACCATCGTTGTCCCCCTCCTTTCCTCGGAGGGCGGAGGGAGTAGGGATCCATATCTCCCAATAGATTTTTTAGATTGAGTCTAGGTTAGAGTTAGAGTTCTCCGTGCCGTGTTTCGTGGTGTGGGAGATTTGTTTCCTCCTTCTCCTTTCCGGCAACTGTGAGGAGGTAGGGTGGCTTGGGTCTCTCCATGGCGGCACCGATGAAGGAGGTGACAACATCTACAACGTTGACAACTTTCTTAGGCCAATAACATGGAGAATTAGGTTTCCGGATGGCGACATCGAGGCGGGTATGATGCCGTCGTCATGGAATGATTTTCTCCGACCACTTCTCCGTTTTGTCATAGTTAGATGCAACCACGATGAAAGGCTTGTAAGACTAAGTCTATCCCTGAGCTAATGTCGACCAGTCTCAGATCGGATAGATTGGGATCAATCTCTTTTCTTTATCGGTGGCATAAAGAGGAAGAAGAAAGACACAAGAGGAAGAAAAAAATTGTGCTCGTTTCAGCCTACAGGAATGTTGGTCGCTTGGGCGCTTGTTCTCAGCCTATTTGTTGAGCGTATGCTTGTACAACCTTCTATTTGATTTTTTGCACATGTTTGGGATTGGAATTTGAAGTTGTTTAGTACCAGAGTACATTAAAAATGTTATACGTAACTTAATAATATATTCATCTTTGATTAGCATAACATAATCCCACAGGAACCAAACCGTTCGCGTCGCCTAGAGGGCGACTCAGGCGGAACCACGCGCTCGGCGCCGCCGCCCCTCCCAGCGCCGCTCTCCCTCCTCGTCGTCGCTCGAGCGGTCGCCGGAAGCCCAGGCGGTCGTAGGGAAGGCGGCGGCGGGGCTCCACTCTTATATTCCTTAGCTTTCCTCTCTCGGGTTTCCTTCCTCGTCCATGGTAGCTGTGACGTCGTGAGGCCGGCTCCGGCGGCCGGATCCACCATGGAGGCCCCCCGATCCGTAGCCTCCACCGCTGGATCTGCGGCCTCCACCACCGGATTCCGCGTCCTCACGCTGGTCTGGTGCCTACTTGGGTGTAGGCGTTGGGGTCTGGCGTGGGAGGACAACCAGAGGGGCTCCAAGTGGTGGGGGTTCTAGACCCGACTCGGAACCGGTTCGGGTCTCCAAGTGGTGTGGTACCAGGACCTGACTCCCGGGCGTCTCGCTTCACTGGTGGTGGTGGCCATGGCTTGTCTGGACCGCAGGTAGTGTTGGCTATGCCACAAGGTACCTTGCAGTGCCGTGGAGATTGATGGGCTTTCTGTTGTGGTGATGGTGTGGTTGTGCAGAAGAAGTATGGGTGAAAGCTTCACCCGACCTATGTCTCGATGTCAGCAATGGTGGCGCTGTTTAGGTGTAATTTTCCTCCTTTGAGGCATTCGTTGTGGTGCTTCCTACAAAAAGGGTGATCCTCACGTGAAAACCAAACTCTGGCTCACCGGATGGGTGACGATGACGTCTTCGATGTCATGTTCTCTTGGAGGCGTCACCTTGAAGGTCCTCTGGCCCGACATTTGTTCCCTAGGCAGGTTGTTGCTATGATTCCTCCACTACAAGATTTGGAGAGCAATGGAAGGCAGGTTTTTTGCAGAGCGATTCCGACATCAAGTTTCTAAGTAGACAATGAGGAATTTATGCTGCGCAAAGACACTGCAAGGTTTGAAGCTTGAACGAAGAAGAAGATTGAAACTTAGTCTTCTAGCTTTTTCCTTTGTTTTAAAGTTTCTCTCGTATGTTCGAGCTCCTCGTATGAGGATTAGAGTCTAAGAACTCTTTGTAACCTTTGGTTGTATATGTCCACCATGTGGATATAGTAGGCCGAATTTTTCCTTCGTCTAAAAGAATAATGTATTCATCTTTGATATAATATGTTTTTTAATCTTAACAAAAACTTTGGCCGGTGCCACTTGCTTAGTTGCGTGTGTAAGGCTATCCACACTCGTCGTACTCTATCTCCAACCTTTAAAGGGAATATTCTGTCCTGGTCATCGAGATTCTCTACTCTATTCTCATTTCTTCCGCACCCGTCAACCTCTATAACTCAACATTTATACCAACTATACTATATTTTATTCAACCATCTCCAACTACTAACATCTCTCTTCTCTTCTTTTCTTTTTCCTTTCTATTTTTTTACTCCCCTTAATTTGACCTCTTCCCCACCTTCACTTGCGCCCGCCGACCTCCACCTGCTCCCGGGCGACGCGGGCGCCGAAGCTTGCACACGGTGCGGCCGGCAGGGAGGCCGCGCGACCGGCGACGCGGAGGAGCGCGTGCGGCCGTCCGCGACGCGCCTCTGTCCCCGCCCTCTCCGGTGAGGAGAGCCGGCCTGGGATCAGGGGATGGTGGAGAAGGGCCTCGAGCTCCGCCGGACCGGGGAGAGGGCAGCTTCGAGATCCGCCGTGCCCGGCCGGGCCCCTCTCCAGCGAGCCCATCGCGACGGCCTCCATGTCGCCTCCTCTGCCTCGCCTCGCCCCACGACGGCCGGAGCGGGTGGAGTAGGGGCCCCGCGTTAGTCCTAGCCGCCTCCCCTGTCTTCCTACATGGCCGGTGGCTGGATCCCGCTGCGGAGATTGAGGACAGGGCGGCCGACGGTGGCGGCGACGCCCTTACTCCAGCGGAGGAGCTCGAGGAAGAGCAAAGGTCAGCCTCCTCCCTCCGCCGACGACCGCGGCGCCATCTCCTCCTTGGGCTCTGGCACGACGCGACGCATCCCTCTCCTGCCGTGCGGGCGTGGCTCTTGGCTGTGGCCAGGGCGGATCGAGCGGAGGCCCGCCCGCCTCCTCGCCGAATCGGAAGGACTACACGCGCCGCCTGCAGTTCGAGCTGCCGGGAGAGATTCAAATTGCTGCCGCCCGCGAGCAGCTGGTCCACCTCAATGTCCGCCTCTGCCTTAGGCTTCATGGCCTCGTCCTTGTCAACTCCTCCTGCGAGCTCGCGACAGCGACGATGACGAGCAGCCGGCGGCGGTGGAGCTTCATAGGTGGGCGGCCATGGTGCATGGGGGAGGAGTAGGTGCAGCGGCGGGAGGACCAGATCGACGGCGGCGCCTCCATCTCCGGCCGGCGGCTCGGCTTGAACACACTCTCTCTCCTTCCGGGTTGTTGGGAAGGCGCGCGGGTGCTGGGGCCCGCGCCAGCGTGGCATGTAGCGCGCAGCCTCTGCAGCCTCTTGATTTACCGCATCCAAGCTCTAACGGGACAATCCAGTTCGGCTTAAAGTATGCCGCTGCAGGCTAAAAATCTGGATATGGAAACGGTAAAGCTCCACCGTGGCATTTACCTTCCCAGTGCGGGCAGCCTAGGCTGTCTGCATTGCTGAACCTCTACCTCCAACCTTTAAAAGGATTATTCTGTCCTAGTCAGCAAGATTCTCTACTTTAAATCAATTTTCCCCGCATTCGTCAATCTTTACACCCAACCTCTATACCAACTACCATCAAACAGGGCCCACAAACCAGAACTTTTAACTCCCACCGCCCCCTCTCTCTCCCGCGGGGCCCACCCCATCCCTCCCTCCCTCCTCTTTTTCTCTACCCCACCTTCCTTTCTCTCCTGAAACTTCTCTCCCTCTCCTTGCCTGCTTTCCTCTCCCTCTCCTCCTCCCGCGGTGGCCGGAGCGTGCAGGCCACGCGCGCCCGACTCCCCTGCTCCCTCCGCCGGCCCCTTCCTCCGCTCCTCCCTCTCTCTCCGCGGAAGCCGACCGGCGGCGGAGGCCGCGGATCCGGCGCCGGGGAGCCCCCGCCCGCCACCCTCGCCCCAATCCTCTCCATCACCCTCCACGGCCTCCCTCTCCCCAATCCTCTCTCTCCGCCGTTCGTGCTCGCTGCCGACCGGCCGCCCTCCAACATCCCCGCTTGTGCTCGCCGTCGGCCACCCTACTGTCCGCCCCTCCGGCCCTGCAGAGCTTGTGCGGCGCGGCTCGGGCGGCGGAGCTCGCGCGGCACCGGCCATATCCGGTGGGCGTGGCCTGTGGGGAGATCAGGAGTGGCGGCGCCGCCCTCCTCGGGCCGGCAAGCGACGGCGCGGGTCGGTGTTGGCGGTCGATATCCATGACTTTTACCGCTAACATTTATCCGGATTTCATACTCATATAGTGATAATCATGCTAATATCATTTATACTAATGACTTCCACAAGTTGTGTACAATTTGTGAGTGAATGAGCAAACAGGAAAAACGGGAGGCCATTTGGGCTCAGGGCCAGGCCGGCCGGCCTAGCCTAGGCCGGCCGGCCTACTTTTTTCTCTTTTGGCCACCACATTGATCTACAAGTTTACTAATGTATCAAGGATGATCATGAGCCGTGCATTTGATGTCGGTTTGATCAAGGAACCCGGAAGGCCTAGGATGGGATAAACATGGTTTGAACGGCCCACAACCTAGAATTCTTGGACAGCTTCAACCGAACGCAACCGTTACCAACTTCAGGACATCATCCAAGCCGTCCTTGCAAAAGTCGGTGCCACTTGGCACCAGGGCCAAGCCGGCTGGCCTCCCACCGTGGCCTCTACGCTTGCTATTTCGCGTGGAAGTTAAGCAAGTAGTTGGCGTCACTCCTAAGCAGGATTTCACCCTTGGAGGGCTATAAAAGGCGCCCTTCACCTCCACACAAGACACCATCCATTGGAGAGAAAAGAAGGCTCAAGATGTAGTCCACTATTATCTTAGAGTAGAGTAGAGAGAGTAGTGGGTGAGTGCTTGGGTGACAGCCAAGCGTGTAGAGGGAGTTCGGGAGTCATCTCGGCCTTCTCTCAACATTGTTCCGCCCCCAAGGAATAAAGCTTCAGAGATATATTCAGTAAGTTCCTCGGTCTCTTGCCTTAGCACCTCGCTAGTTTACTCTTTACTTTCAGCAATTTATCTTGTCTATCTATGATCTGCGGGTATCTGAGTCTGCGCGAGTGACAGCGACTCTTGTTCGGGGTTTCCTCTATAGCCCTTCGCGTTGGGTGGAGGTCAGTGGCTGAAAGATTAGGCATGGTGCCTGTGCTGGCTAGCCACCTCACGTTGTGTTGCACCCCACAGAACTGCAGTGGTAGGCGGCAGGTGGTGACAGTCATGTCCGTCCTTTGTACTCCACCACGTTCGGGTGTACTCATAACAGTAGTGCTGAGCCCGGAAGAACCCCTCTCTCATCCCGTTCTGAGTTCTTCCCGTTCTAGCTGTCGAAGCAGATCAGATTAGATATAGATAGTTTGTCTGGGGTAACGAGTAGCTAACTAAAGTCAAGCTCTCTACCCGCTTACCTTGTGCTCCCTGGTGGGTCCGGTTAGAAAAGTTTTAGGCTAGTCGCGTCTACCGTTCCTTGAATTCGATATCCAGGTTCTTACTCTCCTGCTGAAAGGCTACATCGTACTCCGTGCGCTTGCGGATTTAGTTAGGCTAAGGAATGCCACAGTCGGCGAGGTCGAGACGGGCGTGGAGCGGCTGGGCGAAGCTCGTGACGCATTCCCGGCGAAGCGCGCCGCAGCCTCCTCCTCCGGTCGCCATTCATGGAGGAGCACGGGCGACGGCCTCGTCTTGTTCCTCCTTCCCTCTCCTCTCCTCGTCGCCTGCCCTGCCTGTTCTCTGCTCCCTCTTTCCCACGGCTGCCGGTGGCCCTCCAGCGTGGCCCTCCTCTGCTTCCTCCCTCCTTCCCTAGCACCGGCGCAGATCGAGCTCCTCGCGGCGCGGCCGGCTTCCTGGTGGTTGGGGAAAGCACGCCGGTAGACGAGCCCGCGCCAACGTGGTGGGTACCGGACGGCTTCTTCCCGCTCTGGGAGTACCGTGCCTCTTCCAGGTTGCCGCTGCAGGCTCAAAAACGGGATGTCGTGCAGGGTCCAGTGCCTTAAAGCGCCGCGGCTCCCAACTTGCAGGAATTCACCGTTCAATCCCGCGAACAAAGCCAACGCGCGACTTTTTGTTGCCTCCCCATCTCCTCCCGTGATCCCCCAACCGAGCCGAAGAAAGCAGCAGACCCACGCGTCCGGGTGCCGCCATGGCCGCGTGGCGCCTCCGCCGCTCGGGCGCCGTCGCCCTCGCCGCCTCCTCCGCCGTCGCTGCCGTGGCCTTCGCCGCCTCATCCGCGTCCGCCTCCGACCCCTCCGCCGCGGCCCTCGACGCCGCGCGGCAGCGCGTGGCGCGGCACGGGGCCGCGCCGCCCCCTCGCGACGCGCAGCGCGCCGCGCTGGCCGGGTCCACACCCGAGGATCCCCTCGACGTGCTCGTGGTCGGCGGCGGAGCCACTGGATGCGGCGCCGCGCTCGATGCCTCCACCCGTGGGCTCCGGGTGGGCCTCGTGGAGCGCGAGGACTTCTCCTCAGGGACCTCCTCCCGATCCACCAAACTCATCCACGGCGGTGCGCGCCCTTCTCGAAACATAATAATCCCTACTCAGAGCTACTTCTTTTGCAAGTAAATCCTTCCATGTTTTTTTATCATATGCTTCCCCCAAAATTGGAATCTTATTGAATCTTTTGCTTCTAATTCCTCCGCTAGCAGTCTGAAGAAGCGTGAAAGATCCATTTTGTAGCAATTTGGTCAACTAATGTGGCCTATTGATGCTGATGTGTTAGTTGATTGTGTTATGCACTATTGTAACAGTGCACAGATAACTAGTTTATTTAAGCCTCCCATCTGGGTACAGCCGAGCGCACAGACAACTATTGTTTGACTACCTTAGCAAGTGAAGCTGTTTTTTTTTTCCAGTTGAGGGAAGATTTGTTCTAGGATGGCATTACACTGCTTGGTTGGTAGCAGAGTGCTTGCTCTTTGCAAGCCCTGGCTTAGCTATTTCTGCGAGCAATGCAAACTTATTTCTAATATTATGTGCCAATCTAAGAATCTGTATTGGAACGTTAACCTGACTTATGTGTGAACATGATGAAAAAACATCTACTACTGTTCAATACCTACATTTCAAACATGAGGCTTGGCTTGCATCTAAACATTCCCTAACTGTTTTTTACGTGTACATATCAGGTGAAAGTCGGCTAAATTTTTAAAAATGTTTTTTAGTTTGAGTTGTAAATCAACATTCAACAATAAATATTCCAAAAAAAGGTCGAGTGGTAGTCGATATTGAGTTATGCTAAATTTTAAGGATAAATTCAAAATGGGCTAGGAGAACAGAAAAAGGAAACTGATTGTAAATACTAACTTTGGATCTTGGCGTTGCATTTTATAAGAATTTTCCCTAAGGTTCTTAGTACTTAAACTTGGGGTATTTTTCATGTCGATTTTGTACTAAAAATAATAATAATTGAAGGTTCACAAAATACTCGGTTTTCACTTGATATGCTATGCCAGCTGTGACTAACTTTGGTATAACTTTGACCAAATGAAATCTATCATCTCCTTCCTGTTATTATGAAAATGTCTAGCTCTTTGTTTCCTCTCACAGTCTCACTGATGAAATAAATTCATTTTGCTTTCTACCATAGCGCCATCATCTGCAGACAGATGGCTAGCTTGAAATAAATGCAATGGATGAACATATTGTAAAGACTTGGCGACTATTTTGTGATTTGAAATAAATACATACATTGTGAAAAAGACTTAACTACTAAACAAGAAATACCTGCAGCATTTTTTCATACCTTTTTCAGGGATTGGAAATTCAAATTTTCATTGTCCTTACTATATTAACTTAATCTGTACAGGCGTGCGGTACTTGGAGAAGGCAGTGTTCAATCTTGATTATGGACAACTCAAACTTGTTTTTCACGCACTTAAGGAACGCAAGCAGGTTATTGAGAATGCTCCCCATTTGTGCCATGCTTTGCCATGCATGACTCCTTGCTTTAATTGGTTTGAGGTTGTATACTACTGGTTTGGTTTGAAGTTTTATGATCTAGTTGCTGGAAGAAGGCTACTACATTTGTCGCGATATTATTCTGTAGATGAATCAGTTGAACTTTTCCCAACCCTTGCAAAAAATGCCCATGATCGTAGCCTAAGAGGAACAGTGGTATACTATGATGGCCAAATGAATGATTCTCGGCTGAATGTGGGGTTGGCATGCACGGCTGCAGTTGTTGGTGCGGCTGTTCTCAATTATGCTGAAGTGGTCTCCCTCATTAAGGATAAATCTGGAGAGAGAATCATTGGTGCACGCATTCGTGACACACTATCAGGTAGAATAAAGTATGTCCTTTCTCTTCCCACTATATAAAGTAACCATCTCATGGTGTGGTTCAAGTTATCATTTTTCTTTGATATAATCGTACCTTTCTTCCGTATGTTCACTTATTAATGTTGATGGAGTCTTTCTAGTTTCAAATGTGATTCTATGTATTATTTCTATATGCTATCGAAATGTAACTAAAGTGATTGAAAATGATTATGAGAGAGTGAAGTGACTATATGAACATTTGTAGAACAAAAATAACAGCTAAGTTTTTTTTTTTTGTGAGCATGTTGGGTAGGCTAGATATGCGTCTGTAGATGACGAAATATATTCCGAATGCTTCTGGTGTTTTTCTTCATGTCCAGAAGGTGATATGGAGTAGTTAATTCACTTCGAACTGTGAGTTCTGGATTGATGCATTTACATTTAACAACAAATTTAGGGTAAAGAAATGTTTGGCTTTAGTGGTTACTGATGCAACATCGGTTGAGATGGTTTGGACATGTCCAACGGAGGGCCACCTGAGGCGCCAGTGCGTAGTGGGGTTCTAGAAAGGATAGATAATGTAAAGAGAGGTAGAGGTCGACCTAAACTGACTTGGGACAGTCGGTCAAGAGAGATCTTAGAGAGTGGAATATCTCCAAGGAATTAGCTACCGATAGAAGCGCTTGGAGACTAGCAATCAACGTGCCTGAACCGTGATCTTTGTTTCTTCTTTTGTTTACCCCGCCTCTGGTCTTGTGCCGTTCTATGTTTTTCTTATCCTTGTTTCTTTTGGGTTTCATCTCTAGCCTACCCCAACTTGCTTGGGACAAAAGGCTATGTTGTTGTTGTTGTTGTTGTAATTAGCTATAGATAGAAGCACTTGGAGACTAGCAATCAACATGCCTAAACCGTGATCTTTGTTTCTTCTTTTGTTTACCCCTAACCTTTTCTTTGGTCTTGTGCCGTTTTATGTCTTTCTTATCCTTGTTTCTTTTGGGTTTCATCTCTAGCCTACCCCAACTTGTTTGGGACAAAAGGCTATGTTGTTGTTGTTGTTGCAGTGGTTACTGAATATACTATTTACTTCCATATAGCAATTCTTGTTTATTTTTTTCTCGGATGGTAGATTACTAGCTACCTCCAATTGTTTTAGGAGGAGTTAGTTGATTTTTTTTACATGGTTTCTTTCTTGAACAAAACTATGGTTTCTGAAAAATTAAAAATCACTTGTTGAGTTAGTACAATATATAATTCCAATATCTCAATAAGCACTTCCGTCTTAAGATGAGGTTCCCTGAAGTATGTTTTCAAGTGTTGTACTTTTCTTTTGAAATGAGTTATGGCTTTACTTAATTTCTTTTTTTTTCTTTGTTAGAATAGGCTATTAGGCCGGCCACATGGGCCATTGGCGCCCACGCCTGGCGGCTGGGCTGCCTAGGGTTTTCTAGTGATTGATTGCAGATTAGGCAAGGATCTCCGTTGATTGGGTATATTCTATAAACCCTAGACGATCCTTGCCTATATATTGTACACCCTTTGTACCTCATTAATCAATTTGCTATTTCCTAAGTCTCATTCTCTTTCATGGTATCACGAGTCCGGGTTTTCCCCAGGATTCCTCTGCTTCCGCAACCCTAAAGCGCGCCGGCCCTCTGCCGTGCGTCGCCTCCTGCGCGCCGGCTTCTCTGCCGCGCAGCGCCCCCCCCCTCTGCGCAATGGCGCCTACGCCGCCGTCTTCGCCCAAGGGCCCCAAGGACGACAATCTGGTCGATCCGTCCACCTCCTCTGCCTCGACGATCCAGCACGACGAGATTGCCCAGCGCGCGGCCAAGGAGAAGGCCAGCGCCCTCGCCAGGGAGCGCCAGGAGGCCCACGACGCGGCCATCGCGCGCGCCCTCCAGGCGGACAAGGACGCCGCGGCTGCTGCTGCAGCCCGCGATGCCGCCATCGCCGCCTTCCACGACGCCCAGGCCCGCGCGGCTAAGGAGCGCGCGGCTGCTACCGCCGCCATCGCCGCCCCTCCGCCGTCTCAGCCGGCAGGTGGGTCTGTGGTGGCGCCAGCCGACCTCCACGCCGCCATGCTCCTCCAGGAGGCCTCCGCCCTTCTGAACCTGCACGCATAGGCCGTCGCCGTCAACAACATCCGGAGTCTCGTCCACATCGTCCTCGACGCCGACTCCGTCAACTTCAGTCGCTGGCGCGATCAGTTCCTGCTCGCCCTCGGCAAGTTCTCCCTCCAGGATCACGTCCTCCTCGACGCCCCGGTTCCGTCACCAGACTGGGACAGGATGGACTGCGTCGTCAAGGCCTGGGTCCTTGGCTCCCTCGCTGACGACCTCGCCGAGATCGTCTCCTCCCACGGCGGCACGGCGCGGGACGCCTGGCTTGCTGTTGAGTCCCAGTTCCTCGGCAACCAGGAGATACGCGCCATTCAACTGGAGACGCGGTTCCGGAACTTCGTCCAAGGCGACCTCTCCATCAGCGAGTACTGCCGCCGCCTCAAGAAGATGGCTGACGATCTCTGCGCCCTCGGGGAAGTCATCGTCGACCGCACCCTCGTCCTCAACTTGATCCGCGGCCTCAATGAGCGCTTCGCTCACGTCGGCGCTCTCCTCCGCCGCGCCCGGTCCTTCCCCTCCTTCCTCGACGCCCGCGACGACCTCATCCTCGATGTGGGGGATATAGTACCAGGGTACCTCACGAGCCAGCCTGGCAGCCCACCAAAAGGGGGCGGCCCATCTCACCGTTCCGGACCTGAAGACGTGCGGGACAAGTCGGCGCACGGAGGAAGGATCTGGAAGGAGAAATCCTAGTTGGAATAGGAATTATTGTAAAGAAGGAAAGGATTCTTAGAGATAGGATCGGATACAAACCGACTTGTAACCCTGCCCCCCGATATATAAGGCGGGCAGGGACCCCCTCAAAAACATCTGAACCACGACTCGAGCCAACTCGAATCACAATCTAAGCAATACAACACCCCAAAACAGGACGTAGGGTATTACGTCGAGTCGACGGCCCGAACCTGTATAAACCCTTGTGTCTGTCCATCCTAACCATCCTGCTTCCGATCTTTGCGATCTTCCCTACATTACAAATCACTTCCGTGGGCTACCCCGTGGAAGACTGACGGAGATAATATCACCGACAGTGGCGCGCCAGGTAGGGGGTATCGCCGAGATCAATCTGGTAAGCTCGATGGATCGCGTCAAGATCTTGGACAGCTGCAACCTCCCGGACGTCGACGAAGTCGAGATCCAGTTCGGGGACGTCATCACCACCACCGCCTTGGATACCCAGGCGGCGGATGCGACGGACGCCACGGAGGTCTCCTCTCTGGCGCCGACTTCGGCCATCACGGCCCAATCCGGTTCGATCGCCTCTGATCGTACCGGATCTACCCCGCTGAGTCCTTCGCAGAACGCGAGGCCAGACCAGTCGGGAACAGATCTACAATCACTCGGCTCCGATCCGACTCCTGAGAGTCGCGTCGCCGAATCATCGCAGAGCGTAAACGCTCAACCCACACGCGTCCAGAGCCCTGAGGTCATTGCTGTTCAGACCCCTGGCTTTTGCGCGCTTGCTCGGAAGCAAAAGATGAAGGACATCGTCCAGTCGGATGATTACTTCTCTGGGAGCGACTCCTACGGGCTAGATCTACTGGGACCCTCAATCCTAGACGATCTGCCGGAAGGATACACGGTGTCCGATGCCTCTACAGAGCCGGAACTACTAGGATCACTCGGAGAATTGACTCCGAGTAGTTTGGAGCGTTACACGCCCACATCCGACTTCTCCGAGTCCGAGGAAGACTACCTCGCGCAAGAAGGAGTCGGATCATATTGTTACATGGTGGCGCCAGCAACGCCAACCAATCCTGTCTCAGAAGATGAGGTCACTCCTGCTGAGGAGACGACCGAAGCCAGGAACCAGCGTCGAGGACGCAATGCCAGTCGGGCGACTCGCAGAGCCGCACGACCACACGGAGCCGTCGCGTCAGGATCTGGTACTGCTCGACTCCAGGAGCCTCGCTCTGAAGATCATCGTCGCCAACGGGATCAACATGAGCGGAGGAGCGCCCGGAACTTGATGCGCGACGGCACGTTCGAGTTCAACGGACACGAAGTCTACGAGACACCGGTCCAGAACCTCGTTACTATCAACGAGGAAATCAATCGGCTACCGCCTAACACTCCGGGCTTGGAAAAGGTAAGGGCTCTCGTGCAGGCCGCCTCCGTCCAGGTTCACCAGATGCAAGGCAGAACGACCACCGACGCTCCTGAACCCAGTTCATCTCGACACCGGGCCGGCGGCGGATCGGGTCGTGATGAAGACCTCCGCACCACGATCAACAGAGATCGAGATGCAAGGGACATCATCATCAATAGCACTGAAGAGCGCCATCGCGAAGAACTCCGACGGCGCCAAGAGTATGATCGGGATCATGGAAATCCCCGTCATAACCCCAACAGAAGCGGCTACTCGACAGAGTCAGACTATTCTGACCTCTCCGGTAGCCCAAGGCGCGGCAACAATGGTGGTCGACGACGAGTGCTTCCGCCACCCAGGCGGCCGACTCCACCAAGAGATCGGACTCCACCGCGCAGCAGAACCTACCGACAGGACCGAACTCCACCCAGGACTCGGAACTATCGGAGGACCCGTTCCCCACCCAGGGACCGGGATCGCAGGAGGGACAGCACACCCCCAAGAGCGGTTGACGGATCGGGTCCGAGCGATTCCCGCCCCAGAGGTCGGATCGGCGGATTCCAGTCGTTCACCGAGCGCTTGAGAAGCGTGACATGGCCCAGAGGCTTCAAGCTGTCGGACATCGACAAGTACGACGGGAAATCTGACCCATCTCAATGGCTTCAGATCTACTATACCACCGTACAAGCAGCCGGCGGCGACGAGGACGTGATGGCGAACTATCTTCCCATCATGCTCACCAAGGACTGCCGCAATTGGCTGGCAGGACTCCCGCAGGACGCCATTGACAACTGGGAGCAGCTTACCGAACTCTTCATCGGTAACTATCTCGGTACCTGGGAAAGGCCCGGGAGCAAGCGGCTCCTCGGTCAGATCAGGCAGCGCAAGAACGAGACTCTGCACGACTTCGTCCGCAGGTTCTCGGAAAAGCGCAACTCCATCACGGACGTCACGGATCAGGAGGTGATGTCAGCTTTTCAGCGTGGCATCTCCGATGGAAGATTGATCCATAAGTGGACTCGGAAGCCACCCGCGACTGTCAATGACATGTTCCGGGTCGCTAGCACGTGGGCGGACGCCGAGATCGCGGAAAGAGAACAACTCAGCGAGATTAGAAGCCGCTGGGAAGAAGAGAATAAGACGACTCGCAAACGCGACCGCCGTGACGACGAAGAACGACACGACGATCATCGACGCAATGACAACCAACCTCGCAAGAAGAAGAGCGAGGGAGACATGGTCGCCGCCCTGGACCGGTCCAGAGGCCGGGTAACTCCAGAGGACTTCCAGCGCATGCTCGATGAACAATGCCCATACCACAAGCACAAGCACTCGGCGCGAGAGTGCTACGGGCTCAAGCGAGCCTTCACCGGGGGCAACAGAGGCCCCCCATACAGAAAGAGGAACGATGGTTCCCCGCGAGACGACAGGCGAAACGACGAGCCTGATAATGACTTTCAGGAAGCCGACCGAGTGGTCCGCATGATTTACGGCGGACCAGAGTTCGAGTCAAAACGCCAGCAGAAGCTCACCCATCGCCAGGTCATGCATGCGAGGGAGCCACCGGTACCTGAGTACCTCAAGTGGTCGGAAGTTCCGATCACATTCACCCGGGAGGATCATCCAAACTTCATACCGAAGCCCGGGTCCCATGCTTTGGTAGTAGCCCCGACGATCCGCAACGTTCGGCTCACCAAGGTACTAGTCGACGGTGGCAGTGGCCTGAACATCCTCTTTGCTAACACATTGAAGGAGCTCGGCCTGACTACTCTCGATCTGAGTCGATTCGCGCAGGAAGGCTTCGTCGATTCGCGCAGGACCGCAAGGAGGCAATTAGGGCAGAGATTACAAAGCTGTTAGCAGCCGGATTCATTCAGGAGGTGTTCCACCCCGACTGGTTAGCTAATCCAGTTCTTGTAAGAAAAAAGAATAATAATGATTGGAGAATGTGCGTTGATTATACAGATCTCAACAAAGCTTGCCCTAAAGACCCCTTCGTTCCCCCCCGCATCGATCAAGTTGTTGATTCCACGGCAGGTTCCGCCCTGCTCTGCTTTCTCGATTGTTACTCAGGATATCACCAGATAGGCCTGAAGCTGGAAGACCAGATAAAAACCGCGTTCATCACGCCGTTCGGTGCCTTTTGTTACAACACAATGGCCTTCGGTCTGAAGAACGCAGGTGCAACCTACCAGAGGACAATTCAAGCATGTCTGGATCAATTGATCCCAGACATAGTAGAAGCTTACATCGACGACATCGTGGTCAAGATCATGAACCCTGAGGACATGATAGGGAATCTGACAAAGGTCTTCGAACGCCTACGCGTATTCCGGTGGAAGCTCAACCCGGAAAAGTGTGTCTTCGGAGTACCCTCAGGTAAACTACTCGGCTTCATGGTCAGCAACCGCGGGATCGAGGCAAATCGCGAGAAAATCACGGCCATCACCAAGATGCTACCACCAACCTGTCAAAAGGATGTGCAGAAGCTTACTGGATGCATGGCAGCGCTCGGTCGTTTTATATCACGACTCGGCGTTCGTGGATTGCCGTTTTTCAAACTGCTCAAGAAGCAGGACAAGTTCGTGTGGGATGAAGAGGCGAAGCGATCTTTTCAGGAACTCAAAGATTACCTGCAGAATCCTCCCATCCTCGTCCCACCTCAACCAAGAGAACAGCTCTACCTCTACATCTCTGCTACTCCCCGAGTGGTCAGCACGGTACTAGTGGTCGAGCGTCCTGAAGAAGGACACGCATATGGAGTTCAGCGACCAGTCTACTTCATCAGCGAGGTTCTGACCATATCTAAGGTACGCTACCCCCATGTGCAGAAATTATTATATGGAGTTCTTATCTCAGCAAGAAAGCTGAAACACTACTTTGAGGCCCATCCAATCTCGGTGGTGAGCGAAAATCCGTTAGGGGAAATTCTCCATAACCGAGATGCCAGCGGCCGAATTGTCAAGTGGTCAATAGAATTGGCCGCTCACCACATAAACTTTGTTCCACGTACTGCTATCAAGTCTCAGGTCTTGGCCGACTTCGTAGCAGACTGGACAGAAAACCAAGCTCCGGCTGACGACGAGATAGTTGAATACTGGGAGATGTACTTTGATGGCTCCCTCCAGATAAAAGGAGGCGGCGCAGGCGTGATCCTGATTTCCCCAAGTGGACAGGAACTAAAATACGTCCTTCAAATCATGTTTCCAGTATCCAACAACGCAGCTGAGTATGAAGCAGCCCTGCACGGTCTCCGCATCGCAGTATCTCTGGGTATCAAACGCCTGATGGTACGCGGGGACTCTGCCCTGGTCATAAACCAGGTAAACAAGGACTGGTCCAGGACCAACGAAAAGATGGACGCATATTGCGAGGAAATTAGGAAGCTGGAAGGGAAATTCTATGGCTTAGAGTTCCATCACGTGGTGCGCGACCATAACAAGGCAGCAGACGAACTCGCTAAGATGGGGTCCAAGGGCGCGCACAAGCTTGCGTCTCCCTGGGAAGGTCCATATATTATCAAGTCAGTCAGCCGCCCAGGCTCATATCGACTCATGACCGAAGATGGCGTAGACATCCCAAATCCATGGAACATCGAGCACTTGCAACGCTTCTACGCCTGAATCAGTTATGTATTTATCTTTTTTATTTTTAGATTTATTTTTTCCGAGTGATTTTGGAGGGTAGTCACCCCCAGTTACGACTCGGCATGTTTACAATGAGTTATCAATAAAGCTGATTTCATCTTTCATCTATTTCTACTACTCGCATTTCCTCTTTCGCGTCACACACATAAAGTATGAGGGGAACAAACCTTAAATCGAGAGGGAAAGTACTCGCCAAGTCAAAGCTCTAAACGTACGACAAAGACTCTGCGGCATGAGACTGAGACCAACGAGGCTAATCTACTCCGTAACAGGTCAACCACTCAGAAATTAAGGCTAGCGCAGAAAGAAAGGGAGTTGTAGACCAACAAAAACTTATATACAAGAGTGATAATTCATACATTTTTCAAAAACAGTACTGGTTCGACCACATACTACAAATATTTTGTTTACTCTGCAGGGTCGCCAGCACCAGACGGGGCCGCTTCATCCGAGTCGTCAACAACGTCCTTGGACAGGGCATTGGCGATGGGCTCGACTTCATGGAGCAGTCTGCCCACGTCGTCTTCAGAGGTACCGGCAGCATACCCGTGGCCGAGTGGCTCCAGGTCTGACGCCGGGAACAGCGACTTGAGCACTGCCAGGACATGGCCACAGCTAGCTTGGCTGATGGAGCAGAGCTGTCGCCGGAAGTAGCGTGGGAGCGCCCGAACGCGGTCGAGGATGGAAGCTGAAGACGATGACGCCTCCGGCTCGATCTCCTCCGCCACCACTCGGATAGCATCCTCCAGCGCTGTCTTCTCAGCGCGCAGCGCCTCAGCCTCGCCTTGCAGCCGGGCCACCTTGGCAGTGAGCTCTGCGAATTGGGACATAGTCCGATATCGATAATCTAAAGAAGGTTAGATCTGAATAAATTTTCATGTCTGACAGAAAAACAAATAAGGAAGAACATACCTCTGAGCTCGTGCACGGCCTGGGCTTCGTTGAGCTTAGCCTGCTCTACCTCCCCGCATAAATCGCGGGTGGTACGCTGGGCTTCCTCCAACTCAGCCTGTCGCTCGACTGCATCAGCTTCGAGCTCAGCCACTCGGGCCACCAAGGAGTCGGCCTTAGCAACTGCAGAAGTTAATTCTTGGATAACCAAGGCTTTAGCCTCAGCATCAGCAGCTAGGTCCTGCAAAAACAAGTCAGAAGACAATATGAATCAATATGCCAATGGTATTTGATATCAACAAGATAAGAAGTTCGGGAAGTACCTTGGCTATGTGGCCCATGCGACGATGAAGGGACAGGAACTCCTCCAGAGGAGTCAGGAGAGCACCACCACCTAGGACGCCGACCGCCGCAGAAGCTATCTCGACCGTCGCAGTCCGGGGCTCCTCCACTGCTGCAGTCGGTTCAACTGCAGGAGCATGCTGGGGGCTACCTTGTGGGACTGGCGGAGGAGTCGGCGACGCTGGTACAGGACTCGGCGGTGGCGGGGTTGGCTCCCGCTGCGACTCGGGTAGCGGACCCACAGGCTGATCGCTGAGAAGATCAGCCGAGTGGATCGGCACCTCTGGAGTTTGGATTGTTGGGGCTGCGGTCTCAATCGCCGACTGAGGCGGAGGACCCGAGAAGGGGACCTCAGACGGCGTGCTACAAAAAGTATTTATGGATCAATAACAAAAGAGCATAAAGGAAATCAAGACAAGACAAGAATACTTACAGAGTAGAAACGCGCATTCTCAGGCGCTTTCCTTTCCGAGTCGGGGAAGGGAGGTCCCTCGGACTTGCAGCGCTCAGAGGCATCACTGCAAGGGGAGACTGCTCCGAGCTCGTGATTGGCGGCTGGAGAGACGGCTCGGCGATGCCAGCTTCATCCTTCTCCGAGTCAGACGACTCAGATATAAGGAGTGCCGGCGGCTGGGCGCATCCCTGAACACGATCCCTGTGGAGACCTTCCGCTTCTTCAGAGCAGGAGCAGCCTTCCCACCACTCGGAGATTGCACATCGGGGGAAGGAGAGGATGATAGAGTGATATCCGAGTCATGCAGATCACTCTCACTTTCCCCGACTGCTTCTTCAGATCCAACGGCCCTGCGCCGACGAGGCTGATCCACTCCCTTTGGCATCTCAGGCAAAGGAGGGATGGATACAAAGGCAACTCGATCCTGCAAATATGGGATTCAGTTTTGAGATTACACCCAATGGGTGGAATTGAAATAAAAACAAGAACAAACTGACTAAATACCTCAGGGCGTGGATTTCCCAAGTTGAACGCCGGAGGACAGTCAGTAGTCCTCAGCGACGTTCCAAGTGCGAAGAATTTGCCAAGCCGAGCGGCGGCTTGGACTTTGTCGACGCGCTCGGGGGCTTCGCGCGTGTTGTCCCCCTCGGCGTAATATTCATACGCCGGGTGAGCCCGCTGCTTGAGGGGCTGGACCCGGCGTAGAACGAAGTTGGCTGCCACTCCGACGGCAGACAACCCTCTGTCCTTCAACTGGGTAATAAGACCCAGGAGCTCCCGAACCTGGTCCATTTCACTCTCCTTGGGAAGAGCGGTCCAGGATTGGGAGGGGACAGGACGAGAATCGATTTCTGGAGAGATGGCAGGCGAGTGGTTTCCCACGTAAAACCACTCGGACTGCCACCCCTTATTGGAGGTAAGGAAAGGGATGTCAAAATACTCCCGAGTTCGACCCTCGCGGAGTTGGAGTCCGGCGCCCCCGACTACTAGTGGGCAGTCGGTTCGGGGATAAGGCTTAAGAAGAAAAAGATGAATGAAGAGATTGAAGTGAGGCTCTATCCCAAGATAGGCCTCACAGAGGTTGATGAAGATGGCGATGTGAAGGATAGAGTTGGGATTCAATGCGCAGAGGCAGATCCCATAGTAATGCAGCAGCCCGCGGAGGAAAGAATGCGCGGGCAAGCCAAGACCACGAAGAAAGAAAGATTCGAACACCACCAAATCAGAGGAGTTTGGGGTGGGGAAAGACTCACCGGCGGCGGCGCGCCACTCGGCAGTTTGCTGGTCGGGGAGGACGCCATCCATGACGTGCTGCTCGAGACGCCTGGTGGAGGTGATGGACTCCCTCCACTCGGCGGCCCGATCCACGGCGACCTCGGCGACGGCCTTGCCCTTGGACGACCGGGCCCTTGCTGGTGACTTCTCCTTCCGCTTCGAGGCTTCCTTCCTCTTGGGCGCCATGGCAGTGATTGGTGCTGGAGAGCGAGGAAGAAGGGTGCGGGAGCAGATCTAGGGTTTTGCTCTGGCGCAAAGGGAACTGGAGCGTCGGGGAAGGCAAATGGCAAGTAAAGGAAGAAGAATGCGGCGGGGATGGCTTATAAAGGAAGGAACCGTTCCTCCCGCGCGCGGCGCGGCGCTTGTCTCGGGAACTCAACCGACGCAGGCACGTCCCGTCGCTTTGAATTCAAAGATGCGATAGGGAATCGCGATATCTCGCCTTCCGTAAGGCGACCGTTAGGGACGCAACGGACTTTTAGGAATAATGGGCCTAATGGGCTGAAATATAGCACGACCTTTCGGTTCTGTTACGATGATAAATCTGTGGGTTCCTGAGCTAGGGTTCAGGGGCAGAAACCACTCGGTCGTGAGGCTAAAATTAGTCGACGACCAGACTTGATTTTGCAATTAATATTGCGACCTCGCAATTGATTTTTTACGTGAGGCATGCGATACTATCGCTAAATTGACTCAGAAATTTGGGTCAAATGCTGACAAGTATAAGTCTTGTGAGAAGATGGCTTACCATATGGTCAAGCTGAGTCGTGGGACACGACTCGGAAGTCATGCCGAGTTCAAAGAACTTGAGGACAAAATCCTTATAAAGGGGAAATAAAAAAGCCCTTGAAGGAAAAGATTATCCAAAATCCATGTCCAGAGGCATGGGGGCTGAAAAACCAGTCGGAATTCATAGCTTTCAGAGTCTTGACACGATCATGCTGAGTCGTAACAAGACTCGGGGGCTACACCCAATGGGTGCACCTGGAGGTGCACACCATTGATGGATCAAGTTCAAAAAGAGATTCATAATATTTGTTTTTGACCCTCGACCAGAATATTCTATTCTACTCAAGGCTCGGGGGCTACACCCAATGGGTGCACCTGGAGGTGCACATCATTGAAAATCAAGATACAGATGGATAAAAGTTGAAGACCTTTGGTCAATTTCATACTAAAATTGCCCAAAGCTCGGGGGCTAAGTGTATTCACTTCGCTGTCGCGTTGTGAAAAAGAGCACTCCTTCCCCTCACTTTGACTGAAATTGAAGAATTGTTTTCAGGAACGTCTGAGAAACCACTCGGATCTTCCTTGAAACCACTCGGATCTTCTTTGAAACCACTTGGATCTTCTTCGAAACCACTCGGATGAGATCTTAGACAACTTGGAGCACTCGAATCATGCAAGAAAAGATGGAACAATTACAGCCAACGATCGGCCAAGAAGTGCTCGGGGGCTACTGTGGGGGATATAGTACCAGGGTACCTCACGAGCCAGCCTGGCAGCCCACCAAAAGGGGGCGGCCCATCTCACCGTTCCGGACCTGAAGACGTGCGGGACAAGTCGGCGCACGGAGGAAGGATCTGGAAGGAGAAATCCTAGTTGGAATAGGAATTATTGTAAAGAAGGAAAGGATTCTTAGAGATAGGATCGGATACAAACCGACTTGTAACCCTGCCCCCCGATATATAAGGCGGGCAGGGACCCCCTCAAAAACATCTGAACCACGACTCGAGCCAACTCGAATCACAATCTAAGCAATACAACACCCCAAAACAGGACGTAGGGTATTACGTCGAGTCGACGGCCCGAACCTGTATAAACCCTTGTGTCTGTCCATCCTAACCATCCTGCTTCCGATCTTTGCGATCTTCCCTACATTACAAATCACTTCCGTGGGCTACCCCGTGGAAGACTGACGGAGATAATATCACCGACACTCGAGGAGATCACCCTGGACGCCCGCCAGTCTGCCTCGGCTACCGCTCTCGCCGCCACCACCAAGTCTTCTCCAAGCCCTGCTCCTCCACAGCCCAGCACCGGCTCCGGGGGCGCTGGAAACGGGAATTCTAGGAACTCCCGCCGCAGCAAGCGCGGCAACGGGGGCGGGGGCGGCGGACATGGTGGTGGGCAGCGATCCTCCTCTGCGCCGCAGCAGCAGCAGCAGACCGGCGCGCAGCAACAGCAGCAGGCTGGGGGCGCCAAGATCACCGTTCCCTCCGGCGGCTGGCCGACCATCTACAACCCCTGGACGGGCACCATCCAGATGTGGTCTGGTGCCCGTCCTCCCCTGGCGCCACTTCCCCAGCCGCGTCCACCACAGCAGCAAGCCTTCGTCGCCCAGCAGCCACAGCACCAGCTCCCTGCGGCACCCCCTGCTCCCTCGGATGCCGGCCAATGGGGCACCCCCGGCGTCTACAACCCCATGGTCGGCCTTCCCTCTTGGGACACGCAGTCGCTGGCCTCGGCATTCAATACGGCAACCTTGACGCCTCCATCGACCGGCGAGTGGTATTTCGACTCAGGTGCATCTTCTCATATGACTCCCACTTCCTGCAGTCTTTCACAAATTTTTTCCGAGCGGTATCCTACTCCTTCATCCATCATTGTCGGTAATGGCTCCATGATTCCCGTCACGGCCACTGGCTCCACAGAGTTACCTAATTCCTTGCGTCTTAATAATATTCTGGTTTCCCCTCAAATTATTAAGAATCTTATCTCTGTTCGCCAATTTACTACCGATAATAACTGTTCTGTCGAGTTTGACCCTGCTGGTTGTTCTGTGAAGGATCTCAACTCCAGGAACGTGATCGTCAGGTGCAATAGCTCCGGGCCGCTATACCCTCTGCGTCTCGATCCAGCCCACTCCATGGTTGCCAAGGCCGCCTCCCCCCTCTGGCATCGTCGGCTCGGTCATCCCGGTCATGAGGCTTTGTCCAAGCTCGCTTCTAGTGTGTCGTGTCCCATAGAGGACTGCTCCGAGTTATGTCATGCTTGTCAGTTAGGTCGACATGTTCGTCTACCTTTTCCAGTGTCTTCATCTCGTGCATCTAATAAGTTCGACCTTTTACATTGTGATCTGTGGACATCACCAGTTGTTAGTGTCTCAGGTTATAAATACTATCTGGTTATTCTTGATGACTGCACTCATTATCTGTGGACATTTCCTTTGCGCCTCAAATCTGACACTTTCAGCACTCTTGCCGCCTTTGTTGCCTACGCCTCTACGCAGTTTGGTGCCACCGTAAAGGCCGTCCAGTGTGACAATGGGCGCGAGTTTGACAACTCTAGCGCCCGCACGTTCTTCCTCTCCCGGGGCATTCACCTGCGCATGTCCTGCCCGTACACGTCGTCTCAAAACGGTAAAGCTGAACGCGTTATTCGTTCCATCAATAATGTCGTTCGCTCCCTGCTGTTTCAGGCCTCCATGCCCCCCTCCTACTGGGTCGAGGCCCTCTCGACGGCCACTTCGTTGATAGACATCCTGCCCACCAAGACGCTTGAGTTCGCTACGCCACACCATGCCCTCTATGGCACGCCACCGGCTTATGCCCATCTCCGCGTCTTTGGCTGCAAGTGCTATCCGAACCTGTCCGCCACTGCTCCCCACAAACTCTCCCCCCGTTCTGCCATGTGTGTTTTCCTCGGATATTCCGCTAACCACAAAGGGTACCGCTGCCTTGATTTGTCTTCCAACAAGATAATCATCTCAAGGCACGTCATCTTCGATGAGACTGCCTTTCCCTTTGCTGAGCGCCATGGTCCGTCCACACCGGCGACCTTTGAGTTTCTGGATGACACTGATGCTGTGCTCGCTCCAATTGGAACGCCGCACAAGTTTTTGACTGCAGGAACTCCGCCTGGCGCCACATCTCCTGTCCCTGATGCTGATGCTGCTGATGCATCCGACACTGAGACAGACGCCATGATCCCCACCTTGCAGTTCCCGACGCCCGCGCCACGCGCGGCCCCGACGTCATCGTCACCCGCGTCACCGGCTCCCTCGACACCCGCGCCACGCGCGGCGCCATCCACCTCGACGACCGCGCCATGCGCGGCCTCGCCAACCGCTGCTACCCCGTCATCTCCAGCGACGCCTCGCTACATCCCGCCTGCACTACGTGCTGGGTGCAGCCCATCACCGCCTGGTCCCCGCGGTCCTCCGCCTGGGTTCCCCACCCGGCCTCCCCGAGTGTTGCCTCCGGTGCAACCCTTCGCGAAGTTTTACGAACGCCAGGGCAAACGTGCACCGGTGACCACTCCAGCACCAGTGCCCCCGCCGTCGCCTACGCCAGTACCAGCTCCTGCTCCGCCTGCACCACCTGCGCCTTTGCCCAAGGGTGCTGTGCCTGTTCCGCCGATCAGCAATCAGCACTCTATGGCGACCCGCGCCAAGAAGGGCTTTCGTGTTCCGTCCGCCTTCCACGCTACACATCTGTCCTTGGTGCCGAAGACCTTCCATGGCGCTCTAGCTGACCCGTGTTGGCGTGCCGCCATGGAAGAAGAGCATGCTGCTCTGCTGCAGAACCACACCTGGGATCTGGTGCCCCGTCCCTCTCAGGCTAATGTGGTGACTGGGAAGTGGATCTTCAAGCACAAGTTCCGCGCCGATGGCACTCTGGAACGGTACAAGGCTCGCTGGGTCCTCAGAGGCTTTACCCAGCGCCCCGGCGTTGATTTTGCGGAGACTTTTAGCCCGGTGGTCAAGCCCGCTACAGTTCGCACGGTGCTTTCCCTCGCACTGTCCAAGCACTGGCCGGTGCATCAGCTCGACGTGAAGAATGCTTTTCTTCACGGGACCCTCACCGAGACAGTTTACAGCATGCAGCCTTCTGGTTTCGAGGATCCCGCCCACCCGGACTATGTTTGTCGCCTAAACAAGTCCTTGTATGGGCTGAAGCAGGCTCCCCGTGCGTGGTACAGTCGGTTTGCCACATACCTGCTCTCCCTGGGGTTCGTTGAAGCCAAGTCCGACACGTCGCTCTTCATCTATCAGCACGGCGCCGACACAGCTTACCTGCTTCTCTATGTGGATGACATCGTCCTCACAGCTTCCTCCACCGGACTTCGCCAGCGGATCATCACTGCTTTGCAGAGGGAATTCGCTATGAAAGATCTCGGTGTGCTGCATCACTTCCTGGGCATGCATGTTCAGCACAGTGGCGATGGTCTTCTTCTGTCTCAGGAGCAGTACATGCTTGAGATCCTTGACCGAGCTGGTATGGCGGACTGCAAGCCGTGCACCACTCCTGTGGATACCAATCCCAAGGTGTCCGCGGCTGATGGCGAACCCGTGGCGGATGCTTCTGACTTCCGGAGTCTTGCTGGTGCATTGCAATATTTGACATTCACTCGCCCAGATATTGCTTACGCTGTCCAGCAGGTTTGCCTTCACATGCATGACCCTCGGGAACCACATCTGGCTGCTCTCAAGCGTATTCTTCGCTATGTTCGCGGGACACTACAGTTTGGCCTTCTGCTGCGACCATCTTCTTGCACCGACCTCATCGTCTACACTGATGCTGATTGGGCTGGTTGTCCGGATACACGGAAGTCCACCTCGGGCTACGCAGTGTTTCTTGGCGACAATCTCGTCTCCTGGTCCTCCAAGCGTCAGACAACAGTCTCACGGTCTAGTGCTGAAGCTGAGTATCGCGCTGTGGCAAATGGAGTTGCTGAGGCAACATGGCTGCGCCAGCTCCTCCAGGAGCTTCACGCCCCTCTTCGCCGCGCCACACTGGTGTATTGTGACAACATCAGTGCTGTTTACATGTCCTCCAATCCTGTTCAGCATCAGCATACCAAGCACATTGAGATTGATCTCCACTTCGTCCGGGAGCGTGTTGCTATTGGTGATCTCCGGGTCCTGCATGTGCCGACTTCGTCTCAGTATGCAGACATCTTCACCAAGGGCCTTCCTTCTTCGCTCTTCACGGAGTTCAGGTCCAGTCTGAACGTGCGCAGTGGCTGACGATCAGACTGCGGGGGCGTGTTAGAATGGGCTATTAGGCCGGCCACATGGGCCATTGGCGCCCACGCCTGGCGGCTGGGCTGCCTAGGGTTTTCTAGTGATTGATTGCAGATTAGGCAAGGATCTCCGTTGATTGGGTATATTCTATAAACCCTAGACGATCCTTGCCTATATATTGTACACCCTTTGTACCTCATTAATCAATTTGCTATTTCCCAAGTCTCATTCTCTTTCATTCTTGATACTGTCATCATTAAGCTTTGATAGAAATTTGATTCAACACAGGACCACTCTGCACCTTCCATCTCAAGGATTTTTTTTATAGAGAATTGAAACTGTAGACAACAATCCACCTCTTTCCAGGAAACAAAAACTTTTAGACAAAGTCCATCTGATTGTTGATCTTGTTCTTCTTCTTATCTTTGTTTCAGGCTTTTAGATGCTGGCCTTTCAAGAACTATTAGCCTAATTTATTAACCGGTTCATTGTTACGAGCCAAAAGTCAGCATGCTTAAGTTATTGCTAGTTACTAAGTCACATGTTCTGAGAAATTAATATCTGATTTTTTTTCTCTCTGTCAAAAACATGGGTTTTAAGCATGTACTCCCTCCGTCCCACAAAGAACGATGTTCTGGGATTTAAACCTCATGTAAGAATAATCCAGCGCGTTAAACTTTGCATGCATGAATAAATGGAAACATATTTTCCTCTAACTTATACATGCAACTCAAATAACTATGGGTACATGCGTCTTTTCCATCCATCCTTAATCTGTCTGAAAAATCCTAGAACATCAATCTTTTCGTGACAGAGGGAGTATTTTACATTGCTACATTATGTTCTTTTCATTTAGATGGAAGATATTCTGGACTATGCTAACATCCTGACAGCAAGAGTTGTTTAGGTCTGTTACGGACTCTGTCGTAGTTTGCTGCTTTGCTTGTGAAAAAATTGGCAAAAGAGTTCTGTTTGTCACTAAAAGGGTGTTGTTGTACTGTCTCTTAGTTCTATATTCCTTCTGTAGATGATGGTTTCCACGTGGCACAATGGCTGCCAGGCCAGGGAGAAGTTGGAAGGGCAAACTCTTTTCACTTTTATTATAGCAATATGCCAGTGGTTCAGTGCACCTTCTATGTGGATTGCCAATTTGCCATTACCAGCACTTCGATCGTACTACAATTTTGGTCTATCTTTCTGCTTTGTTGGTTGCTGCGTGTTTAGTGCATATTATGTGAAATTGATTGTGTTATTCATTTGGTAATTTTATGATACATCATTATCATCTAGACGATATAGTCTTTATGCTCTCACTTAATGCTTGCACTGTGTGTAGGTAAGGAGTTTGAAACCTTTGCAAAGGTGGTAATTAATGCAGCAGGACCATTCTGTGACTCTGTAAGGAAGATGGCTAACAGTAATGTAACGCCCATGATCTGTCCAAGTAGTGGTGTGCACATTGTACTTCCTGATTATTATTCCCCTGAAGGGATGGGACTAATTGTCCCTAAAACTAAGGATGGTAGAGTTGTATTTATGTTGCCATGGTTGGGAAGGACCGTTGCGGGAACAACTGATTCTAGCACAGCAATAACAATGCTTCCTGAACCACATGAGGATGAAATACAGTTCATATTGGATGCAATCTCCGACTATCTTAATGTTCAGGTGTGCTTGCATATGCTAACCTTTTCTTAAATTCCTTTACATAATACTAAAACAATGGTATAAACTTCTTTTGAGACTTCTCAGAAGGTATTATTTCACACATTTTCATATTGTAAAGGGTTGCAAAATTGGAGATGATGGTAGAACATTTTAATAGTTTTTTAAAACACATTTTAGTTCTACACTCTATCAAGCCAAATGCTTATCTTAGTATGTTGAATTTGCTGCATGAAATGTGGGTGGCCGAGTATTATGAGGACACATGATTATGTCAGTATGTTGCACTTTGCTATGGTTTCCCGTGTTAGATTACTAAAGAGCTCTCCTGTCTGATGCTTCTCGAAGGGAAGTTGACTAGGCAATTTGTTTGTTATGAAATCCTACATTCTATATCAACCTTCCCAGTTCTTTTAAATGAAGGATTTTTTCAACAAGCATCTAATTTATCATCAGAAAAACATTGATAGAAAGCAATAGATCATGAACTAGAATGTTGTTAATGCCTAAACATTTATGTCGACATTAAACACTATGTGTTGTTTGATCTCTTTAGAATCCCAAGGGATCCAATGGTTACATGGTTTTAATTTTCTTTTATATTGTAATACTCCACTTTTAACTGCCATTTTGAGTGTTCAATACGGTCTTCTTTGTGTTTTTTGTAGTTTCATATTTCCACTTTCTGTGATGCTGTTATTTGAACATACTTTTCAACAAAAAATGGAGGAATGAATATTGACTGTTCAAATGCAACTTAATGTCTTCATTAGGTAAGGCGTTCGGATGTTCTTTCCGCCTGGAGTGGTATACGTCCTTTGGCCATGGATCCATCAGCAAAAAGCACTGAAAGTATTTCTCGAGACCATGTTGTATTTGAAGACTATCCAGGGCTAATAACTATTACTGGTGGAAAATGGACGACCTATAGAAGGTATGGCCTACCTAATTGCGACTATAGTTTATTAGTAAAATTGATGGGATCAAACTGGTTTGACCTGTTCACGCTTTCAGCTTTGCCAATTTAATTATTTGGCCCATTACTTTTACAAGAGTTAATATTTGCGTAGAATATGATGGACTGCCATGTCATGCATATCGAAATTCTGAAAGCACAGACGAGAGTCCGAGGCTGATCATCATTTCCCAATAATAAATGACCATCTGGCTATCATATACGTAGCGAGCAGTGCCTAGCTTAGTCTGCGCCACTTCCACTGTTGTGTTTGCCTACATTGTATCTGCTGCCCCAACCGGCACCACCACCACATCGTGTCATCGTGTAGTGCAGCAAAATAGGATCACTCCTGAAGTAGGATATGCAGCCTCGATAAAGATGAAGAGGGTGACTCAATAAAGATGAAGAGGGTGACTGAGGGCCCTACCAACCTGAACAGTCTCATACGCTCGTAGCAGCTGGAAATTTTGAAAAGATGAAGAGACTATGATGATTAGCCTGTTACTAACCTTGGATAAATAAGAACTCGAGTAATTTCCATCTGTGGGAGATGGCTGTATATATAGAGCCATATAGGAATATAAAGTCTTGTAGGAATATAGACAGACTCTTGGGAATATAGAGAACCTATAACTGAAAGGCCATTATATACTTGACACCCCCTTCAAACTCAAGGTGGAAGTGGAGGATCTGAAACACTGAGTTTGAGTAGGTGAAGTCGATGCTGCTCTCGTGTTTGGGCTTTAGTAAAGAAATCTGCTGACTGCAGCTCAGATGGAACATATTGTAGATCAATGGTTTTCTGGTGCCAATGAGACTGAGTAAAGAAGGCATCCACTCCAATATGCTTCGTAAGTTCATGCTTCACAGGATCATTGGCAATTTGTATGGCTCAGAAGAGGTGTGGGGGCATCACAAGAAATACCAAAATCAGCCAACAAACATCGAAGTCATACAATCTCAGAAGTAGTGGTAGCCAATGCTCGAAGATACAGTTGCTTGCTTCTTAGACTTCCATGCAAGAGGAGATGAGCCAAGAAGAATGCAGTATCCTGTGATGGAACAACGATCCGTTGGGTCACTCAGCCAAGTGGAGTCCGAGTAAGCATGAAGCTGAAGCGGACTATCACGAGCATAGAACAAACACTGAGATGAGGTCCCCCATTAAGTATCTCAGCACACGAAGTAAATGTCCAAAATGAACGGAGGTAGGAGCACTCACAAACTGACTCAAAATATGAACAGCATGAGCAATATCGGGCCTGGTGACAGTAAGATAAACAAGACGGCCAACAATATGCCGATATCGAGAGGGGTCCTCGAGAGGTGTACCATCAGTGGGACGAAGTTGTAGGTGTAGATCCATAGGTGTGCTAGCCGTCCGATTATCACTAATGCCCGAACGACCGATAAGATCCTCTATGTATTTAGACTGAGAGAGAAAGTACCCCTTTGGAGAGTGTTGAACCTTAATCCCTAAGAAATAACTCAGAGGACCAAGGTAAGGTGTGACACTTGAAATTGCTCACCAAGCTGCATCTTCAAAACAAAAATGTGTTCTGCATCATCGCCCGTAATCAATGTATCATCGATGTATAGAAGAAGCAAAGTACGACCACGTCGAGAGAGATGAATAAATAAAGCAGGATCATGATCACTAGGTGTAAAACCAGCAACCTGTATCACAGAGACAAAACGCTCAAACCAGGCACGAGGGGCCTGTTTAAGACCATATAAAGCACGACGAAGACGACAAACATATCCTGAAGGAGCATCAACACCTAGGGGTGGTTATCCTGAAGGAGCATCAACACCTAGGGGTGGTTGCATATAAACTTCCTCATTCAAATCACCATGAAGAAAAGCATTCTTAACATCCATCTGAGAGATAGTCCATGAAAAAGTGGTAGCCATTGCAATCGAAGTCCGCCCGAACAGTAGTCATATGAGCAACTGGAGCAGATGTCTCATCATAATCTTGTCCCTGAGTCTGCTGAAAACCTCTAGCAACAAGACGAGCTTTATATCTCTTGATGGAACCATCTGACTTGGTCTAAATTTTGAATACCCACTTAGATGTGATAGGCACGACATGTGACGGTAATGGAAAAAGATCCCAAGTTCCTCTACGATCAAGGGCAGCAAGCTCCTCCATTCTGGAATACTAGCGGCTTCATGATAAATGAGTGGCTCACCAACAACAACATTCACACGAGGAAAAGCATACTTCCCTTCAGGACGAATAGTACTACGATCTTGTAGATTATATCGTGGGCCAGCCTGTGTCTCATGAGAAACAATTTGTGACTCGTCAATATTATTATGTGAACCGTCGACAACGGGCACATCAGGACTGCCGAGGTGGTAGAACTAGAAGGAAGATTGGTGGGAGCTTTTGGACGACAACTGAAGAAACGTGTGATAGGTGGTTTTGAAAAGGGACAAGGTGGAGGTGGTTTTGAAAAAAGGATGTGGCCGAGGTGTAGATGGCACATGTGAAGGTGATGGAGAAGGTGGTGGAGATGTAGGTGGTGTACGTGCAGGTGGTGGCGGTATAGGTGGCGCATGTGTAGGAGGCGTAATGGAAATAGGAGGAAGACATAGAAAAGACATGGACTCTGTGGGTGAAGATGTGGGATGTGTAGAAGGATTAAAAAAGAAAGGATGGTTCTCAACAAAGTTCACATCACGAGAGATACATTTGCGACGAGAAGAAGGATCATAGCAGCGATAACCTTTATGCTTAGGACTATAACCCCCAGAAAAACGCACTCAACAGATTGTGCAGTCAACTTAGTACGTTCTCGAGGAGCAAGCAAAACATAGCATGTGCACATAAAAACTCGGAGATGGTCATAGCTAGGAGGGGTACCAAAAAGTACCTCGCCAGGGCATTTGGCATTTGTCAGATAGCTTGGATGAGGGTTGTCTATTTATGAGATATACAACAGATAGCTTCACCCCAAAAATGAGAAGGAACAAAGGATGAAATCAGAAGTGTGCGAGTTGTCTCTATAACATGGCGATGCTTGCGTTCAACAACACCATTTTGAGCATGAGCGCCAGGGCACGAGAGCTGAGCAAGAGTACCCTGAGAGGACAAAAACTGGTGAAAAACATGAGAGATACTCACCATCAGAGTCTGAACGAAAAACTCTAATAGGATTAGAAAACTGTGTGTGAACCATGCTAACAAAAGACTGATAAATGGAACAAAATTGAGAACGATGTTTCATAAAATAAATCCAAGTTTAGCGAGAATGATCATCCACAAAAATGACATAGTATTTGTGACCCCGCTTTGTAGCAGAAGGGGTAGGACCCCATACATCTGAATGAATAAGATCAAAAGGTTTAGCAGAATGAGAAACACTAGATGAATACGGGAGCTGTATTTGTTTTCCAAGCTTGCAACCCTTACAATGAAAACTAGACTCGGTAGATGTATGGCCTAAACATCCTTTATTTATTAATGTAGACAACCGAGACCCACAGAGATGACAAATACGATGATGCCACTTAGCGAAGGACGAGGTGGATGACGAAGCAGCACATGACACATGAGCAGATGACTGAGGAAGACACAGGGTGTCGAGAACATAGAGACAAGAGGAACCTCTACGGCGATGGCCAGTCCCAATCACAGTCCCGGTTCGACGATCGTCGACGATCTTGAATAAAACAAGATCAGTCATCAAATCCAACAAAACAATTGTGATCTGCTATTTGACCAGCAGAAAGAAGACTCATGGAAAACTGAGGTACAAGAGACATCAAAAGAGACACGAGGCACAAAAAGATGAGAAGTGCAAAGAGAACCCTGATGAGTGATATGGCAAGATGTACCATCTGTTGTCTGAATAAGCTATCGTCTTGCTAGCAACAAGTTGAGACAGGTCAGAGGTCACATGAAATGAAGCTCCTGAATCAAGAACCCAAGAGGACTGAGGAGCACTGATAGACCGAAGGCGAGTTTCTTCAGCAAGAAGATCGGACAAAGCACGAGCCATGGTCAAATATGATGAATCATGAAGCAGCCGTTTGCGAATGGAATCAAATTCTTCCCTAACTCTAATGGGAATAAGTCTCTGTTCTTGGTCTTTGTGGGGCTGCAGCACAATTGCTACGACAGCAGTTTGGCAGTTGGGGCAGCAACATCTTGGACTGCTTTTAGCAGCCAGGACATCACCTAGTTAGGCATCTAGGACAGCATGTGCATGGCATCTAGGACAGCAGTTAGAGAGCATCTTAGACTACTTTTTCAGCTTGTGTTGGCTAGCTCGTGGAGCATGAGCAGCTCCTGTTTCTGCTCATTTCCCCCTTGGCCACATCAGCAAGCTCGACGACAGGAGCACCCCGGGGGTGTTCATCGGCTACGCGGAGAACTCGAAGGCCTATCGCATCCTCGACTCGGAGACACAACGTGTGCGCACGGCGCGCGGCGTGGTGTTTGACGAAGGGTGAGGCTGGGCGTGGGACAAGGCGGTTGTCGACGACTCGACTCCGACGTACGACGACTTCACTGTCGAGTACGTCCACTTCGAGGGAGCGGGGGGAGTGAACAACTCTTCTTCACCGAGCGTGCCTACCCCAGTCCCCGAGCCTCCACCGACTCCAGCGCCCACCACTCCGGCAGCGCCACGCTCTCGAGCCACGACTTCGGCTGCGACGAGCTCTTCGTCGACACCACCTCAGCTGGCGACCCCGCGCACTCCAGCCCCGACAGCTACTCCTCCCGGCACGTCTACTCCGACACCAGCTCATGTCGAGCACAGCCCGGTGGAGTTCGCTACTCCACTCTCCCACGACGAGGAGTGGATCGGCGCGTACCACGACGGCGAGCCGTTGCGGTATCGTACGGTGGAGGATCTTCTCGGCGACCAGCCGGTGCCGGGACTGGTGCCTCACGATCTGGAGGGGCAATTGCACCTTGCGTGCGAAGACGTCGAGCCTCGGTCTTTCGCGGAGGCCGAGGGACACGCGGCATGGCGTGTCGCGATGCAGTCGGAGATGGACGCGGTTGAGAAGAACCGCACTTGGGAGCTTGCTGATCTCGCTCGAGGTCACCGCGCGATCACCCTTAAGTGGGTGTTCAAACTGAAGAGGGATGAAGCCGGCGCCATTGTCAAGCACAAGGCTCGCTTGGTGGCTCGCGACTTCATGCAGCAGGAGGGCATCGATTTCGACGATGCCTTTGCTCCCGTGGCACGGATGGAGTCCGTGCGACTCCTCCTTGCGCTGGCTGCCCAGGAGGGCTGGCGCGTCCACCACATGGACGTCAAGTCGGCGTTTCTTAACGGCGATATGAAGGACGAGGTCTACGTGCACCAGCCGCCGGGGTTTGCGATCCCCGGCAAGAAGGGCAAGGTGCTGCGTCTGCGCAAGGCCCTCTACGGCTTGCGGCAGGCACCGAGGGCGTGGAATGCCAATTTAGATTCCACGCTCAAAGGGATGGGCTTCAAGCAAAGCCAGCACGAGGCGGCCATCTACCGGTGGGGCAACGGCGGCAATGCCCTACTGGTTGGTGTCTACGTCGACGACTTGGTGATCACTGGCACCAAGGATGCGGAGGTGGCGGCGTTCAAGGAAGACATGAAGGCCACCTTCTAGATGAGTGACTTGGGGCCTCTCTCCTACCTGGGGATCGAGATGCACCAAGACGACTCCGGAATCACGCTTCGACAGACCGCCTACGCCAAGCGCGCCTTTGAGCTAGCTGGGCTCACCGACTGCAAACCAGCTCTCACTCCGATGGAGGAGAGGCTGAAGCTCAGCCGTGACAACACATCGGAGGTGGACGCCACGCAGTACCGGCGTCTTGTGGGGAGCCTTCGCTACCTCGCCCACACACGGCCAGACTTGGCTTTCTCCGTCGGCTACGTTAGTCGGTTCATGCAGCGACCGACGACGGAGCACCAGCAGGCCGTGAAGAGGATCATCCGCTACGTCGTGGGGACTCTCGACCACGGTCTCTACTACCCGAGGTGTCCCGGGCAGGCACACTTCGTCGGGTACAACGACCACGCCGGCTACATCGACACCAGCAAGAGCACAAGCGGGATCCTCTTCTTCCTCGGCAAGTGCCTCGTGAGCTGGCGGTCGGTCAAGCAGCAGGTGGTGGCCTTGTCCAGCTGCGAGGCCGAGTACATAGCGGCATCCACCGCTTCGACTCAGGCGCTCTGGCTTGCTCGACTACTTGGTGATCTTCTCGGCAGAGACACTGGAGCAGTGGAGCTCAGGGTGGACAGCAAGGCTGCTCTGCCCTGGCAAAGAACCCCGTTTTCCATGAACGGAGCAAGCACATCCGGGTGAGGTACCACTTCATCCGTGGCTGCTTGGAGGAAGGAAGCATCAAGGCGAGCTACATCAACACCAAGGACCAGCTTGCGGATCTGCTCACCAAGCCCCTTGGTAGGATCAAGTTCCTGGAGCTTTGCTCCAGGACCGGGATGGTCCAACTCTCCCACAAGACGACGCGCAAGACTTAGGGGGAGAATGATGGGAATAAGTCTCTGTACTTGGTCTTTGTGGGGCTGCAGCACAATTGCTAGGACAGCAGTTAGGCAGTTGGGGCAGCAGCATCTTGGACTGCTTTTAGCAGCCAGGACATCACCTAGTTAGGCATCTAGGACAGGCATCTAGGATAGCAGTTAGGGAGCATCTTAGACTAGTTTTTCAGCTTGTGTTGGCTGGCTCGTTGGCTGGCTATAAATATGTAACCCCAGCCCCTTGGGTTGGCATGGCATTGTGAAGAGAAAAAAAACCAGAAAATTGTCCCAACTCTTAGTGTCATCCTCTCCCAATGAGAGTAACCACTTGTGGTGGTGCAGTTTTGTAAGGGGCCGTTTTTTCCTCTCTATTAATCCGCGGTGGATGGGAAGACTGACGGATCCACGACACAGCAGCACCGGAGACCGATCCGCTACAGGCAGACCGTGGAGATGTGCCCGCGACAGACAGACGGACGGGAAAAAAATGGATCGTCGGTGGATCAGAAGATGATTAACTCTAATCCTACCCCTAATCCTTGCTCTGATTCCATGTTACTAACCTTGGATAAATAAGAACTCGAGTAATTTCCATCTGTGGAGACGGCTGTATATATAGAGCCATATAGGAATATAAAGAGTCTTGTAGGAATATAGAGAGACTCTTGGGAATATAGAGAACCTATAACTGAAAGGCCATTATATACTTGACATAGCCAATGAAAAGGATTAGTGAGCGGGGAGTAGCTAAATACAGAGGTTTTTTTTTTTTCCAAGAGTTAGTTTGTTTCCCTGTTTTTTATTGTTAGATGTTTCTCAGAGTGGTGAAAGAGAATGGGAAAACGTGAGTGAACTACTGAAGCCACCGCCACCAACTAACTTTGGAATATCATGGTATATACAATTGGTTATAGCTGGACTGTCATTTACTTCATTGGTAGTACTTCATATAGTTCGACTACCTGTGTCACTTAAGGCCAAACCAATGAATTCTTTTTTGCTATTAGGGTATATTTGAGACAAGATGCTTTGTGGTCAATATTTCAGTCCATGTACATGTGGTCTATTTGACTGTATGAGTGCATGAGCGTGTTATTCACTATAACTATTGATTCCCAGTTGATGAATTCTAATGAGCTTGTTCATCCAGTATGGCTGAAGATGCTGTAAATGCAGCAGTAAGATCTGGGAATCTGAAGCCTGCTAATGGTTGTGTGACTGATAGTTTGCATATTGTTGGTGGATATGGATGGGATCCTGCTTCTTTTACTGTCCTTGCTCAGAATTATAAGCGAATGAAAAAGACATATGGTGGCAAAGTCATTCCAGGTGCAATGGACAGTGCTGTATCAAAACATTTGTCACATGCATATGGAACCTTGGCTGAACAAGTGGCTAGTATTGCCCAGGTGTGTGCTCCTGACTCCATAGTGATAGTTATGTGAACTCTTTTCTAGTAAGATGGAAAAGAAAAATAAAGTTGTTGCTCCATTTGTCTCCATCTATTGGGGGAGTAACATAAGCTTACTGAAAAGCACAAGTGTAAATAATGTCCACTGCAGCTTTTTGTGTGTTCATTCGAAACTGAAATCTCATTTTCTTCCCTGATCTGAGTTACATAACGGATCATTTTATAATTGAATATACGATTAACAAACCATGAATTTTGTAATATTTTGAGGGTGAAATAACGTTGCCACATTGAATTCCAGTTTTGGTCTTTTGGACAAGAGAGTTTGTGACTGAGATGACACTGGTTTTAGTGTTATACCATTTCTTTTTTGCATGGACATGCATACATGTCCATGTGAAAATGTCACAGGTGACAAGGCACCCTTCAGGTTTGCAGAAGCAGTCTGATTTCTGGTCATTGTTTGTTCTGTCTCCTTTCTCTTCTGATTTTTGTGTTTTTGAAAACTTTGAAAGACCCCTATTATAAACATTCTGATGTCTTAATGGGTTTGCACTAAAATCCATCATGGTCGACCTTGTGCATCCTTGAATGTTCATTCCTGGTCGCCTTTGTTTAGGAAGTTGGATCATCGGCCTAAGTGCTGCTTCGCATGAACATGCGTCCCAAAATTTTCTAAATCTAATTTCTATGTTTCAATAAAACTGTATCCATGATATACAACACCAATAATGATTGGCTCTTTTTGACATGAGCTTCTGTATAATTCCTCCTGCATTGTTTCTCACGTGACTTGTTGGGAATTTGCTTAGACCAGGTCACCAGGCAGTTGCGAACTAGTCAGCATGAGTATTTTTATTCCTGTTGTTTCTGTAAGTTATCCGTGATCAATTAACTCTGGCACATTCATGACATGTGGATGGTTTGAAGTTGACATGTGGATGGTTTGAAGTTGAGTGTGGCTGTTGTCACGCAACACTCGCATGTAGCTATTGTTCTTTAAGGGTTGACCAATCTGGTGCAACAGAAATTCATGGTTAATTTGTTTTCCTGATAATGTGATATGTACTACCTTTGTCTTTTGCCGTTCTTAATATTTTCACTTCATTAATATTTTCAGAACGAAGGCTTGGGAAAGCGACTTGCTCATGCATACCCATTTTTGGAAGCTGAAGTGGCATACTGTGCTCGTCATGAGTATTGTGAATCTGCTGTGGACTTTGTTGCGAGGAGATGCCGTCTAGCTTTTCTTGACACAGATGCCGCCGGAAGAGCTTTGCCCCGGATCGTTGAGATTTTGGCTTCAGAGCACAAGTGGGACAAGGCAAGGAAGAAGGCTGAACTGCAGAAGGGTAGAGAGTTCTTGGAAACATTCAAATCATCAAAAAATGCTCAATTCAGCGATGGGAAACATAATGGTAAGACGTGATCCTCTTCTCCACGCCCACTTTATGTTCTAATTCTATCTCATGTGCAGGACGGTGACCGAAAGATGCAATTATGTCAATAAGCGTGGATCTTATAATCGCACAAGTTCACTTGAACAAGCAGGCTTCGATAGCCGGTGAATGTTGCAAGGTTCAGTTACCACGTTTGCACGCATGTTTGTGAATTGGACGTGCTGGTTTACAGCAAAATAAGATGTGATCACGGCACAGTTGTATATACCGCAGCATATTAGTCGATTTTAAAATAAACTAGAATGAGCGGCAAAAGTTTTGCTGCTTCTCAACCACGGATTTACACTTTGTTTATAGTTGATCTTCCGTGCGGTTTATTTAGTTGGAAATGGAAAGAAATATTCGAGGGCAAGAAGGGTATGGGCCATTTCGTGGTCAGTACGTCGCGTGGCCAACTGCACGCGCTTGTCGCTGGCCGTCAGGAAGGCCGACGATGGGAAGGGATGGGGGCAAGGAGTGAAGGAGAGGGTGCTGAAGAGACAGCACGGGGTAGGCGGTGTGGTTGGTTGTTGATGTAGATGGCGCCATGGACGCCAGCAAGATGGAGCTCGAAGGATATTCGCAGCCAACCATAAACGCTCCTAGTGGTCCCATCCAAGTCTGGAATGTGGAATATCGCCATTCGGGTCCTAGGTTTAGAATGCGTTCTTGTATTTTCTAAATTCATTTTAGGAACACAAACGGTGGGCTATTCTTTCAATAATACTCCCTTCGTATCGAAATACTTGTCGCCGTTGACTTTTTTTGCAAACTTTGACCATTTGTCTTATTTAAAAAATTATTGTAAATATACGAAAAGATAAGTCAAACTCAAAATTCATTTGATGATAAAGTAAGTCATAAATAAAATAAATGATGTTTATATAATTTTTTGAATAAGACGAATGGGCAAACGTTACGAAAAAAGTCAATGGCGACAAGTATTTCGATACGGAGGTAGTAGTTGATATGCCCATTGATAGTCAGGTGTTTATGGTCACTTTATTAATCTCAAAATCTTTCAGCGAAACCCGACCTGAACCCGTAACAAAAATTCTACAATTAAGATTTTTCTTTGCAGAAACTGGTTTCCAATCAAAGAGGAAAAAAAAAACAGAAGCCAATTCAGAGGTGCTTGTGGGTTGGAGTTTGCCCCATTTTACTAACATTGTCGCCTCATTATCTTGTTCCGATCCGCGTTGGGGGTACTCAGATTTGAATCTTTTTTAACTAGATAGAACCCAAGTAAACAATAATGTATTTTTTAGTACAGAATATTTGAAACATATTAAGAAATCCAGTTTCCTAGTTTGATCATAGACTGTTTGGAAAAAGAGAACTGTTCATTTTTATGGGTTAAAAGTTGTAATATCTTTTCAATTTAAGAATTTAAATTTCTAATTAGTCACTGTTTCCACCCTTCGGGGATTTCAAATTTTTGTCATGTTTTTTTTATTATTTTGGCTTTAATTGAATTCAGCAAATCAATCATCCCAAGAAAAGCTAAGTTGACTTCCATTCTTTAGGTGCTTTCCTGAATATACCTGCCCAGAAGGTTCTTTTGTCCTTACAAAAAAAGATGGTGGTAGTCACTAAGTTGCAGATACATGACAATGATTTGGTACAAGATCTACCCACCATGGCCAATCTCATTGATAGCGATCTTCTAGGACACGAATAATACATTGCTTTGTCTTGTGAAAAAAAAGGAATAATGCATTGCTATGTACTCCTGCAGCTACCAAACAAGAATGTACATATCATTTGCTAGATTAAAATACACTTCTGTGAATTTGGTGTGTTCTGTTCTTTTTAGTCGGGTGGCGTGCATGTGTCTGTCTGTACTATAACGATCCAAAACAATTGGTAAATGATGAGGACATGATACACATGCATACGACCATGATTGGGTCATGCATTAGTGAAGTAGGAGTCCAACAAGATTGTCCAAGTCATGAAGGAGGCCCAAAGGTAATTCACAATTCGAGTCACCAAGGTGGAGGCCCAAAACAACTCAAGTTCGAGTCCATCTCGGAGTTCAGAGTAGTCCGTGATGTTTTGGTCGCCCCGGCCATATACGGTGTCCGTTTTGGACGTTCTACATATGGATGGAAAGCTAAGGAGACACACTTTCCAATGGCACCGGTCCCATGCCCAAATTCCATCTGAGTCAACCGGAATCGTCGGAACAAGTGGACGTCCAGAATCTGTCAGGGCGCTGCGCCGCCGTCTTTTGGGCCGGTGGCCCGTGTATCGTGTTGGAGCCCATAGGGGTGTGACCATGGGGTAGGTCACGACCTAACCCCCATATATTTAGTAGCCGCCGCAACATTAGGGCTTAAATTTTGTTTTACATCTAGCTTTAGCTACATTCGACACCGTACAAATATGTGTTGTCCTCGTGTGATTCAGAACTCCACCTTCGAGTGATATTAAGATTGCTCGCTTTCTTTTTTTGTTCGTTCTTCGATTGCATACAGGAAGTTGCTGATCTTGATTGCAATAGGTTCAGTAACCCAGGGCGTTGGTTCAGCGATTGCATTGGCGCTTCGGGTTCGCTCGACGTAGTCGGATCGTGAGGGTCTACTTCCACCAAATCGAATTTCCCTCCACTCACCGAAAGATCGGGCACTTCAGCTCTATCAAGTGGTATCATCTTTCCAGGTTGATCGGTGAGTTTTGTCGAGTGTTGTTCCATTACCTACAGTCCACAACAACAAAAAAAAATTCAGGTTAGATCATTGTCCTAACGCCTTTCTTCGCCTTGCACTTTCTATCAATAATTTGGGTTGTTGAATTTGTGTGCTTCGTGTTCAATTGTTGCTGGTCACTTTGTGCTTCAGCCGTATTCAATCGCCACCACCGCCGCCTTCCATCGCCACCACCGCCGCCTTCCATCACCGCCGATGCTCTAACTCACCGTCGCCGCCCTACTTCGCAGCCGCCGCCACTTTGCCTCTCATCAAGTCCCACCCGAACCCTACTCCCCAAACCCACGCCCCCCTCCCAAAACCGAAAACCCCCTGCTCTCGGCCGCGCCCTCCTACACCGAGTCCACCGAGTAGGACTCGGTGAAGTTTGGAAAGAGAAAAAAAAGGAAACAAAAATAAAGGAAACAAAAAAGAAAATAAAAAAAGAAAGCTTGGAAAAGAAAGAAAAAGGAAAGAATAAAAAAACAAAGGAAACAGAAGGTTGCCTAATCTTGTTCGGTTTTCGTTTGGAAGTTTTATGCAGTTTCGAACACCTTCACGAAAACGGCCATAACTTTTCTCTCAGATCTCCGATTTCAATGTTCCTTTTTTTTGGAAAGCTTACAAAATTTCCTATAGGAAAAAGTCCATTTTTGACCATCCAACTCTTGCCTCAGTTTGGTTTTGGCCATCGAACTCCAAAACCGGGTATCTTTAGCCATCCAACTATCAAAACCGTTCAAATTTGACCGTCGGGCTGTTTTGATGGGTGGTTTCAATTTTTTTAATATACAATTTAGTCCTTAGATCTTAAAATGATCATTACTTTTTGCTCGTACATCTGATTTAGGTGATTCTTGCGGTCACGCATTCATAACGGTGAGCTTTATCTTTTAAAATATTATTTATACTATTTTATCACTATTTCTTATATTATTCTTATGTTGTTTTGTATAAACAACAATATGAGAAAAGTAAAACAAACATTTACGAAATAATATGTCCATGATTTTAAAAGATAAAGCTCATCGTTACGAACGTATGACCACAAGAATCACTTAAATCCGAGATACGAGAAAAAAATAATAATCATTTTAAGATCCAAGGACTATTTTGTCCTTGAATCTTAAAATGATTACTATTTTTAGTCCTTGAATCTTAAAATGATCACTATTTTTTTCTTGTATCTCTGATTTAAGTGATTCTAGTGGTCATGCGTTCGTAACAATGAGCTTTATCTTTTAATATGTTGTTCATATTATTTTATAATTGTTTGTTTTGTTTTTCTTATATTATTGTTTATACACAACAACATAAGAATAATATAACAAATAGTGATAATATAGTATAAATAACATTTTAAAATATAAAGCTCACCGTTATGAATGTGTGACCGCAAGAATCACCTAAATCAGAGGTACGAGCAAAAAGTAATAATCATTTTAAGATCTAAGGACTAAATTGTAAATTAAAAAATTGAAACCACCCATCAAAACAGCCCGATGGCCAAATTTGAACGGTTTTGATAGTTGAATGGCTAAAGATACCCGGTTTTGGAGTTCGATGGCCAAAACCAAACCGAGGCAAGAGTTGAATGGTCAAAAATGGACTTTTCCCTTTCCTATACGGTGCACCTGGAATTTCCTATACGAAATTTCCAAGCCAGGTGAATCCGGTTTCGAGGCCAAAAAAACGTTGTTTACACAGCATACCGGGCTCCGAGAGATTTTCCGTTTCTGCATACCGACTTCCTTGTTACCTTTGCTTGCTCCATAGCGCGTTGCACTTGTTTCCAGCAGCTTAGTTACATGTTTAGCACTATAATTCAGTTTTGCATTATTGATTGATTGTGCTAATCCTTGACTTGAGTGCAGCCTACCCAGAACTACACATATTCCTACGACGAGCAGATTTTGTTTCTTCAGGCAATCGCTGCTCCAATCTCTCGCAGATGCTACTTGATCGCAACATCTTTGTGAGCATTCCATCCACACCTTTGTTGCCGTAGGATTTGTTTTTGTGTTTGCGCTAATCATGTCAGGAGACGACGACACGGAATTGCAGAAGGGCTATGGTGGTGACACGGAGCAGGAGGATGGAGAACGCGGCGGTCGTGCCTGCCGTGTGGTACGTAATCCTGTTAATGATTCATTTTCTAAGATTAAATTTAAGATCCCTTCTTATAATGGCAAATATGATTCTGCTGCATATCTTCATTGGAAATTAGAGGTAGAACAGAATTTTTCATGTCATGATATTCCTGCTAATTCGCAAGTTATAGCTGCTATTAGTGAATTTACTGATTTTGCTTCAATGTGGTGGCGTGAATATAAGAAAAACATCCCACGGCTATTCCAACCACTTGGGCTCAATTAAAAGCTGTTATGCGACATCGCTTTGTACCTTCATATTATTCCCGAGATTTGCTTAATCAATTGCAGCGGTTTCAGCAAGGTCAACAATCTGTTGAGGAATATTACCAGGCACTACAAATGGGTATGATCCGTTGTGGTTTATTTGAGACGGATGCCGCTGCTATGACACGTTTTCGCGGTGGTTTGAACCGCGAAATTCAGGACATACTTGATTAGAAAGATTATGTTGATATGCCCACATTGCTTGAATATGCTTGCAAAGCTGAACATGAAGTGCAGGAACGTCGCTCGACGACATATACTAACTCTTTTGCAGAACAAAGCTCGGCATCCAGCGCAAATCCTACAGTCCCTACGCCATCCACGCATAGCACTACACCGTGCGAGAGGACTGCCACTATAGCGCCGTCGACCACAGGTGCTCCACTCACGGATGGTGAGACCACTTCTACTGTGCTGAATTTTTCCACACGTCATGCTATCATAGAGCAATTGTTAGTGGAACCATCTCTTGACAAATCTTTGTCACATGATGATGTGCTTGTTGTTCCCTATGATAAAGATGAGTTGTGTGATAATGCTTCTGTTGTACATGTTTTAAAATCACACCCTTTGCTGAAATTCAACATGATAACATAGAGCTACTATCGATAGAACCCTTACTAATTTTGCCTTTGTCACAAGATCATTTGCTTGATGTTCCTTGTGATGAAGAAGAGTTTGTGTGATAGTGTTTCTTTTATTCCTCTGCCACAATTAATTCATAGTGATGATACACATGCTTTGGAGACATATAATTATGCTGAAAATAAAATGTTTGTTCCAATTACTTGTGCAAATGATGAACCTAAATTGCTATCTTCTTTAAATATTTTAGCTTATATTGAATTTGTTGTTCTGTGTAATCTAAATTGTTTGGAGGAGAGATTTCTTGCATATCTCGAATTGCCATGCTTATCTAGGAATACATCACTTCATTGGACAATATAATCACAACGGAGAATATACGGTGCATCGAGTTTATATTTGTTCAAATCTGAACTCTTCTTTGATTGGACAACAATGTGATAAGTTAGAGAGCTGCACTAAGAATAATCATGTCACATCCAATTTCTCTAGCTTTGTTTTGAAGAAACATGTCCAATCCAAAGAAGGGGAGCTTTGCTGGTTGCTACCTATGCCTGCTTTGTCTTTTGTTGGTACTCATCTTGTGCAGGACCGTGTTGACAACCATAGTGTGTCGTCCGATCAAGAAGTCTACATTCTTGCTCAAATGTCTATGCGAGATGACACGTTTGAAAATTAGAAGCATGGTGACAATCCTCCTCTCAATACATTTGGTTTCTTTTGTTTTCGCAACCCTGTTCTCCTTTGTGTTGTGTAGAATCGGTTTCAAGCACAATTGACGCCAAGGACGGCTTTTCGTCAAGAAGGGGAGGATGATGAGGACATGACACACATGAAGAGTGTTAAACACACATGGAAGGCATGGAGGACCAAAGAGGTTGATTGTGGACCAAGTCCAAGTGTTCCCACGTTATTCACCAGGCTATCACGTCACTTTTGGTCTAAGCAAATAAAGAGATTGAATCCAACACGTTTTGAAAACGCTGGATTTGGACTGCAGGAAAGTCTTGACTTTCAACGGCCGCCACAACTTCATCCGGACTCCGTTTGGGCGTTCAAGTACTTGATGGAAAGCTTATGAAGTATACTTTCATATGGATCCGAGCATCTCATACACAACATACACACCTTTGCTGTCCTAGGATTGTTTTTTTGTTTTGTGTTTGCGCTAACCATGTCAGGAGACGACGATACGACGCTCGCGGAATTGCAGAAAGGTTATGGTGGTGACACAGAGCAGGAAGATGGAGATCGCCGCGGTCGTACCCGCCGTGTGGTACGTCATCCACATAATAATTCATTTGCTAAGATTCAATTTAAAATTCCATCTTATAATGGAAAATATGATCCTACTGCATATCTTGATTGGGAATTAGAGGTAGAACAGAATTTTTTATGCCATAATATTTCTGCTAATTTGCAAGTTATAGAATTTACTGATTTTGCTTCAATGTGGTGGCGTGAATATAAGTTAAAACATCCCACGGCTATTCCAACCACTTGGGCTCAATTAAAAGCTGCTATGCGACATCGTTTTGTACCTTCATATTATGCCCGCGAGTTGCTTAATAAAATGAAGCATTTTCAGCAAGGTCCACAATCCGTTGGGGAATATTACCAGGAACTACAAAAGGGTATGGTTCATTGTGGTTTCTTTGAGACAAACCATGTTGCTATGGCACGCTTTCGTGGTGGTTTGAACCATGAAATTCAGAACATACTTGCTAATAAAGTTTATGCTAATATGATCACATTGTTTGAATATGCTTGCAAAGCTGAACGTGAAGTGCAGGGACGCCGCTCGACGACATATACTAACTCTTTTGCAGGACGAAGCCCGGCATCCAGCGCAGATCCTGCTCTCCCTACGTCATCCACGCCTAGCACTACACTGCGCGAGAGGACGGTCACACCTACAGCGCCCTCCACCACAGGTGCTCCACTCACGGATGGTGAGACCACTTCTGCTATGCTGAATTTTTCCACACCTCATGCTATCATAGAGCAATTGTTAGTGGAACCATCTCTTGACGAATCTTTGTCGCATGATGATGTGCTTGTTGTTCCTTGTGATAAAGATGAATTGGTTGATCATGCTTCAGTTCTACATGTTTTGGAACCAACCATTTGTACTAAAAATAAACATGTTATGCATATTAATAGCTCAAATGATGAGCTAAGATTGTTGTCTTCTTTACATACTTTAGGTTACATTGAATTTGATGATTTGTGTAATCTAGATTGTTTGCAAGAGAGACTTTTTCACAATGCTGATTTGCCTTGGTTTGCTAAACACATTTATCACTTCATTGGCAAATATAATCACAAAGGAGAATATATGGTGCATCGAGTTTATATTTGTTCAAATCTGAAATCTTCTTTGGTTGGACAACAACGTGATAACTTAGAGGGCTGCAATAACAATAATCATGTCACATCCAATTTCTCTAGCTTTGTTTCAAAGCAACATGTTCAATCCAAAGAACGAGAGCCTTGCTGGTTGCTATCTATGCCTGCTTTGTCTTTTGTTGGTACTAATCTTGTGCAGGATCATGTTGAAAAACATCGGGTGTCGCCCGATCAAGAAGCATACGCGCTTGCTAAAAGTTCTATGCGAGATGACACTTTCGCCAATTGGAAACATAGTAACATCCCTGCTCTTATTATTTTTGGTTTCCATGGTTTTCGAAACCACGTTCTCCTTTGTGTTGTGCAGGATTGGTTTCAAGTCCAATTGACGCCGAGGACGGCTTTTCGTCTAGAAGGGGAGGATGATGAGGACATGACAGACATGCATACGACCATGATTGGGTCATGCATTAGTGAAGGAGGAGTCCAACAAGGCTGTCCAAGTCATGAAGGAGGCCCAAGACTAATTCAATTCGAGTCACCAAGGTGGAGGCCCAAAACAACTCAAGTTCGAGTCCATCTCAGAGTTCAGGAGTAGCCCATGATGTTTTGGTCGCCCTGGCCATATACAGTGTCCGTTTCGTGCGTTCTGCATATGGATGGAATGGCACTGGTCTCATGCCAAAATTCCATCTGAGTCAACAGGAATTGTCGAAACAAGTGGAGATCTAGAATCTGCCAGGGCGCTGCGCCGCCGTCTTTTGGGTCGGTGGCCCGTGTATCGTGTTGGAGCCCATAGGGGCGTGACCATGGGGGTAGGTCACGACCTAACCCCCATATATTCAGTAGCCGCTGCCACATTAGGGCTTGAGTTTTGTTTTACATCTAGCTTTAGCTACATTCAACACCGCACAAATACGTGTTGTCCTCGTGTGATTCAGAACTCCACCTTCGAGTGATATTAAGATTGCTCGCTTTCTTTTTCTTGTTCGTTCTTCGATTGCATACATGAAGTTGCTGATCTTGATTGCAACAGGTTCAGTAACCCAGGGAGTTGGTTCAGCGATTGCATTGGCGCTTCAGGTTCGCTCGACGTAGTCGGATCGTGAGGGTCTATTTCCACCAAATCGAATTTACCTCCACTCACGAAAGATCGGGCACTTCAGCTCTATCAGTAAAAGAACCTTTTTTTTAGCTTCCCCATACCTTTCATAGGGACCCCACTTGACAGAACTTCATGAAAATTGTTGAGCCATCCAGCAATGGAATGGACGCACTAGGAGGCTCCTTGGCATGATCCGACCGGATTTGCTATATACCGCATATGCGCCGTACAGCAATCCGCCGCGCGCGCAGCGTGCCGCTGCCGCATGCAACGCCCGCGTTAGCTGGTGGGCCCAGCGCTTGCAGCATGCACACGCAAGGCCAGCAGTGCGTGTGTGTCAGATGGACCCCGTGCAATGCAAGGTGGGGCCCGAACGTTGCATTGAAAAACAATTCATATTGTCTGAATTAAATGTTCAAATGAAATTTCGTTTGCATCACTGTATTCATTGCGATGTGATCTTCGAAACTAGACCACACTCAACTATGTTTGGACTGTTTTTATGTTGGAACAATTTTTTTTCTGAAGTTGGAACATTTTATCGTGAAGCTTAAACAATTGCACTCTATTCATGGTGAATTTGTTCCGACTCTTAACACCATTGTTCCGTCTTTGTAAAACTATGTTCTGAAAAAATATGATCAAAACATAACCAAGTGTGGTCTAGTTTTATAGGTCTCGTTATAAGAAATATATTGGTGCAATCGGAATTTGATTCGGCTACATGGTTTATGAAATATGAATTGTTTTTTAAAATCTTTTCTTGTGGGCCCAGGCATCTAAACAAGTGCAGGAGGTGGGCAGGGCGGCTGTGTGTGGACCGATGGGACACCGTGCATGCAGCTCTTAGTCGGCCCCTGATCCGATGCCTCTGACGAAATTTTGACTCCGAAATTGCTAGAGCGGGGAAACTTTTCGCGCACCACAGCCACGTCTACCCGCTCGCCCGTACCCATCCCGACCCGCCCGTCGATCAAGCCTCGTCTCCCTCCTCGCTTTCCTTCCCTGGCGCTGCCCCCTCCTCTCCATCCGCTCGCGCGGCACGACAGCCCCATCCGCCCCTTCCCTCCCTTCCATGTTCCATAACGTTCGCGTTTGCCTCCGCCACTACAGCCGCAGACGCCGCCACTCGATCCAGCAGCCGACGCCCGTGTTGGGACGTGGATCAGCAAACTCCACCACCTGCTTGTTGCGCTACGGTCTGTTTCGCATTAGCCCATGACTCAACAGAACCGAGTCGACCCGTGATTCATTTTTTCCGGCTACAAATTTCACGAATCGAATCGATCAGTGATTCGACCCGTCTCCAGCTCATCCCGGCAAACCGAATCGGCTTGAGGGATTCGGGTCGCCGCACACGAGTAGGCGCGCGGATTGAATCAGGCTGTGATTCGGTCCCCCGCGTTCCACATGTAGCGGAACGCCTAATCCGCACAAACCGAATCGGCTTGGGATTCGGTTCGGAGCTCTCGGCTGAGGAACACCTAATCCGCATGAACCGAATCGGCTTGGGATTCGGTTCGGAGCTCTCGGCTGAGGAACACCCAATCCACTTCAGGGCTCTGATGATCTAATATGATGTGCAGCCATTTGTGAATAGGTCTACGAGGAGAGATGAAGGAGGCCCGGTGCACGGAACTAGGCCGAGGTGCGGCGGCCGGCTCGGTGCATGCAATGATGAAAGCAAGTCGAAATTGGCTTCCTCATGTAAAATTCCCCTTGTATCCATTAAAGTAGAATATTCCCAGCACAATTGTAGCAGGTAGGGGTAGAAAGGGAACATGTGACTGAGGAAGTGACCATCCGCCTCCCTATAAAAGGAGAGGGCGCACCACTTTGTAAGGGTTCGAATTATTCTTTGGCTATTATTGAAACAGCGCCTCTCTTCGTTCTCGTTCTTCTACTTCGTTCTTCATTTTCGTATTGGCTCTTGAGCTCGCTTCTGAGCCAACACGAGGCGCCCACCGTTTGTTTGACTCGAGTAAACCCACGATGCCTCCCAAGAAGCGAACCACCAAAAACTCAAGCCGTACCACCAACCGAGCCCCCAATGAAGCAGCCACTGATCCTGCGCAAGGCTCAGGCCAGCAGGCCGCTCAAACCGTTCTGCCACCCCAGGATCCGGCGCCAGCAGCATTGCCAAGCGCAAGTGCTGCAACCCACCCGAACAACCAAACAACCCTAGAAGAGGTCTAGTTGGCAAGACTGCAAGAAGAGCTGCAAAGCCTCAGACGGCTTCGAGACAACCTAGCCTCACAAAGAACTCAACAAGAGACCAGCCAGATGCAGGAGCAGATTGCTCGCGCCAGGCAAGAGTTCTCAAACCTCCAGAGAGAGGTAGGACAATTGCAAGCAGCCACGGCATCCAACCCCACTCAAAACCTTGCTCATGCAACGCAGCAACACCCAACGCACCATCCTAGCCATGGGGAGCAAAGGCAGTCGCAAAATAGCCACAATACAATCAACCACCAAGGCACAGATCAAATAAATCCGAGCTGTGGAATACGAGTCCTGCCTAGCAGACCATGCGACCCAACATCACCACTATCAAGAGAACTACAAGTAGCACCCTGGCCACCGCACTACAGGGCGGTCACCCTACCAAGATTCGATGGGCATTCCAACCCCAAGCAATTTCTGATGAGCTATGAAGCAGCAATACAATCAGCAGGTGGCGACGACACAGTACTCGCCAAGTCATTCATAATAGCTCTGGATGACACAGCACTGCAGTGGTACACTACCTTGAAGCCAAACTGCATCCATTCGTGGGACGAACTGCGGGAGAGAGTACTGGCAACCTTTCAAGGATTCCACAGGCCGACAATCACGGAAGTCGAACTCACAAACTGCAAGCAAAAGGAGAAAGAGCCACTGCAGGCCTACTTCCAGAAATTCGTAAACCTCAGAACAAGAGCCCCAGCGATGGACGACACCGTAGCCATCAACTACGCAATCATGGGCCTAAAGTACGGGCAATGCAGAGCCCATCTGATCAGAGAGACCCCCAAGACGATGGCAAAGCTGTACGAAGAACTAGAGAAGTACTCACGGTCAGACAACGATTACAGAATGGGTCATGAGGAACAACAAGCGCAGAAATACGCAGCGAAGCAGGCAGCCCAAAGAGACAACAACTGGCACCAGTCCAAGCAAGACAACCACCAAAGAAACCATCAGCACTCGATCGGCCCACCTCCAACCCGCACATTATTTAACATCAACCAAGACCACCAATGCCAGCAGCCAGACGGCGAATTCGCCGGCCCGACAGGCCAGTCAGGGAGCCAGGCTGCCCAAAGGGGAGGAAGATCCAACCGCGGACGTGGCAGAGGCCGCGGACGTGGCAGAGGCCGCGGCCGCGGCAGGGGAGATAGTGAGAAAAAACAGTGGTACTGCATGTGGCATGGCATGAACGATGAGCATGGGTCCAAGCGCTGCCCATACAAGTTAAGAGCAGACCACCTGGCTGAAGAAGAGAGGAAGGCGAAAATGGTAGCCCACACCTCGAACCAATGGAACCCACAACCAAGTTGGCAGGCATCCCAGCCGTGGCAACCCCAACAACAATGGCAACCCCACCATCATAACCCAAACCCGCCGCACCATTACACCAACTACTACCAGCCCACATGGCAACCTCAATCCCACCAAACCCCAGCAACTCAAAGAATCAACACCAATCACCACTCCTCACTAGCACTACCGCCAAACCAATCGCAATTGCAGCTACCACCACCACCCAATCCCCCAAAGCAAGAAACCAATTCAAGCAACCGCGCAAGCCCAGACCCATTGCCCAGCTACGGCATCATAGCACCCATAAGTGGAGGCTCCTCACTGGAATTCGAAACCAAGAAGCAGCGCAAGAACTACTTCAGAGAAATCAACGTGGTCATGACGGACAACAAAGTTGCAAGAACCAATTGGTCTCATATACCAATTACATTCACAGAAGCAGACATACGGCTGCACAACTACCCACACATTGACCCAATGGTCATCGAAGCCAATATCGCGAGATGGACCATAGAGAAAATACTCGTGGACACAGGCCCCTCGGCAGATATCATATTCTTGACCGCTTTCGAGCAAATGAATCTGACCAAGAGCATGCTCCAACCATCTGACACGCCGCTATACGGATTCGGCGCAACAAAAAGCATCAAGGCGTTGGGCAAAATCACTTTGCCAGTCTCATTTGGAAACATGTCAAATGCAAGAACCGAACACATCACATTTGATGTAGTCGACATCTGGTACCCCTACCAGGCAATCTTCGGCAGAGGAACAATCAACAAGTTCGAGGCAGTTATAAACCAGCTATACCTGTGTATGAAGATACCAGCAGAAATGGGAGTCATAGCAGTTTATGGAAATCAAGGGTCAGGAAGGAGCCTTGAGAAAGCATCAACACCAGGGCAGAGGAACGTGCACATTCTTCAATCAGAAGAACCAAGCCCACCACCATTCAAGGAGCCGCAACGGGACAGAGAAAAAAACGAAGTCAGTCCCAATGAAGACACCAAGAAAGTGCTCCTCGACCCAAGTGTCCTTGATCGATCAGTAATCATAGGAGCAAACCTAAATCAAACAGAAGAAACGAATCTGATCACTTTCCTCAGAAACAACAAGGACGTCTTTGCATGGTCAGCGGATGAACTCTCAGGGGTTGCCAGAAACATCATAGAACACAAACTCGAAGTGAAACCAAACTCGAAACCAAAGAAGCAAAAGCTGAGAAAAATGTCCGACGACAGAATAGAGGCAATGAGGGCCGAAGTAAACAGGTTACTAGATGCAGGAGTCATACGAAGGGTCGAGTACCCGGAATGGCTTTGCAACATTGTGCCAGTAAAAAAGAAGAATGGCAAATGGAGAATGTGTCTCGACTTCACGGATCTCAACAAGGCCTGCCCAAAGAGCGACTATCCCCTGCCAAGAGTTGACAAAGTCGTAGACACAGCAGCCAGCAGTGAGATGCTGTCCTTGCTTGACCTGTTCTCAGGATACCACCAGATCTGGATGCGAGTCACGGATGAGGAGAAAACAAGTTTCATCACTCCATTCGGAATCTACTGCTTTGTACGAATGCCAGAAGGGCTGAAAAACGCAGGCACGACGTTCTGCAAAATGATAGCAGAGGTTTTGGGACCCCAATTCAACAGAAACCTAATCGCATACGTCGACGACATAATAGTGGCAAGCAAAATCAGATCCGATCACATAGCAGACCTTGCTGAAACGTTCGCTCGCCTAAGGCAAACGAAACTCAAGCTAAACCCAGAAAAGTGTGTTTTCGGAGTACAAAAGGGAAAAATCCTGGGATGTTTGGTATCCACCAAAGGCATAGAGGCCAACCCTGACAAAATAAAACAGTAGCAGAAATGCAAGAGCCACGATCAATAAAAGAAGTCCAGAAACTCACAGGACGAATCGCAGCGCTCAACCGCTTCATAACTCGATCAGCAGAGCGCAGCCTGCCATTCTTCAAAGTACTTTGTGGCTCAGACAAATTCCAATGGGGGCCAGAACAGAGTCAAGCATTCCACCAACTTCAGGACTATATCGTCAATATGACGAAACTAGCCCCGCCCGAGCCAGGATCCCAGCTGATGCTATACTTATCAGCATCACCAACAGCAGTAAGTGCCGCCTTGGTCCAAGAAGTGCAAATCAAAGAGAAACCCCAGCAAGTGCCAGTCTACTTCGTATCAGAAGCTCTAGCAGGGTCAAAGCTTTTCTACTCGGAACTAGAAAAGATAGCTTATGCAGTGGTCATGGCATCAAGAAAGTTACGCCACTACTTTGAAAGTTACAAGATCCTTGTAATCACAAACCAGCCGCTGCATGACCTATTTCAGAACAAAGAAGCATCAAATCGTATAGCCAAATGGGTAATAGAGCTATCCGAGCACGTCATAGACTATGAAAAGAGAAGCGCAATCAAATCACAAGTCCTCGCAGATTTCATTGCCGACTGGACCTCACCCAGTCAAGGGCCAATAGAAGAAGAAATCACCCCAGAATGGAACATAAGCTGCGACGGCGCTTGGGGAAAAAACGGCGCGGGCATCGCAGCCGTTGTTACAACCCCATCTGGCCTACAAGTCAAGTACGCGGCAAGACTGGAATTCATCGGTGATGATGAAAAATGTTCAAACAACATAGCAGAATATGAGGCACTGCTGCTGGGGCTGCGGAAAGTAAAAGCATTGGGCACCCAAAACTTCCTAGTACGATCCGATTCGAAGGTAATCACCGGACAGGTGGAAAAAGAATACAGTGCAAAAGAACTAGATGAGGACCCGGTGTGTCCGAGGACCGGTGGATGGTCGCTTCCTGGTGTGATGAGTGATTGACAACGTGGTGTGGATTGACGTTTCCCTTGGCTCAAGTATTGCAGGTGTAGAATGCGGCTTGGTTGCATTGGTACAGGTGAAGAACAGGCGCGAAAGGTCTTAGCCATGGCGGCCTCCGAGGAGCGGAGAGACAAGTAGGCTTGGTTCGAGGGACCCGGTGGCCGGTGGATCAAGTGCGGTTCACATGCTGGCAAGAACGAGCAAGGGGACGTGGTTCCGGTGCGAGGCAGCGGCTCACAACCGAAGCTCGTACGCGGACGAGAAGCCGGCGCAAGGTGGCGGCTAACAACCGAAGTTTGCGCGCGGGGTTTGGTGATTTGGCCACAAAATCATCGGTGGACGGTTTCCCTTGGTTTGGGCCTCAAAACCAAGGACCGAGGACTCGACGTGGCGAAGGTGGGCTGCTGGGCTGATTGTATGTACTAGGCAGTGCCGAGTTGAGAAACTCGGCAGTGCCGAGTACATACACTCGACTGGGCCGGCCCAAAACTCGGCGTCGAGGAGCTTCGATCCGGAGGACACGCGGCGTGACTGCAAGGCTTGCGTCGGAGGGAAGCTAGCTTGCAGTGGAAGGTGCCCGAGCCAGAAAATATCTGAAGATCAAATGTCAAATTTGCCCCTGAGGGGTATGTATCACTTAGGGGTAGTTTAGTCTTTAGAGCACCACCACTTGGACTACTAATAGCCCCTTCTAGGGCTGGTGGCTGCCATCTCTCTAGTTATTTTTCATTTGGCTTGTTTAGTTTTTCCCTTCCCTTCATCCTCTTCACCTAGAACTACTTCGAATCTTTCTTAGTTTTGTATAGGTGAATTCATGGTTATGTGATGGAGTTTGTGCTGCTCATCTTTGTGCCATGATTTGATTTCTCGAGCTCCTTCTTCCTTTTCTATTTTCATGGGTATTTTCGGAGCTATTTTTGGGGGATTTTCGTTCTTCTCTTTCTAGGGCATTTTCTCTCGGATTTCTTTGGGGGATTCACGTATGAGTGCCTTGTGCCTCTTTTGCTTGTGATCCTTTGCCCCCAAGCGCCGAGAATCACTTTGGATTTGAGATTTTCGGGATGAACTTGATGTCATGGTGTTCATCACGAGATCTGAGTTTCCGGGAGTTGTACTGAGTTAGAGGCCGAGATCTTTTGGGAAAACACTCCACTGGAGGTCTAGATCATCTGACCAAAATCTCGCCTCAAGAGCTCAAGCCGTTTGGGAGATCCATCCACGAGTTGACTTTGGGGCTGTGCTGTTTGCATGTACTAGGCAGTGCCGAGTTTTGAAATCCGGCAGTGCCGAGTACATACACCCGAGGGCTGCATGTACTAGGCAGTGCCGAGTTTTGAAACCCGGCAGTGCCGAGTACATACACTCGAGAGCTGCATGTACTAGGCAGTGCCGAGTTTGGTAACCCGGCAGTGCCGAGTACATACACCCAGTGACAGATTTGTCAAGTTTTTGGATCGAGGATTCTTTCTGTGTTTCCGCTGCATGTTTCTTGTTCCTAGGGTCAGTAGCATCTCAGTTGCTGCGTGATCTTGGCAAGATTGTGTTACGAATTCCGGAAGTGATTTTGGGGTGAAAGCCGGATTTGGAAAAGAAAGTTTTATCGGCTCCCATTCACTCCCCCCCTCTCTGGTCGCCGTTTCGGTCCTTCAATTGGTATCAGAGCCGGTTATGGGTCTTTGCGACTTTAACCAGTCTAAGATCCAAAGATGGCGTACCAAGATCGGGGTTCCGGGCCTCCGCACTTCGATGGGAAGAACTACCCGAACTGGGTTGCGCGTATGGGCGCTTTCTTGCGAGGCAAAGGAAAGTTGCTGTGGGATGTGACGAAAGATGAAAACTATGTCAATCCCACCAACTTAGATGCCCAGGATGCAAAGGATAGATTTGAGGCGAATGCCCGAGCTGTTGACTACTTGTTCCGTGCTTTGTCTGCCGAGGAGTTTGAGCGTGTTTTGGGCGAGGACCTAGCTAGCCAGATCTGGCAGAAGCTCAAGGTAGCCCACGGTGGTGATAGCCATGTCAAGGCTAGGCTTTTCTCGATGTACAGGAGAGAGTATGAGAATTTCGCTCATTTGCCTGGAGAGTCGGTTGATGCTTTGTTTCAGCGTTTCACGTCTATTGTCAACAACATGAAAGCCAACATTACCGTGCTCCCATACTCGGATCATGACCGAGCTATCAAGCTCCTGCAAGCACTTGATAGATCCGTGTGGGGTGCCAAGGTTGAGGCGATCATGGAGTCGGCAAACTATGAGACTCTTTCTGTTGATGAGCTTTTCTCGAAGTTGAAGTCTTCCGAGGTGGACAGACAGTTGCTTGCCAAGGCTAAGAATCCGACTGATCCCCATAGTCTGGCTCTAGTCGGTGGCTCTGGATATGGACATGCTAACACTCCTAGACACTTTGCTTTGTCTTCTCTTGTGTCCCTTCCAGATGAAGAATATGAGGTGCTGAGCGAGGAGGATCTCGCGTTGCTCACGAGGAGGTTCGAGCGGATGTACCAGAACCGCAAGGGTTCGAGGCGTGCCGGGAGTACGTGCTACAGATGCGGGAAGATGGGCCACTTCATCGTCGAGTGCCCCGAGGAGATCAAGAACGACTACAACCGCAAGCACCGCCCGCGAGACGACCACAAGCACCATCCCAAGGACGAGTACCGCTCCAAGCAGAAGAACAAGGACGAGAGAAGATCCAAGAACAAGCACGGTGGACACAAGAAGCACAGATCTCGAGCGATGGTGGCAGATGCGAGCGACATCGACACAAGCTCCACCAACACCTCGTCAAGCTCAAGCAGTGAAGATGAAGACCGCGGCCACCGCAAGGAGAAGAAGAGCTTGAACCGCAACTTCAACGGCATCTCCTTCGCCGCCGTCGACTACTGCACCATGGCGCACGACTCCGTGAAGAGCAAGGACGACTCCGACTCCGACTCCGAGGATGAGGTATTGACAGATCCCACCTCTTTGCGTCAGGAGATTGCTAGGTTAGAGCAGTTGGTCGATAACCGCGATGATGTGCTTAGGAAGACCAACAAGGAGAAGAGGGAGTTTAGGTCTTTGCTAGGAGAGTCCAAGGATAGAGTGGCTGAGCTTGAGACCTTGCTTTCTGAGACTGGAAAGAAGGCTATGGAGTTTGAGTCTTTGCTTTGCGAGTCTAGGGAGAGAGCAGCTAAGCTAGAGTCTGAGATTGCTGTTTTGAAAGATGCTCCTCTTGTGCCTGATGAGGTTGAATGCTCGTTCTGTGATGTGCATATTGCTGATCTTGTTGTGCTTAAGGAGAAACACATGACTTGCTTGGATGAACTAGAGGGTGCTAGGGTTGAGCTTGCTGAGTTGAAGTCTAGGTCATCTTTGCTAGGTGCTTGTACTTCTTGTCCTGCTTTGCATGCTCAGTTGCTTGAATCACGCACCATGATTAGTTCACTTGAAGCACAACTTAAATCTCCTATTGCAAATTCCTGTTCTGCTTGTGATGTTGTTGCATTGAAGAATGTTGAGCTAGAACAGTGTGTGAATCGATTGCAAGATGAGAATGATGAGCTGAGACAGTGTTTGGGTTGGTTGTCTGGTCGTGAGCCTCAGCTCAAGATGCTGATTGCTAGTTTTAAGAGAGCTGATGGTTGTGGTCTTGGTTCTGAGAAGGTTGGTGAGAGTAGTGGTGTGAGAGAGAGAGATCCAGAGAGCTCCACCGCAAACATTCCCACAAACCCACCAAAAGCCATTCTCAAGAACACCTTCACACCCAAACCAAACCACCTGTTAAACAAGCTTGACACCACTCCAGATCCTCCCAAGTTTCCACCTAAGTCAAAGAACTTTCAGAGGAGAGTGACCTTTGTGAGGAGTGGGGTTTACCAGCTGTCGGTGCCAATCCTGGGAGAGGCCCTAAGACAACAGTAATCACCAACTAAACCGCTGGAACCAATTAACCCGGCGAAAAACAAGTGCAGAGGTCTTGATCCGCTGTTAAGCTCGAGGGTGCCCAGTACCCCTCGAGCGAAGCGGAACTCCGCCTCGCTCGAGACCCCTCGCTCGAAGCCCGGAGGCCGCTCTCGATGCCAATCTCCGCCTCGCTCGAGACCCCTCGCTCGCGGGGCCCGCTGACGGCTCACCTACCCCATGGACAAGAGCATTTAATGGCTCCGCACGGCCTTGGGCGAGGAAGTCAAGCGACGAATCATTAGCCCATCCCCGGTCATCTCCGCCAACCCCTGACACCGTGCGGTCATTTCCGACACCGTGCGGTCACCCTTGACTCCGTGCGGTCATCCTCTACACTGTGCAGCGTGATGGACCTATGCGGCGTCACGAGCCTGGGCGACGCGACAGCCCTGTACGGTCGCGCTCCCCTATTCTACCAACTCCGGTACGGGTACCCCTCGAACGGACAGGGGGAGCCCTCGAACGGGTCCATGGCCCGATGTACTTGATGATGACGACCCACGCCAGCCCATTAAATCAGGAGCACAAGGAGCGTGCGTCATGTACAGGGGACGTCACGCCATGCGCCAGAGCACCATACGCCGGGAAGTCGCCTAGTCCGACAACACGAGCCAAGACAAGAGTCACGCCCGCAGTCACGCCCCGTCGTACGCCGTCACTGTACCAAGTATTGTACTTCTACTGTTTGTAACTGCCCCTCTTTGAACTATAAAAGGAGGAGGCAGCCCCATAGAACGAGGGGGCGACCAGACACACTCGTTCACATACTCGCTACTCAGTTCATCAAGCAACACAACTCTCACTCGTTCTAAGGGACCTGAAGGCTCATCCTCCTCTCCCGCCAAGCTTGTAGCCCCCTACTACGAGCACCCCCCGGTGCAAGGCAATACAAGTGCGCAAGCACACCCTGCTGGACGTACGATCGGAAGATCGGAACCAGGATAAACCTCGTGTCACCACATTGCCCTTGCATCGACCATCGAGAGACGGGACACAGCGCACTTTTCTGCAGGTGTTGGACCCCCGCGCGGTTCCGACGCCGACAGTGGCGCGCCAGGTAGGGGCATCGCGCTGTGATCGACTTCTCGACCCACCAGTTCTCTCGATGGTGATCCGTACAGAGCGCCTCGTTGACCGCTGCTCCTACGGTTCATCCGACCCGCTCCCGGCCGGATTCACCATCTGGTTCGGGAGCCTGGGGTTTGAGGCAACCGGCAACGGTTATCTCATGCGGCTCCTCCCAAGGGATGCGGCCACCACTGCCGCGACCGCCGCGACAAGCCCACCGCCGCCACCAACGCCCAGGCGCAAGAGGCGCTCAGGGCAACGCTCGCGACGAGCACGCATGGAGCGGCGCCGGGCCGCGCACGCGCGCCGTTTGGACGACGTCGACCTCAGCGAAAGCGCCATTGCCGAGGAGACGACGGCTACGCCAACACCCGCGCCTCCGACCACGCGCCCGAACGGGGAAAGCGAGGCCGAGCCGTCACGTTTCCCGTATGGGATGCATGGGGCGGGCATGGCGTACTCGTCATCCATCAGCACGGCGATGGACACCTACGACGATCTCGCTGGACATCACCTGCTCTCGATCCGGAACCTTATCGCGACCTCGCCGGGCGACTCATACCTCGGCACGAGCGCCGACGAGGCCTCGCATGAGGACTCGGAGTGGGACTACCTCGAACTTCGCGACTACGAGGCTTTCGTGGCGTTCCAGGCCGCGGCGGACTACTGCTTCGACTACTCTGATGACTCGAGCACGGGGGATCATGACCCCGCGCGGGAGTGCTTTGTCGCGGCAGTATTCGAGCCGGACACAGAGGACAACGGCCCCGTCGCGCCACGAGACCCCGTGGGAAGCACGGCACCCCGGCAGCCGGCACCTCCCACGACCGGAGACGCCGCGCTGGTTCAGGCCCAGCTGATCCAGGTGCGAGAACTCGAGGCCAGCCTCGAAGACGAGCGACGCCAGGTTCGACGGCTGCACGCGGCCCTCGAAACGGGGCGACCAGGGCCCAGTAACTTCGCGCAGGAGGTGGCACGCACCGCGCAGGCGCGAATCATGGCCGACGACCACGGGGACGACCCCCTGGCCCTGGCGAGGACCAGCCAGAAGTTAATCGCCGCGGCTACGCTGATACGGGCGATGCCGGAGCCATCAACGCCGCAGGGCCGCAACCTGCGCCGCGAGGCGCAAGCCCTGATCGAACAGGCCGCGGTACAGCAGGCCGAAAGTTCCGCGTCGCGTATGAGATGCTCCGACAGCACGGGAGTCGTGGGCGGAGCGCAAGACCGGGCGGAGTCAGTGCGTACTCCTCTCAAGAGCCGGATGAAGGCTCCTGTGAAGGAACGCATGCTGGACACGCGCGCCGGCAAAGATGACGCCCGTCACATCCTCAATAAAAGGAAGCTTGACACCACCACCGGCCATGGGTACCACACTCGACGTGGAGGCCGCTACGACAGCCGTGAAGACAAGAGCCCATCGCCGGAACCTCCTGGTACTCGGGTGTTCAGCCGCGAGATCTGGACGGCACCGATACCTCCTCAATTCCGGCAGCCAACCACCATCGTCAAGTACTCCGGGGAGACCGACCCTCGAGTCTGGCTCAACGATTACCGCCTGGCATGCACGCTGGGTGGTGCGTCCAGCGACGAAGTCATCATCCGCAACCTGCCCCTCCATCTCGCGGACTCGGCGCGAGCATGGCTGGAGCAGCTGCCCCTGAACCAGATCCATGACTGGAACGATCTTGTGAACACCTTCGTGGGCAATTTCCAGGGCACGTACGTACGCCCGGGGAACCCCTAGGACCTTCGGCAATGTTGCCAGAAGCCCGGCGAGTCCTTGCGGGATTACGTTCGTCGCTTCTCCAAATGCTGCACAGACCTTCCGAACGTCGGGGACTCGGAGGTGCTTCACGCCTTCCTCCTGGGCACGACGAATCGAGGCCTAGTGCGCAAACTTGGACGAAAGCCCCCCACTACCGTTAGTGGGTTGTTCGACATCGCCACGCGCTACGCCTCCGGCGAAGAGGCAGAGGGCGCTAACTTCGTCGACAAGAAGGGGAAGCACGTGGAAGGAGCGCCCGTGGAGGGAAACAAGCCTAAGGCCCCCGCCAAAAAGATGAAGCAGGGGAAGAAAGGGAAGAAGGCGCAGCAGGCGCCACGAGTACCAGAGCCAGACGACGACTCCGACGAAGCCCTCGCGGCGGACCCCGCCCGCAAGGGCCCAGGGGGCCAGCTTCGAGGCCCGGGGGTCTTCGACGACATGCTCAAGAAACCGTGCCCATACCACAGGGGCCCGGTCACTCACACCCTCGAGCAGTGTGAGATGCTGAAGAAATACTACAACCGCGTGGCCGCGAAGAACGACAACGAGAAGGGAGACGCCGACGGCAAGGACAAGGGTGGATTCCCCCAGGTGGAGAATGTGTTCTTCATCTTCGGGGGGCCCACGACCAACATGACGTCTCGGCAGCGCAAGCGCGAACGTCGAGAGGTCCTAGCAGTACACCGGGCGGCCCCGAAGTACCTCGACTGGTCGGAGGAGACCATCTCCTTCAGCAGAGAGGATCACCCCGATTTCATTCCGAATCCGGGGCAATACACGCTTCTCCAAGGTGCTCATGGACGGAGGCAGCAGCCTCAACATCATGTATGCTCCTACCCTGGAGCTCCTGGGGATCGGCAGGGACCAGCTGCGCCCAAGCAAGGCACCGTTTCACGGCGTCGCTCCAGGGAAGCGGGTTCAGCCCCTCGGGCAGATCGACCTGCCGGTCTACTTCGGGACGCCGGACAACTTCCGCAAGGAAGTCCTCACCTTCGAGGTGGTGGGGTTTCGGGGTGCCTATCACGCCATTCTCGGGCGACCGTGCTACGCCAAATTCATGGCCATCCCGAACTACACCTACCTCAAGCTGAAGATGCCGGGACCGAAGGGAGTCATCACCGTGGGGCCCTCGTTCGAGCACGCCTACGAGTGCGATGTCGAGTGCGTCGAACACGCCGAGGCACTCGCTGAAGATGAAGCTTGTGTAGCCCGTCTGGAAGAGATGGTTCACGAGATCGACAACCCCGCGCCAAAGCACGTTGGCAGCTTCGAGCCAGCCGAGCAGACTAAGGACGTACCCCTCGACCCCAGCAACCCTGACGACAAGACGTTGAAGGTCAGCTCCACCCTCGATCGCAAATAGGAAGTGGTGCTCGTCGACTTCCTCCGCGCCAACGCCGACATCTTCGCGTGGAGCCCCTCGGATATGCCCGGCATACCGAGGGAGGTCGCCGAGCACTCCCTTGATATCCAGCCCAACTCCAGGCCGGTGTGCCAGTGCCTTCGGCGCTTTGACGAGCAGAAGCGTCGAGCGATTGGAGAGGAGCTGCGCAAGCTCTTGGAGGCCGGATTCGTCAAGGAAGTTTTTCATCCCGTGTGGCTGGCTAACCCTGTACTAGTTATGAAAAAGAATGGGAAATGGCGGATGTGCGTGGATTATACCGGTTTAAATAAAGCATGTCCCAAAGTTCCCTTTCCTTTGCCACGAATCGATCAAATCGTAGATTCCACCGCGGGGTGTGAACTCCTCTGCTTCCTTGATGCGTATTCCGGTTATCACCAAATAAAGATGAAAGAATCCGACCAACTCGCGACTTCTTTCATCACCCCCTTCGGCATATACTGCTACACTACGATGCTGTTTGGGCTTCGAAACGCGGGGGCCACGTATCAGCGATGTATGCTTCGGGTCTTCGGAGACCAAATCGGGCGCACCGTGGAAGCATATGTCGACGACATCATCGTAAAATCCAAGAAGGCAGACAACTTGGTTGACGATTTGCGAGCCGCTTTCGAGGCTCTCCGGGCCGCCGGTGTAAAGCTCAATCCGGAGAAGTGTGTTTTCGGAGTGCCGCGAGGCATGTTGTTGGGTTTCATAGTCTCCCAGCGAGGCATTGAACCCAACCCCGAGAAGGTCGCTGCTCTCGAACGGATGGGCCCGATCCGAGACTTGAAAGGAGTCCAACGGGTCCTGGGGTGTTTAGCGTCGCTCAGTCGCTTTATAGCTCGGCTAGGGGAAAAGGGTTTACCTCTGTACCGGCTCCTGAGAAAACACGAACGTTTCTCCTGGACCCCAGAGGCACAGGAAGCCCTCGACAAGCTCGTCGCGTCACTCTCGAGTTCACCCATCCTTACGCCACTAAGGGATGGGGAAACGCTCTACCTATACGTGGCCACGACGACCCAAGTGGTTAGCGCGGTCATCGTAGTAGAGAGAGAAGAAGAAGGCCATGCACTGCCGGTACAACGACCCGTGTACTATATCAGCGAGGTATTATCAGAAACCAAGACGCGGTACCCGCAGATCCGAAAACTGTTGTACGCGGTCGTGCTGGCTCGAAGGAAGCTAAGGCACTACTTCGAGGTGCACCCGGTGATCGTGGTCTCGTCGTTCCCCTTGGGGGAGATAGTCCGCAACCAGGACGCGTCTGGGAGGATTATCAAATGGTCGGTGGAACTGATGGGCGAAACGCTCACGTACGCACCGCGCAAAGCCATCAAGTCCCAGGTTCTCGCGGATTTCGTCGCCGAGTGGACAGACGTTCAACTACCCCCGCCCCAGATACAGGCAGAGTGTTGGACTATGTACTTCGACGGATCTGTGATGAAGACCGGAGCGGGGGCGGGACTACTCTTCATCTCGCCTCATGGAGAACACATGCGCTATGCGGTACGGCTGCATTTCCCCGCCTCCAACAACATGGCGGAATACGAAGCCCTCCTCAGTGGGCTCCGTATCGCCCTCGAGCTGGGCATCAAACGCCTCGACGTCAGAGGGGACTCGCAGCTAGTCGTAGACCAAGTGATGAAGAACTCGAGCTGCCACGACGAGAAGATGGAAGCATACTGCCACGCGGTGCGGCGCCTCGAGGACAAATTCCTCGGCCTCGAACTCAACCACATCGCGCGCAAGTACAATGAAGAAGCGGACGAGTTGGCTAAGATTGCGTCGGGGCGAACCACCATCCTCCCGAACGTCTTCGCCCGCGACTGCTCGAGACCCTCCATCGAGCCCCCGCGTCCGGACGCGACGTCGGAAGCGTCCTCGAGGGAGGCCCGCATCGAGCCAATGGACGAGGATCCCTCGACACAAGGCGCCGAGACCCCCCAACCAGAGACACCACCGCCTGAGGAGCAAGAGGCAATGGAGATCGACGGATCCCCGGCCTCACAGGACTGGCGACACCAATACGTAGACTGGATCGACCACGGCACGCTACCCTCGGATCGAACCGAGGCACGACGCATCGCCAGACGAGCTAAGTCGTTCGCCATGATCGACGGCGAGCTGTACAAGCGTAGCCCTTCTGGGGTGATGCTGCGCTGCCTCCCCATTCCCGCAGGACGGCAGTTGATACGAGACATCCATGCAGGAACGTGCGGGCATCACGCGGCGGCCCGAACCCTCGTGGGCAACGCCTTTCGACAAGGTTTCTATTGGCCCACGGCGGTTGCCGACGCGATAGAGGTCGTGCGTACCTGTGAAGGGTGCCAGTTCTATGCCCGCAAGACGCACCTCCCGGCGCATGAGCTACAAACCATCCCCATCACGTGGCCCTTCGCCGTATGGGGGTTGGATCTTGTGGGTCCGCTGCCAAAAGCGCCCGGGGGCTTTACTCACCTGCTGGTTGCCATCGACAAGTTCTCGAAGTGGATCGAGGTCCGGCCCGTCACGAACATCCGGTCCGAGCAAGCGGTGCAGTTCTTCGACGACATAATCCACAGGTTTGGAGTGCCGAACTCAATAATCACCGACAATGGCACCCAATTCACTGGCAAGAAGTTCTTGGAGTTCTGCGACCGCAACCACATCCGCGTGGATTGGTCGGCCGTTGCGCATCCCCAAACGAATGGCCAGGTGGAACGGGCCAACGGCATGATACTGCAAGGATTGAAGTCGAGAATCTTCAACAAGCTGAACAAGTTTGGCCGCAAATAGATCGGCGAAATACCCTCGGTCGTCTGGAGCCTTAGGACAACCCCAAGCAGAGCCACGGGTTTCACCCCGTTCTTTCTGGTATACGGCGCCGAAGCAATCTTGCCCACGGATCTAGAGTACGGGTCCCCGAGGCTCAGGGCGTATCAAGATGAAGCGAACCAGCAAGCTCGACGAGACTCCCTCGACTGCGTGGACGAGGCGCGCGACGTTGCGCTGTTAAACTCGGCAAGATATCAACAGACGCTCCGTCAGTACCAAGCGCGGAAGGTGCGACGCCGAGACTTCAGCAAGGGAGATCTGGTCCTTAGGCTGCGACAAGACAATCGAGGGCGCCACAAGTTCACCCCTCCGTGGGAAGGCCCCTACATCATCGCCGAGGTCCTGAAGCCAGGCACGTACAAGCTAGCCAACGAGAAGGGCGAAGTCTTCGCTAACGCCTGGAACATCCAGCAACTACGTCGTTTCTACCCTTAAGCTCCTCGTGCTTGCCCATGTATCAGCTCATGCGACTCCTTAGTAATAATAAAGATCGTGTACAGTTTAAACATTGGAATTATCGCTTGTCTTGCGGAGAGAAAGGCGTAACGCCTCTCGAGTGGATGAAGGAAGCTCTTTATTGCCATAAAACGCATGACCGGCGAACGGTCGTGTACAACAAACAATATACAAAGCCGCTCCTTCGCGGCCGAAAGACGGATGCAGCCATGCCCATTTCTCAACACTGGCGACCCCAGACCGACTAGGAACGTCGCTAGTTTTCTTCTAACACCAGCATGGCCACATACGCCAAGGCAAACGGGAGTTCTCCACGGCTGGCGCGGCAAAGGTTCAAAGAACCTCGTCGACCTCCAGGTCGTCGCGCGCGCCCCGGTTGGTGAAACGACCTTCACCAACATGGCGAGGGCCTGAGCGGCGCAACGCCGGCTACGACGCCCACCTATCAAGACGTGGCGCGCACCCGGAAGCAAGACCACTCTGCCACCAAAGTGCGCCGCCACCGGACGCCGTGGACGGGTGACCATCGCACCTGCCTCGTTCAACCATCGCCTGAACGCCATCCAGCTCGAGCTGGAAGACGAGGCACCGGTTCCCGACGGGGACAACCGCCGTCCAAACATCAATCAGCCCGAGCTGAAAGATGAGGCAGCGGTTGCCAACAAGGCAGATGCGGCCAGCACCTTTTCTCCTTCATTTGCCTCCCCTTTCGCTAGCATTCTTCTAACACCAAAGCTCCGCCCACCCTCGAACTAAGTCAGGAGGGCGAACTCCACCCCACCCCGCCGTTCTTAACTCTAAACCCATGGAACTCGTAAAAGGCTCACAGCACTTGTGATCCCTACCACCATGGTCGAGCCTATTTATAGCGCCCACACCCTAGGCCCATTCCGCGGCATGCGCCTGACCCTCTGCGCGGAGCGGCCCCACGTGCCTTACTCATGGGACAGACCCCCAAGGGGCCCCCCTGGCGAGAGGACAGCGCGTGACAGCACGGCAGAGGCGGGCGTCCCTCAGAAAGGAAACACGCTCGACGCGTGGCGGTCTGACGGGGACGTGCACTACGGCCAAGGTCACGAGGCTACTGTTTTCGTCAGAAAGGCGGGGCGGACGACATCAGAGACAGCAGCACGCCATCGCTCAGCGAGCGGCGCGCGAGTCAAGGCCGCAGCCCTCGCAGCACGCCACCGCTCAGCAAAGTGGCACGCAAGTCGAGGCCGCAGCCCTCGCAGCACGCCATCGCTCAGCGAGCGGCACGCAAGTCGAGGCCGCAGCCCTCGCAGCACGCCATCGCTCAGCGAGCGGCACGCATGTCGAGGCCGCAGCCCTCGTAGCGCGCCCTCGCTCGGCGAAGCGGCACGCAAGTCGTGGCTGCAGCCCTCGCTGAATGCTCTGCACGCTGACAGAGTGACAGGACGCCCGTGACGAGACGAGGCAGCGGGAGCCATGCACCCGTCGCGTCACCAGCGCTGAGGCAGCTGAGCCCGGCACCCGTCGCGTCACCAGCGCTGAGGCAGCGGAGCCAGGCACCCGTCGCATCACCTGCGCCGCCCCGACAAAAAAGCTAAGCTACCCTTCTACCCTACGGTTTCTTCGACGCTCCATCTCTCCATCATTTCGATCACGACTTTTCGCGCACGGGGCAGGGAGATTCTTTCTTCGCCCCGCGCGAAGACAAAAACTCCCTCGGGGGCTACCACAGGGCACATTACCCTGGGGAACAAACGCTCCACCCCTCGCCACTTGTTTCTTCTCGCAATTTTCTACAAATTTTCGTCGCTTTGTCACGTTTCGGTTGTGTTACGAAGAAGTGACGGAGGTTGGGCATCGACGGCTAAGGCAAAGGGGTGGCGATGTCATGGGATAGCTTACGCCTCCGGGATACGGCATCCCCCTTCGTCACCCTCGAACCTAAGCTACTCGCGGAGGGGCGGGGCGCGGCTGCTTGAAGTCCAAGAGTGTCGGTGTCGAGGGAAAGCCTACGCCTTTGGGATACGGCGTCCCCCATCGACACCCCTGGGCTCGAGCAGTCCAAACTCTTCCCGTGCGCAGGGAGATGGTCTAACCCGGTCGAATTCCTTTCGAGGCACACAACCGAAATGACAGTGAACATAGCGAATTTAAATACAATCAAGCATGATGACGAAGTTCTCAAACATCCACAAGTTCAAAACATAAAGATTCCTAAATCTATTACAAATTCGCCTCGCAGGCGCTGTCGCAGGCAAAGTTCTTCAAGCGCCATCCCCGTTGACGGTGCGCTCTGGAGAGGTGTCGTCGTCGCCCTCGCCTGAACCGGGGAGGATCTCGTTAGCGAAGAGCGTAGCGAGTGCGGCGGCCGTCTCTGCTACGTTGGCATCAGCTTGCTCGACCGCGGCCACCGCAGCATCATCGTCGAGGCCCTCAGCGACGACGTAGCCCGTCGCCAGTGCGTCGAGCTGGACGAGGTAATGCGTCGACACCACGCCAAGAGCCTTGCGGATGCCGAGGAGGAACGCATTCTTCACCCGCCCCATGACGCGGTCACCCAGAGACCTCAGGCGGCTGGCCAACGAACTGCCAGACTGGGCGCCGTCCTCCTCGAACTCCAAGCACACCGCGGCGGCGGCCTCTCGTAGCTCCTCGAGCTCCTGCTGCGAGGACGCGTAAGCGACCCCCACCGCCTCCGCCCTGTCCTGCGAGTCCGCCACGGCCGCTTGGAAGCCTAGGATAAATTAAAAAGGAAAGGAATCTTCAGCGACAGGGCCAATATGGGTTCCTCGAAGAACGGAAAGGTTACGCAGAGGCTCGAAGCTTACCGGCTGCCCGCTCCTTCTCAGCGGACCATTGCGTGCGGACCGCGCACGACTCCTCCCGCAGCGACGCCAACGAGGCCCCTTGTTCTTGGGTCGTTGACCGCAGCACCTCGAGAGCCACGCTATGCTCAAGGACTTGGGCCTCAGCCGCAGCAGCTGCTTCGTGTTGCTGGCGGAGCGAGGCCTGTGCCGCGGCGAGGGAAGCATCCTTCTCCTGCAGGAGAGCGTTCAGGCGCTCCACCTCGAGGGCCCTCTCTGCGGCTGCAGCATGCAGAGCGTCGCGCTCCCTCTCTGCGCGGCTCAGGGACTCGCCGTGCGCGCGAGCAGCAGCCCACGCCTCATTTATTGCAGCACGAGCCTGGTCCACCTCAGAGCTCAGCTCGGCATTCCTCTGCGTCAGATCATGGACGTAGGCGTGCTGGTCGGCGAATGTGCGAGACCTTGGACGCCGCCAGGTCTCGAAGTTGCTGGTACAAGGGAACAACACGAAGTCAAGGCACGAAGCGAAAAATCAAAGGGGCCAAGGGCGAAGAACACAAACTCACCACGTGCAGCTGAAGCCCCCTGGTCCGGTGAAGCTCGAGCGCGTCGGAGAGGGCGTTCTGGAGGTCGGTGCCGATCTGGTGATGCTCCAGCCAGAGCTGGTTCTCGTTCTCCGCGATGGAGACGAGTTCATCCGGGATCCCAGGGCGGTCCAGCCCAAGGATGCCTCGGATACCACCGCTCGTGCTGGCGCCAGCGCTGGCGGGGACGCTTCGACCCTCGACCGCCTCCAGCCTCGAAGGCGCGGTTGGGCCCGCGGCCACGACGGAACTGACCGCCGCAGCGGCCCTCTGCCGGCGCGGGAATTTCCTCTGCGACGGCACCCCCGCTCTCGAGCAGAGGCGCCGCACTGGCAGGAGGGAGCGCCTGCGCCTCGCACGGGGGCTCGAACCCCGGCGCCATGTCTTCTTCGTCGGCGAGGATGTAGACCACCTTGCTCCTCGCGCGCCTTCCTTCCTCCTCCGCGCCTGGGCCCGCAGGCTCTCCCGGACGACCCTGCCCGGCGACCCCAGTGGGGGCCAAGCCCCGCTCCTCCGTGGCCCCTTCGAGGCCAAGCTCCCGCCGCGCTCGCTCGACCCCCCTGGCCATGGCCGCCTCGTAGCTGGCCACGAGCGAGGCCTCAGCCTCCCGCGTCGTGCGCGAGGGCGGGGCCTCGGTGTGGGGTGTCGAGTGAACCCTCGTCTTGAGGGCTTTGATGGGAGCGAGCGTGGGGGCGGCGGGGGTGGAGGTCCCGCTAAAACAATCAAACCAGAAATTAGAAAGTCGACGCAGACATTAACCAGAGCGAGCCGTCGAAGGGGGATGAAACACTTACCGGTTGACGCCCTTGAGCTTCCGCTTCTGGGAGCGGCGCGAAGGCGGTTGTACCGCAGGCGCGGGGGCTCGCTCGCCGGCAACCCCGGCCCTCGCCGGCGGGGCGGGCGCCGGGACAGAAGCACCCGACGCGCCTGGCGTCGCGGCCACGAGCGGGGACGCGCCGGGCATCGCGGCCACGAGCGGGGACGCGCCTGGCGCCGCGGCCACGAGCGGGGACGCGCCGGGCATCGCGGCCACGAGCGGGGGCGCGTCAGCGGCGCGCGCCACCGTCGCCGACTCGAAGAAAACCTCGTCGTCTGACGAGTCGTCCTCCTCTGGCTCGGGCGTGCTGTCGGGGGTCGGCAGCGGGGAGAGACCCTCCCTTTCCCGCCTCCGGTTCTCCTTTTGGTGTTCGTCCCTCCGCCGCTGCTTCCGGAGGCGCGTCTCTTTCTCCGCGTCCTTACGCGCCTTCTGCCGCTCGGCGTTCAGGCGGTTGGCCTCGCGGACGTCAGGGAGAGGGGGAGCCGATCGGTGCCCTTTGTGGGTCAGCCCCTGAGAATACAAAGTTAATCGCTTAATAAACTCGATACGAGCGCGAAATGGTTCGAAAGGAGAAGGGAAAATACTCACGAAGGTGAGGTAGCCCTCGTCGGGGCGCATCTTGATGGCCCAGAGGACGTCGTCCTCGACCGCCATCTTGGTGCAGTCCACGGCGCGCCGCGCCCGCTGGGCCGCCTCCGCAGCCGAGAGCGGCTCCTGGGCCATCCTCGAACCCTCGAAAGGGGCCCTCGACGTCAGCTGGTAGATGGGCAGGCTCCTCTGCATGAGAGGAACCACCAGCCGCTGGTGGAAGTTGGCGATGACGGCGGCGGCGTTTAGCCCCTTCTTCGCCAGGGATCGAAGCGCCGTGGTGAAGATCCCTAGCTTGTCTTGACGAGCTTTGGGGGAGACCCCCCAGCTCCATGCGAGCGGCTTCTCCGCCACGATCTTGTCAGTGTAGGGGGGAGGAGGTTACCGTCGTTACGCAGGTAGAACCACCCCTTGTCCCAGTCCGCGTTGTTGGACGTCATGGTGGTGGGGATGTAGAGATCTTTTCTCCCTTCCCACAGCTGGAACATGACGCTGCCGGCGCGGACAAGCCTCCGCACCCCAGTGGCCCCAGTGGCGACGGTGTGGAGCTCGGCCCGGAACAAGTGAATCCACAAGTCCCAGTGCACCGGAACCCCCAGGTATCCCTCGCATACCGCGACGAACACCGCCGCCTGGGAGATGGCGTTCGGGGCGAAGTTATGGAGCTCCACCCCGTAGTACGTGCACAGAGCGCGGATGAAATCCCCGGGAGGAGATCCGAACCCGCGCTCGTGCAGGCGAGCCAGGCTCACGACGTAGCCCTGGGGTGGAGCCGGCACCCTGTGCGAGGATGGCGGCGCCATCCACTCCGGCTGGCCGGCGGAAGAGATCTTGGGGAGCAGGCCTCTCGCAACGAGCGACTCCAGGTAGCTCTTGTCGGCGGTGGACGGGCTCCATGGGGCAGCTTCCCTCAAGGTCACCATGGCTGAGGAAGGGGAGTGAAGATGGATTGGATCTAACCTCTCGAGGGCTAGCGAGCACGAAGAGACGGAGGGAACAAAGGTTTGAGCTAAGGTAAGGGAGACTGACCCCTCCTCTCCCCGTATTTATCGACGAAATTTTACCAGGCCGCGGGTAAAGCGCGGCTGCGGGCACCCGTTAACTCCGCACTTAACCCTGTCGCTGACAAGTGGACCCCGCAAACGTGGTGGGCCAACATAAAGGCACAATTATGACTGTGGCCGCCCGAGGCGTCGCGAAGTCTTGTAGCGCGTCTAATCCAACCGCCCCGCCAGCGCCGCTCTCGCCTGAAAAGGCGCGCCACTGCGACCTGGCCGCGCCACGTTGGCCATGACTGCCTGACCGGACGCCTCGGACCCCGCCCCAACCAAACCGCCAGCGAATATTCCCTCGCTCCGCACCAGCACAGGTAAGGCATATATCGCTCGAGCTTTACTGATCAGGGGGTCGAAGCCTGGCTCTCGTCGAGAGTTCCGACAGGCTCTCCAGATCAAACAGAGTCAGGGGCGAACGGGGCATGCACGAACACGCTCAACCTCGAACAAAGGCCTCAAGGTCTCGAGGATGCCCTGATCCGCGTTCAAGGCTGAACAAAGGAGGCCAGTTGAAGGATCCCAACGAGGGAGCGCATCGAGCCCTCGGTCCTAACGAATGGGACCGAGCCTTGCCTGGCGTACCTTTGTAAGCTTGTTCTGTATGAGACGTGTCTCCGGACCACGAGCCGACCCTAACGAACAGGGCACGGACGTCCACTTGAACCACCCGCTAACAGCTCACTGACACGTCCATGACTCGCTGCCCGCTCATGGGTAGCATGGAACTGTGTCCCCCCTCCTCCCGTGACGGGGCGACGAGGGTCGAAACTCATGGTCATAGGCCTCGCAAAATTGGCCGAGTCAGGGTTCGGTCCATAAGGGACGACCCATGATGGCTCGAGACAAGACAACCTGGAGTCTAAGGGCGAGAACAAGACCTTGGACGATGCAATTCACTCCTCCAATGCCTCGGGGGCTACACCCGCGGGTGCGCTAGCGCGCCCCCACGGAAAGTTCTGCGAAGGGACCTCGAAGCACCAAAACTTCAGAAAGAACACTAACCCATGCAGGTCTGACACTCATCACTGCATGGCCTCGGGGGCTACTGTCGGTGCCAATCCTGGGAGAGGCCCTAAGACAACAGTAATCACCAACTAAACCACTGGAACCAATTAACCCGGCGAAAAACAGGTGCGGAAGTCTTAATCCGCTGTCGAGCTCGAGGGTGCCCTGCACCCCTCGAGCGAAGCGGAACTCCGCCTCGCTCGAGACTCCTCGCTCGAAGCCCGGAGGCCGCTCTCGATGCCTAACTCCGCCTCGCTCGAGACCCCTCGCTCGCAGGGCCCGCTGACGGCTCACCTACCCATGGACAAGAGCATTTAATGGCTCCGCACGGCCTTGGGCGAGGAAGTCAAGCGACGAATCATCAGCCCATCCCCGGTCATCTCCGCCAACCCCCGACACCGTGCGGTCATTTCCGACACCGTGCGGTCATCCTTGACTCCGTGCGGTCATCCTCTACGCTGTACAGCGTGATGGACCTGTGTGGCGTCACGAGCCTGGGCGATGTGACAGCCCTGTACTGTCACGCTCCCCTGTTCTACCAACTCCGGTACGGGGACCCCTCGAACGGACAGGGGGAGCCCTCGAACGGGTCCATGGCCCGATGTACTTGATGATGACGACCCACGCCAGCCCATAAAATCAGGAGCACAAGGAGCGTGCGTCATGTACCGGGGACGTCGCGCCATGCGCCAGAACACCATACGCCGGGAAGTCGCCTAGTCCGACAACACGAGCCAAGACAAGAGTCACGCCTGCAGTCACGCCCCGTCGTACGCCGTCACTGTACTAAGTACTGTACTTTTACTGTTTGTAACTGCCCCTCTTTGAACTATAAAAGGAGGAGGCAGCCCCATAGAACAAAGAGGCCACCAGACACACTCGTTCACACACTCGTTCACATACTCACCACTCAGTTCATCAAGTAACCCAACTCTCACTCGTTCTAAGGGACCTGGAGGCCCATCCTCCTCTCTCGCCAAGCTTGTAGCCCCCTACTACGAGCACCCCCCGGTGCAAGGCAATACAAGTGCGCAAGCACACCCTGCTGGACGTACGATCGGAAGATCGGAACCAGGATAAACCTCGTGTCACCACATTGCCCTTGCATCGACCATCGAGAGACGGGACACAGCGCACCTTTCTGCAGGTGTTGGACCCCCGCGCGGTTCCGACGCCGACAGTTATATATGAAATGAAAGAGAAAAAAGTTAAAATAATATTACATCTAAATGTTTAGTCTTATTTATTTAATTTAAACCTAGTCTTATATATTTAGGTTATACTTGGTCTTATTTATTTAGATTGTAGTTAGTCTTATTTATTTAGATTATAACTAAAACATTATTAGCCACGTCATAGTGCAATTAATATATAAAAAATTAATATATTTGTTATATATGAAATGAAAGAGAAAAAAAAGTTAAAATATTACAGTTTTCATCATAGTGCAATTAACTTATACAGCATCATTGTTTACTTGAACGCTAACAAACTTTCTCCTAACAAATGTCCCTTGATTGTGATCGCGACGTAGATAGGGTGTCTCCTCTGCTGCTAACAGGACGGTTGGGTCAGCAGCCACCGAGAATGGAGGTCGACCGTCGAGCATATCATAATCTTCATCTGTCTTATCCTCAACTTCTACGATTTTTCTTTTTCCAGGAAGAACTATATGACGCTTTGGCTCGTCTTTTGATGGGTCCGATTGCTTGCTCGTCCCTTTCTTTGGCTTGCTAGTCATGTCTTTTATATAAAAAACTTGTGTCACATCTTTGGCTAGGACGAACGGTTCGTCTAGAAACCCAATCTTGTTTAGGTCCACTATAGTCATCCCATACTCATCAGTTGTAACTCCTCCTGCAGTCAGTTTCACCCATTGACACTTAAACAGTGGGATCTTTAAAGGACCATATTCCAGTTCCCATATCTCCTCTATGACACCATAGTATGAGTTCTTATTGTCATTGTTGTCGGTCGCATCGATCCGGACACCACTATTTTGGTTGGTGCTCTTCTTGTCTTGGGCTCTTGTATAAAATGTATACCCATTTATGTCGTAGCCTTGAAATTTTAAGATCGTGGTCGATGGACCCCTAGCTAGAAAGGCTAGTTGAGCATCAATACCCACAACAGCCATCAGATGTTCTCGCAACCAATCTGCGAAACTACTATTGTGTTGACGTTGAATAAATGTCGCAGTCTTTCCTGGAATTTCTTCATACAGAATCTTCATGTGCTTCTCGATGTATGGAGCAACTAAGGCTGACTGCTGCAGAATTGTGAGATGTGCTTTACGAAATGTCAGCATGTCTCTGATTACCATCGTCTTTCTTCCTAGTGTGCCCTTTCCACCAAGTCTCCCCTCATGATGTGATTCAGGCAACCCAATCGGCTTGAGGTCTTCGATAAAGTCAACACAGAATTCAATCACCTCCTCTGTTTCGTATCCCTTAGCAATGCATCCTTCTGGACGAGCACGACTACGTACATACTTCTTCAGAACAGCAAAGTATCTCTCAAAAGGGAACATGTTATGAAGAAATACCGGGCCCAGTATACGAATCTCTTTGACGACGTGAACCAATAGATGTGTCATAATATTGAAGAATGATGGTGGAAATATCATCTCAAAGCTGACAAGACATTGGACCACGTCGTTCTGTAGCCTATCCAAATCTTCAGGATTGATCACCTTCTGAGAAATCGCATTAAGGAATGCACATAGCTTCACAATCGCTTTCCGCACATTAACTGGTAGCACACCCCTCAGTATGACGGGAAGCAGTTGGGTCATCAACACATGACAGTCGTGAGACTTGAGGTTTAAGAACTTTTTATCTTTCATGTTAATTATTCCTTTAATATTGGAGGAATAGCCTGACGGGACCTTGATACTGTTCAAGCATTCAAACATACTTGCCTTCTCCTCTTTGCTGAGAGTGAAGCTAGCGGGACGCAGGTACTTGCGTCCTTTGTCTCTGTTTTCTGGATGTAGATCATTCCGTAGATTCAAATGTTTAAGTTCCTGTCGTGCTTCCAGTGTATCTCTTGGCTTCCCATAAGTACCAAGGAAGCTGATCAAGTTCACACAAAGATTCTTCGTCAGATGCATCACATCAATTGCGTTGCGGACCTCTAACAATTTCCAATAAGGAAGCTCCCAAAAGAGAGACTTTTTCTTCCACATCGCGGCACGCCCATCCTCACCTGCCTTGACAGGTTGGCTTCCATCTCCCTTTCCAAATATTACTTCTACATTTTTCACCATATCAAATACATCTTGTCCATTGCGGTGTATCGGCTTTGTACGGTGCTCCGCATCCCCGCCAAAGTGTGGACATTTCTTTCGTAGTTCGTGCTTCGAAGGAAGAAATCGACGATGACCCATGTAAACAACCTTTCTACAATGCTTCAAATAGATGCTTTCAGTATCATCTAAGCAATGTGTGCATGCTTTATATCCTTTGTTTGTTTGTCCGGACAGGTTACTTAGTGCAGGCCAATCATTGATGTTGATGAAAAGTAGTGCCCTAAGGTTAAAACTTTCCTGTTTGTACTCATCCCACATAGTAACACCTTCTTCCTTCCACAGTTGTTTAAGTTCGTCAAGCAATGGTCTTAGATAAACATCGATGTCGTTGCCAGGTTGCTTTGGACCTTGGATAAGCACCGGCATCATAATGAACTTCCGCTTCATGCATAGCCAAGGAGGTAAGTTATAGATACATACAGTCACAGGCCAAGTGCTATGACTACTGCTCATTTCACCAAATGGATTCATGCCATCAGTACTTAAACCAAGCCTTAAATTTCTTGCATCAGCATCGAACGTTGGGCATGCTCGGTCAATGTTTCTCCACTGGGATCCATCGGCGGGGTGCCTCAACATACCATCGTTTTTACGTTCTTCCTTGTGCCATCGCATCAACTTGGCATGCTCTTTGTTCCTGAACAAACGCTTCAGACGTGGTATTAAAGGAAAATACCACACCAGCTTCGCAGGAATCTTGTTCTTAATAGTCTCCCCATCAACCTCACCAGGGTCATCTCGCCTGATCTTGTAGCGTGTGCATTTGCAAACCGGACAACAATCCAAATTTTCGTATTCAGCACCACGATATAGGATACAGTCATTAGGACACGCATGTATCTTCTGCACCTCTAAACCAAGAGGGCAAACAACACGTTTTGCTTCCCACGTTGTTGATGGCAATTCGTCACCCTCGGGAAGAATCTTCTTCACGAGTTTCAATAATTCCTCAAAACCCTTGTCAGTAACACCATTACATGCCTTCCACTGCAAAAAATCAAGCGTGATACCCAACCTTTTCAGCCCCTCTTTGCAATTTGGGTACAAATCAGTTCTGTGGTCCAGTAACATACGATCTATCTTTTTCCTTTCCTTGTCATTGTCGCAGCCTTGCTCGGCATCACGTAACATTTGACCAAGTGCATCATTAGGGTCATTCTGTGGAGCAACATCTTCCTGGTCAGCACCATCCTGATCTGCATAATCCATTGCAACATCCGCAAAGGCACCATATTGAATGTCGTTATCATCCTCCTCTTCTTCATTGTCATCCATTATGACTCCTCTTTCACCGTGTTTGGACCAAACCGCATAGTTTTGCATGAAACCATGGGTCATCAGATGGAAGTGAAGAACCCCTCTTGATTTGTACGATTTCTGATTTTTACATTGCCCACACGGACAAAACATGTCACCTGACGGCGACTTGTTGTCCTCCGCCACATCGAGAAAAGCATGCATGCCATCAACCCACTCCTGACTGCGTCGGTCCGCCAAGTGCATCCATTGCCTATTCATCTACATTTAGCAAAGTGATCTAATTAATTCATACACATTTCAAAGTGACCAAGGTTCATAATTTATTCATACATTACAAAGTGATCTAATTGAAAATAAAATTGTATTTCTCAAAGTCATAATGAAACACGACCAATGTTCATAACTTATTTCGAAATATCCAACACGACCAAGGTTCATAATTTATTCATACATTACAAAGTGATCTAATTGAAAATAAAATTGTATTTCTCAAAGTCATAATGAAACACGACCAATGTTCATAACTTATTCAAGATGTCGTACATAAATTTCTCCACATCCAACATGCAACATGACCTATATCTTTAACCATCCTTCGGTGGGAAAGTAGGATGCTCTGATATATTTTTTCCTGGTGCAGAAGATGGTGGAGCTGGACCGTAGCGCCGCAACAGATCTTGAAGATCAAAACCAGGTTCCTCACCCCTTGCAACACATTCTTCATGTGTTTTAATCAAAAATTTAAGTTGTGCTTTCACCCAAGGTCCTGGTTTTTTCGACTTATCATGAGGTGGTACTGTAGTTTTGCCCTTCCCGCGAGACGAACCACGATCACTATCACCGGTCCCACTTCCTCCAGCAGTAGCCATATCGATATATCCACAAGGCTTTTATTTCTCAAAAAACAATAAATGTTATTGAAAAAATACTCATTACAACATACGAACTTCTGTCAAAATAAACTAACCAATTTCACATATCTCCAATTAATATAAAAAATTACATAACACATTTTTAAAAATCATTATATTTCATTTATAAATAAAATACTAAAAAGCATACTCAAAAAAGATTTCTAACAAAATTTCTCCAATACATACCTAACATTAAATTTAAAACACTATGAACACACATATATAACCCTTTCTCTCTCTTCTCTTTTTTCCTTTACAAATTTCATATTTATAAAGTATAATAACAATAGAAACTAAACAATAACATGAGAGGATGAAATTGTGTACCTCGTAGAATGCTTCAAAAGAAGGAAAGCTTCACAATTTTTGAAAAAAATTGGCAAAATCTCCCCTCAACCCGAGCACACCATGAACACAGCTCGGAGTGTTCATGCTGGCTCGGGCGTGGGGAGGAAGGAGGGAATATATAGGTAGATAATCAGCAACGGTTGCTGGCTGCAACCGGTGCTAACAGCGGGGATTTAGCACCGGTTCATAGCTAGAACCGGTGCTAAATGTTGCTCCAGAATTAGCACCGGTTGCTGCCTGCAACCGGTGCTAAAGGGGTGGATTTAGCACCGGTTGCTGGATGCAACCGGTGCTAAAGGTCCCCCCCCCCACCAACGCGCGCCGCTGCGCGCCTGCGCGCGGCTGCTAGCCGTTGGACCCGGTGCTAATACTCCATTAGCACCGGGGCCAAAAATGGCCGTTGTTTATGTCGTCCGCGGATGCCTCATTCTCTTCTAGCGAGAGAGAGAGAGAGAGTCAAATCTCGTTAGGGTGTACATTGGTGCATCACAAATAGTTTGGAGGAACAAATTAACCTAAATTTTATTCAGGGGGTTAAGCGGACAAAGCGGATAGGTGAAGCTAATAAAATGGCCTTTTTTTGCGGAATCTTCATCCAAAAATATAAGTATTTCTATTTGTGTCTAAGTCAAACCATGTTTTGTGTGATTAGCTTATAGAAAAGAGTAACAATTAATATGTACAGTAGATATTTGTTTGACCAACATTCTTTAGTTTCGTTTCTGTTGCCACCATGTACTATGTTATACTAGGTGTTATACTAGGGTGCATCTTAGTGGGGTTCATGTTAGGGTTTCTATATGACGTGGATAGCTTACATGTTGAGAGAAATAGAGTTAATGACTTGGATAACTTTCATGTTATATAGATTAAAAACTAAGCAGATTACGTCTGAGTAATTTAATACCTCAATCATTATCTGTTGATTGCAGCAGTAGTTATATTCACTACATAGTGACAACATACTGCTCATTTGCAAACATAACTCATTTTGTTTTGAACACGACATGATTTACCTGAAGTTACTGCTTAATTTGGACACATGCTCATTTAATTTGAACATGGGCATGCTATGTGGTTCATGGATGACACAGGTGCAAGCTATCACTGACCTTAGTAATTTACCCATTTCTTCTTCAATGCTCAATTCATTTCGAAGCATTGTTAGTAATGGGTTCTATCTTTCCATTGTCGTGTACAGACACATCACCTCACACACCCATCACAAACTTGTTTTTCCTCTAATGTTTTACACACACTCAATAACCTTATTAAGATTCTAATATGTATCTATCCGAAATTACAAGTGACAATATATGCATGCTTAGTTGAATTTTGACACATATAACTTTTCTATTAAGGATCTTCTCACCAAGAACGAAATCATTTAGCCCCAATAGCAGCGGCGAGCTCTATCCATTCGGTCCAAGCCAGATCACTTCCAAGGCAGCCTTGACAGTGTGCTCATCTTCCTCTGATATGTGGCGCCGACCACTTGGACGCCCAGGTTGCTTTCACAAATTTTATTCCTTGTACAAATAAAAGTTTGACATACTGCACGAAAGGGATGGCATGTGTGACTGCCATTCTCTCCACATCGAAGTCTTTTACTTATTCTCCATTCCAAATAATCCACTGTGATCTTTGGACCTCACCAATTGTGAGCTTTATTTACTCAGTTGATCGAAACCTTATATCGACATGAAAAGTGCCATGATAGCACTTGTTGGGAGCGACCTGACATATGTTGGGAGCCCATGAATCCATGACGATGCCAGGTCGTTCTTTTTGTCGCAGTTGTTGGCTTGAACATCAAGGGCATAAGGGATAAGGGTCTTGATGTGATTCAAAAGAGCGTCACCTGAGCCAATGACCAGATCTTCTGTTAGAATCTGATACCCCTCGTTATGCGCAGCAACCCTCGGATCTTGAAAGGATATTGCGAGTACGACACGAGGTTGCACAGTATCAAGAACGAAGTAGACGAATCTCGTAGAAAACCCTAGTTGACGACGTTGAAACAACCACAACAAGAGAATAGGATTTGGCGAAGCCGACCGCAAATTCTTTAAGCACAACTCCGAAAGAGTACAAGTGATTGCCGCTCCCTCACAACTCTACTTGACCCTCTAGGACCCTCAGATTCTTGCCTCATACAAGAATCTAGTGCTTATAGAACTATCTAGCCTATTCCTCTTGAGCGCTCCTAATTGCTTCTCACAAGCCTTGGATGAGACCTTGGTGTTTGCCCTTGGCTTGATTAATTTGATAGAGCCTCTACCCCTTGTTTATATAGTCCCCTCCAAAGCCCCATACATGCAAGTAGGAGTCCTACTCCTAGTAGGATTCATCGCTCAAGTCCTAGTAGAACTAGAAGTCCTAAAGCACACTCCTATTGAGTCCTAATCCAAGTAGGATTTGAGTCACAATACAACAATCTCCACCTTGACTCTAATCCATTGAAGTCATCATGCTCCTCCAAGAATTCGCTCCAAATCGGCTTCTTTTTTTTATACTCCCACCACAAGAGTGCCCCCACCACAGAGGCTCATGCACATCACCACGATATGCGTGTGAGTGTCCCGGCTGGAGCGCCTGGACCCTCCACCTGAGAGCTCATTCGTTGTGTAGTTTGGTTAACCACACCACTGTCTCCTATGACCCTCCATGCCATAGGTTTGTACCGCCTCTGAGCTCCACCTGCTCGCAGGTACTGCGTGGTCGTCGGTCCCACCACGTCTTCCTTCTTCCAACAGCTTGCAGCTTCACCTCTACGACTGTTAGATTTTGCAACCACCTTTGCCGCCTTGCACTTGACAGCAACTGAGATTTGAGTACCTGTTGTTGACGAGACAGCTTCCTTCTCCTGATCAGGATTTTTACCAAATCTCCCAATGGTTGCACCGCCATTAAGATTTCCTATCACTCGGTATCCACCATTAATCCATATACTTTTCATGATTACCTGCCCTTTGCAAGTAACTCACATAACTCCACCTCGAAGTGATAAGCCACAACCTTGGAGTTCTAGCGACCTTACAGATATTAGATTCTTTTTCAAACCCGGGATATACCGAACTCCCATGAGTGTGCAATGTGTTCCATTATGCATCTCCAATGTAACTGTTCCCACCTTGGTGACAGCATACTCCTTGCAATCCGCCAAGTGAACAATTCCATTTGCCGGGCGTTGAGATCCTTCGTCAAACATCTCCCTTGCCGAACATACATGGAAACAACTCCCTGAATCTAATATCCAATCATGAATAGTCCCTGGTTGACTGACGATAAGTATATCACCTTCATCCTCACTTGCCACCGAGCATGCTCCTCTCATATTCTTCAAATTTGGACAATCCTTTATCATGTGACCCACTTTGTCACAAAGATAGCATGTACGGCTGCCCTTGCTCTTGCCTTTCTTCTTCCCGCGATTCAAGACTTTGCCTGCTCCACTTGAAACAGTCAATGCTTGATCACCCGAGGATGAAGATTCCTGTGGCTTCTTCAAGGACTCCGCCTCCAACAGGTATGCAACTGTCTCGTTGAAGTTGAGAGTAGTTTTCCCGACGAGAATATTCATCACCAATTGCTCCCATGATGGTGGTAAGGATGAAGCCAGTATGACGACTTTATCATTCTCCTCAATTTCCTCATCCACACTAACCAGCTGCGTGACAAGTTTGTTGAAGACATTTAGATGGTCAACGAATCGTGTGCCTTCCTCCATGCACAACCTGAATAGTTGACGCTTCAGCACCCACCCATTTGTCAGCGACTTTGCCATATACAATTCTTCTAAGCTCTTCCATAATTTCTTCGGGGAATTCTCCTTGATTACCGAGTACTTTACCTCATCGGAGAGACATAGTCGAATTGTACTGACAGCCTTCCGCTCCATCACCTTCCAGTCTTCAGCGGTTGTGCTCTCCGGTTTGGTCCCCTCAAGAGCATCAATTAACCCTTGCTGGACAAGCACATCTGTTACCACACACTACCACACGCTGAAATTCCCTTTGCCATCAAATTTCTCTACTTGATTCCACATCCCTGACATCGTCTTGATTTCGTGCACCCTAGCACTGCCGACCTTCTCACAAAATCAGCTCAATCCGACCTTGGCTCTGATACCACTTGTTAGAATCTGATACCCCTCGTTATGCGCAGCAACCCTCGGATCTTGAAAGGATATTGCGAGTACGACACGAGCTTGCACAGTATCAAGAACGAAGTAGACGAATCTCGTAGAAAACCCTAGTTGACGACGTTGAAGCAACCACAACAAGAGAATAGGATTTGGCGAAGCCGACCGCAAATTCTTTAAGCACAACTCCGAAAGAGTACAAGTGATTGCCGCTCCCTCACAACTCTACTTGACCCTCTAGGACCCTCGGATTCTTGCCTCATACAAGAATCTAGTGCTTATAGAACTATCTAGCCTATTCCTCTTGAGCGCTCCTAATTGCTTCTCACAAGCCTTGGATGAGACCTTAGTGTTTGCCCTTGGCTCGATTAATTTGATAGAGCCTCTACCCCTTGTTTATATAGTCCCCTCCAAAGCCCCATACATGCAAGTAGGAGTCCTACTCCTAGTGGGATTCATCGCTCAAGTCCTAGTAGAACTAGAAGTCCTAAAGCACACCCCTATTGAGTCCTAATCCAAGTAGGATTTGAGTCACAATACAACATCTTCAATGGTGGTGAAAACGAAGAAGGTGATTGCACAGACAAAGAAGAGATGCCATGCACCGGAGACAAGGCATGTGTGCCAGAGGTGGCGTTGTTTATGGCTACGTCGAGCAGTGGAGTATAGCTCATAGTGTGGAGTGGTAGAAGAACACAAGAAGTGAAGATGGCAAATGTAAACTGGGCATTGAAGGTTCACATTGTTTGTCGGTATGCAACAAGTAGCTTATATGGGCAACATAGATCCCATGCAGCTGGGATAAACATGCATGTGGTCATGCGGGAGTAGAGGAACATGAGATAATTTTGGAGTGAGAGGTATGGATCCTATTCATGCGGACTGTGAAGTGACTGTGGACCATGAACTGGAGGGCTGATGCACATGACTTAATTGGTCACAAAGGGGTGCAACAGATGTACTTGCTGGTTGGTGCGCTATACCTTTTGAACAGGTGGAGCTGTTGGGTCATTGATAATAAAGTCGTGCATGACAGGCACCAATCTAGGAATGGTGGGAGAGTTATAGAATCTAAGTCACCTTGAGCATTATTTTCTCGCCCTATATAAGAGGTTTTGTTGCATTATGTGATGTCTTAATTATTGAACACATTTTTTATTTATGCATGTAGCACTATGGGATGATATATAGTAGCCTAAGCATGGCTTTATGTGAAAAAAAATGTGCCGCCATCACATGATCCTTGCACCTCACGGAACATTAATTTTTGAAAATGAACCCTCTAGTTTTAGTGGATTTCGTCAAATTAATGACCAACAAATGCTCGGCCTAGAAGGACCCATCAAAGGAAACACACCTTAATTAGGTAGAGATGACACCTAGAACACCGGCCTCCTTATGCCATGGATGCGAGAAAAGGAAAGCATATCAGGTAAAGGAAAAATGTTCAAAAGATGATTGATCCATTGTGACAGTCTCAGTAAGCCATAGCCCTTTATATTTTTAGGAATGGGAAGCAAATACCTTGTAAAGGGCATAGCCCCAAAACTAGGCTCCTTTGGTTTTTAGCTTACTAGCACCTTTCCATCACCATAACATTTGTATCATACTCCAAATAGGATAGGGAAATTTCCAACTTTCAACCTTCAACTATGGCAAAAATCTAGTTTTTCAGCCTACAAATACAAAACCGGATATAAAAGGCCATCCAACTATCAAAACCGGGCAAACTTGGCCCTTCAGGTGGTTTTTGAGAGTGGTTTAGCATTTTCTAAAAAATCAAAAAAGTTTTGATTCAGTAAATTTTTTTAACTAACTCATTTAAAATAAAAAATATATCAAATTGGTACCCTTTTTTAAAAAATGTAATGTACATGTTGATATTCTATTTGGCATTATTTGAATCTTATTTGGTCATATTCCTTGTATTTTATTATGAGTAATAAAAACTAAAACTAAAAAAAATAAAATAATATGTAAATAACTCCAAATAGAGTAGCAACAAATATCCTACATTTTTAGAAACAAACTGGTACAAAATTCATATTGTTATGTTTGGAAATGAATTAGTTACGATTTTTTTATTAAACAAAAATTTAAAATTTCTAAAAAAATGCAAAAACGCCCTTAAAACCATCCAAATGGTCAAATTTGTCCGTTTTTGACAATTGGATGGTCCTTCCTATCCAATTTTGTAGTTATAGGTTGAAAAAAACAAACTTTTGCTATAATTGAAGGTTGAAAATAGAACTTTTCCCGATAGGATAGTCCACATATCCAAATTTATCATCTTGATATGGCCTACGTTATGGTAGACTCCACTTTGCGATTTGACCTCATCTATGAATTCAGATGGTCCAGTTTGGAAACCTGAATGGCCTTTCCAAACATGCTAATTTTGGTTGTCTATAGAATCTTATTTTTTCATGAACGTGTAGTCAAAGACGGAGTGAATATGGCAACAATTTAGTCATAGACACATGCCAATGTGGAGGGCATTGTCATAGGCACTAACACCTTTGGGTTTGTCGGATGAAAACTCAGGCTGTTCTTGAACGAACAGTCGATGCCGACGTCTTTAATGTTGTAATTTTCTTGGAGGTGTCGTTTTGCTTTGTCCTCCGCAATCATTCACCTGTTGGTCACTTGGGCTTTCTTAGCGGGTAGCCATGGTGTTTCTCTATGTAGCCATAGAACATTAGCTATTCTTGTCGCTCTAGTTGGTGGTGTGGGTGTTTTTTCTTGCTATTTTTTAGACCCTATTATCATCCATTGATTTTTATGCTTGTCTTTGCATTCTTTATTTAAATTGTAAGATGATTTATAATTACAATAATGGGGAATACTTTTTTCCAACTTCCTTTTTATTTCTAAAAATGGGAGATATCATGGCAAAACAAAAGCAGTTTTCAGGGGCAAGGTGCATATCGGCTGCGATTTCTCCATTTTGTAGCATAATAACATAAGGTAGAACAAAGACGGCCCTGCTCGTTGCAATTCATCAACAAGGTCTTCGTCAAAGCTCGGCTTTATCTGGAGCTAATAAATTGCAGCACCGATGCTACTGTTGATGACCCAGGAGTTGGGAACTTGTGGAAGAGGTTCCTAAGCATCTTACTACACATTACTTTTCCTTTGTTTTTCCTTGGTTAGAATGAATTTGCATTGGTATTGTCATGCTGCAGTCAAAATGCAAGTGCATGTACAACACTATTGTACCTAATATAAGAAAAATTGTTGTCTTACAATACAACATCGACCAAAAAACATTCTTACATTCTTTAAGGTAATAATGCTAATAAATCAACAACTGATGAATAATCTAGTCCCTGCTAGCACAAAATTGAAGACCTAGTATTTTTACAGTGGATGAAAGATGCGGAAGCAAGCATGTCCTTGTTCCAACCCTCACCAGAGTAGATGACGTGATCACAGTTAGAATTGGTGTGGCCAAACTTTGCCCGTTAGATGACAAGAATGCATTCCTTCATGGTGATTTCTTGGAGATGGTATATTGCTCACAGCCCTCCAATTTGTGGATCCATCACACTCAAATAGTGTTTGCAAGTTGATCAAGTCATTATACGGGCTGAAACAAGCACCCTGCATCTGGTTCATTCGGTTCACAACCTTTCTCACCAGGCCTGGCTTTTGTGCTTCAAAACACCATTGCCACAACACATCTTCTCCACTATGTAGATGACATCATCCTCACCGCTAGCTCCACAAGTTTCCTTCACACCATTATGGCCAACCTCCAAAATGAATTCTCTATGGCTGATCTTAGACCATTGGAGCATTTTCTTGGTATACATGTGACTTGCTCGTCCTCTGGTCTATTCTTTTTCCAGCATCAATATGCTCATGAACTTCTAGAACGCACCAACATGCTTTCTTTCATTCCTTGCACCACACCCATTAACACCAAGGACAAACTCTCATCTGGTGAGGGGAATCTAGTAGTCAATGCAATCCAACTGAATTCCGTAGCATTGCCAGTGCACCACAATACCTTACAATCATACAACCAGTATTAGTTATGCCGTTCAACAGATATTCCTATTTATGCATGCTCCGAAGGACCCTCATCTCACTCTTATGAAATAGGTCCTTTGCTATATTCGTGGCACACTTGATCACGGTCTTCATCTCTATTGCTCAACCACCACAGATCTCATCGCTTACTATGATTGGGCAGGATGCTCAGATACTCTCCGTTTATTGTTTGTATGTTAGTGATAACTTGGTGGCCTGGTCCTCTAAACGCTAAACGATAGTTTCTAGATCAAGTGTCGAGGCTGAGTATAGAGGTGTGCCAATGCCATCGCTGAAAATTTTTGGATTCATCAACTTCTCACTAAACTACATAAAAAACCGAGGCATGCTACAATTGTGCATTGTGACAACAATAGTGCCATGTACATGTATCACAACCGATGCATCATCACAAGACCAAGCATGTTGAAAAAAATCTACACTATGTTTGTGACAAGATATCCTCAGCGAGCTAAAGGTGTTGCACGTTCCATCGCGAGTTCAATTTGCAGACATATTTACAATGGTCTTTCTTCGACGCTGTTCTATGATTTTCGTTGCACCCTGAATGTTTCTCCTCGTCCAGCTAGCTGAGTGGGGCTATTGGAAGATGAGTCTATTGGCATGACGTGTCCTGGCTCTCCATCCATAATTGTAGTTTGACTTTGTATTATGGCTTACAATTCATATAGTTCATTTGTTGTACACTGGATGGGCAACAGGGGCGATGGCCATGGGCCGAATTTTACAGGGGCGCAAGGTCATATACATATATACTACTAATACGGACTACACCCGTTCCAAATTATAGGTTGTTTTGGCTTTTCTAGATTCATCATCTTTGTTATGCACATAGATCAACGCTATGTCTAGATTCATAGCAAATATGAACCTAGAAAAGCCAAAACGACCTATAATTTTAAACGGAGGAAGTACTCAGCACGCTTGTTTGAGTATAGGCCCAATTTTACAGAGTACATGAAACTAGCTTGTTTGAGTTATCGACTTGAAGCCCAGGCTTGCTTCTTTCTACACGCGCACGCAGCACGCTAATCAATAATCACGCACGCAGAGGGCAGAAACGGATCGCTATGCGCAGAAACAAATCGCCAACGCCGTCGTCCCTATCGGCTATCGTGCAACACAAACTTCCTATATATAGGCCTTTGATTCATCAACACAAACTACAACATTCTAATGTTCTGCAGAGTGCATGCCAAAGGCGCTTTTCTGCATCTGGGCATCTAGCGCTAGCATTAAGCAGACTAACTGGGCCTCAAGCCTCATTACCTCAAATCAAATATATCATATACAGTAATTGAATGTAAGTTTAGGAATTCTAGGCCCAATCTAGCATGGGCCCTTGCTCGCCACCCCTAGTGCCCTAGAGTTAGGGCCGGTCCTGCATGGAACTTTGAGGGTATCAAACTCAGGCGGAGGGTGTTTGACTTGGCCTTGCGCACCTGCTCCATGCCAATGTTCATCATCTTGATCGCATCTCATGCGATTTACGGTCGCCTTGGTAGATGGTGTCCATCATGTCTGCTGAGACAACCTTGGAGATCTCCTCCAGGGCCATCCTGTCTTTGATGTAGTCATCGGTGCTGATGCTCATCGTGATCCACATGCCTCTCGCTTGCAGCATCACGCGCATGTGCATTGCCCAGTCGTAGTAGTTCGTCTTCGTGAGCTCTGGGTTGGAGCCACCGCTGCTGTTCTCCTTGGTGGCTTGACGAGTCACAAAACCACGCTTGTGAGTTGTCGAACAAACTGATGGCACGCCCAAAATAGACATCGGGCTCATGACGAAAGAAACATGCCTGAGTTATGCAACAGCCCCCTCTTGGTGATGGGTTGCTCATAGAAGCTCCAACTAAGCATAACAGGTTGCGATAACACGGGGACACCATGGTGATGCTAAGTGGTTCTTCATTGTAGGGTTGAAGATCGAGGGCATAAGGGATAAGGGCCTTGACGTGTGATCCTCTTCGGCATGCAGAGTCACCTGAGCAGCGACGGAGATCGAAGTATGTGACAGCTGTCACCGGTGGCGTAGTAGGAGCCCGTGGTGCACTTGCGCAACACCAGAAGGGCATTGCTATTGTGCTGATGGGTCGTGCCATTCCTCATCACGCTGGAGTTGCCTTTATCTGTATATGTAGGCCGATCGACCAGCCAACCAGGAGCTTAATATATCCTGGATCCTATGCATGCGCAGAGTGTGAAGTGTGAACCACGCAAATGAACTGAAGCATGTGGAACGGGGAGCACAGGAGTACATGACTTGGTCACAGAGGTGCCCTCTAATGCGGCTGTTTTAGGATATTTGAGTGGTTATGCATACATGTGTATATAAGTGGGTGCCTGTTAGGATATATATAGAGACAGAATATGGATTGGATGAGAATTTATTTTAAAGAAACCATTAACTTACAACATACTCCATTTGTTTCAAATTGTAGATTGTTTTGACTTTTTTAGTTACATAGTTTTGATGCTCTAGATAGAGATTATGTGTATATACATAGGAAAAACTATGCGTATAAAAAATTCAAAATGACCTACAATTTAAAATAGAGGGAGTAGTTTATCAGTTGATCTCCACCAGTTGGCCCAACGGCCAACTGGGCCTTTGACTTGCGCATTGATCGAGAGCGCTCAGCCCAATGTGAGGCTGGTGGGCCCCCATCGTGCAGCGCCATATAAGAGGAGGTGAGAGCCAGCGGAGAGGGTTACTAGGTTGTTGACGCCGTTTTTTGACAAGTCTCAAGTCGGCATCAAGGGGGAAAAAAGAAGGCCGCTTTCGAATCGGAATCGAAGGGCTGAAGGGGCGCAAGTCAGAATCAGAGTATGCCAGATCGGGCGATATCCGATTCGGATGATTACTTCATAAGCTTAATTGGGCCAAGATTGGGCCGTTTTGTATCATTTAAAGCAGTAGTCCATAGCTTGTACTTTTTAGGAAATTTCCTTCTTTTGTGTCAAGTTTAGTTATGTCGTAACCGACTAGGAGTTCGTAATTCCAGGGTATAAATATAAACCCTGAGGCTCGTGGAGAAAATAATACACATTCAACACAACAAACCTCTACTTTACTTTCAAGTCGGCGACTTCGCCAAAGCTTTTTTCTTTTTTGGGTTCTCTTGCGAGTTGCGGCGGTTTCGACTCCCAAGGCTCGTACGTGGATTCAGGTTCTTCTGAGCAAGCTGAGGCAGTTTCGACTCCCAAAAGCTTGCTTATAAGTTCCACCCTTACCGAGTAATATCTAAGCTTTAGCATCCGGGCGCATCGCTGTTTCTTCGTTTAGATTTATTCAACTGTTATCGGTATTAGCTAGATATACAAGTTTTTCTTGTTATTTTGAGCTTTTATCACCCTCTATCCAGCTTAGAACTTGATCTAATCGGCTCTGTTGAAGGCTTCATCACCGATTGCATCTAATAGCTGTTTAACTTGTTCTAAGTGTTGTCATCCTAAGCTTTATCAGATCGCTTTTATAGTTGTCTTTTATTGCTTAGTTCTCAATCGGCTCATTGCTGTTTGAATATCGGAATCGGCTCTCTAGCTGTTTCTTTGCATATCGGAATCGATCCTATCATATCTAATCTCACTGACGGCAGAATCGGCTTCTTAGCTGTTTCTTAGTATCCGATTTTCATCCTTGTCAATCAACAGGTCAGATTGACTGGCACACCCCGATATTCAAGGCCACGCCTTTGCTCGTGTGTTCACGCATCTGTCAAGTCCTAATTTTTGCGTCAACACACTTTTGGCATGCCCAGTGGGACACGAAGAAGGAATCTCACGATGCCTCCGAAGAAGCCAGCTGATGGAAAATGTGATAAGGATACTACTTTTGAAGTATATGAAGACAATATGATCCCTGTGGTTTATGAAGATTTGAATGAGGATCAGAAGAGGGAGTTTGATCTGCAGCCGCAGTTGTATCACAATGAATGCTTGAAATCTTATAGTGCAACAAAAAGGGGTGAAGCTATTAGGAAACTTCCTCTTCCTGGCCCACGTACAATTACAATTTCTGAATCCCCAGGGCAGTTGCAAGGGATGATCGATTCGGCAGTACATCATGCATCCATTGCCAAATCCACTGTTACAGGATCAGGTGCATTAGGAGGAACTATTCCTGAGAGTTCAAGTCATAACCAATCGGCTGGACAGCCATCTGGTTTTAGTCAGGGATTTTCTTCATCTGGAGCTCCGCTTGTAACCGATTCATCATGACATCTCTTGTCACAGATGGCACCTCCATATTCATCTACACAATCGGCGCCCAAGAGTTCATTCGGTACTGGTACATATAATCCTAAGACAGGATGGGACATGCCACCCAATTTTGGTAAGAAAATAGCTGAAGGAAATAAAATCGTTGAAGAAGATAAAGCAGCTGAAGAAACTATCAATACACAACAGAGAGGTGTTGCCTGGATTCAACATGATGATGGAGAAACTTGGTCGTTGATCGATAATAATGGTGGAACCATACGACAAGTGAAGGTACCGATTAACTATACATCGTCCGGAAATCCAAGTAAGCAAGCAGATAATCGGATGGTACTTCATACCCCTTCCAACCAGGGAACTACATCGGCATCCCAGCCGATTCAGACGTATGCGCCTTTTGCAACAACTATTCCTCAGAGCCCTCATAGAGAACATCATCAATCAAGTGGACCTGAGTTGCCTCAATCGGATCATTAGTCTTCAGATAAAACATCTCAAATTCCGATTGATTGGTCTTTCCAAATAGCCGATGTGATTCAAAATCAGTTCGGTTTAAAGCCAAAAGTACAAAGTGTCATGTATCGGCCACCATATCCTGCACATTATGACATGATGCCTTCTCCTCACCGATATCAGATCCCAGAATTCACAAAATTTACTGGTCAGGATGACACTTCAACTGTTGAACATATCAGTCGATTTCTGATGCAATGTGGAGAAGCTGCCAATATTGATGCTTTAAGGGTTCGATTGTTCTCAAGTTCCTTGTCAGGGTCTGCTTTCTCTTGGTTCATGATGCTACCGCCAAATTCTATAAAGATGTGGTCTGACTTGGAGAGACAATTTCATCAATATTTCTTTGCTGGGGTTCATGAAAAGAAATTATCTGATTTGACAAACATGAGGCAAAGGAACGATGAATCGGTTGCATCTTTTATTTCCCGATTCAGAGAAGTTAGGAATAAATGTTTCAGTCTGATGTTATCTGACAAGCAATTAGCTGAAGTTGCATTCAAGGATAAATATGCTAACCAAGAGTTTTAAAACTTGAGTCAGATTGTTTAGAGGATGGCTGGACAAGAAAATCGGTTATATGAACCGAGAAGGAATTATCAGAAAAGAGTAAATTATGCTGGTTATACTTCTGACTCTGAATCGGACAATGAAGGCGAAATTGGTCTGGCTGAATGGGTAAAAAAAATAAGAAACCGATTTCAGTTCCGTTTGCGAAGAAAGAACCTGAAAAATTCAGCTTTGATGTTATAAAGGCCGATAAGATCTTTGATATGCTGCTAAAGGAGGGATTGCTCAAGCTATCAGCTTATCATAGAATCCCATCAGAAGATAAATTGAAAAAGATGGTGTACTGCAAATTCCATAATGCTACCTCTCATAATACTAATGGTTGCAAAGTGTTCCGTCAGCAGTTGTAATCGGCTATAGAACAGGGAAAAATTAAGTTTGAGTTACCCAAGAAACCTGCCAAGCCGATGAAGATTGATCAGCATCCTTTTTCTATCAACATGGTTGAAATTTCAACAAAAGAAGTACCAAGAAAAGTTTTAACTTCAGAATCAGCCAAGGAAAAAGGAGTTGTGGATTCTAGAGTCCAAGTATCTGTAACCGATTTGAAAGGGAAAAGCAAATCGGATAGAGCTAGGAGTTCTAAAAGTCCAGAAGCAAATTCAAAAGAGAAAATGAGCAAATTAGATGTGAGGAAGAGATGAAGCAAAGTAATGCCGATCATTGGCGGTGCCCTTTCTTTATTTACTATTGGGAAGAAGGGATTAAACTTCCGACTCCAGAAAATTGCCCTGAGTGCAATGGACAAAGTACTCGGCCAAGTAAAAGGTCGTGTTACAATGAAAAACGTAATCGACCAATTATTCATGATCGCCAAGACGATCGGAATCGGTCATATTTCAGAGATCGACGGTTTGAAAGCAGAGACCGATGTGATGATCGCGAACAACGAGTATCGGTCCATGAAAGACTTGGTCGCAGAGTTAATATGATGGATCGATTGGGAGGAAGAGTTAATATTGAACACATGCCTAATGATCAGGTTCCTGATGAAGAGATAATGAGAAGGGATACTGAGAGAAATCCGATTCGTAATCATCAGCCGTCCCATCGATTCAAGGAGCCTCAGCCTCAATGGTGTCCCGAAGGGTTAACTGAATCGCAAAAAAGGCATGTTCAAAGGCTGAGACAAATTGAATTAGAAGAACAACACCAGGCTAATAATAGAACAGGTCGTAATCAGGTTTGGTGAGTGAAGGCCAAAGATCATGATCAAGAAGATACCCTAGCGGCTGATGTTCTTATGGCATTGATTTTACCAAGGGAATTCATGGCATCAGAGGATGATTCAAAATCGGATGTAGATGAAAGTCTCGCTCAGTTGGCCTTAGGACCAGCGGCTGCTACATTTGAGAAACCTGAAGAAGAAGATCGACAACATTTAAAGCCGTTGTTTCTAAAAGATTATATTAATGGGACTCCAATGACAAAAGTGCTGGTTGATGGCGGTGCATCAGTTAATCTTATGCCATATGCCGTATTAAGAAAACTCGGCAAGGGAGAAACCGATTTGATGAAAACCGATTTAATGCTAAGAGATTTTGAAGGGAAAATTTCTCCGGCCCGGGGGGCACGTTGCGTTGATTTAACGATCGGAAGTAAAACTATACCGACCACATTCTTTATTATTAATGGCAAAAGTTCATACAATATGCTCTTGGGACGAGATTGGATTCATGCCAATTGTTGCATTCCCTCTACAATGCATCACTGTGTGGTTCAATGGATTGGAGATTCGGTGGAAGTTATAAAGGCCGATGCTCCGTTCAACATTGCAACAGCTGAAGCAAGTCCTTGGATCTATGAAGTAACATGCATATCTGGACAAGCTATTGATTCTGATTTTTTGAGAATGTCCGATTTTGGTCTACAGCCGATTCAAGCAATTGGTTCTGAGGATCTATCTTAATAAACAAAACAGAGAGATTTCGTCCGATTCGGAAATTATTCAAAGCAAACATACAAAGGGTAGGCGATTCGGAGGTTCAACCGTTTCGAATACTCGTAAACCGATTTTATCTTAAATCGGGAGATACATGGCCGATGTGACATACATCGCCCTTAGTGCAAAAAATATAAAAAATTACAAAGAGTTCAGATACGCTTGGATTATTTCGATTGCTCTCAGATAGCTTTCTTGTTGTTCATATGAAGCTTCAAGTCTTCTTTGTTCCTGAAGGGCTCTAGCAGTGTTGTCTTGTCGTTTCTGGTAATGATTATAAGGTGCTCCAAGTTTTCTCTCAGGTCTGCTCTTGATTCCAAGTGAAAGAGTTGTTCTTTGAGTAGAGGAAGAGAGACTTGAAGTAATTGGATTCGACGGCGGACTTCCAAAATTCCTCCAGGCGGCAGGGCATTGGAATTGATAGAACGAAGAACAGGCACTATTTCATCTGGAAATTTCCCCCTGATTTGTTCAGTGTAGGCTCGAAGAAAAACTTCATCGTAGACAGACAAGGGATTCCTAGCTTGAAGGGATGTGATGATTAGATCCAATCGCTGTAATTGTAAAAAGAAATTTATGATGCCGAATGTCTTGAAGAGGAAAAAGGTCAAGATTTTTACCTGCTCAAAAGACGCCATTTCTTTCAAGATTTGGAGTTCGTGTTTGAGTAAACTTCGTGATGATGAAGGAAAGAGGGCCGATGCGTCTATTTATAGGGAAAGCTCGGCTAAGGAATTTATGATTTCATTAATGGCCTTGGGATATGTAACACTGGCATGAAGTTATCTCATATTGATGGTATGATAGCCAAGTTAGGTAGAAATAAATATGATTCAGAAAAAGAGACTGGCTGATCAGTCAAAGTTGTCATACATGGCATAAAAAGAAGGTCAAATCTACATGAGACAATACTTGTTACAAGCCATTAAATATTCTACCATCAGATCACAAGCCATTACAAAAGAGATCGGATTGCATCTAATGCTCGTCGACGTATTTGGTCTACGTCATTTACGATGCGTTGGTAGTCTTCAATCGGATCCTGTTGTGTTGGAATGCTTCTTTGGAGCTTGAGGGCATCTAAAGCTTGAGTCTTGAGGGTCTTTTTGAAATCTTCGATTACAGCCGGAAGCTGTTGCAGTTTCTTCTCTTCATCTTCAAGATCTTGGCTGACTAATCGGAGCTTTTTTTGCCAACTCTACTTTAGGAGCCTTCAGCTTGTCAACCTTTGCTACTATGGATGGACGGCTCGATTCAAGGAGTTGGATTTTTTCTTTAATAGCATGGGCTTCATCCCTCTTTGCTTCCGATTTTTTGATCAGTGACTCCCGATTTTGATGATCAGATATTTTCTGTTGGGCTTCGAGGAATTGGATCTGATTGCCTTCTATATAGGCTGCTGGGATGATGGCAGCTTGGATCTCGTGACTAAGATATGGTCGAAGGTGATGAAGGATTGATCGGATCGGTTCAGCATTTTGAACTAATGTAGAAGTATTTTGCTCTAACAAAGTTTGTAGATCCGATAGCTTGCTCTGGACATCTTTTGGAAGCGTTGAAGTGTTGACATCCGATGGATAAGAGGCAGTAATTGGAGGAATTCCCTTGTCAGATGATTGAACTTCTTCTTCGTCTAAAAGACCTTCGACTGAAAAGTCAAAGAAGCTATTATCCATTGAGTCTTGAGCCTGGAAGTAAAAGAAGCTTTATCAGACTAAAAGAAAAGAAAAAATAAAGAATCAGATAAAAAGATAGTGAATAACCTGTTTTAGATTTATCTCATAAAATTGAGTGGGTTGTCTTGATGATATCAGGTTTGGTTCTACAACAGATTTGAAGGCTGCAACCGATTCATGCTAAAACAAGAAATGTTAAAAGCATCGGAATCGATTGTATAATAAAAAAATAAGAAGTAAAAGTTACCGGCATATGATGAGAAGCAACTGTTTCTCTCTCCTGTTGAGGGACCTCCTTATTTGTTCGGCTGGAAATAGCCGATTTTTCTTGAGGATGATCAGTTGGTTTTTCTGAGAAAAGCAATTGTAATATTAAGATGATGGATTTATCTGAATAAATATCCAAATCAGATTCTTGATGTTACCAATTGGATCGGGTGCAGGTGCTGACGAAACCGGGGAGTCTGGGTGAGATGCATGAGGAGAATTCAGTCCTGCGCTTTCTTCGGCGATTTGTTCTGTAAAGATGCACTAGGATTGAGCAAAACGAGTAAGGGGATGAAAAGAATCCGGATTAAAAAGTTGATACCTGCTCTTGGTATGGACTCAGGTATTGTCTCCTGAATCACATCGGCTAGCATCGTAGCTACCGTTGAGACGTCGATCGATGTTGTTTTGGGTTTCTTTGAGACCTTCCTCAAAGTAGAGCCGATTTCACTCTTTGACGATCTTCCTTTGGCAATATCCTTTATTGTTGGTTCATCACCTCCAATATAAGGATCATCTGATGGAGGAGCATATTCAATCTGCCGACCACTTCTGCTTATGATTGGAGGTATCAGATCCTCATCCTGTCAAAATAAGGAAATCAGAATTATAACTGATTACAGATGGAAGGACTCAGAAAGAAGGACTGGGATTAACTTAATACCTGAGGGTCGATGGCGAAGTTTGAATCGAAGATGCGGCAGTAATAATTTGCCGATTTGCAGAATAAGTGCTTGGACCATTCTTTCCACCATGACTTGAATGATGGAGATGTTGCAGGAGCCGACTTCCATGTCTTGAAATCGGCTATATTTACTTGGGGATCCGATTCAACAACCGATGAAAGTCTAAATCAGATTCGACTGTCTCCCGAGGTTTGAATTGATCAGCGGAGTATAATTTGGGTATAGCTTGACCAAACCCTAATTGTCTTGCTATCACAGAAGGATAGTAGAATTCGTAGGAGAAGCTGCTACGTGACAAGACGGGGAGTATTCGGAAGAATCATCTCTTTAAGAATTGATTCCGAACCATCGGAGGTAGCTGAGTCGAATCAGAAGTTGATCGGGTTTTTGAAGAGGTGTTCGGGATCATTGTATGGAAACCAGATCAAGGTGTCATCATTAAAGCCATGGTAAAAACATTTGAAATATAAAACTGTCCGATCGGGATTGGCTTTATCTCCGCCGATTGAGGAAGCAGCTTCACCAAAAGAAAGCGATTGACAAAAGATAACATCTTGTTCATCGGTCTGATCCGATGGAAACTAGTTGCCAAAGATATCGGCTTGAAATGTGTTTTGCATGTAAAGAAGGCCGCTTTCGAATTGGAATCGAAGGGCTGAAGGGGCGCAAGTCAGAATCGGAGTATGCCAGATCGGGCGATATCCGATTTGGATGATTACTTCATAAGCTTAATTGGGCCAAGGTTGGGCCGTTTTGTATCTTTTAAAGCATTAGTCCGTAGCTTGTACTTTTTAGGAAATTTCTTTTTTTTTGTGTCAAGTTTAGTTATGTCATAACCGACTAGGAGTTTGTAATTCCAGGGTATAAATATAAACCCTAAGGCTCGTGGAGAAAATAGTACACATTCAACACAACAAACCTCTACTTTACTTTCAAGTCGGCGACTTCGCCAAAGCTTTTTTCTTTTTTGGGTTCTCTTGTGAGTTGCGGCGGTTTCGACTCCCAAGGCTCGTACATGGATTCAGGTTCTTCTGAGCAAGCTGAGGCGGTTTCGACTCCCAAAAGCTTGCTTGTAAGTTCCACCCTTACCGAGTAATATCTAAGCTTTAGCATCCGGGCGCATCGCTGTTGCTTCATTTAGATTTATTAAACAGTTATCGATATCAGCTAGATATACAAGTTTTTCTTGTTATTTTTAGCTTTTATCACCCTCTATCCAGCTTAGAACTTGATCTAATCGGCTCTGTTGAAAGCTTCATCACCGATTGCATCTAATAGCTGTTTAACTTGTTCTAAGTGTTGTTATCCTAAGCTTTATCAGATCACTTTTATAGTTGTCTTTTATTGCTTAGTTCTCAATCGGCTCATTGCTGTTTGAGTATCGGAATCGGCTCTCTAGTTGTTTCTTTGCATATTGGAATCGGTCCTATCATATCTGATCTCACTGATGGCAGAATCGGCTTCTTAGCTGTTTCTTAATATCCGATTTTCATCCTTGTCAATCAATAGGTCAGATTGACTGGCACGCCCCGGTATTCAAGGCCACGCCTTCGCTCGTGTGCTCGCGCATCTGTCAAGTCCTGATATTTGCGTCAACATAGGTTCACCACCGCCACTGTTTCCCCACTTCATCCCTGTCCGATCGAGAGGAGGCGCTGAGAGCGACGGGAAGCTCCACTTCGCCATCGCCACGACCTCCCGTCGCCCCCTGCAACATCTACATCGACCGTCACTACCATGTGCAGATCATCACCAGGGTATGACGTTCACTGAAAGTTTACCCACTCGATCTACTCCTAGTAGTTCTGGAATTCTAACAAAAGGATGAGCAGTGAAGTTGGAGACGAGCTGGTAGGCGTTGAAGGTGGGCTTTGGGAGGTTGTTGCTGGCGTCCATGTCTTTGGAGATGCGCTCGTCGCGCCGCCCGGCCGGGACCTTGTAGGTGAGGTTGTTCCCTGTCAACGCGATGCTGTTGTGCGCCGTGAAGGCGAGGATGTCGGCGCAGGAAACTGTCTTGGGGCACCGGGCTTTGACGGCCTTCTTGACGGCGTCGATGACCTCGAAGCCACGGAGGCTGGGTTGTTCAGGGGAGCGTCCTTCTCCACCGTGTTGTTCGACGTCGTGTCGATCAGCACCGAGCCGTCGCAGCCCTGCGTAAGTGGATCGATGTTGGTTCACTTTAGCCCGACCGGCATGAGTTTTTTCTACTAGTAGGTTGGCACGTGCCACAGGCACGTGTTATAAAAATAACATAAATTTAAAAAAATCTTAATTTTTTAAAAATAAGTATGTAAAATAATGTATACTTTTGTTAGATCGCATATTAAAATTATTCAACAGCATCTCATATTAAAAATTATATATTCATACATCGAAATCTTGGGCCTCCGGCAGAAACAGAAGGAAATTTTTGTATAATTAAATCTTAAACAATCAGCAACATATATAAAAGAAAATATTCACGATACATGTATCCATGAGCAACTCGGCACTGCAGCCAGCTTTTTGATGATGGGGAGGCCGAGAAGGTTGCTCTCCTCGTCGCCGGTGTCGTGGAGCAACGACGCCACGCACTCGACGGCACCGGACACCGTCATAACGCGGAGCATGTTCCGCTTCTACCTGGCGAGCTTGGACACGACGAGCGTCGTGGCCACCCTTACGCCGCGCTCGACGCCGACGCCCTTGCAAAGAAATATGAACTCTGAATAGATGATGAGAATGAAGGGAGAGATTGTGTGCTTTGAGAATAAGGAGGGGCGCCTTATATAGGGGGCCGGAGGGCTAAGGAGATGAACCTGGACGCCCACGACTATGGTAAATAATCGATTCCCTGATTGACTCCCACAACTATGGTAAGTAATCAAGTTTTAAAAGGAAGGAGACACCCGATTGCGTAGATGTCATTCCTTTTTTTTTGAAAGGAAACCTTGACTGGTACATAACACATATATGGACGTTAGCCATCTACAAAAGGAAAGAAGGGAATTCAAATTCCTTGATGCACACGGCCATATAAAGAAAGGAAAGCGGTGAATTTCAAAAGGAAGGTGTAGGCACCCTGATTGCATAGGAAGGTGGAGGAAAGGAAGAGGGTGTTTTTTTTTGGGAAGGAAACCAGCGTATCTTTTTGGATACGAATACAACGAATAGAAAGGAAAGGAAAGCGGCGCCTTGATTGCATTACCATACAAAGAACGCGATTAAAATGAAAGGAAGGCAGGCAAATTTACAAAGGAAAGTGGAGAAAAGGAAAGGGGTGTTTTTTTGGAAGGAAACCAGCGTATCTTTTTGCATACGAATACAATGAACAGAAAGGAAAGAAAATCGGCGCCTTGATTGCATTACCATACAAAGAACGCGATCAAAAGGAAAGAAAGGCAGGCGAATTTACAAAGGAAGGTGGAGGAAAGGAAAGGGGTGTTTTTTTGGAAGGAAACCAGCGTATCTTTTTGCATACGAATACAACGAATAGAACTTGATTGCATTACCATAGAAAGAACGCGATCAAAAGGAAAGGAAGGCAGGCGAATTTCCAAAGGAAGGTGGAGGAAAGGAAATGGGCGTTTTTTGGAACGAAACCAACGTATCTTTTTTTTCATACGAATACAACGAACAGAAAGGAAAGAAAAGCGGCGCCTTGATTGCATTACCATACAAAGAACGCGATCAAAAGGAAAGGAAGGCAGGCGAATTTCTAAAGGAAGGTGGAGGAAAGGAAATGAGCGTTTTTTGGAAGGAAACCAGCGTATCTTTTTTCCATACGAATACAACGAACAGAAAGGAAAGAAAAGCGGTGCCTTGATTGCATTACTATACAAAGAACGCGATCAAAAGGAAAGAAAGGCAGGCGAATTTACAAAGGAAGGTGGAGGAAAGGAAAGGAGTGTTTTTTGGGAAGGAAACCAGCGTATCTTTTTGCATACGAATACAACGAATAGAACTTGATTGCATTACCATACAAAGAACGCGATCAAAAGGAAAGGAAGGCAGGCGAATTTCCAAAGGAAGGTGAAGGAAAGGAAATGGGCGTTTTTTGGAACGAAACCAGTGTATCTTTTTTTTCATACGAATACAACGAACAGAAAGGAAAGAAAAGCGGCGCCTTGATTGCATTACCATACAAAGAACGCGATCAAAAGGAAAGGAAGGCAGCGGGTATACAAAAATGCCAAGGTGAGAAATAAAAGGGGGGCGGGATGGTGCCGAGGCGCAAAAGAACGGGGGGTGACGACCAAACGCGTCTACCCCCGGTCGTCCGGGGCCACCTTTTGGCTCTGAATTATGGGTCCTCTGTGAGGTTTAGGAGGGTAATTTTTTGGGTGAGAAACCGTTTCAATTGTGACACTCTTTATAGTATAGATTTGACGTGATTGATCTTGTATAGTTAAAGTTAATTGCATCATAGAGTTCTTGACGCAGACAAACCGATGCTGGTCTCTCTGAACCGCCTTCCTGAATTGCATGACACAGGAACAAGTACAGCCACATCGAGATACATGTGTGCAACATGCCAACATCTATTTATCATGCCAAACAAAATGTAAAATGAGGTTTGGATTGCTAATTGTATTTATCATCCACCTAATTCTTGCTAGCCGATTCTTTAGCTCACTTATTAAAGTTAAAGTACATATAATATATAATCGGTGCTCGTCAAGTCGATCAGCACCAGTGAGATCTGTTAGCCAAATTAAATTAAGTTGTTAAAGAAAATAATTGTGGTTCCGGCTCTCTTGTGCCATCCTTATCCCCTTTTTATTAATTGAATTTATCAGTTAGTAATTTGTAGCTCAAAACTATATAAATATTAGCCAAACTTTTTTTTAACCCAATCTTAAGATTCCTACAGTTTTTTATGCGACTGCTCCGCCTCCAGTTCTGTCAGTTCTTTGTTTATTTTCTGGCAGACCCATACAAAAAGAAGGGCATTCTTGTGGATAAAAAGGTGCCCTACAAATAATCGTCTAATTAACAAGTACTACATCCGTTCAAAATTATAAGTCATTTTAGCTTTTTTAGGTTTCATCATCTTTGTTATGCACCGTAGATAAATGCTATGTCTACATTCATAACAAAATCTATGAATCTAAAATAACAAAACGACCTATAATTTGGAACGGAGGAAGTAGTCAGCAGGCGTACATGCCCACATTATATATATTGCAAGACCTGGACATCCTTATTCCGTAGGACACTTGGATCAACTAACTTTTCCAGACAAAATTGCTCTATAAGGGAAGCACATGGATAGCTCAATATCAGAAGCTAAGGTTACCTTGTGATCAGCGAGGAAGAATCAATGCTTAGCTTGAGCTGCGCAGCAATGTCCAGCTTCTCCATCTTTCCGGCATTAAGATATGTCTGAGGTTCACGAAACTCAAGAATGTCCTGCCACGCCAAAGAAGGAATTGATATTCGCTCTCGCTTTGCTTGAAGGGCGAGCAAAGGCCAAAGAAGAAGGATTTCCAGCGTGCCTATCCGTAACCACATACATTTGCAGTTTTGCACTGCTGAATGCTTGCATCGATTACCTGGATCGTTGTCGTATATCGCTTACAGATAACGAGCAGTGGTGAAGAGGCAGCAGGGAGGACGGCACCATGGCGGAGACGACGCTGGGCATGGCCACCACACTGGTGGGCAGCGCGCTCAGCGTCGCCGCCTCAGCTGCAAGAGAGGAGATGGGCCTGCTGCTTGGGGTGCAGGATGATATCTGGTACGTGCCTTACTATTTTTTTCTCTAAAATGTAAATGTATATAAGTTTCAAAATTCAGAATGATTGACCTACAGTTATCTGGAATTTTTGTAAACTTTGAGATGAATTTCAAGCGGTAAAATTGGATTATTATTCGAAAGCAGTTTCCTGTTACGATACTCTTCTTGTCATGATAAATGTAACATAAGAGAAACTATTAGAGTATTTTTAGACTGCACCAATTTAAAATATGCTCACAGTTTGAAATGAATGGAGTATTTACCATGTTCTTTTCACTTGTTTTTAAGTTATCTTCATTGTGCATGAGTATGTTAATCTAATTTTGAGTTGTTTGCATTTCCCATGTAGTAACACTACTACAAATATCAATTTAAGCGGTGCAAAACCTCATCCGAAGTGGTTTTTTTCACCGCTTTTCTTTAGCCGATTAGAATGAGGGGTCATCCAAAGCGGTTCTTTCGGACCACTTCGTTTGACAAGTTATTCTAACCGGCTCAATTCGCCCAGTTAGAATGACTAAAAATAAGAATTCACAATAAAAATGGTAAAAATATTTTTTTTCTTGTAGCTCGGTCGCGGTCGCAAATCACGCGTATTTCGTGCCCAGCTTTCAAACTCACAACCTCCTGCCTCGCACGAGCCTTCCTTACCGTCTCACCTAGACGTCGTTCCTACACACATGAGGCCGTTGTATTCCTTTTGATCGTTATTGGCTAAAGCTTAGTTCTATTATTTGAGCATCTAAATGACTTCAAATAAAAAAACTTTCAATTATAAGGTCGTAGATCTCATCGAAACGTACAAATTCCGTATAAACACTACTACACAAACCACTTTCTCAAACGGGCTATCACAACCGGTTTTGGCAAAACCGGTTGTGATAGGGCATCACAGCCGGTTTTAAGTTAGGTGGGGCAAGCATACGTCAAAACCGGCTGTGATGACCCCTATCACAACCGGTTTTTGTTAGAAACCGGCTGTGATAGTCGCCGGGCACATCACAGCCGGTTTTTCTTACAAACCGGCTGTGATGCCCCCTTTCACAGCCGGTTTGTTATTAAAACCAGTTGTGATGTGCCTGTACAGTACAAAACCCTGTTTCCCTCCCCTCCCCTTCTTCAACCCGACGCCCACCCCTATCTCAACCCTTTTTGCTCTCCATTTTCATCAAATTGCTCTCTAAAGGTTGGGTTTTTTCGAAGAATCACTCCATCAACTTATTTTGAGGTGGGTAACTAGCAACCATTTCAATTTTGAGCATGTTTCATCCACTAGATTTTAAAATTTGGCATGAATTTGATGGAGGGGCTTTTGTTCCATTTTAGAGAGCATTTTGGCAAATTGCAATGGGGAAAGTGTGATTTGTTTGAAGAATCACTCCATCAACTTATTTTGAGGTGGGTAACTAGCAACCATTTCAATTTTGAGCATTTTTTATCTACTAGATTTTGAATTTTGGCATGAATTTGATGGAGGGGCTTTTGTTCCATTTTAGAGGGGATTTGTTGCCAACTTTCAATGGGGAAAGTGGGATTTCTTTGAAGAATCACTCCATCAACTTTGGTTGAGGTTTGTAACTAGCAACCATTTCAATTTTGAGCATCTTTCATCCACTAGATTTTGAAATTTGGCATGAATTTGATGTAGGGGCTCTCTTGTTCCATTTTAGAGGGGATTTCTTGTCAAATTTCAATGTGGAAAGTGGGATTTCTTTGAAGAATCACTCCATCAACTTATTTTGAGGTGGGTAACTAGCAACCATTTCAAATTTGAGCATGTTTCATCCACTAGATTTTGAATTTTGGCATGAATTTTAGATGGACAACGATCGAGGCTGGATGTACAGGCCAGCAGCCAAAAGAGATGTCATATATATCAACGGCGTTGATTCATTTGTGAAGGTTGCGAAGGCTTACATCAACATGAGTGATGGATATGTGTATTGTCCATGCTATGACTGCAAAAACTAGAGACAGTTTCGTAACGTCGAGCAGATCTGGTATCATTTGTTGTCTAGGGGGTTCGTGCCAAACTACAAGATTTGGAATAAGCATGGTGAGGAAGGTGAGAATGAAACCACTCAGCAAACTACCCGAGAGAAGATTAGGGAAACAGTACACCATCAGGCCACACAGGTAGTGGAACTTGAAAATGAGCCAGAACCGGTCGAACAAACATATATGGAAAACATCGGTTAAACCTTCGTCGAGACATTAGCTGCGGATGATGTGGTTGATGGTCTTGACCAGATGATACATGATGCGGAGCCAGAATGCTTGGATGCAAAGAATCTGAAAAAGCTCGAGCAGATGAGAAAGGATGCAAAGACTCCGTTGTACAGTGGTTGTAGCATGTCGAAACTTGAAGCTGACCTCTTGCTACTGGAGATGAAGGCAACAAATGGTGTGTCAGACACAGGCTTTGACATTTTGCCGAATATTCTGGAGAAGATGCTTCCCAGCCCTAATGGGTTGCCAAAGAACACATACCAGGCAAAGCAAATGATATGTCCGATTGGGCTAGAGTACAAAAAATACATGCATGCCCAAATGATTGCATCTTATATCATGGTGACTATAAAGAATTAGATGCATGCCCAGTGTGTGAAGCTTCAAGGTACAAGTCTGTATCAGCTATACATATGACATGTGATCGAAATAAAAGACCACCCGCCAAAGTCGTCTGGTACTTTCCCGTGATTCCTCGATTGAAGCGTTTATTTGCAAACCCAAAGACAGCAAAGCTTATGCGTTGGCATGAAGAAGAGCATCTGAATGATGGAAAGCTTAGACATCCGGCTGACAGTTCACAGTGGAGGGCTATCAATTATCATTTCAAGAAGAAATTTGCCAGTGAAATAAGGAACGTAAGGTTCGGATTGAGTACTGATGGTATGAATCCTTTCAACATGGTTAGCAGCAAACATAGCACCTGGCCTGTCACTCTTTGCATATACAACCTTCCGCCTTGGCTTTGTATGAAGCGGACGTATATTATGATGCCTTTGCTGATCGAAGGGCCAAAGCAGCCATTAAATGAAATTGATGTGTACCTGGAGCCACTGGTGGATGATCTTGTGACTTTGTGGGATCATGGTGTCAATGTTTGGGATGAGTACAAGAGCGAACACTTCAAGTTGAAAGCATTGTTATTCGTAACAATAACGGACCTCCCCGGCCTTGGTACTGTATCTGGCCAGGCTACAAAGGGCTATAATGGTTGTGTGGTTTGCGTCGACGAGACCGACGCTAGATGGTTAAATAATAGCAAGAAGATGGTCTACATGGGCCATAGTAGGTTCCTTCGCAGAGATCACCCATATCGGCAGAACAAGAAATCATTTGATGGGACAACCGAGGAGCACTCGGCTCCGAGTTATCGCGATGGACACGAGATCTTTAAAATAGTCAGCAAACCTGATGTGGTATTTGGAAAGGGAAAAGGAAGTGTACCCACACCAGCAGGCGCTTTATGGAAAAAGAAGTCTATATTCTTTAGACTTCAATATTGGGAATTCCTGACTATTCGCCACGCACTCGATGGCATGCATCTAACTAAAAATGTGACTGAGAGCACCCTCAGAACATTAATGGCCATGAAAAAAAGGGAAAGGACTCACAGGAAGTCCGTCAAGACCTACAAGAATGGGGTGTCAGGCCTGAACTACATCCTATCATACAGCCTGATGGGAAAAAGAAGCTTCCAGTTGCTTCATGGACAGTGACTAAAGACGAGAAAAAGAAGATCTGTAAATTCTTTCATGAGTTGAAAGTGCCCACCGGATACTCGGCCAACATCAGGAGGCTGGTCAACATACAGGAGTCAAAGTTCAACATGAGTTGCATGAAGGCCCACGACTACCACGTTATCATGACACAACTTCTCCCTGTTGCGTTAAGGGGTGTGCTGCCACCGAAGGTCAGGGATCCCCTCATAAAGTTGTGCTCTTTCTTCAATGCTATATCACACAAAGTCATAGATCCAACAACGCTAGACAAGCTTCAAGAAGACCTGATCCATACTATAAACAGGTTCGAGATGCATTTTCCACCGACATTTTTTGACATGTCAGAGCATCTGCTCAGATAAAATTAATTGGTCCAATGTTCATGCATAATATGTTTCCTTTCGAGAGGTTAAACAGTGTGCTTAGGAAGTATGTTAGAAACAGATTCAGACCGGAGGCTAGCATGGCAAACAGTTGGCATAACATACTATTTGGATCTGCCACGAGTCGGTGTGCCTGTATCACGCCACGAGGGAAGGCTGGTTGGGAGGGGGACGATCGGCCGTCATTCGAGCAGGATCGATGACCTTGATGTTTTCACGCAAGCACATTACACTGTTCTACAACAAGCATATGTAGTTTCGCCATATATTGAGATGCATATGCGAGAGCTACAGAACCAGAACAGAGCCAAACAACAACAGTGGATCATGAAAAAACATAGAGAATTCTTTGGCGACTAGTTAAGATTGAAATTAACTGTTGGTAAAACCGGTTCTTGTGAGCTAGATTTGTTGGTTATGGGACCACCAAGTACGTTGACAAAGTTTAAAGGATATGACATAAATGCGTACTCATTCTACACAACAAAGCAAGATGGAAAAAGTGTCAACCAGAACAGTGGTGTTCGTATCGATGCTTATGACAACAATCAACACTTGCAGACATACTACGGGACCATTGAAGAGATCTGGGAGCTAGATTACGGGCCCAACTTAAAGATACCTCTTTTCCGGTGTAAGTGGGTGAATCAAGTGGCAGTCTTCGAGGACAAGTATGGTATGACTGTCGTCGATCTTAAGAAGACAGGCTACAGAGACGAACCATTCGTTTGGGCGAAAGATGTAGTGCAAGTCTTCTATGCAAAGGACCTCGCTAATTATGGAAAACACGTTGTTCTTCAAGGAAAAAGGAAGATCGTCGGTGTTGAAGACACAACCGAGGAAGAAGTGAACGACTTCAACGACATGCCTCCTCTCGGGCCTGATGTCGACCTACCTGTGTTTGAAGAGAAAGATGATGAGCCAGCTTACGTCCGACGTGATCATGACGAGGCCGTCATCGTTAGTTGAATAATGCATAGTTATGTAATATTTAGAGTTAATTGCACTACTTTTACCTTATTTTGGTATTAAGAGTTAATTGCACTACTTATATTTTATTTATATATTTAGAGATAATTGCACTACTTATATTTTATTTATATATTTAGAGATAATTGCACTACTATTGTTTAAGTATTTAGAGGTAATTGCACTAATTTCCCATGCTTTTTTGTTTTAATTTTTTTGTGTGCATAATATTTTAAAATATTTGTAATATTCATCACAACCAGTTTTTATTAAAAACCGGCTGTGAAGACAGTTTTCACAGCCGGTTCTTAATAAAAACCGGCTGTGAAGAGTGTTTTCACAGCCGGTTTTTATTAAAAACCAGCTGTGATGTGGCACACAGCCCGAGGCAAAAGCGCCCAGCACTTATTGCTTGTGTCTGCTCGCAAGCTCACGCCCGAGCTCATTCTCTCGCTCGCTTGCTTGCTCGCTCTCTCGCTCTGCTAGCTCTTTGGCTCGCTCTCTCGCTCGCTCTCTGCTGCCTGCTCGCGAGCACCACCATCGCCCGGTCGACAGACAAAGCTTAGGTATATACATCTTCTCTCCTGCGTTTTTTTCATTTGTATTGTTGTACGTAGTTTTCTTTCGATACGAGTGCAAAGCTCAGGTATTTAAGTTGCTATATATCATATATAGAACTATAGCTAAATGTTTTCTTCCGTTAATTAGGAAAATATATAATGCCGAGACAGCGTGCAAGATCAAATCGTGGTAGACTGTATCCACCGCACCCAGCTATGTTTTCGGGAGGTCTCACTGCACCACCACCAAACCCTCCAGGACCGGTATTTGAAGGGTTCATTCCGATTGTGCCTGAAATCCGTAGGGATTTGGTAAGACTGGTATAATGTAATTTATTTGTGATTAAATTATATGATTATTATGTTATCGTATTGATTCTTAACTAATTTTGAAATCAGGCGATTAATGCACTTGAATGGTTCAAAACTGTAGTAAATCACATAAGTGGCTCTTGTCCTATGGTGATAAGAGAGAGAAGTGGTATAAATCATGGGAGATATACTGTTTCTCTTTCAATCCAAGCCAGTGCTTTGCGCGACCCACATCCTAGTGAAAATTTTATTTTCCACGTGCATTCTGGACCTTACCATCAAGAATTTGTTGCCGCACGTGATGCTGTGAGAAAAGCCCTGGTACAAATGGAAAGTCATAGTCATACAAGACATTACTTTCCGGACTACAGTTTCTTCAAGCTCAAAGCACTAGATATGAATGAGACAGACGTGACACAGATGCCTAAAAGGATTTCCCCTGCTTATGAATCGGAATACGTAAGTTAACTCTCATGCATATGTTATTTTCCTTAATTTGTTACTAAAATGTCAAATTGAACTCTTAATTTTATATGTTTAACGTATAGGATGACTTGTATAATGGATTCCTGCACACAGAGAATGGTCTGAGAGAAGTGCTGCATCACATCCTACCACAGTTGGGCTACTCATTCATACCGCCACATTCATATCGAGTAAATGGTGGTTTTCAAGCATGTGTAACCTTGACTTCACCAGAAGTGCCTTCGATGACAATATATGGTGAGACATTGGATGCGAATTATAAGGCAAAGGATAGTGCATTAATATATGCACTAGATTATGTGGATCGTTATCTTAATATAAACATTATTGATGTAAACTATTCTACCTATCTCATGAGGGTTTGTGGCGTGCAGAGGTAGCTAGACTAATGTATTATGGTGTTGTAAGGACTTAGTAATGCGTGTTGTGCTATCAGTGTGATATTGTAAGAAAACCGGTTGTGATATTGTGTTATGGTTTTGTAAGAATTTAATAATATGTGTGATTGTGTAAGACTTGAATTGTGTATGATGTAAGATTTGAATAAGTGTAAGACCATGTTTAGCTTAGTGCAGTAGTACCAATTTTTCTAGCTTTATTCTATGAATTAAATTATTTTTTGTTTGTGAGAAATAAAAATACATCACAAACAGTTCTTAGTAAATAATTTGAAAAAAGATAAAGCACCAAACATGGTCCTCTTCGTGGTTAATAATTTTGAAATTAGAGATTCAAATTTTTGCACTACATCAAAACTAGCGATCGTACAGTATACATATTTTTAATGTGTGATATACACTAAGTTTAACCTAGTGCAGGAGTCTCAAATTTTTTCGAGACTTATTCTATTTTCTATGAATTAAATGATTTTTCGGCTGTGAAAATGAAAAAATATATCACAAACGGTTTGTGTTGAAAACCGGTTGTGATTCCACCATCACAACTGGTTTTGAACAGAAACCGGTTGTGATGTTGAGCATCACAAACGGTTTTAAAACAAAAACCGGTTGTGATGCTACCATCACAAACGGTTTTTGTTTAAAACCCTTTGTGACTCTTTTCCCCCAATCTAAATAGGCAAACCCCCGCGCGCCCGCTCCAAATTTTTCAGTCCGCGCTCCGCTCTGCTCTGCTCACCGTCGCGCTGTGCTCCGCTCCGCTCTGCTCGCCGTTGCGCTCCACCTCTACGCCGCAGGCCACCTGCGGCGCGTCGCTCCCGCTCAACGTCGCAGGCCGCTGGCCGCGCTCCCCCTGGACGCTGCAGTCCGCTCGCCGCGGCCCCCCTCGACGCCGCAGGCCGCTCACTGCGCTCCACCTCGACGTCGCGCTCGCCATGCTCCCCCTCGACGCTGCAAGCCACTCGCCGTGGTCCCCCTCGACGCCGCAGGCCGCTCACCGCGCTCGCCACACTCCCCCTCGACGCTGCAGGCCGCTTGCCGCGGTCGCCCTCGATGCCGTAGGCTGCTCACCGCGCTCCACCTCGACGCCGCGCTCGCCACGCTCCCCCTCGACGCCGCGCTCGCCATGCTCCCCCTCGACGCGGCCAGGTCGCCCGTCGCGCTCCCCCTCGACGCCGTCAGGCCACCCGCCGTGCTCCACCCCGACGGCCATTGTGTGCTCCACCCCGACGCCCGCAAGCCCCGACCTCGGCGCCCCCGCGCTCCACCAAGTCGCTGCTCCCGCCCAACGCGCAGCCCAGACCCCAGGTGAGCTCCGATCCACCCCCTCCCCCCTACTGCACTGAAGGTGTTCGATGAAATGTCTCGAAGCAGCTGAAACGAGATTTCGTGTATAAATTTTGCAAACTCCATGTATAAAAGTTGTAGCTGGTATATAGGGGATCAAATTTTGCTAAACGAGCTAGGATCCAAACTGTCAACCAAAGGCCAAATTTGATTTGAGTAGTTTTGGTTAAGTCTAAAATTTGAGTTATTTGGCTGACTTTGGGCTTGAATTTAAAATAGGTTTGATTTGAAAACCTAAGGTTGTATATGATTTTTCAAAAGTCCAAACTACCAATATTCGAACCATTAGGTTGTTTGGGTTGGGTGTTGATCTAAATAGAAAGTTATTAAATTCTAAAGATTGCTAACTGCTGCTATCAACCAACACTTGGCCAAATTCTAAAGTTCCAAAAAACAGAGGATTGACTGGATTTTGACCACGATTTTGAACAAGTAAATGATGTTTTTTTTTTTTCAAAGTCAACATGCCTAGATGAAATTACATACTTAAATGTGTTATTTTCATGTTGGTCAAAAATTATTTGCTTAAATGTTTTTAGTTTTAATTAAGCTCCTAAAATGGTTAAATTGAAGAGGCTTGACTTGTTCAATTTTTTTGGGTTTTGCTACAAATCTTGAAACGGTCCGTAGGGATACCATTAATATATGCAGGGGACAGTTTATAAATCAGAATCTTAGTTTGTATTCACTTTATGTAAGGAAAATGCGTCATTTCACACGGTTGAGAGCCCGTTTTGGCAAACTAGACGCGAATGAAGCGGAGAATGCTGGTGCTCACCAGGATGGCGGAGATGATGGTGCTAAGTACAAAGGAAGCCCTTCCGCGTACCTCAACCTATACTTTGGTGCTGAGGAGGTAGTTCTTTTGTACACACCTTTGCTATAATTAGTTTGGTGACAAATTGATCTCATTAGTTTTGATCTCTGCACGTAGGAGCATGTTGAAAACAGGTCAGAGGTGACCGAAACATCAGAAAAACCTAAGGGCAAGCGAGGCCGAAGCAAGATGCCTCAAGGTCGAACTGTAATAAACGCGGTCGATGCATCCGGAGAGCCAGTAGATCCTATTACGGTCCAGGGGCCTTACAAAACGGCCATCGAAAATATAGTGAGGGACAATGTTCCGATAAAATATCAGAGCTGGAACGGAAAGGAGGATCCGAACTTCACAGTGCCAGACCAGATCAAGGAGTTCTATTGGGAGAAGTTGTTGGAGACCTTCAGCTTCCCAAGTGACACGACGCGGGAAATAGCGAAGAAAAAGGTCTTCAAGACAATAGGTGAGAGATTTAAGCAATTTAGGTGTGTACTATATAAGCATGTCAATGCGGGAACCGAGCCAGACTGGGATCAATACCCAAGTCAAAGGGCTTACTGGGCTGACTTTCTTGCATACAAGAGTATCACTAAGGCCAAAGAAATGAGCCAGCGGAACACTGAAAATGCACTGAGTAACCCCCTCCATCATAACTTGGGAACTCGTGGGATCGTGCGCAAGTTACCACAATGGGACGCAGAGTTTCAAGAGATGGAAAAGAATGGTGTCATGCCCGAGACCGTAGGATGGGAGATGCGTTCTTTGATATTTGCTCTCTCCCATGGGAGTAGTCACGGTCCTGATGGAAAGCTTGTGAGCAAAGATGAACGTGCCAAACATGTGGTGAAACGGATCCAAGAAGTACGTGAGGAGGTTGCCTCAGGTGCTTTTGTTCCAGATAGGGAGAATGACATGCTGAGCCGAGCCTTGGGAACCAAAGATCATCCTGGCCGCGTACGAGGAATGGGGCTAGTTCCGTGGGAACTTGGCTTCGCTGAATATTCTGACTCGTACAGAAGTCGATCAAGGTCGAAAGCACAGCGAGAAGCAGTAGTTGAAGATCTTATGCAGAAAGTTCGTGATGAAATGGATGCTTCTCAAGCAAAGTTGCATGAGGCGATTCGCGAGGAGATTCGTGGAGAGTTGCTTGAGCAAAGCCAGAGCCAGCGTCCTCTTGTTGCAGCTCAAGATGGCTGCGACATTCTTGCTAGCCCAGTTGTGCTGCCTCGAAGCAGTTACGGGAGTAACGCGCATCCCCCTGTAGAAGACCCCAATAACAGATTCCCAGTGGATGAGATCACTGAACCAAAGGCTTGTAAGTTATTTGTGATGTCGGGGTTTATCAAGACCAAGGTGGCCATAGGTCTAGCTCAGCCTACCCGAGAGAAAGAGGTTTTGCATTGTCGAGAACTGCCGACCGGTTTTGCAAGAGTGACACTTGACGCACTTGTCAAGAAGAAATACGACATAGTTGAGTTGGAAATTGCAGGGCAGGATGACAAGGTTAAGCTCAAGGATAACCTTGGATGCTTTGTGGCGTGGTGGAAGCGCTACATATCCTTTACTGATTCGGATTCGGAAGGGTCGTCAGATGAGAACACTTTTCCACCAGAGAGGGTACCAAGTCAGCCTAGCCCTCAAATAGATCAGAGTCCGCCTCGGAATGAACCAAGTCCACCTCCAAGGAAAGAAACCCCCCCAAGGGAACCAACTCCTCCTTCCAGGCCGGCTACGAGGTCCTTGCTAAGTGCATTCACTGAAAGTCCGGTGAGGACCAGATCATCGCAGAAGCGGCGAGCATCCAACTCAAGCCCGCCTGCGCTAAAAGAGAAGAAAAAAGCGGTGAGTGGAAGCATAGCATCCCTCCTCCCTGATAAGGACGAGCCGACGCTAGGCAAACAGGCAGTTGATGTGGGCCCCACCACCCGGCGGGCCCACCTAGCATGAAATAATGTTATTTCCTGTGAAAGGAAAACATTAATCGCATAAGAGTTGGTAGCGGCTAATCAGAATTGAAAAGTAAAGAACGGAACTAGGACCTGATCGAGACGACTTGCAGAGCCGGTGAAGGGAGGGAAGACCTTTCGAAGGAGCTGCAAGATTAAGCAAGTCTGAGTACCACCGCACTCAGCAAGTACAGAACAATTGAAGGTATAAACATGCATTATTAGTTGACTGGTGATTAATAAATCGGTGTTGGGTCCTGGAGGGGCAAGAACCTCCCTACCAGTCCCCCCTGGTGATTCTGGCCCGGATCCTTCTGTCGATCCCGCAATCACCTTCATCTCATTATTATCACTCCTATGGGCTATTCTTGGCTAATCTGTGGGAGCTTTAACCAGACGGGCTCATATCCGAGAGCCACGGCTATCGATAGATTAGATCACTCTGCAGAGGTTTGTACTCTTGAAACTATACGGTTAGGCGACCCTCCCGTGGCCAACGGTAGGGCCCCCCTACGGGACTCGTATCCACTGGCGTCCATCTCTGGACAGCTTCCATCTGGGTCTACCCACGGATGCTACTGGGGTCTAAACAGGGATCGCATAAACGTCCACTCAGGGACATCAACCCGGGTATGGATGCATCATATAAGTTAGGGCATGCATCGCCCGTGGGCCCTACCAGCCCTGTCACATGCGACCCGTGCCGACCAGTCCCAGCCCTCTGTCTGGGGCTGTCTCCAGCATTTCCGTTGCCCACCGTGGCCCCTGGGGTAGTTTGGCCAGAGGTAGCTGGTGGAGTGTGAGTCGAGGCCTCACATTACAGGGCATTCCCGAAGGCTATGTCCTTTTTGGCCCGTATAGCCATACATGGCGTTGGAAAGACTTTCCCAAGAACCGGTCCTTAATCGACCAAGGTAGGCCTCTGGACAGGAGCTCCTCCGAGACCATCCACCCTACCTCGCATCTTCTTCCCCCTGGTGCCTCTTGCAACCAGGGTTTCTGGCTCTGGGTAGTGTTTTAGTAGCTGGGGATATCTGAGTGGCTAGCTTTCCATGCAACTACAGACCTTTAGCTAAGAGAAGAGCATGTTAATGCAATTGATTATCATGAACAAGGAAATTGCTAAGACTTGCCTGATACGGTGGTAGTCTCCGCCGGAGCTACAGTCCGAGATTTCCTGGCGGAGTATCTATACAAATACAATTATACGACTAATCAATCATCACAGCGAACGAATTACTTGTAAGGGGAGAAGCTAGAGAGAGAATGGCCATAGGGGTGGTTTCTAAATTGAGCAGTGGATTGCCGGGGTTTCGCGGGGTGTTTCAGGGTCTTTGCGGGATTTGGCGGGGTTCGGAAATGTCGGTGGAAGGCAATAAATTATTTCTATGTTTAGGGAAGGTTTCTAGGGAATCTAACCTTATGAAAAACCTTAGAATATATTCTAGTAATTTTAGGAATTTATTGGCTATTTATGGGGCTCTATTTTGAATTAGGCATACACCGGGGTATGCTAACGGAGGCTTCCTATAGGCTGAAAAAGAATCCTTCTAATTCTAAGTCCTAGAAATGGGTACAAATGATTTGGACGGTACTAAATGGCTTATTATTTTCCCTAGTATTTTTAGATATTTTCTGGGAATTTTTGGGAATTTCTAAAGTGGAGAAATAACTCTTTGGGTGCACTAAGCCGGGTGTACCTAGCACTTTTCCTAGGGCTGTGCGGCTGACGAGTGGGGCCGGCTGACGCCAGCACTGGCGCCAGCCCGTAGGCCACTGTGCTGTGGACCAGTGCTCGTGGGCGCGTGGACCACGCGGCTCATGGGCCTGCGGTCCACTGGACCACGTGCATGCGGGGCGGGAAGGTGGAGGCGGCCACTGACGCGCGGTGCGGGGGAGGCTGACAGGCGGGCCCCGCGCTGGCGTGGCTGCCACGCAGTCGCCATCGCGGCTGCCATGCTTCGCGGCGGTGAGGGCTGCAGGGGAGGCTCGCCGGAGTTCTCACCGCCGGTGACGCCAGGGCGTCTTTCGCGGCGGTGAAGGTATCTACAAGCTCAGGGGAGTACGGCGGGCACAGTGGGGATGATCTCGTCGAGGTTTAAGGGCTGGTGCGGCGGTGCGACCTCGTCGGAGTTCGGGCGGCGGCCGGCGGAGAGGGGAATCACGGCAGGGGGGTCCTGGGGCTTTGGCTAAGGGTTGTGCGCAACCAGTGGGTGGCGTGGAGCGTACTGGTGCGCGAAGTTGTGGAAGAAAGGTGCCAGGGCCGGCCGGAGGCTCGCCGGGGCACGGCGGCGCCCACGGCCGCTGGCTGGGCTCGGCTGGGCATCGTGGAGGGCGACGGAGGGGTTGGGGAGGATGTAGAGGGCCGCAGGGTGCTTACCGCAGAGAGGCTGGGGCGAGAGATGGCCGGGATGGCGGCGTCGGTGTGCGGCGGCGCTTGTGGATCACGGCGGCGCTCGGGCGGCGTTCCTCCAGTGCACGAGCGCTCCCTAGGGGACGTTGCTTCATGCCTTGGGCGCCACGGGGTGCTCTGGGCGATGTTATGGCGGCCGGAGGGGGAATCAGGGGCGCGGCGGCGGCGGGGGTGCCAGAACAGCGCGGCGGTGCTCTTGTACTCGCGGCGGTGGCAGTGGTGGTGGTGGGAGGGTCTTGTGGTGAAGGTGAGCTCCATCCAGGGCGCGCGCAGGGCTATTTATAGCCCGGCGACGCCCCCTGGGGTCTCACCGGGGCAGCGGGGCGACGACACGCGGCATGGTGAGCTCGCCGGCGTGCGACGCGTGCGGCCGCAGTGTTTCGTGCAAATGGCCGGCGAAGGAGTGTCGGCGCCGCACTTCATGTGCGGTGGCCTCGCGTGATACTGCCGCGTGCACTGCGCGTCTTTGTCGGGGCTATCCTGGCCGGAGGAGAGGGATCGAGCGGCGACGGCGGTGGCAGGGGCGCGGCGAGATGGAGGAGGAGGGGGCTCCCGTGCCGGGATGGCCTCCCTGACGCAAGCAGGGAGCGGCAGGGGTGGCGTGGAGTTGATCTTGGGGCACCACGTGGGCTGAGGCATCGCGGTGGCGGGATGGGCGCGCGGCGGCGTCGGCGCCGGAGAAATGAGGGAGGGGGGAAGAACCAGAGGAAGGAGAGAGGAGGAAGAAGGAGGGGGCGGGGTGGACTGGGCCAAGAATTTGAGGGGCGTGGCGTGGACTTCGCGGGGAGGAAACTGAGGGAGAGAGGCGCTGGGCTGGGCCGGTCGGGGGTGAGCCGGGAAGGGGAGTTGGGGGGCCTAAAACAGACTTTGGGATTTTGGGCCGCGGCTGGCCGGCCCATCATCAAAGGATTCCCTTTCTTATTTTTTCTAAAGGGTTTTGAAAGGGTTTTTGAATTCAATTTTTGAATCAACTTCTTTTAGTTTAAACCTAGGGCTTCCGATACCAGTTTTTGTCCTTATAGAGCACTCAAGTTATAGAACTTTATTTTTATTTTTCTGTTATTATTTATATTCTATAATTCCTAATATTTCTCATTGTAGCTTATAATAGTCCTTATACATCTAATAATTATCTATTAATTAATTAAATATTCCTTATTAATTTTGAGGGTGTCACAGATCTACCCCACTTAAAGAAATCTCGTCCTCGAGATTGGAGGATAGGTATTGGTTAGAGGGAGGGTTTTTGGGCGAGATACTTTAGGAGAATCACTTCTCATTTTTGTTTTGGTATGGTGATTCTTTTGGAGACTTTGAGAAGTGTCTCTGTAAGCATTTAGTGGTTATTCTTCTTTAGATTGGGGCGAATAGGGTTTAATATGGGTTAGGAAATAATTGGTGGGGGGGGGGGGGGGTAAGGGTGGTTAAGGATTTTCTTTTGGATCGGTTTTGGGGTTATATCTACCCCACTTAAAGTAACTGGGTTAGGGTATATTTTTAAAAGGTAGGTACGAATAGGAGAATCAAGATTTCAAGGTGTTTCGAGGGGTGGATTTATTCGTATGGGGTTGGTCCTTAGTTCAAACATCAAACAGTTTTTATTGAAGGAAATTTTTACATTTTGAACAATTTCCTTCCACACAGATTTCTGGCTAGCCGTATATACATCCGGGATATACCCAGGCCTGTACATTATTCTAGCGTCCTAGAGTTCGCATTTCCTATTTACATTTTTACATATTATCTTGTTTATTACCCTAGATGGAGTAGAAGATGTCTTCATCCGGCAGCGGGTCCTCTTCATCGGGAGTTTCAGCTCTTTCTCCTAGGTACTCTTCCTCAGCTGGGTCACGGTAAATCTCTTGGATGATTCGATCTTTTTCGGATGTAGTCCTTGATCCTAGAATCATTCGAAGAGCGATGGTAGCTGCCATTTGTGCCTCCGTCGTCAGAGGAGGTGCAGGGTGAATTTCATCATCGCATGCTCCTAAATCCAGGGTGGTGATAGGGATGGTGTAAGTGGTCGGCTTGATCTCCTTCCTGAATTTCATAGGTACTTGGTAGAGCATTTGCTCTATCTCTTGAAGTCTTCCGGTATCTGATTGTTGCCATCCCATCTTCATTCTTCTTACTTTATCTTGCAGGTATATCACCTTTTGAGTCAGGGTAGTAAGATGGATTTGATTGTCTGCCAGATGGCTATGCTGGCGACCTAGGCGATATCTCAACTCCTTGTTTCTTTTGGCTTGATTTCCAGTGTCGATCTTGGTTAGAGATTCTACCTGGCTTTGCAGAGCACCAATCTGCTCATGGAAGGAGTTTTGTAGCTGCTTGTATTCCGTCTGCAAAGCTTGTAATCTTTCCTTTAGGCTGTCTCGCTCTTGCTGGTAACGTCGACATCGTTCTCCTTGATGCTCTAGCATTCTTTCATAAGTCTCGGTCTGTCCTTTCAATACCATCTGCCTAAATTCTCCTTTTCCAATGTCTTCCCTTAACTCCTTTAGAACCCTGGCACTAGTTTCGAGTTGCAGATTGTAGCCTCTTCGTTGTCCTTCTAGAGCCAGGATATACTTGTGTTGAGCTAGGACATATTGCCCTGTGACTCTACAGCACGAGTCATCTTCGTTGCCGGGGGCTTCCTCCATTTCTTCGGCTATCCGTGTTATGTTCTCCGGTCCTTGCCCATGTAGCATCCTGGGCAGTAATCGGTACGGAGAGTCTGCGAAGCGGTCAGGGTTTTCGGTGTGTAGTTGACACAACATTTTCTGAGCGGCTGACTGCACAGCTAGATCAAGTGAGTTCTCTACTACCATCACATTGGTAGGATGACGATCCGGATTCTCAGGTGCAGCCGGCACAGTATGGGTAATCATGGCAGTTCCTTGCTCATGATTTAACCCATACATACTTCCATAAAACTGGGTATGTTGTGAATCGAATCGAAGATCCTGAAGACATTGGCGTAGCAAGGCTGGGAATCCTTGGTGGTGGTCCCCGCAGAACCGAACCTCGTTCCAACGGTCCATCTTTCCTGCACAAGCATTCCTTTATTTAAGCATACTGTATGATTCGGAACATCCCCTATTACACAAACTATTTTACAATCCTTATTTCCTGTACATAAGTACATATTCCCACTCGTTTCCTTTTCCTTTTACTATTCTCGTAATCCCTTTGCCTATACTGAGCATTACCCTCAAAACTATGGGGAAGGCGATCCCAAGCGAGAAGGGCCCACATCCTCTTTTGTTAGTCCATGTCGGTGGAGAACTTCCAGCATCTTATCCCGCGGTCCCACTACTAAGTAGGTTTTGCCTAGATTTGGGTGGGGTTTTGAGGTAACTGCTTGGTCGGGGGTGTCGGGGTCAGGGGATCGATTATCAGAATTTTCTCCCGCTGATTCGAAACGTAGTGGGGAATGAGCGGAGGGGATGGTGGAGGTAGAGTCTAATCCACCTCCTCTTCCGTGGGTTCTTCCTCCGAAGACTCCTCTTCATCAATTATTTCTACTTCTTCTTCTTCCTCGATCAGGTTTTGCTGGTTTTGAGCGTCGTGCTGGGCCTGATTTAATGCCTCAGTAAGTGCCTCAATCTCCTCCTGCCGTTGAGCTAAGGTCTGGGTAAGGTTTTCAATAGTAAGTTGGAGTTCGTCTATAGTAGAGGTCATATTCCTCATAGCGGTTTCAGTCTGATATTCCGATAAAGCGGCTTGATCTTTAGTCTTCATTAATCGAAATCGGGCACTTCTTTCTCGGTGACGTGCTTATTCCGCCTCTTGGCGATAAGTTTGTGCATCCATTTCTTTCTGGGTATGAAGGTTATATAGGGAGACTGCGTATTGGGTTGTGGTGGCTAGAACGTGGTGGAGTTCTGTGGGTTGGACCAGCTGTAGGTGTTCGATTCGTTGTAGCCAACGATGATCTGTAAGGTCTAGTATGGGAAGGTATTTGGCTGGGGTGTGTTCGGTTCCAGTCACATGTCGGGAAAGGATTTTGGTAAGAGTTCGGAAGGCTATAATTTGGAGCGTATCTGAAAATTCGGTTCCCTCGGCATGCTCTACCCATGGTACCCACTCTGGATGTGCTTGGATGCCGGGCATTCGGAGGTACATTTCGCAACTCCTCACTCCATTTCTTTTTGTCTCTTTCCCCGAATACTCTGGGTATTGGCCGTATCCCAACCTTTGGAGAGTATCCCACAGAATTCGGGGAAATCCATGCTTCGTGATGTAGTGCCCGTGCATCCATCCTTCTTCATCGACCCAATTGTCCCAACTATCTCAGCGCTGATCCTCTGCCATTTACCTGTAGTGTAGAAAGGAAGGTTAGAGAATTCCCTTCCTTTGCAGAATAAGATAGAAGAGGGCCATATTCGGGTGAGAAACAGATTAATTCTACTTGTTCGCGAATTCTAGCCCTCAGGATGTTTAAAGTGAGAATTAAAGATGTATTTTACGGCTTAACACGGCTCTGATACCAACCCTGTGGGCCCCGCCACCCGGCGGGCCCACCTAGCATGAAATAATGTCATTTCCTGTGAAAGGAAAACATTAATCGCATAAGAGTTGGTAGCGGCTAATCAGAATTGAAAAGTAAAGATCGGAACTAGGACCTGATCGAGACGACTTGCAGAGCCGGTGAAGGGAGGGAAGACCTTCGAAGGAGCTGCAAGATTAAGCAAGTCTGAGTACCACCGCACTCAGCAAGTACAGAACAATTGAAGGTATAAACATGCATTATTAGTTGACTGGTGATTAATAAATCGGTGTTGGGTCCTGGAGGGGCAAGAACCTCCCTACCAGTCCCCCTGGTGATTCTGGCCCGGATCCTTCTGTCGATCCCGCAATCACCTTCATCTCATTATTATCACTCCTATGGGCTATTCCTGGCTAATCTGTGGGAGCTTTAACCAGACGGGCTCATATCCGAGAGCCACGGCTATCGATAGATTAGATCACTCTGCAGAGGTTTGTACTCTTGAAACTATACGGTCAGGCGACCCTCCCGTGGCTAACGGTAGGGCCCCCCTACGGGACTCGTATCCACTGGCGTCCATCTCTGGACAGCTTCCATCTGGGTCTACCCACGGATGCTACTGGGGTCTAAACAGGGATCGCATAAACGTCCACTCAGGGACATCAACCCGGGTATGGATGCATCATATAGGTTAGGGCATGCATCGCCCGTGGGCCCTACCAGCCCTGTCACATGCGACCCGTGCCGACCAGTCCCAGCCCTCTGTCTGGGGCTGTCTCCAGCATTTCCGTTGCCCACCGTGGCCCCTGGGGTAGTTTGGCCAGAGGTAGCTGGTGGAGTGTGAGTCGAGGCCTCACATTACAGGGCATTCCCGAAGGCTATGTCCTTTTTGGCCCGTATAGCCATACATGGCGTTGGAAAGACTTTCCCAAGAACCGGTCCTTAATCGACCAAGGTAGGCCTCTGGACAGGAGCTCCTCCGAGACCATCCACCCTACCTCGCATCTTCTTCCCCCTGGTGCCTCTTGCAACCAGGGTTTCTGGCTCGGGGTAGTGTTTTAGTAGCTGGGGATATCTGAGTGGCTAGCTTTCCATGCAACTACAGACCTTTAGCTAAGAGAAGAGCATGTTAATGCAATTGATTATCATGAACAAGGAAATTGCTAAGACTTGCCTGATACGGTGGTAGTCTCCGCCGGAGCTACAGTCCGAGATTTCCTGGCGGAGTATCTATACAAATACAATTATACGACTAATCAATCATCACAGCGAACGAATTACTTGTAAGGGGAGAAGCTAGAGAGAGAATGGCCATAGGGGTGGTTTCTAAATTGAGCAGTGGATTGCCGGGGTTTCGCGGGGTGTTTCAGGGTCTTTGCGGGATTTGGCGGGGTTCGGAAATGTCGGTGGAAGGCAATAAATTATTTCTATGTTTAGGGAAGGTTTCTAGGGAATCTAACCTTATGAAAAACCTTAGAATATATTCTAGTAATTTTAGGAATTTATTGGCTATTTATGGGGCTTTATTTTGAATTAGGCATACACCGGGGTATGCTAACGGAGGCTTCCTATAGGCTGAAAAAGAATCCTTCTAATTCTAAGTCCTAGAAATGGGTACAAATGATTTGGACGGTACTAAATGGCTTATTATTTTCCCTAGTATTTTTAGATATTTTCTGGGAATTTTTGGGAATTTCTAAAGTGGAGAAATAACTCTTTGGGTGCACTAAGCCGGGTGTACCTAGCACTTTTCCTAGGGCTGTGCGGCTGACGAGTGGGGCCGGCTGACGCCAGCACTGGCGTCAGCCCGCAGGCCACTGTGCTGTGGACCAGTGCTCGTGGGCGCGTGGACCACGCGGCTCATGGGCCTGCGGTCCACTGGACCACGTGCACGCAGGGCGGGAAGGTGGAGGCGGCCACTGACGCGGGGTGCGGGGGAGGCTGACAGGCGGGCCCCGCGCTGGCGTGGCTGCCATGCAGTCGCCAGCGCGGCTGCCGTGCTTCGCGGCGGTGCGGAGGGGCTGCAGGGGAGGCTCGCCGGAGTTCTCACCGCCGGCGACGCCAGGGCGTCTTTCGCGGCGGTGAAGGTATCTACAAGCTTAGGGGAGTACGGCGAGCACAGTGAGGATGATCTCGTCAAGGTTTAAGGGCTGGTGCGGCAGTGCGACCTCGTCAGAGTTCGGCCGGCGGCCGGCGGAGAGGGGAATCACGGCAGGGGGGTCCTGGGGCTTTGGCTAAGGGTTGTGCGCAACCAGTGGGTGGCGTGGAGCGTACTGGTGCGCGAAGTTGCGGAAGAAAGGTGCCAGGGCCGGCCGGCGGCTCGCCGGGGCACGGCGGCGCCCACGGCCGCTGGCTGGGCTCGGCTGGGCATCGTTGAGGGCGACGGAGGGGTTGGGGAGGATGTAGAGGGCCGCAGGGTGCTTACCGCAGAGAGGCTGGGGCGAGAGATGGCCGGGATGGCGGCGTCGGCGTGCGGCGGCGCTTGTGGATCACGGCGGCGCTCGGGAGGCGTTCCTCCAGTGCACGAGCGCTCCCTAGGGGACGTTGCTTCGTGCCTTGGGCGCCACGGGGTGCTCTGGGCGATATTGTGGCGACCGGAGGGGGAATCAGGGGCGTGGCGGCGGCGGGGGTGCCGGAACAGCGCGGCGGTGCTCTTGTACTCGCGGCGGTGGCAGTGGTGGTGGTGGGAGGGTCTTGTGGTGAAGGTGAGCTCCATCCAGGGCGCGCACAGGGCTATTTATAGCCCGGCGACGCCCCCTGGGGTCTCATCGGGGCAGCGGGGGCGACGACACGCGGCATGGTGAGCTCGCCGGCGTGCGACGCGTGCGGCCGCGGCGTTTCGTGCAAATGGCCGGCGAAGGAGTGTTGGCGCCGCACTTCATGTGCGGTGGCCTCGCGTGATACTGCCGCGTGCACTGCGCGTCTTTGTCGGGGCTATCCTGGCCGGAGGAGAGGGATCGAGCGGCAACGGCGGTGGCAGGGGCGCGGCGAGATGGAGGAGGAGGGGGCTCCCGTGCCGGGATGGCCTCCCTGACGCAAGCAGGGAGCGGCAGGCGTGGCGTGGAGTTGATCTTGGGGCGCCACGTGGGCTGAGGCGTCGCAGTGGCGGGATGGGCGCGCGGCGGCGTCGGCGCCGGAGAAATGAGGGAGGGGGAAGAACCAGAGGAAGGAGAGAGGAGGAAGAAGGAGGGGGCGGGGTGGACTGGGCCAAGAATTTGAGGGGCGTGGCGTGGACTTCGCGGGGAGGAAACTGAGGGAGAGAGGCGCTGGGCTGGGCCGGTCGAGGGTGAGCCGGGAAGGGGAGTTGGGGGGCCTAAAACAGACTTTGGGAGTTTGGGCCGCGGCTGGCCGGCCCATCATCAAAGGATTCCCTTTCTTATTTTTTTCTAAAGGGTTTTTGAATTCAATTTTTGAATCAACTTCTTTTAGTTTAAACCTAGGACTTTCTGTAACATCCCTGATGTTTAAGTCCTAAGTATAATACTTATCAGTTGTGGAGAAATTTAGAATTGAATGTGATCTATGGAGCAAAGTCAACTTTTGCATGAAATTTGACCAAAAGTCAAAAAGAGAAGAGGAAGTTTAAAAAAATTTCAAACAAAAATTTGGATTAGCAATTCCAAGTTAGTGGAACCTGTTGGAACTAAGTGGTAGCAAAAATTTCCTTCTCAAGTGCCTCAATTAAATGTGGAAAGAAAAAGATCAAGGTCACTATTCCCCATTTGAAAACAGGAAAAATGGTTGTCTGAAAACAGTGAAAAGTGGGTAAGTTTGATAGCATGAAACTTTGAATTTTCTTTATATACAGTCCTATGACCCAAAGTGAAAGTGGCAGCTGATGGTTTGAACTTGTTGTGAGAAGGATATCACAACTAAATTTGGCTGTTAAGTATTTCTTTTGAGCTAATCAACTTGAGTAAGTATTATGTTTCTGCTGTCAGCTTGAGAAAAATTCTAAGTCTGGAACAGCTGCAAAACCTTCAACTTGGGGCTCGATTTTGGAAAGATTTTGTGTATAAAACTTTGAAGTGATCATGCTTACAAGAATCGTGGATGTCCAGAGAGTTGATAAGTGCTTGGGTTTGAGATTAAATAGGAAGTTTACCATGTTAAAGTTGAGCTCCAAGTGAGCTAAATGAAATAAATTCAGACTTTCTAATGATAACTCTGAAAATTTCTAAGTCTGGAAGAGTGAACTCGAGCAGCCTTTAGATCAATGTTTAGAGATGAATTTCATGAGTTTTTGTGTAAAGACCATACATGTCTAAGATGTAAAATGGAATTTTGGATATATATACTCTCATCATGCCAAATCTTGCTGGGATCAAACAAAGTTTGCTATTTATTTGGAGTCTCTACTTTTGGATGAATTTCACTGGAATCTCTGAAAAAAATGATGAACTGACAGACAGTAGGGGATTCGAATTTTTCCCAATGTTCAGAGATCAAATTCGAGAGATTGATAGAAGTTTTGGCCAAGCAATTTATATCAAAGTTCAAGCCCTATAGTTTCTCTCCAAGTTTGGTTAAAGGTTTGAAGGGAGTTTACATTTCAAAGTTTGAGAAATTTTAGAATCAAGATGGGTCAGTTGAAAGGAAAAAGGGGAGGAGCAGACAGGTAACCTCCCGATGGGAGCTGTCTGCCTGCTCGCCGCCGGCGAGCAGAGGCGGTAAATTCGGCCGTGCCACGCGTCGGCATCACCCAAGGACAGCACTAGGGGGTCAAGCATGAGGTGGCCGGTCGATGGCGGTGAAATTTCGAATAAATACCGCGCTCCCGGCTGAGTTTATCCCTTCCCGCCATTTTCGTCCTTCCACTGTCCTCTCGGTCGCCGGCAAAGTTCGTCGTCGTTCGGCCGACGTAGCCCTAACCACTCCGCTCAAACTTTCGCCCCGTCCTCCTCTATCATCCGAGCAAGACCTCGATCGAAGCCGTGCCCCACCGAGCCCGCACGACTTCTTTTTCCTCGACGCCGGCAGTTCTTGGTTCTTGGTGAGCACCCTTCCGTGGAAGTCTATGTTGCCGTGGTTTTGATCAAAATTAGAGGCTAGATGTGAGCTGAGTAGGTCAAGGTGATGCTTTAGGAAGTGTTTGTTGGATCGGAGCGTCGCCGGAACGGCCGGCACAGCCGCGCCGCCGCGAGCGCCGTCGCTGTGAGTGCCGCCGCCATGGAATTCGAGGTTCTGGACACCGGGAAGGAAAACCGAGAGAAGCACTAGGTGTTCTAGGGTGAGGCGAGTTTGTTGGGCATGTTCTTGTTGAGTTTGTCGTCGCCGTTGAGCCGGCGTAACGCCGCGCCGCCGCCTAACCCTAGCCCGGCCGCCGCCGCCTTGCGCCGCCGCTCCACTGCTCCGCCGACCAGGCCGCCGCCCCCAGCGTGTGCGCCTCGCGTAGCCGCGTCGTCCTGTGCCCGCGTCGTGGCCGGAGGGCCACCGCCGGCGCCTCGGCCGCCGGTCAAAGCCGGCGAGCCGCCGGTCAAGGCCGGAGGGCCTGTTTTTGGCCGCCAGGGACCGCGGGGGAGAAGAGAGGGAAACTCAGGGGGGGTTTCTGTAAAAGCTCCTTTAAGTTTTTAGAATTAGATTTAAATTTCGGTTTTCACTCTAAAATTCATAGTAATTTGTAGAAATGTCCAAAAATAGTGAGACCAATTTTATTAGGTTTGTTTTATTTTCCTTTATGCATTAAAATTCTTAAACCCTAGGTCAAATTATAAAATAAATTAGGTATTTATTTATTTACCCTCTTTTAGGTATTTAAATAAATACTTAATTATTTCCAAAATGTTTAATAATTCTAAATAATGATTTCTCAATTAGAAATTAATAATAAATAGGTTTTTAATTATTTATTTATCTCTTTTAGAGTTAGAAATTTTTTTTTAATGATCCTTTTAAAAAAAACAAATTAAAAATGATTAAGGGCTAGTTTAATTAGGAGAAAAATGTGGGTTAGTCTTTTTAAAAGGGGTAGTTAGTGTTGGCTTGCAACTTTATCATGAAGATAAGTTGTATGCTTTGTTTTTCAAGAATTTTGCATACACTAACCCCTGTCTTGCATACCGTAGAAACTGAAACTCCTGAAGTGGAATACGTGGAATTGTCTGAGGAGCAGCAGCCGTCCGAGGAAGTGATCGTGATTGCCCCTGAAACCGAAGAAGTCGTCGAAGAGCCTAACTTTTTTGTGACTTCAGGCAAGCCCCGGTGCATTTATACCTACTGGTTTTGAATTATTTATCTCGTGTCCAAATCTTGCTATATGTTGTGCATTAGGTCTAGGAGTGATTGAAACCTACTTTTATGCACAATTCACCCTTGATATTAAGGACATCTTTACCATCTGTTTAATTAATTAGTAATACTCCATGCTTAGTCATGCTTAGAATGGTTATCCTAGCGAGTAACTTTTCGTTGCTCCTCTACCTAAGGTAATTTGGATCAATTAAATGTGTAATCAAGGAATAAAGGCCTGTTTTAAAATGCGGACAGAAGATTGGAAGGAATCGAGGAAAGTCGATTCTATAGTTCTGTTTGCTCTTTAATATTGCTAAGGCTCGTTCGTTGTTTTAACCGCTGATCAAGTGATCTTACCTGGTAACTTACTGGGATAGGGAACCAGCAAGCCCGGTAGGTTGGTTAACTCTTTGAGGGGAAATATATTTTACCTGTGCTTGCTGAGTCGGAGAAGGGCGGGGGCGTAGCCTGAAACTCACATGGTGGTCAGGCCAGACGTGGGGCCTCATGTGGGGGTGCGTTCCCGGGTTCGGGTAATTATATTTCCAGTCTTTGAGTATGGCCAGTCGAAAGGATTGTTGCGTGCAGCCCGATCAGCTGCGCGTGGCTGGGAACTAGGTCTCTCCTGCAGGATGTAAATCGGTCCGGATCGCCACAATTCTTGGTTATGAATGCATTTGATCACTGTTAAGCATCGTAGAAGAAACAAGTTGAATGTAAAGTTTTTATGAATTCAATATGCTGATTGATCTAGTTACCACTTGTATGAAAAATACTTTGCAATCTAGATGTTATAGCTAAGAACTAAATTTGGAATAAAACATGAAAAATATAAGGATCCACCTTTAGTAAGCATTTCCGCAAAAAGAGTAAAGTCAGCCAGTCCACTAAAAGCTTTCATGCTCCTTGAGGGTTGGTCGTTTATCTTGTTTAGTCGGGTCAGTCTTGCTGAGTACCTTTGTACTCAGACAATCCCTTCTTGTTGTTTTCAGAGGCACCTCAGCAGAGAGGCGAGGAGGAAATTCCGAAGAACTAGAGCATCCGTGGGTCTCTGATGTTCTGGTGTTTGGCCTAGTTGTATAATTAAGATGATACTAGACTCCCTTGGCTTGTTTGTTTTAAACTCTCTAGCAAGGCTTGACATGCACTTAAGTTTGTTTCAAACTACAGTTTGTAATAATTCGCACCTCGATCTATTTATGTAAAAAGGTAATGCTTGTTAATACTTTCCCTTCTCGAAAGTGATCCTGATGTATGGCTAAGATTCAAGTTGAAAGTGGATGATTCGGGTCGTCCTAGGGACACTCGACGGATTGCCGGATTTAAACTGTTTGAAGTGCGTTGGTGGTAATTACTGTTGCGACAGTGATTCGGCGCACTTGAGCCAGTTTAAATTGGACGGTTCTGCCACACTTTCGATACTAGTTTTTGTCCTTATAGAGCACTCAAGTTATAGAACTTTATTTTTATTTTTCTGTTATTATTTTATATTCTATAATTCCTAATAATTTATCTATTAATTAATTAAATATTCCTTATTAATTTTGAGGGTGTCACAGTTGAGCACTTTCACAAGTTGTGCTTGGTTAAGCAAACAGGGAATAACGAACCGCCAAAGACAGACTTTGAGCGAATCACTGCTAAGAAGTCAATGTTGGAATTTAGCAAGCTGAAGCACCAAGATAACCTTGATCAGGAGAAATCACTTAAAGCTCAATTTTGCAAGGAAGGTGGCATGACTGAGGAAGACTTGGACAATATAGCGAATGAAGATGGTTACCTCGTCACTGCTCCAACAAAATTAGCTTGGACGTTTGAGCACGGGAAAGACCTAGTTTGCCCAGAAGAATTGGCTGGCCTACCGATGAAGATGAGGAATTTGCATGATTGGTACAAACGTCAATCCGGCATTTACTTTGGAGTGAGGTACCCAATGGAATTCTTTGGCCAAATAATTGAAGGCAGTCCTCGTCACGACAGGTACCTCGAATACAAGTCTCTATTTGAGTTGTACCAGCAAGATGCTCTCGACGTCAACATCCTCTTCCTGTGGTGCTTGTAAGTATTCTCTTCTCATGTACATTCTGTTCACTTCTCTTGCTCAACACAATGCATTTTACAACTAGATCTTTTTTAGGATGGAGTCCCACCTGTTAAAATAGCGTGGGATTAAAGACATAGCCTTCTTGGACCCTGTTGCAGTAAATGAGAAGAATTTTGCAAATGTTGATACCATGCATTATTTGTACAATGCTTTTTGCCTTCTTAAAATGAAGGAAAGCATAATTCTACCGTACAACTTCCTGTAAGTGTGTTCCTAGTTACATTCCATCTCTCCTTTATCTAACCGTTGTTAGTTACGCGGCAAAAATGATCACGTTCCACCCTTTGGTTTACAGCAACCATTATGTTCTCTTGGATATTTGCATTCTTCAAAGTTCCCTCAAGGTTTATGACTCAAAAGATAGGCCTCTTCGTATGATCGATCCACTCATTCAAGTATTAAACAAGTAAGTATAGACAAATCACTCTTTTGGATCAAAATTGATTGCATCTGCCTAATCACATTCACTCGGAAATGTCCTGTAGGGCTTTCAAAATGTATTGCAAGAAAAAGGAAAACAATGGGTTGCATAGACCCTTCGTCACAGATAAATTCATTGTATCATCTCCAAAGTGGATTAAAAAGCAGCCGATGGGAAACAATCGTTGCGGGTACTATGTCATGCACTACATCCACTGCTACACTGGTGATGACTTTAGCGCTCTAGAGAGACAGGTTTGTGGGAGTTTACCGCTTTATGTGAGACTAGATGGAACTTGTAATATATTTGACATGCACTCGTAGCGTAGCGGAACTTGATATGCATCTATTGAACTTGATGTGTATGAACTTAATGTAATAACGTTTAGATGGTTTCGTTGAAATGTTATATTTGAATGCATCGTGCTTTATATGTGGGTTCTGAATATGTGATTGATATTTGTGAAATATTTGATATATATGCGAAATATATTTGATATATAAAAAAATTAAAAAAAAGATCACAGCCGGTTCTAGGCTATGGCCGGCTGTGATAGGCCCCCTATCACAGCCGGCCATAGCCTAGAACCGGTTGTGATATCCCCCATCACAGCCGGTTCTAGACAAAAACCGGTTGTGATCACCCCCTATCACAGCCGGTTTTGTATCACAGCCGGTTTTCAAAACCGGTTGTGATGGGGGGTCATCACAGCCGGTTTTTGAAAACCGGTTGTGATAGGGGGGACTATCACAACCGCTTTATCTCATCTGCCCCCCCAAAACCGGTTGTGATAGGGGTTTGGAACCGGTTGTGATGAGGGTTTGTGTAGTAGTGAAAACTTCTCTTCATCTGAGATCAAATGTAAAAGTTACAAAATTAAGAATCCGAAATTCAAGTTACAAGAACAGGAAGAAGGACGGGAACTGTTTTGGGCATGTAAATGACTTTAAATCTAAAAAATTTCAACTACAAAATTGTAGATCACATCCAAACCTACATATTTCCTATAAAGCTTCTCTGCATCTGAGACCATATACAAAAGTTATAAAATTCAGAATACAATCTGAAATTAAAGTTACAAGAGCGGGAATGAGGACGAGAACTGTTTTGGGCACCTAAACGACTTTAAATCGAAAAACTTTCAACTACAGAGTTGTAGATCTAGTCAAAGCTTACAAATTTTGTATAAAATTTCTCTCCATCTGAGACCATATGCAAAAGTTATATAATTCAGAATACATTATGAAATTTAAATTACAAGAGCGGGAACGAGGACGGAACCTATTTTGGACATCTAAACGATTTCAAATCAAAAATACTTCCAACTACAAAGTTGTAGATCTCCTCGAAACGTACAAATTTCATACAAAACTTCTCTCCATTCGAGACTGTATGCAAAAGTTATGAATTTTTGAAGAGGAACAATTTGTGCTGACTTATTGGAAGCGGCACGAATTGAGCCGATTAGAATAAATAGTTATTGGAAGCGGCACGAATTGAGTCTGTTAGAATAACTAGTTATTGGAAGAGACATGAATTGAGCTGGTTAGAATAACTAGTTATTTGAAGCGGCATGAATTAAGTCGGTTAGAACGACTATTATAAGCGGTATCTTTTCCACCGCTTCGAATGACTTAAATGGAGCGGAACATTTTGGACCGATTCGTGTGGGCCGATGAGGATAATGATCCTTGCAGTAGTGTATGAAGGAGTAACTAAAGTAAATATACTATTATTTTTGTGTTTGAATTAAACGAGATATGAAAAATGGTAGGTTTACGCATTTTAGCAAAAAATTTACACAACTGCATTGGTTTTGATAAAGCAATTTTATACTAGATTGAATTATCTGTTGTTGTCTTTTAATCCAAATTATTGTAAAGTCTGCCAATGGCGTTGCAGATACACCATCACGCAGCTTCACAGCGTATTAGTGAACTCGTCGTTTACACGTACTTATGTGGCAGGACATTGTTTTTTATTTTGCAGAACCCTGAGAACGTATGGACCTTATATCTGGTCGGATATATATTAGAACAAAAGCAAGTATATTAAAAATGCATGGGAATTGGGAAGCATATTTATTCGTCGTGTTGGACGTGTTTAAATCCGGTGAAAGAATTAAGCAAAAGAATTTTACAATTTAGGAGTACTAAACTTAGACTAATAATAAAACCAATTACAGATCTCACATGAAAATCGCGAGACGAATCTAATGAGGGTAATTAATTCATAATTAGTGGAGGATTATTGTAGCATCATTGTTGCAAATCATGGTCTAATTAGGCTCATTAGATTCATCTCGCAAATTTACCCAGGGGTTATGGAATGAGTTTTATAATTAACACACGTTTAATAATTCATGCATGTAATATTCCTTTTGATGTGACCGATGAAAAAATTTGGTGAATAAATTTAAACTTGCCCATTGTCAGGTTCATCAGCGATGAGCTAAAGATGATGCAGGCGTTCCTCAGGGCTGCTGACGGGGCGCGCGAGAACAATAATGGGGTGCTCAAGGCATATTTGGAGCTGATCCGTGACTTGGCCTATGACATTGAAGACCTCCTTGAAGAGTTCATGGTTTTCATCAAGCAGAAGAGCCTTGTGCAGCAACTTCTCAGCTTGAGAGCACGTCATCGGATTGCTGTCCAGATACGCACTCTCAAATTAAGAGTCCAGGAGGTGAGCCAAAGGAACTTGAGGTACAATGCAATCAAGCTCACACCATCCACCTCAGATGATGTGAGAATTGACATGGGGCTCACTAGAAATCTCACAGCCCTATATGTTGAGGAAACCCAGCTAGTTGGTTTGGACAGGCAAAAGGAGAAACTAACGGACTTAATAACCAAAACTAAGGTGCTCATGGATCTCGAAACAAGTAAATCTGGTCCAAGAGTGGTATCTGTTGTTGGTATGGGTGGCCTTGGCAAGACAACTCTTACCAAGAAGGTGTATGATAGCAAGGATCTTGGTGACATGTTTGACACGCGTGCTTGGATCGCAGTGTCACAATCATTTGACCTAAAAGAGCTTCTTAAAGAGATGATTAAGCAACTCTTTGGGGCTCATTCATTGAACAAATTCTTAGAAGGAAATCAAGGCCAGGTGCTGGAAGTACACCATCTCACTGATCACTTGCGCAGATGTCTCATGGAGAAAAGGTACCTTGTTGTTCTAGATGATGTTTGGACAATTGAAGCTTGGAATTGCATATATCTTAGTTTTCCAGACAGCAGCAAGAATGGCAGTTGTGTAGTAGTGACTACACGAAATCATAAACTAGCTGAGCATTGTAGTTCCCGCTTTGACACATACCAACCTGATATCCTAGAGAAGAAAGATGCTAGAAGCTTGTTTCTGAAAAAGACAAATAAAAGCCCAGATGACTTAGAGAAAGATGATAACACCAAAGAAATTGTTGAGACGATACTTAACAAATGTGGGGGCCTGCCGCTGGCCATAGTGACGATAGGAGGTCTACTAGCTAAGAAGGATACAAAGGAGCGGGAGAATCTGTACAATCAACTCCCTTCAGAGCTTGCAACCAATCCTAGCCTTGAAGCACTAAGGCAAGTGGTTCATCTTAGTTACTACCATTTGCCTTGTCATCTCAAGCCTTGCTTTTTGCATCTCAGCCTCTTTCCAGAAGATTTTGAGATTGAGCGGAAGCACCTGGTGAATAGGTGGGTAGCTGAAGGGTTTGTGACACATGCTGGTAGCAGGAGAACACTTGAAGACATTGCTGAGAGTTATTTCTACGAACTCATCAGTCGAAGCATGATCCAACCATCCAAGCTGGATGTTTGTGGAAACGTGAAGGCTTGCAGAGTTCATGATATTGTGCATGATATTGCAGTGTCAATCTCTAGCCAGGAGAACCATGTTTTCTTAGTTGAAGAGCATACAAATGCCATCACTGCATCAGAAGAAAGCATCCGGCATATATCATGCTTCGCTAGTAGGAAATCGGACAGTGACATGGATTTCAGCCGTGTTCGATCCTTTACCATGTTCAGTAGACCTCTGGAACCAATACTGTCACTTTGTTCTTCCAAATTCAAGATGTTAAGGGTTCTGGATCTTAAAGAAGCTGGATTCCGTGCAGAGCAACAAGACATAAGAAACATTGGATTGCTGCTACATTTGAAGTACTTGCATTTTCCATGTTGGTATTCTTCACATATTCATGCACTTCCCAGGTCCACAGGAAACCTACAAAGCTTGCCGACTCTAGACATAAGGAAATCAACTGTTCCAACCCTACCGAAACAAATAACAAAACTTCATAATCTTCGTAACCTGCGATGCAGCTGTGCAACACAATATGACCATTTTAGAAAAGGTGACTATGGAAGCTGGTTTTGTGATGCCTTGGTTTTAATGAATCTCGATGGCCAGTATGCTCGTAATGAAGCAAATGCTGACTTCACAGGGGCTTATCTAGCTGTTGGTCTGATTCATCCGACATTAAGTTGCCCAAGGGAGTGGGAAGATTAAAACAGCTACAAATACTTGAGAAAGTGGATATCAAGAGAACAAGCAGACAAGCAATTAAAGAGCTAGGGGGACTAACTCAGATGAGGAAATTAGTTGTGAGAGGCAGAGGGGCCTCAAAGAAAAAGTGCAAGGCATTCCGTGACGCTGCACAGAAGCGATGAGGGGAGGAAGCACTTCATGGTGCCTCCACCCATCCAAGGGCCTCCCGGGCAGATGGAGTGGTCCGATGAGGAGGAGGAGGAAGCTCGCCGCGCTGCAGCTCAAGGTCAACAATATGGACGAGCGCATGGCGGAGGCGATGATCGGGCAAATGGAGGCCGAGGACAAGATTGAGGTCCTTCGCAAGGCAATGGCCTCTAAGGTTAAGCGCCTCACGAAGGCGACCGGCAATGAGCACCTCTATCGCCCGAAGGAGGAGTAGATAGGCTAGAATAGGTTTAGAATTTGGGTGCTTAGTTTAAATTTCCTTTCATTTTGTTTCTTTAAATTTTCCCTTGTATGCAGCACCCCCACTTTTATTTGATTTGATTTGGAATAAAATAAATTTATTTATTTGAAGAAGTGACATATATATAAAAAAATGAATGGTTGGTGCACACTTGTGTGCCAACCAACCCCTCGGACAAAACTTTCAGTGAAGCACGCAGAAACTCAGACGTACAGAAGGTTTACTGGTCACTGGCCAAGGCGGGGCACGACCTGGCACAATGCCAGGCCGGCCGGCCCCATGCTGCTGCCCCTTGAGGAGATCTCGTGCCCACTGCGTAATCTTGCAAATCACATACACGAGGAACCTGAACCGGGATGTCTGGCAACAAGGCCAGGCCGGCCGGCCTATGCTGGGCCGATCGGCCTGGGCCTGTGGCCAACTTCGCTGGCTCGACTCCAGGACACGGTTTGAAACCCCTACACTTGATCCTTGCATGATTTTGATTCAAGAAAATTCCTGGCTAAATAAATTAAAAATTTGATCAAATTCATGAAAGTGAACCCCTACGAATGATATCTAGGATACACCTGTGATATTTCATGAGCAATGATTTCATTTACCTTGCAACTTTTATAGGAATGCCTGATTCTTGTTAATTGATCCTTACGATATGATGATTTGAGAAGTTGAACCTTCCGATTCAAGGTTTTGGAGATTGTTTTTGAAAATAAAACTTAAGGCAACCCTTGTTGTCATCAACTTGAAATGTCCTATCCAAAGCCATATATCAAATTCAAGTTGAAGTTTCCACATAGCCATCTTCTAAATTTTGAGCTTCCTCGAATTGTTTGCCTTCACGTTCATGCTGTCTTGTTCATCATGGCCATTCACGCACACATGCATCAATAAAGTCCAAATTGTCAAAGCTCTTCATCCCCCTGAAAAAAAGAGAATGAAGAAGGGAATGATACACTCTTTATCTTCAGAAAAAAGAAAAAGATAAAAAAAGAAGAAAGAAAAAGGGGAAAGATGAAAGATGCTTGAACAAGGACTCCAACACCAAGTACACATGCACTTGGCCAAGATTTATGAGTGGTATGAATGATTAGACAAGCTTTTCGATCTTGCAAAATAAATGAAGAAGAGTGAGCAACTCCGATCCCAAAAACTCCACCTCAAAATGTAGGAATAGGAGAGGCTTGATTCTAAGCCAAGGTGAGGATCCAAACACTATGAGTGATCGAGAGATGTTGAGAAATAACAAGCGTATGCCTCGCTTTCTTTATAAAATTATCAAAAAAAACTCCAAGTGCCATGAGGAAGAAGTGTTCGACCGATCAATGAGTTGTTCTAAGACAGAATTGATAAAGATGAGGGTGTTAGCCACCGGAATCCAAGGTATGAAAGAAAACTCAGAGATATGACTTGTGTATACCTTGAGTTCATGACTCTGATCTTGCTGAAGTCCCGATAATTTAAGTCATTCTTTGCTAAGGGACTAGCAAAGTTCAGGTAGGGGGGCGTGTTGGTGGTCGTTACGATACGATTTTGCCACCAACATTCCGTCATATTTCAGGCTCATCTTGCTCATAACAAAGTGAAATTGGTTATTTCTAATGAGTTTCACAAGTTTTGTATAATTTGTGAGTGCAAAAGCAAGCAAACAAAAGATGAAGACTTTTAGACACAAAGCCAGGTCGGCCGACCTAGCATAGGCCGATTGGCCCCCTTCTGTGGCCCTTTGCCACGTCAATGATCCAGGAGATCCCAAATATAACACCAAAGATCCTGAGACGTGATATCAATGTCGGTTTGATCCAAGGACCCAAAAGGCCTAAGCTATACTTGCATGGATTGAAGGGCCCACCAACCTTGGATTCTCAGACAGCTTTGATCCAAAGCAACCGTTACCGACCTCAGGGAGCAATCCAGAGCGTCCCTGAAGAAGGCGGTGCCACAGGGCAGCCAAGCCAGGCCGATTGGCCTGGCCTAGGCCGGCCGGCCTCCCCCAGAGGCCGCCACCTGTCCCCCTTCGCGTGGCAGTTAAGCAGAGAGTTAGCTTAAGCTTGACGCTTGCAACAGCCCTTGAAGACTATAAAAGGGACCCCCTTCACCTTGAGAAGGCATCCATCAATTCATCCAAAGGAGAGAAGAGAAGTCTAGAGAGGACTTTTCATCTTTAGAGTTAGATTAGGGAGAGAGTGGGTGAGTTGCTTGGGTGACAGCCAAGCTTTGTAGAGAGAGTCCGGGATTTCCTCTCGGTCTCATCTCAACATTTCCACCCCAGAGGAATATACTTCAGGAGTTATCTTCAGTAAGTCCTCGGTCCCTTGCCTTTAGTACCTCGCTAGTTTACGAATTACTTTCAGCAATCTATCTTATTAATATTTGATCTGCGGGTACCTGAGTCTGCGCGAGTGACAGCGACTCTTGTTTGGAGTTTCCTCTATAGCCCTTCGCGTTGGGTGGAGGTCAGTGGCTGATAGCTTAGGCGTGGTGCCTGTGCTGGCTAGCCATCTCAGGTTGTGTTGCACCCCACAGAACTGCAGTGGTAAGCGGCAGGTGGTGACAGTCCTGTCCGTCCTTTGTACTCCACCACGTTCGGGTGTACTCATAACAGTAGTGCTGAGCCCAGAAGAACCCCTCTCTCACCCCATTCTGAGTTCTTCCCGTTCTAGCCATCGAAGCAGATCAAATTAGATATAGATAGTTTGTCTGTTGTAACGAGTAGCTAACTAAAGTCAAGCTCTCTACCCGCTTACCTTGAGCTCCCTGGTGGATCCGGTTAGAAAAGTTCTAGGCTAGTCGCGTCTACTGTTCCTTGGATTCGATATTCAGGTTCTTACTCCCCTGGTGAAAGGCTACATCGTACTCCGTGCGCTTGCGGATTTAGTTAGGCTAAGGAGTGCCAACAACCACCACTCACAGAAAGGGATGAGAAGGGGAGTGGTACCGCCTACCCCTAAGTCCTACAGTCCAGAACTAACGTGCTGGATTACGTCGACCGGACAGGGCTGTCACCACCTGCCGGCTACCACAACTATTCCGTTGAACTAGGTGCAAACCAAGGTAACGACTAGTCTAGGCACCACGCCTATACTAATAATTACTACTTCACTTGATATCAAAGCAAAGCACCCACTACTAAGTAGTGAACGAGGAACCAGTGAACAAAAGCTAGTAAGTCTGAATGCTTAATAAATCAGAGGGAGCCAGAATTACCAGACAAGACCCGGATGTTACTCGAAGTTGAGCCGCATCTGCAGAGGTACAAAGTGGAAGAGAAACCGGCAACTCCGGCTTCTCTCCCAGACTCTCACCTCACCTCTCTCCCTATTTTCTAAGTATGGGAGTGGTAGCGCTTCGCCCTAGAGCTTCTTCTCCTCTATCTTGTTGTCTTGAGTGGGGATGAAGGGCACCTTTTATAGCCTCCCAAGCATGGAAGCCAGCGTAGATGTTAAGCCACATGCTTGCTTAGCTTCCACGCGAAAGGGGAGGCGTAACCGCCACGAAAGTGGGCCGACCGGCCTCACTTAGGCCGTTCAGCCTGGGATTCTCGCCACCTGGCACCGTCTTTCTTGTGGATGCTCCTGATGATGTCCTGAGGTCGGTGGTTGAGGGATTGGTGACAGTTGTGACAGTTGGAGGCCGAACGGCCTAGGGGAGGCCGGTCGGCCTGGCTCTGACTCCACTCAGCCCTCCGTTGCACCGACTCGCTCATCAATGGTTGCATGTTGTCCCTTGAGGCGGTTTTGGTTGCGTTGATTTGAAGCTGTCCGAGAATCCTAGGTTGGTGGACCCTTCAATCCATGCCTTAGGCCTTTCGGGTCCTCGGATCAAACCAACATTGATCTCACGTCTCAGGGTGTTTGTTGATGTGTCAGTTGTCCCCTGGATCAATGACATGGCCAGATGAGGGGATAGGAGGCCAGTTGGCCTAGGCTAGGCCGGCCGGCCTGGGTTTTGCTCCATATTTGCTCTCTTTTCTCCTGTATGCTCTTGCACTCACAAATCATTCAAAACTTGTGGAACTTATTAGTATAAATGATATTAGCATGATTATCACTATATGAGCATGAAATCTAGAGAAATATTGGCGGTGGAATCGTATAATAACGACCGTCAACACACCCCCACACTTAGACCCTTGCTCGTCCTCGAGCGAGGAGTAGGGACTGAGGTGAGACAAGACATCCAAGGAAATGGAACAAGCATAAGAAATATTCCAAGCCATACCTTGTACTTGTGAATTTTGTAGTGTCTGTGATGCCATCTTGGGTAGTTGAGGATTGGAACGATCATGAATCGAGTCACTTCAACTCTATGTGTCAAAGTAGCTTGGGATTTTTTCAATAAGTTTCAAAAACAAACCTTGCATTGCTCCTCGTTTGATTCTCTCAGATCTCTTAATGTGTAAATATCCTCAGCAAGGCATTTACTTGCCTTTCTTCATCCTACTTCTAATGATGGCTATATGTGGAGCTCAATGTAGGGTATGAAGATGAGGCATACTTGCATCACATGTATTGCAAAGTCAAAGAGCGGATCTATGAAGAAATCAAATCATACAATCAGATCAAGATGTGCACGTGTATGGATATGATGGATGGTGGATGGAATTTACAACTCCTTTGTGTGTGGTCTATCTCCTTTAAAAAAAACTTTTGAGAACATGGCCATCAGATTTTTTTTCTTTCTTGGACCTTCATGTGTCCAACTTTTTTTTGCGTGGACCTTCATGTGTCCATATCTTTTTTCGGTAGCCATGTCTCTTTTGTAACAATAACTGAGGAGTGAGACTTACACGTACATGATGGAGCATTCATTTTGTGGAATGGATAGATGAATGATACAATGACAACTTCCAGTGTAGAAGTATAGCAAGGGGGATATATGGCGTGCACGTGAATCTTGATCATGAAAGCATGAAAAGAATTCTCACAAGGGTCACAACAATTTGACAAAGCTCAATGCAATGACAAGTAGCACATGTGTACATGGTTTTCAAGATAACTCATCATATGGCTTTGGTAGGACTTTGGCATATTAAAGAGGAGCTTTGCAAAGGGGTTTCAAATTTTCATATAAATTTCCCAAGCACTCAAACGTTAAGAGTGAAGATCATATCATCAAACCATATCTCAAACATCAACTACTTAGATGAACATGGTTCCGTAAAAATATTTATTCACAACTGGCAAGATGGAGCGAGGAATAAAACATATGCAAGCCAAACATGGGAACATGAAGGGTAGGCATAGCAAGGTGAATTATTTTATCTTGAGATTGATTTTAATGATAGGGATTGAAATGCAATCAAACTCATGAATTAAGGAGCGAGAGGTGGAGTGCACATACCATCGTTTTTTTCTTGTCATGTTAGCGTAGTCGATGTTGTGCGACACCTTCGGGGGGGGCTCGAATGCGTATGTTGATGATGAGCTTGAGAGATCTCCCCCCCCCCCCCCCCCCCGCACACTTGTACTTGTGCTAGTACTGTTATTCAAAACCAAAAGGTGGAAACAAAAAGAGGGGCTCTATTGGTTCAAGAACTAGGGAGCCTTTATTCATGTTTTTATTGTTTTTTTAGCAAGATGCATGAACAAACACCATCTCCAAACCAAAGCAAGTTTGGCATGAAAGGAACTTTACTTGGGATACTCACATACCTCCCCCACACTTGGAGTTTGGATTGCTAAGCAACACAAATCAAGTGTGTGGAGTTCAAGCTTCCTTTCATAATGTTCCCTCACCAAGACGTACTAAGGTGTTGTAGTTGATGTAGCTCTCATGCTCTTAGACTTTATTTGTCCATCGTTCTTCTTGATCTCTACCTGAAATGGTTAGCAACCAAAATACCCGAAGGACAACTTTATCCTAAAGATATGATCTTGCTTTTTATGTGAAAGGAAATAAATGCTAATCATCCAGGCTATCTCCCGGTAGTGCTTTGTTTATGGTCATAACTGAGGAGTGAGACTTACACGTACATGATGGAGCATTTATTTTGTGGAATGGATGGATGAATGATACAATGCCAACTTCCAGTGTAGAAGTATAGCAAGGGGGATATATGGCGTGCACGTGAATCTTGATCATGAAAGCATGAAAAGAATTCTCACAAGGGTCACAACAATTTGACAAAGCTCAATGCAATGACAAGTAGAAAATGTGTACATGGTTTTCAAGATAACTCATCATATGGCTCTGGTAGGACTTTGGCATATCAAAGAGGAGCTTTGCAAAGGGGTTTCAAATTTTCATATAAATTTCCCAAGCACTCAAACGTTAAGAGTGAAGATCATATCATCAAAACATATCTCAAACATCAACTACTTAGATGAACATGGTTCCGTAAAAATATTTATTTACAAGTGGCAAGATGGAGCGAGGAATAAAACATATGCAAGCCAAACATGGGAACATGAAGGGTAGGCATAGCAAGGTGAATTATTTTATCTTGAGATTGATTTTAATGATAGGGATTGAAATGCGATCAAACTCATGAATTAAGGAGCGAGAGGTGGAGTGCACATACCATCGTTGTTTTTTCTTGTCATGTTAGCGCAGTCGATGTTGTGCGACACCTTCGGGGGGGGGGGTGGGGGGGCTCGAATGTGTATGTTGATGATAAGCTTGAGAAATCTCCCCCACACTTGTACTTGTGCTAGTACTATTATTCAAAACCAAAAGGTGGAAACAGAAAGAGGGGCTCTACTGGTTCAAGAACTAGGGAGCCTTTATTCATGTTTTTATTGTTTTTTTAGCAAGATGCACGAATAAACGCCATCTCCAAACCAAAGCAAGTTTGGCATGAAAGCAACTTTACTTGGGATACTCACATACCTCCCCCACACTTGGAGTTTGGATTGCTAAGCAACACAAATCAAGTGTGTGGAGTTCAAGCTTCCTTTCATAATGTTCCCTCACCAAGACGTACTAAGGTGTTGTAGTTGATGTAGCTCTCATGCTATTAGGCTTTACTTGTCCATCGTTCTTCTTGATCTCTACCTGAAATGGTTAGCAACCAAAAATACCCAAAGGACAACTTTATCCTAAAGATATGATCTTGCTTTTTATTCGAAAGGAAATAAATGCTAATCATCCGGGCTATCTCCCGGTAGTGCTTTGTTTATGGTCATAAGCTTGACCTTGGGAACATTCTCTTGCAGCCAGCATTGGTGATGTCGTTTCGGTCTTATCACCAATTGTTGACGTGTAATGAAGCTTTTAGCTGCAAGGTTAGTGCAACAGAGCAACCACAAAATTTGCAATGCTTATGGTAAACATATGCATCTACAACCAACCTTCTAAATGTTTTGTAGAAGAGGACCTTGAGGTGGTTGTAGTCCTCGTGTGTGCTCAGGGCACTAGACGTGGTTAAGTTTGGAGAGGCAGTGAACGAGCATGGTCTATGTAGGATTTCAGGAATGAAACTTCCATGCTCATCCAAGAGATTATTTTATTTATACTCCAAAGTTAGCGTTTTACAATCTTCCATGGCCCATGGGTTCTCTATCTCAAGAGATTCATCGTGGAAGCTTGATGTTGCTTTTCGATCATGGTCGAAAACAACATAGTAAGGGCCAGTGGGAAGAGGCTCAAACTCGTTCGAGGGTGATGATGATCGTTCGTCTTCACAAAGGTGAAGGGTCTCTTCCGACTCGTAATCTTTGAGAGCGGAGACCGCAACCTCAAAGAGAACATGCTCGGATGATGTGAACGAAGATCCATGCATCATACTCTCGAACGGGTTTAGCTTAGGAAGAGGCTTCGCCATAGGTTTTGCTAGACAAGAGGTAGTGGTGGCGAAGGCAGCTTCCCTAAGCTTTTCATCTAGGCTCCCTTGAGGTTTATCAAGGAGTTCTCCTACTAGGCAGCCTAGGAGTAGATCAAGATCGAGTATATCAAAGATGTGAAAGTCTAGGCTTACGTCGATCTTGTCTATCATGAGTGGCATGGCATATGCAACCCCCCGACATTCAAGGATGTGTCCAAAGGGACAACTCTTGAGGAGTTTGTCGGACGGCCTTAGCGAGACACTGCCCAATAGAGTGTACGCTAAGTGCCATGGCATCACATTAACCTCCATGATGGGGTTAAGATGGGCTTCTATGGTTATTCTACTTATGGAACAAGGAAGGATCGTAGAGGGAGAACTAATCCAAATATCTTCGGAATAGCATCTCGCTCCACACAACCACTCCTGATTCATAGCCTCCTTAAGAGATGTTTCATTAGGAGGATCGGGAGGCAAAGGAGGTATCTGTTGGCACTCCTTAGCGTCACGTTTTTAGCAACGCTCAAGAGCGCGAAGATATATGTCGTTGTATGCAAAATGGATTCTGGAAGCGCACAGAATATATCACGTTGTAGCACTTCACCTCAGGAGTTATCCCAGGGTATCGTATTTATATTTCTGTAGGGAAGCAGATGGTTAAAGTGTATTGAAGAATGATATGATAAATCTTGCCAGAAATATCAAGCCAAAAACCCAAGGGTACAAACTCTAGGTTTGAGGGATAATGGTCAAATGAATGACCAGATAGAAGGTCTGAAAGACCAGCGACACACAGAAGCTCCTAAGTCTATAGAAAAGGAAAAATGTTGGGAGAGACCGGACTTAGATACTTCCTAACTCAGATCAAAAGACACTCTAGCCTTAGCTTAGACTCTAGCTTAGATACCGGGAATAGAGCTCGCTTCGACGGCTAGAATGGGGGAACCTCAGAACAGGGTGAGAGAGGGGGTTCTCCGAGCTCAGCACTACTGTTATGAATACACCCGAACGTGGTGGACTACAAAGGACGGACAGGGCTGTCACCACCTGCCGCCTACCACTGCAGTTCCGTGGGGTGCAACACACTTCCTAGTTAATCAACAAGCCAGACACCACGTCTGCACTCAAAGATTAAGATTTCTCTTGAGGCCTGTCAAGAGAAATCCCCGTCTTCCCTAAGGCGTCTTACGGCCCGGTCAAGGCGAGCAAACCCACGAGATGAAACCCGGTAGAGCTAAAACTAAACTCTACACTAAAACTAAAGGGAGACAAAACTTAACTCTGAAAAGAGCTAAGAACTTTACTCTAAGAAAAGAGCAAGAAATAAATATGAAAGATAACTTAAGCTCTGAATAAGATAGTATTGTTATGATAAACTCTTCAAAAAGAAGAAAAGGATACAAGAGCTTTACCAGAACTCCGAAGACTCCGAAGATCCGAGCGAAGCTCGACTCGACTCTACTCTCAACTCTAATCCTAATCTAAGAAATGGAAAAGATACAAGAGCTCCCTTCAAGTAAAGACTTGAGAAGTGTGGTGTGTGTCTTGGGGTGAAGAGGAGGTGGCCTTTTATAGCCTCCCAAGGTCGGTAGCCAGCTTAACTATCACGCCAACCACCTGCTTAACCTCCACACTGAAGTTGGTCGCGTGAAGATGCAGCAGGAGGCCGGCCGGCCTAGTGTAGGCCGATCGACCTACACGTGCCCCCCCTGGCCACTGCCTTTGTCATGGACGCTCCTGATTGCTTCCTGAGGTCGGTAACTGTTGCGTTCAGTTGAGGTTGTCCAAGAATCCGAGGTTGGTAGGCCCTTCAATCCATGTGTTTCCCATCTAAGCCTTTCAGGTCCTTGGATCAAACCGATGTTGATTGCACGGTGCTTGATCATCCTGGGTGTTTGCTTGAGCTCTTGGATCAGTGACGTGGCCAGACCTGGCCAGGGGAGGCCGGTCGGCCTGGGCTAGGCCGGCCCGCCTGGCTCTATGCCAGGTTTGGCCCTTGTTTCACCTGTTTCATCCTGCAACCATAACTCATCCAAAACTTATGGAATTTGTTAGTATAAACACATTTATGCATGGAACATGGTATGATCATCCTCATTTCACCGAATAGTTAACGGTCAAAACTAGGTTGTAATGGCCGTCAACAGTATCATAGGCCTGTGGGGAGGATCTGTCAGAGAATTTTTAGCGTGACGAATTTGGACAGAAGAGGGTGTTGGTTCAAGGAGAGTATCGGAGAGATGTGCTACGATTGGTGTGGATTCTTGTGATGCTTTCTCATCTTCCGACGCGAATGTCTCTTCTATGGCCTCCTCAGGAATTTCATCCGGGAATTCATTATAGATCCCAATGTAAGGGGTGTTGTCTAGAATTTTGTCTAGAATGGCCCTCCCCTCACTAGGTGTCAAATGAATGAATGATCCTCCTGAGGACGAATCTAGGAATTCGGCTGATTCAATTTCGAGACCTCTTCTAAAATGTATTAGATGGATGGGTTTAGGGATCCCTAGATCAGGTCCCGCGGCCATAAGATAGGTAAATCAAGCCCAAGCGGCCCCTAGTGATTCTCCTTCCCTTTGTTTGAAAGTAAGGGCCTCAATTCGAAGGTCAGCGACCCGAGATTCAGGGAAGAAGGTTAGGCAGAATTTATCTCGTAGTGTCTCCCAACTTCCCTCCACTCTCTCACGATAGTGATCACACCATTTCTTTGCTCGACCCATCAAAGAGAAGGAAAACACCTTCCATTTCAGAGTTTGTTGGGCCATCCCCGTAATCACGAGACATGAGCAAATTTGCTCAAACTCCCGTAAGTGAACATAAGGATTTTCCCCTTCAGCTCTAGAAAATGGATTCTCTTTGATCTTGGCTATGAATTCTGTGTGTATTCCGTAGCCAGAGCTTTCCACGGGGTGAGATGATGGTGGTGGCTCCAGATCTTCAGCTTTTGGAGCTGAGAATTGATATAAGGTAAGAGTGGAATTCATGATGGTAGGTGGATGATATGTGGACGAACTAGGTTCGGGATAAGAACAGCTACCGTTCCCCGGCAACGGTGCCAGAAAGCTTGTTGGTATTTCTTATGACCTACAGATAAATCCGCAAGCGTACGGATACCGATGTAGCTTTCACCCGGGAGTATTCCAGGGATCGATTTCCACGGGGAACGAGAAGTGTACTAATCCTTTAATTAATTTGTCCGAAAGGGTAATATGGGGGATATAGATGACAACAAAAAGAAAAGAAAAGACAAAAAGGTTGAGGGTAGAGAGGGTACTTGTGTAGCAAAGCTGGATATTTCGATAGATCAAGCAAGGCAGACTTGTTCAAGAGAGTTCACTTCGGGCGCCTGAGACACCACCACTCACAGAAAGGGATGAGAAGGGGAGTGGTACCGCCTACCCCTAAGTCCTACAGTCCAGAACTAAGGTGGTGGATTACGTCGGCCGGACAGGTGTCACACCCGGTTTTCCACAGAAACCCGAATGCGGCCATATGTGTGCCCAGGAAGTCCACAAACACATATAGCGATACAAATATGGTAAAAACAGAGAACACATGCTCGAATAAAACAATTTACATCAGAGTTTACAGAAATTACACAGCGGAAGTCTATTTATCCAAGTTCTTCTAGTCGAGCCTCAAGTCCACAGGGACACCGACTGGTTGACCACAGCTTAGATGTATGGAAGGTCTTCTGATAAATCTTCAGCCACTGCCTCAAATGCTGCACCATCTGATTACCCGTCCGGGATTTTGTTGATTGAATGCAAGTGTAAGTATTCCATCATATTTAGCAGGTGTAACATAGAGGTATGAAAGGCTTAAAAGGGCTTGACACGGTTGAACTGCATTTAGCATTTTTAGTTGGTTCATTTTAACATTATCCAACTTACTACAAGTGTGAGCAACTCCCGGTTGTAAACCCATTAATAGAGTGTAAGTATAATTACAGGAACAAACATCATCTTCATTAAGAGAGCCACTAATCAGAAAGGATCCAGACCGCTCGTGACCGTGAGCACGGCTGTCATGATAGATTTACACTCTGCAGAGGTTTCGCCCTTTACCCAACCGTTAGCGTAAAAGCTCAAGGAGCTTTCAACCCAACCACGCACGTACCACACTTCCGAGGTGTGAGTGCATAGGGACGCTACAAGGTTTTTCACAAGACACCCTAACAAGCACAGTAGCCGTTTTGGTCCAACTTGCAGCGCATGGCCCCAAGGCATCGAGATCGACCGTCGCTCAGGGCGCAACGTGAGGGGGGTCAATGGCATCCAGAGCGCGGACCTCAGGGCGCAACGTGAGTCCATCAAGCGCGACGTGTGGGGTATCCAGGGCGCGAACGTGGACACCCCCAACACGGGACTGTGCCTAACGAGACATAGCCAACGGATCTCAGAGCGCAGGTGAGACCGTTCTCGATGGATCAAGTCCATGCTTGAACTGCAGTTCCCCACGCACGCCTTTCGGTAACCACTGGCGAGCTAGAGACGTACGAGCTACTTGACCAAGACCAGAGCCATAATAGTTCCGGCGGTGGCGACTGGTTCCTGGGTTGCCGCTTTCCGAACCGGACCTTACGGAGAGACGCTAGAACAAGGCACACAGCACTTGCTCTAGCTCCCTGAGCCATGTTGCTAAAAAGCAAGTTTTACCATCATGTTGAAGTGAACCTTTAAATCAATATTAACACTTAAATAAATGTGATAGCAGCTGCGCTTAGCAAAGACTACCCATATATGCATAAACCCGGGGTATAACAAGGACAGGATAAAAGTAGCTAGGTACAACCTTAAGGCTTATCAAGTTAGACACATGCAAATATGAATGATTGATTAAAGGTGATTAGGTTGCAAGGAATTTCCACGTTACACTTGCCTTCCTCGAAGGGTTGCTGCTGCGGGTCCTGCTCCTCGTAGCCCTGGTCGTACGCGAACTCGAACGGGGCGGGCTCGAATGGCTCACCGGCTGCCACACGATTCACCATACAAGCATCCATACAAACCAGTACATGCAAGCAATGATATTCTATTAGAACAGTACACCAAACAGTAGCAAAAAGGTAAAAGAAGGTTACAAAACTATTCTACACTTCGCTACGAACACAAGAGCGCAAGAATCACTCGAATCGGAGCTATAACGCGAAAACTACGCTAAAAACAAGCCACAGGGACTTGCTGGCAAGGAAACAGGAACTACCAGGGCCTAAACGCGATAAAAAGTATTAAACTGCGAGAAAACTAAAACTGCGTTGGACCTATGCGTGAAACAGAGGAAACTCGGGGGCCTTAGCGCAAAACGGCTGACGGCGGCGGGGCGGCTGACGGCCGGCTGACGCCCGGCTGGCGTCAGCCCGACGCCGTCTGCTGGCGTCAGCAGGGGGGGCGGGGCCGGCGCGGCGCACTGTGCCGTGGACCGGCCCGTGGACCGCGCGGCGGCCACGGTCCATGGCCCACGGTGCGCCGGCCGCGTACCGCTTCGGCTGGATCTAATCCAGGCCGTTGCGGCCGGATCCAGCGGCGGGGAGGGGCTGCGGGCGACGGCGGGCGGCGGCGGTCGCCGGCGTGCGGCGGCGGTCGCCGGCGTGCGGCGGCGCCATGGCCGGCGGGGCCGTGGTTGCTCGCGTGGGCGCTGCGGCTCGTGGGGGTCGACGCGGAGGGCACGGGGAGGTCGAGCAGCTCACCGCGGTGACGATGGGGGCGTCGACGGCGAGCTTCGGGGCGTCGGCGGCGAGCGGCGGCGCTGCGGTTCGGTCCGGCGGGCGGCGGCGCTAGCGCGGAGGGCGAGGGGGAGGGCTAGGGCGAGCGCTGAGGGGTGGAAAAGGGGACGGGGCTCGCGGCGACGGGTTTAAAAAGGGGGAAGGGGGCGCGGCGGTCGCGGGGTAACGCCCCTGCCTTCAATGGCAGGCGGCGGCGGCTGCGGCGGTGATCGCGGGCGGCGGCCGCGGGCGGGGACGGGGCTGACAGGCGGGGCCTGCCTGTCGGCGACCGTTGGCGCCGGAAGCCGGAACGGCGCGCGCGCGCGTGGCTGCTAGGCCAGCGGCCCAGGCGGGGAGGCGCGGCTGCGTCGGGGCGCTGGGCCGGCCCGGTTGCGGAGCGGGCTGCGCGCGCGGGAAGGAGAAGGAAGGGAAAGGGGGGGGGGAAAGTGCAGGGGGCAAAGATGGACTTTGAGGAAAAAGAAGAAAAACAAAAAGAGAAACAAAACAACCCAAGCAACCAAAAATTGTGCAGCAGCATGAATGCAACATACATGTTCCTAAACCTTATATTTGATTTTAATTTCTCCGAAAAAGTTTTATTTCCCTACGATTTTTATGAGCAATTGGATAAATACAATTTAATTACTAGAAACTTTACAAAGGCATTTTTAGGGTGTTACAAACCTACCCCCCTTAAGATGAATCTCGTCCTCGAGATTCGGATGTGGATGTGGATGCGAAGAGCTGTGGATATTCTGCCTTGAGATCCTCCTCTCTTTCCCAGGTAGCCTCATCCTCTGAGTGCCGGCTCCATTGAACCTTGCACATCCGGATTACCTTATTCCTGGTTACCCTCTCAGATTCTTCCAATATCTTAATCGGATGCTCGTCGTAAGTGAGGTCTTCCTGCACGTTCAGCTCCTCGAGCGGGATTTGTTCCTCGGGTACCCGTAAGCACTTCTTTAGCTGCGATACATGGAACACATTGTGTACTCCGGACAGCTTCTCTGGCAACTCTAGTTGATAGGCCACTTCGCCTTTCCGTTCTAACACCTGGAAGGGGCCGATGTACCGAGGTGCTAGCTTGCCTTTCACATTGAACCTCCATACTCCTCTCATGGGTGACACTTTGAGGTACACGAAGTCTCCGACTTTGAAGCTGAGGTCCCGCCGTCTGACATCGGCATAGCTCTTCTGTCGAGACTGTGCGGCCTTCATGTTCTGCCTGATTATTTGCACTTGTCGCTCTGCCTCTTTCAAAATCTCAGGCCCGAACACTTGACTTTCCCCAGTCTAATTCCAGAACAACGGTGTTCTACACTTCTTCCCATACAACGCCTCGAAAGGTGCCATCTTGATGCTCTGCTGGTAGCTGTTGTTATAAGAGAACTCCGCATAGGGTAGACTCTTATCCCAACTGATGCCATACTGTAGAGCACATGCCCTCAACATGTCCTCCAAAATCTGGTTGGTCCTTTCGGTCTGCCCGTCTGTCTGTGGATGGTAAGCTGAACTAAATTGCAACTTCGTATCCATGGATTCATGCAGTTTATGCCAGAAATGTGAGGTGAACTGGGTACCCCGATCAGACACTATCTTCTTTGGTACCCCGTGCAGGCATACGATCCTCTCCATATATAGCTCTGCTAGTGTGGCCCCCGAATCCGTGGTCTTCACCGGGATGAAGTGGGCCACTTTAGTCAACCGGTCCACGATTACCCATATAGAATCGAACCCTCTCTGTGTGCGAGGCAGTCCTGTGATGAAATCCATTCCTACTTCCTCCCACTTCCACTCGGGTATCCTCAACGGTTGCAGCAGTCCGGCTGGTCTCTGGTGTTCGGCTTTGACTCTTTGGCATGTGTCGCACAGGGCTACGTATGTCGCGACGTCTCTCTTGAGCCCATACCACCAAAACTTTTCCTTGAGGTCCAGATACATCTTGGTGCTCCCCGGGTGTATAGAGTACGCGGAGTCGTGGGCTTCCCTCAAGATTATATCTCTGATGGGCTGTAAATCTGGCACACAGATCCTATCCCCGTACCACAGAGTTCCCTGTTCATCCACTCGAAACTCAGGTGCTTTCCCCAGTTGGACTTGTTGGATCAATTCCTTGATCCTCTCGTCCTCGAGTTGACCCTTCCGGATCTCGTGTTCTAATGTCGGTTCCACTACCATTTCAGTCACATTGGCCACCATACCTAAACTCATCGGTTCAAACTCCATTGCAAGTTCCTCTGGCAAACTAGTACCCGTAACCATATTCACATAGCTCTTCCTACTAAGAGCATCTGCCACTAGGTTCGCCTTTCCTGGATGATAGTGAATCTCCAGATCATAATCCTTGATTAGCTCCAACCACCTGCGTTGCCTCATGTTCAGCTCCGACTGCGTGAACACATACTTGAGACTCTTATGGTCGGTATAGATATCACATTTGTGCCCAATCAAGTAGTGCCTCCAGATCTTCAGAGCATGAGTCACTGCTGCCAGCTCCAGATCATGGGTCGGGTAGTTCAACTCATGTTTCCTCAGCTGCCTTGAAGCATATGCCACAACCTTACCTTCCTGCATGAGCACACATCCTAACCCTTGCCGGGACGCATCACAGTAAACTGAGAAACTCCTGGTTATGTCTGGCAGTACCAACACTGGTGCAGTGGTCAACCGTTTCTTCAATTCCTCGAAGCTGGCCTGACACTTCTCGGTCCAAACGAACTTGGCGTCCTTTTCCAACAGAGCTGTCATGGGTTTAGCGATCGCAGAGAATCCCTGAATGAATCTCCGATAATAACCTGCCATTCCCAAGAAACTCCGGATCTCGCTCACATCTTGTGGGGGATTCCAGTTGAGCACATCACTGACCTTCCTTGGATCAACGGCGACTCCTCCATTAGACAAAACATGGCCCAAGAATGATACTTCCTTTAGCCAGAAGTCACACTTGCTCAACTTGGCATACAACTGATGTTCCCTGAGCCTCTGCATCACTAGCCTCAGATGTTCCTCGTGTTCCTCCTCATTCTTCGAGAAGACCAGGATATCATCGATGAACACCACCACGAACTTGTCGAGATAGTCCATGAACACGCTATTCATAAGGTACATGAAGTAGGCCGGGGCATTGGTCAACCCGAAGGACATGACAGTGAACTCGTATAGCCCATACCGGGTAGTGAAGGCGGTCTTAGGGATATCCGTAACTCGGATCCTCATTTGGTGGTAACCTGACCGAAGATCTATCTTAGAGAACACACAAGCTCCCCTCAGTTGGTCAAAGAGATCATCAATCCTTGGCAGAGGGTATTTGTTCTTGATTGTCACTTCATTAAGAGCTCGGTAATCGATACACATCCTCTGTGTCCCGTCCTTTTTATCCACGAACAACACCGGTGCTCCCCAAGGCGAAGAACTAGGACGGATGTACCCTTTGGCTAGCAGGGCCCTTAATTCATCCTTTAATTTTTCTAATTCTTTAACCCCCATTCTATATGGCCTCTTGGCTATAGGTGCTATCCCAGGTTTAAGTTCAATAATAAACTCTACTTCGCGTTCCGGGGGCATACCTGGCAACTCCTCCGGGAATACGTCCGGGAATTCGCTCACCACCCGGATGTCTTCGAGTACCTTGCCCTCAGCTTGGTGGGCCATGCTGTGCTCCAAGGAACTCGTAGCCACATATTCTACTTTCTCACCCGTTCCGGTGGTGATCTGCACCGTCCTCTTGGAACATTGCATCACCGCATCGTGCTTTGCTAACCAGCTCATTCCCAGGATTAGATCCATTCCAATGGAATTCAGGACTATCGGGTATACAAGGAAGTCTATCCCCCTTATAGTAAGTGGCACTTTAGGACAATATAATGTGGCTCGTAATTCCCCTCCTAGTGAATTAACTACCATAGTGTTTTTCATGGGTTGCATGAGCATTGAAGCCTTTTTCACAAACTCGGCAGATATAAAAGCATGCGAAGCTCCAGAATCAAATAAGACTGTTGCAGGGTGTGAGTTGACTGGGAACGTACCGACGATCACATCAGCTGCCTCTTGAGCCGTCTCTGCTCCCATGTGGTTGAGCTTGCCCCTTGCAAGGTTCTATTGGCCTCGGTTACCTTGGGCTTGCTGTTGATTCCCATTTTGTTGTCCGATCCTCTGATTGTTGGCATTCTGGCCAGCATTCTGAGCTCTCTTGGGACAGTTGTTTGAATAGTGCCCTTGTTCACCACAGGTGTAGCATGCTCTTGCGCCAGCAGGTGCGTTGTTGGCCTGAGGGAGGCATGGCTGACCGCCCTGGTGTTGATTCTGATAGCGCTGTTGTGGCTGTTGCTGGTTCTGGTGACGGTACTGCTGCTGCTGCTGTGGGGGTGGATACTGAGGACGCTGTGGGTTTTGATTGCGATTCAGAAGACTGGACTGACCCTGATAGCGCTGCTGCTGCTGTGGTGGTTGGGGGTTGTAGCGAGGCCGGCTGCTGCTTCCAGACTGCTGGTTCATGTATTTCCTCTTCTTGTCTTTAATTTCCTGACGCTTGTGCTCTATCATCAGGGCTCCATCCACCAGTGCTCCGAAGTTCGGGAAAGTGATGCACATGATTTGAAGCTGTATGGTGTCATGGAGACCATTCCGGAAGCGAGTCTGCCTCTTCCGGTCAGTAGACACATCTTCGGGAGCATAACGGGCTAACTCCAGAAACTTGTCACGGTAGGCGGTGACACTCATGCCTTCTTGTTTTAGTGTCAGGAATTCATTCTTCTTCAGTGTCATTAATCCATCGGGCACATGGTGCGCTCGGAAGCTGTCGCGAAACTGCTGCCAGGTGATCCGGTGGCGGTCAGGCTAAGAGACTTGATATGTCTCCCACCAGTCCAGAGCGGCTCCCTGAAGTTGCCCTGACGCGTAGAGAACTTTCTCTCTATCATCGCACTGTGCAATGTCCAGCTGCCTCTCAACTGATTTGAGCCAGTCATCTGCTTGCAGGGGGTTGCTGGCATGGGAGAAAGTAGGCGGGCGACCCTTCATGAATTCTCCCCGCTTGTCCCTGACTGGCACGGGGGGTGGCGCTGCTGGATGCTGCTGGTTCTGTTGCACCACCTGTACTAGCTGTTGCATCAGCTGAGTCTGCATCATAAACATCTGTTCCACCGTAGGTGGTGGTGGTGGTGGTGGCGGATTGGCATTGTTGGTATTGTTTGCATTGTTTCCACCCCGGTTTCCTGTGTTCCCAGTGTTACCAGCAGTCCTCCTGGTGTCGACCATCTGTCATTATAGCATAATTCTCCATTGTTACATTATCGTCCACAATATCATAATCCAAAACTAGTGCAGATAATGCTTAGAGTGAGCATGGTACTGACAAGATAAGGTATGAAGGTAAAAATGAGATAGATAACAGCGGAGATAAAAGCCCAACTAGTTATTCATTAAACCTTAAGCCTTAATCCAAAACTAGATGGTGACAAGCTGGTGCCCGCGCCCATCACAAACATTACAAAAATCCAACTCAAACATAAGCATAATGATAATCCAACCAAACATTTAAGGACATAGTTCACACACGACTCGACACTAGCACACCAGTTTTGACTCAAAAAACGTAACGAACGATCCCTATTACATCTCATGGTGGACATCTAGGGGTCGACGGTGGTGCGGACTGAAACGTCGCCGTAGCGGGCCCTCTTGCGAGGCGGGGACTCTCCCGCAAACACCGGACTGCGAGGGGGGGGGTGGTGCTCCCATCATGGTCTCCAGATTCTCAATCTTCTCATAAGCAGCCAGGAGCCGGTTCCTCAAGAGTTGGTTCTCATCCAGTGCGGCATCCAACTCGGTGTTGGTGGTAGCCAATGCTGCCACTGCAGCGACCAGCTGGGGGTCTGTCTCCTCTGCAACAGATGCGATGCGGCAAGCTGCCTCACCACTCCTCCTGCGGGGAAGGTACCTGTCCGACTCGAATTCAATCTCCCCCCAGAGCCTGTCCCTGTAAGCGTAGAGGGCCTGGCGTGCAGCGTCGGCGATCCCTGCTGCCTGAGTGGTCCTATCACTCAAAGCAAAGTGTGAAGTGACCTGTTCTGCTGCCCTCATGGTCCTGTTGGTCACCCGTACGCGCACCTCCGTACTCCAATAGCCAGGGTGGTCGGGGTGAGTCCAGAAAGAGCTGTGGTACTCTACCCCAACCCTGCTGGAACCGTAGTGGTCGCGGAGCATGCTGAGCAGGCGGGTGTGGTAGAAGTGGTCGCCCCCATCTCGAACGTAGACAGTGCTGGTCCACCTCCTCTCTGGCTGAGGTGGCTGTGCTGGTGGAGAAGGTGGCGGTGTTGGCTGCTCACCATCGTCGTCATCATCCGAGTCATCTGAGTCCACTGGATCATCACCAGATCCATCTCCTCCTGGGGCGACCTGCTGACCAGCTGGGGCCTCCTGCTCTCCTGCTGGAGCCTCCTGATGCTGCCCCTGCTCAGCATCCATCATCTCCACTTCCTCGGGGTCCTCCTCCTCCTCTGACTGCTCCTGCTGCTGCTGCTGCTCCTCAACCTCCCTCTGGAGCTGCTCCAAGGCCTGCTCCCGTCTCCTCTCCCACTGCTCGTAGGCGTCCTGGGGGCGGATAACAGCGAGCATGGCCTCACTGACACGAGGCGGAAGGTAACCACACATCCTCTTGCGCGCGGTCAACTTCGTGCGGGCCATCTATAGCAAGGGAGGAAACAGGTAGAAACAAAAGAGTTAATATTTTCACAATAAAGAAAACAACACCATTTAAATACAATTAAAACCAGTAAAGCAAAAACAGGACATCTTTTTATATAAAGGATTTTAATAAAACAAGACGGAACATCATTTTAGAATAAAGCTAAATTAGGTAAGACAAGCTGAAAAGAACATCCTTTTTCATCAGAATTTAGATAAAGCAAAACAAGACAGCGAATAGCAACATTTCAAATACTAAGATAAAACAATGCATTTTAACTTAAATTAAATAAAATAAACCAAAGATAGCAAATAATATCATTTCAAAGAAAATAAGATAAAACAGTGCATTTTAGCTTAAATCAAATAAAATAAACAAAAATAGATAGAGGAGCAAGGATAAAATAAAATCTAATCGTCCGTTCTATCTAGGCTGCGGTCCTACAGTCAGCACGGCTCTGATACCAATCTGTCACACCCGGTTTTCCACAGAAACCCGAATGCGGCCATATGTGTGCCCAGGAAGTCCACAAACACATATAGCGATACAAATATGGTAAAAACAGAGAACACATGCTCGAATAAAACAATTTATATCAGAGTTTACAGAAATTACACAGCGGAAGTCTATTTATCCAAGTTCTTCTAGTCGAGCCTCAAGTCCACAGGGACACCGACTGGTTGACCACAGCTTAGATGTATCGAAGGTCTTCTGATAAATCTTCAGCCACTGCCTCAAATGCTGCACCATCTGATTACCCGTCTGGGATTTTGTTGATTGAATGCAAGTGTAAGTATTCCATCATACTTAGCAGGTGTAACATAGAGGTATGAAAGGCTTAAAAGGGCTTGACACGGTTGAACTGCATTTAGCATTTTAGTTGGTTCATTTTAACATTATCCAACTTACTACAAGTGTGAGCAACTCCCGGTTGTAAACCCATTAATAGAGTGTAAGTATAATTACAGGAACAAACATCATCTTCATTAAGAGTGCCACTAATCAGAAAGGATCCAGACCGCTCGTGACCGTGAGCACGGCTATCATGATAGATTTACACTCTGCAGAGGTTTCGCCCTTTACCCAACCGTTAGCGTAAAAGCTCAAGGAGCTTTCAACCCAACCACGCACGTACCACACTTCCGAGGTGTGAGTGCATAGGGACGCTACAAGGTTTTTCACAAGACACCCTAACAAGCACAGTAGCCGTTTTGGTCCAACTTGCAGCGCATGGCCCCAAGGCATCGAGATCAACCGTCGCTCAGGGCGCAACGTGAGGGGGGTCAATGGCATCCAGAGCGCGGACCTCAGGGCGCAACGTGAGTCCATCAAGCGCGACGTGTGGGGTATCCAGGGCGCGAACGTGGACACCCCCAACACGGGACTGTGCCTAACGAGACATAGCCAACGGATCTCAGAGCGCAGGTGAGACCGTTCTCGATGGATCAAGTCCATGCTTGAACTGCAGTTCCCCACGTACGCCTTTCGGTAACCACTAGCGAGCTAGAGACGTACGAGCTACTTGACCAAGACCAGAGCCATAATAGTTCCGACGGTGGCGACTGGTTCCTGGGTTGCCGCTTTCCGAACCGGACCTTACGGAGAGACGCTAGAACAAGGCACACAGCACTTGCTCTAGCTCCCTGAGCCATGTTGCTAAAAAGCAAGTTTTACCATCATGTTGAAGTGAACCTTTAAATCAATATTAACACTTAAATAAATGTGATAGCAGCTGCGCTTAGCAAAGACTACCCATATATGCATAAACCCGGGGTATAACAAGGACAGGATAAAAATAGCTAGGTACAACCTTAAGGCTTATCAAGTTAGACACATGCAAATATGAATGATTGATTAAAGGTGATTAGGTTGCAAGGAATTTCCACATTACACTTGCCTTCCTCGAAGGGTTGCTGCTGCGGGTCCTGCTCCTCGTAGCCCTGGTCGTACGCGAACTCGAACGGGGCGGGCTCGAATGGCTCACCGGCTGCCACACGATTCACCATACAAGCATCCATACAAACCAGTACATGCAAGCAATGATATTCTATTAGAACAGTACACCAAACAGTCGCAAAAAGGTAAAACAAGGTTACAAAACTATTCTACACTTCGCTACGAACACAAGAGCGCAAGAATCACTCGAATCGGAGCTATAACGCGAAAACTACGCTAAAAACAAGCCACAGGGACTTGCTGGCAAGGAAACAGGAACTACCAGGGCCTAAACGCGATAAAAAAACTGCGAAAAAACTAAAACTGCGTTGGACCTATGCGTGAAACAGAGGAAACTCGAGGGCCTTAGCGCAAAACGGCTGACGGCGGTGGGGTGGCTGACGGCTGGCTGACGCCCGGCTGGCGTCAGCACGACGCCGTCTGCTGGCGTCAGCAGGGGGGGCGGGGCCGGCGCGGCGCACTGTGCCGTGGACCGGCCCGTGGACCGCGCGGCGGCCACGGTCCATGGCCCACGGTGCGCCGGCCGCGTACCGCTTCGGCTGGATCTAATCCAGGCCGTTGCGGCCGGATCCAGCGGCGGGGAGGGGCTGCGGGCGACGGCGGGCGGCGGCGGTCGCCGGCGTGCGGCGGCGCCATGGCCGGCGGGGCCGTGGTGGCTCGCGTGGGCGCTGCGGCTCGCGGGGGTCGACGCGGAGGGCACGGGGAGGTCGAGCAGCTCACCGCGGTGACGATGGGGGCGTCGACGGCGAGCTTCGGGGCGTCGGGGCGTCGGCGGCGAGCGGCGGCGCTGCGGTTCGGTCCGGCGGGCGGCGGCGCTAGCGCGGAGGGCGAGGGGGAGGGCTAGGGCGAGCGCTGAGGGGTGGAAAAGGGGGCGGGGCTCGCGGCGACGGGTTTAAAAAGGGGGAAGGGGGCGTCGCGGTCGCGGGGTAACGCCCCTGCCTTCAATGGCAGGCGGCGGCGGCTGCGGCGGTGATCACGGGCGGCGGCCGCGGGCGGGGACGGGGCTGACAGGCGGGGCCCGCCTGTCGGCGACCGTTGGCGCCGGAAGCAAGTCTGAATGCTTAATAAATCAGAGCAAACCAGAATTACCAGACAAGACCCGGATGTTACTCGAAGTTGAGCCGCATCCGCAGAGGTACAAAGTGGAAGAGAAACCAGCAACTCCGACTTCTCTCCCGGAATCTCACCTCACCTCTCTCCCTATTATCTAAGTATGGGAGTAGTAGCGCTTCGCCCTAGAGCTTCTTCTCCTCTATCTTGTTGTCTTGAGTGGGGGTGAAGGGCACCTTTTATAGCCTCCCAAGCATGGAAGCCAGCGTAGATGTTAAGCCACATGCTTGCTTAGCTTCCACGCGAAAGGGGAGGCGTAACCGCCACAAAAGTGGGCCGGCCGGCCTCACTTAGGCCGTTCGGCCTGGGATTCTCGCCACCTGGCACCGTCTTTCTTGTGGACGCTCCTGATGAAGTCCTGAGGTCGGTAGTTGAGGGATTGGTGACGGTTGTGACAGTTGGAGGCCGAACGGCCTAGGGAGGCCGGTCGGCCTGGCCCTGTCTCCTCTCAGCCCTCCATTGCACTGACTCGCTCATCAACGGTTGCATGTTGTCCCTTGAGGCGGTTTTGGTTGCGTTGATTTGAAGCTGTCCAAGAATCCTAGGTTGGTGGACCCTTCAATCCATGCCTTAGGCCTTTCGGGGTCCTCGGATCAAACCAACATTGATCTCACGTCTCAGGGTGTTTGTTGATGTGTTAGTTGTCCCCTGGATCAATGACATGGCCAGATGAGGGGATAGGAGGCCGGTTGGCCTAGGCTAGGCCGGCCGGCCTGGGTTTGGCTCCATATTTGCTCGCTTTTCTCCTGTATGCTCTTGCGCTCACAAATCATTCAAAACTTATGGAACTCATTAGTATAAATGATACTAGCATGATTATCACTATATGAGCATGAAATCCGGAGAAATGTTGGCGGTAGAATCGTATAATAACGACCGTCAACACACGCACCCCGAGACGGCATCGCGGCCGTGGGGCTCAGATCGGGCAGCGGCGATGGATTGCGGCGGCACGGGAGGAAGAGCAACGGAGGGAGGAAGGGGATGGGTGACGTCAACCGACGTCACCCCGAGCGGTACGTGGGTCGCGCGCGCATGGGCCGAGTGGGTGGGAGGTGAGCTGGGCTGTGGGGGTATTGGGCCAGCAGAAGGAGAGGGAGGGAGAGCGGGTGAGGCCGGGAGTTGGGGGAGGAGAAGCAAACTTTGTGGTTGGGCTCTTAAGGGAGGTTTCGGCCTGTTAAGCCTTTCTTTCCTTTTCCATATCTTTTGAGGGTTTTTAAAGGGAGTTTGAATTCAAATTTGAATCAAATCTTCTCTACTTTGATTCTAGGGTTTTTAAGACTCATTTTGGCACTCAAGCTGTGGAGCATCCATTTTATTTTTCTATAGTTTATTATCCATATTTATTCCTTTTTAAATTTATAATTACTCTAATAAATCTAATGATTAACCAAATAATTCCTAAATTAATTCTGCTTAATTTTGAGGGTGTTACACTCGGAACCAAGCCCAAGAGGATGATCAAGCATGGCGACTCACTTCAGTCAGGACTGGCATTGCCAAGCATTGATGACCTCATTGAAAATTTTGACGAAATCCAACTATCTGACATCGTCAAGGGACAAGCGCTCGAATCAAGATTGCTCACGAACTCATCTCATGGAATTCACCTCGAATCCGGCTCGATTTCGACGAGTGATTCGAGCGCCCACCCATCCCTACCCACTTTCGGATTACACAACTTGGCATCCACTTACAAAGATTCATATTTTCCCAATTTGAGTCAATGATAGAGCAGTATGTGGATATCCTAATTCGGATCGGTATAGAGTATGCCACTTCTTGCAAGGAAGCAATCTAAGTACTCAATCACGACTCGGAATCGGATGATGAAGGCTCTGATGGTGCGATCTGGCAATGCCTATTCATAACTTCGACACAAGAAGGAAGAACCGCAGATTGGAAGCAAAAAGACCACTCAACCAATAAAAGTTGCGGCTCAACCATCTTAAGCTCCGATCAATACAGGGCCCAAATCAAGAACAACAACATGGCACACCACGCTCAGGACTGTGCCATATACATGATTGGACTCAAAGACTTTGAAGAAGGCAATCTCTACAAGAGGGAAGCATTTCTCGAGCTCTCAGAAGCACTAAACAACACCCAGGAGCAGGAAAGGAAGAACAGTCGAGTGGTTAAAAACCAAAGGAGGGCCGAGCGACGTGTTACTCTATGAGGCAAAATAGGCAACAACAAACTCTCCGGCGGCCAACGCCATAGAATTGCACTTCATGCTATCCCTTATGCACCAAACTGCTGAAATCAAAAATCTTCTCGGGTTGACCACCACAATCATCAAACAACTTGATGATTATGAGGCCCCGAATGAAGAAGAAAGCGATGACTCAGAGGCACGTCTGCAGATCGCCACAGTAGAACAATACGATCCTCAAAATAACTGGAAGATTCAGCCTCAAGAAATCCAGAGTACTCTCAAGAGGAAACCAATCGAAGACGCAATAACAGTCATCCAACAGCTCAACGAGCTAAAATCAAACTCCGATTCAGCAACATTTAAGGAAAGCGCTTAACAAGAGATGCACTTTGCACCCAAATCAAAAGCACTTCACTAAAGGATGCTACACGCTGAAAAAGGCACTAGGGATCGCTGTGAAGAATCAAAAGACTACTTCACTTCAGGACATACCAGAAGAGCCTTATACATATCAGCACCACGACACTATGGTAATGGTGATCTCTCGACTAGCGAAGGAACACCAAGGCAAGAAAACAATACCAGTTTCCAGGCATTTCTTCCCAAGAAAGACGGATACCAACATATTCTTCTCAGAGAAGGATCAATGGGCACTTTCTCAGAATCAAGACCACCATCACTCATGGTAAAACCAGAGATTGGTACTCTCAAAACTACGAAGGTGCTAATAGACGGAGGGGCCAGGCTTAATCTACTGACAGTCTCATCCCTACAAGATATGGGTTTTGACTCCAAAAAGTGGATGGTACCCGCGACCTCCCCATTCTTAGGAATCATTCCAGGCATAGAAGCTATGCCAATAGGGTCAGTAACCCTCCCAGTAACCTTCGGTGATGGCAACAAGTCAAGGACAGAGTACTTAAGCTTCGAAGTAATCGACTTCAGCACTCCATACAGCGCAATCTTTGGAAGGCCTACGCAAGTCCAATTTCAAGCTATACCAAGTTACAACTACCTCGTCCTCAAGATGCCCACTCGGAATGGTGTCCTATCACTTCAAGGAAACCTAGGACAATGCCGCTATTGCCACAAAGGAGTTGTCAGAAAGGTCACTCCTTCAATCAAGCTAATCTGGCCAAAAGAGTAAAACTACTCTTTTCAAGCAAGAAGCTCAACCACTAGTACCAAAAAAAGACCCTAATCTATAAAGGGCATCGCAATATCGAGTAGTTTTTTTAAAAGCAAGTAGAGTAGATCTCCATATAAGACTAGTCTAGCCATCAAGTAGTTTCCTTACAATAAAAGAAAAAAGGAATATTACTACTCATGTAACCAAGGATTATATACTATAGACTTATAAAGTACCATCGGTCGTGTTGCCGCGTAAAAAGCTCTTTTTTTGCGTCGGTCCTTCGACTGCTTTGTCTATAAAAAGCACTTGTAACAGATTTGGAAGGTTTTAAACTTTAAAATAACCAAATCTGGGGGCTTTTTTACTTCCAAATTTCTTCTTTATGGAAGGTCAAGCCTTGAGGCACTAGCCCAAGGATTAGATAACCATAAAGCAAGAAAACAATTCACATGATACAAAAGTGAAACATTCACTCTTTATTCAAAGGACTTGGTTACAAAAGCTGTCAAAAATCAACAGCGTTTACAAGAACAAGGACAAGCAAGGAAGCAAGCATTTACAAGAACCAAGACGGCAGGCCACCAGAAGCAGCCATACAAGTAATCACCGTGCCTTCGACCCAAGGTAGGCTACAAAATGCCCATATCTGGCATCTTGCAACTTCTCTTCTAGCATCAGGGGCACGGGCGGAAAATCTGTGGAGGGAATACGAACATCACAGGAGACCAGGTCACAAAAAGAATGGACCGTCTACACGCAGCACGGCATCGAGACACTAGACCAAACAGTAACCGACGTCACCACATACTTCCATCCCAAGATCAACAAGACCTTTTAGAAGGAAGCAGAGGACAACATCGTACTGTCTACACCTAGCCCGGCACGAGGACGCCGTGTGTGGCCACTGGTGACCACCTCCCACCACTCTTTTGCGACTACTCTTCTGGCATCAAGACTTAACGTCGATCTTGTTTGGGAGGACGAAGAAAGAAAGAAGCTGAGAGGAAAGACAAAGCGGCCATGATTCTACAAGCGTGGAGGCAAACCATCAGCAACTTAAGGCATTTATAGGCAGAAAGAAAGCAATGCCACCAAGACTTAAAGCAAATCTCCGGCAAATCAGCCATCTATTTGCTACCAAGGAATGTCAAGATTTCCACGCCCTGAAATCACGGAAGACAATCAGAGCCTATTTATAGCCAGAAGGCGACGCAATCAAACAAAGGTCCACTGTTTACACGTGAAGCTTTCAAAAGTAGAAACGACAAAAGATTCGATCCTATCTAAATAGCAAGATGACAACAAGGCGCGAAGCCGCACCCAAGTCACGGGCTCAACAAGAACAAGGGTCATAACAATGGATCGCGACAATCAAGGACAAGGATGAGACTACAAAGGCAGAACTTTCTTAGAAGGACACATCTTATCATGTCCTCCCTCGAGCTCTTCGAGTGCTGGCAAAACAAACAAGACCAAAAGAAGATGCCCATTCAAACTCAAACGAACTCAAGGATTGTCTACCATTCCCTAACAGTCTCATTTGGGAACAAGAGACACCCACCAAACGAGTTCAAAAAAGCAAAAGAATGCTTATTATCCAGGACCTCCGAGTGCTTATTTCCAAGAGAAATAACTCAAAGCGAGAGGTAACTGAAGAGGTACGCTTGGCCTTACAGCAGCAACCCAGAAACTAGGCTAGATAACAAAGCTTGGAGAGTGGAACAGCTTGTCAGGCAAACCACTCGGCTAAACTGGTCTCAGAAAAAGCAATCAGATCCATTCCGAGTACTTCCAAGAGAAGTACAATTGTTTCTAGGATCTCCGAGAGTTTATGTCCAACGGAAATAAACTCAAAGCGAGAGATTACTGAAGAGGTACGCTAGCCTTACAGCAGCAAACCACCGTCTGAACCGAATAGGGGAAGAGCATGTCAGGCAAACTACCCTGGTCTCAGAAACAAACTGGACACGATCCAAGTACTTCCTATAAGTACAGAGCCTAGCCGTCAAAGACAAGTAGGCACCTCGATAATAAAGAGTACGAAAACAAGTGCGTAAACAAAAGCAAAGACTGATTCTACTCTTTACAAAAGATCATCTCAAAAGAGTACTTCCTCTTCATCGAAGAGAACAAAACTACCCTATGAGAGATCTAAATTCTCCACCACTCGTTCGGCTATTGGCCTAGTGGACTCCAAGTACTCTTCAAACTTGGTGTCAGACACCTGCCTTACCGCCCGGTACACTGTTTAAACTAAGCTTAGGAACCAAGGACTGGACAGCAGCCAGGACATTATTAGCTACAAAAGTACACATACAACGCAAGTATGAGTCAAAGCAACTCGGAAGCTTTGCAAGGCATTCAAGAAGCAGCTGAGGGCGAGAACCAACAGGAGTTGGAGCAATGAAATCTGCAACCGCTACGGCAGCCTCATCCAGGTCCTTGTAACGCTTGAAGAGAGCTTTTTGATCAAGTTTTACAGCATTGTAGAAGCCCCGAAGACTCTTCGATGATCGCTTCAGTTGATCGTTCTCATCAGCAGCACCTTGCGCAGCATCTTTCCACTTGTTCCGGTCAACTTGAAGCATCGCATAGCCTTCTCCAATTCTAAAGAGAAAGAACAAGTCAGCAAACAAATTCAAAGAGGAAAAGACAAAAACCAAAGGTCAAAAGTACTCACTTTGCAGCTTATTCTTCCAAGACTGGATCACATTGACGTGCTTGGCTCCAACAGCTTCAATATTAGAATAATTATCAATGGTATCGATAATCCTATTAGTAGCCTCATTATGATCTCAGATACTCTTCCATGGGTATCCTCTGACGCTTTATAGCGAGCTTCAACATTAGCATTTAGTTCTCAAGCTCGGCCAACTTAGACTCAAGAGAAAGCACTCTCTCTTTCAAAATCCGAGTCTCGCCAGGCAAAGGATCATCAGATGGCAAAGCAACATTCTTTCCCTGCTCAGAATCAGCAACAGGAGAAGTAGCAACGATGGTTCCCTCAGCAGAAGAAGGCGCTGGCCCAGCAGTCGTGTCTGTAGCAGGAGGCATACGCAACGTATCCACTCCCGAACAAATACCTTCCTTCTTCAATCAGAGAAGAACTCAAGGGCAAACAGTCGAGGACTTTTCCAAACTGGAAAGGCGGATGGAAACTCTACAAAAGAAAGGCAGAGTAGTAAGAAACACTCTCAAGAAGACCAGTCTAAAGCAAGACTTTCAAAGGCCAAACCTATTCGAAACGGACATGAGAAGACGAGGAGCGCCAAATACTAGCTTACGTGGTTTCTTCATAGTGGCACTTGGCTTCTCGGGCAACGAGGATCTCACGGCCAACGAGTTAACCATGACATCCCTACTCAACTGCCCGGACGACATAGAAGCAATTTTCACAACTCCACCAAAAACAAGGGAGGCACTGACCTTCCCAAGGACGGGCCCGGGGGCTGACGGAGACGGAATCTTATGATCAGTCCTACAGAAGCACACGTCAAAAAGAAAGATCCACAAAAAATGAGAGAACATGATCAAGAAACTCGTGCAAGAAGCAAAAAGATTACCCAGTCTCAAGCTTCTCAACAGAAGAGCTCGGGGGCTTCACCGGAAAGGAAGGAGAACCACTCTGCGACACATTGCAAGGGATCTTAACCTTACGAACGCAGACCCGAGGCTTTCGCCTCATCCCAAAATCATCAAAAAGGGAGCCTCCATCTCCCAGTAGCTCATCAACTTGCTCTTTTTTAACTTGAAGAGATGCAGCGGAAACCTGCAAAGTCGACACGTCAAAGAACCACTCTGAAGACAAAAACTACTCGATAGAACACTAAAGACAACTTCAAGTACCTGAGGAGGAGGATGCTCCCGATTGTAGAGTTGAGGCACATAAGGCTTCTTCACAACTCCAGAAAGCATTAATCGAACTCTTTTCAAGAGCACTTCCTCAGAGAGATCCTCTGCACTCATACGAGAAGGGTCATCACGACCACTGTACTCATAGCCAAACGACTCTCTCAGACTTAGGGGTTGAATCCTACGCTCAACCCAGCTATAGACAACCGAGGCAACTGTCACCCCCTATTTCTTCAAGTAGTCAATAGTCTTAAAATAAGACGACAACTTCTTGGAGTCACCTTGAGTGGAAGCTTCACTCCAGCACGGTTTGCTTACAAGAGCTCTTCCAATAAACTCTGGCAAAGCAAGTGGATGATTCCCAACATACCACCACGACTGCCTCCACTCGGTTCCAGACGAGGGCAAAGAATAGTCGAGGTATTTTTGTCTAGAGCCCAGTCGAAATTGAATAACTGCTCTGCCAACGGGCGAGACAGAAAATTTTCTCGGATAAGGGACAAGGACGAACAACTCTCGAAACAAGTCGAAGTCTGGGTAAATTCCAACGAAAGCTTCACAAAAGTGAACAAAAACAGAAATATGGAAAATCCCATTGGGATCAAGATTCTGGAGTTCAAGATGATAAAAGTCAAGAAGATCACGGAGGAAGCGACAAGATGGAAACCCAAGGCCTTTCTCCGCAAAAGAAGAAAAACTGCAGATTTGATCAATTGAATCTAATGGATGGTTTTCAGTTGCAGGAGGAGCATACCACTGCAAGAACATCTGATCCTTCAACAAACCTAAATCCACAAGACGCTCAAGATCGGCATGCTTCACCACCGATTTCTTGATAGAAGTTGACCGCGTCGGATAATGAGGACCATCAACTTTCCCAAACTTGGGAGGTGGAAGAACCGGATCTAAACTTGAACGCTTGCGCTTCCTAGATAGTTTCTTCTTCATGGGGGCTGGCTTCCACGTCACAGGTCTCTTAGAACGCATTGCGATCAAAGGAAATCAAAGAAAAGATCAAGGGAAAGCAAGATGACGGCGGCGGTGGACTTACGACGAACAAAGAAGAAAAGAGCAAGGGTCTTTTTTACCTAAGGGAGGGTAAAAACAAAAACCCTAAGGAAAGGTTATTTTATAACCAAAAACAAGAAATGACCTAGGAAAAAGTGCCTACTCCGGATAACAGATATCGTCCAGTTTTTCAGGAGGAAAAGGCGTTTATTAGATTTTTGTTTTTTAGAAGAGCTTCTAAAATTCAAAAATCTATTTAACGATCTTAGCCTTTCTTAAATTCGGGGACTTTTCATTATCTGTCTATGCGAGGCACGACTACCTCATATCCTTTTTACCACTCCAAAAGAGTGGTTCAAGGCTCGGGGGCTACAGGAATCATGGATTGTTTATGTGAAGTCTTTTCAAATTTTCACCAAAGATTCAAGATTTTTTCAGGACCTTCAGCTCGAATCGTCGATTCAACCTAAAGCTCGGGGGCTACTTCATATGAAGTGCGATTTCAAAATCGCACTTCACAAAGACACCACAGGACTTGAGCACCTCACAGCCTCGTCCTTAAAAGACCAAAAGACTGCAGTCCAAGAAAGCACTCGAAGACCTTCAAGAAAGGACAAAAAGTACTCGACCCAATAGGCCAAGCACTCTCAAGACAAGGAAATAACTCGGCTATGAAGCGCTCGGGGGCTTGTCGGACATAGAGGCCTAAGGCCCACATGGACGCAGGAATAACTCCAAAGGAGGATATGACAACGAGTAGAGACCGTGGCGCAAGGCAACACATGACTCTACAGGATATGGAAACTAGTGACATTAGGAAAGCACTCGCATAGCGAGGCTTGCCCGGGTTACTACTCGAATTAGACTAGGATTCCACCCTTGTAACCCTGCCAACCAGTATATAAGGTTGGGCAGGGACCCCTCTCAAAACAAGTTCAATAACTCATACAAACAACAACCCAATCTCATAGAATATAGAGAATCTCGACTAGTCTCTCTTATCATCGATCGAGAAGACAAGCTTGTACTCATATTCACCCTATGTAATACAAGATCAGCAACAGGACGTAGGGTATTAGGCCTAGATTGGCGGCTCGAACCTGTATAAATCTCGTGTCAGATTCTACTGTCACTCCACCGAAACTCTTCTACCTTGGGATACCCCTCGGTAGGACTGCCGGTAAAACACCGACAATATGTGCATATGTCATGGCAAATACGTGTACTGCTCAATAAAGTTTGGTTGGGAGAACCATATAAGCTAATAGGTTTGAGTACTAGTATCTTTCAAAAAAAAAAGTTTGACTAGTATTGTTTGCTGTGATAAATTTATAAACACAAAGTAATGCAGAGCACGGATACTCCCGTTGAAGGGCATTTCATCTTTGATAATTGAAAACAGAAAACATTATGTTTATTTCATTCCTTCCAACAATCCAAGAGCAACAAGCTGACGAAGTAGATGGGTAGAACTCGTCACACACCACTGAAAAAAAAACACATCACACTCGCGCTGTGCTCTCGCTACCTAGTTCGCTGCAATCCCGGTGAATTCTTCAGCAGAGCCATCGTCGCCGGTCGCTGCCATCTGAAGCTCAACGGCCTCGGCCGCGCTGCTGCTGCCGCTGTTGACGACCCTGCAGTTGAGCCTGATCTCCCCCTGCGTGCCCGTGAGCACCTCGATGCCGCCCATCTTAACCATGGCCTTGGTGAACTTGCTCCTCCACTTGCTCTCACTCTTAACGAACTCGTCCACCGACTTCTTCAGCGTGGCGGTAGTCAGCAGCGCCTGGTCCGACGTGAAGAGCCCCAGGTTGTTGGCGAGCCCGAGGTAGTACTTGTTATCGAGCGTCGCCGGCGTCATCAGGTCCATCTCCGTGGTCGTGTTGGGGGGAAAGAACTGGCTGCTGTTGGAAGGGCAGATTGCCCTGAGGAGAAACGCGTAAGCGGAGCTGATGGTGGGGTCCACATCGCTGGTGTTACTGAAGTTGTAGAGGCGGTTGACAAAGGATGAGCAGTGTGACCGGCCGACGGTGTGGGCCCCGGAGAGGATGACCATGTCCTCGGCGGTGAGGTTCTTGGCGGCGAAGTTGGAGACGAGCTGGGAGGCGTTGAAGGTGGGCGTGGGGAGGTTGTTGCTGGCCTCCGTGTCCTTGGAGGTCCTGCCGTCGCGCCGCCCGGCGGGGACCTTGTAGGTGAGGTTGTTCCCGGTCAGCGCGATGCTGTCGCGCGCGGCGAAGGCGAGGATGTCGGCGCAGGAGACCGTCTTGGGACACCGGGCTTCGACGGCCTTCTTGGCGGCGTCGATGACCTCGAAGCCGCGGAGGCTGGGGTTGTTCGGGGGAGCGTCCTTCTCCGCCGTGTTGTTCGACGTCGTGTCGATCAGCACCGAGCCGTCGCAGCCCTGCGTAAGTGGATCGATCGATGTTGGTTCACTTCAGCGCCCGACCGACATGAATTTTCTGCTATTTGACGTGATTCATCTTGTATAGTTACAAGTTAATTGCATCATAAAGTTCATGACGCAGACAAACCGATGCTGGTCTCTCTTAATCGCCTTCCTGAATTGCATGACGTACACAGGAACAAGTACAGCCACATCCAGATACATGTGTGCAACATGCCAACATCTATTTTGACTGTCGGCAAGCATTAGTCAACGGTACCTAAACAAACTTAAATGTCATTGATTTTGGTTGCTAACCTGGACATATTCACTAATTTACATTCCTAACAGATGTACATCTGAAAAATGTTTAGCCATTTATTGCCAAATGAAAGCTATTCGAGCATAAAGGAAAGTACGTGACAAATAGATCTCATGATGGAGACATGGCGTACTTGACCAACAGCGGGCTCAGTACAACTATTGCAAGTAACTAGCCCATCACGTGTGCTTCTTTCTCGAAAGGGATAAAGTTTCATATGCGTCTGTGTTCTCTCTCTACCTCTCTGCTAAAATTGATATCCCGGGCCCTTTATTTGTAAAAGACTGCAAAAATGATATTGCGGATCTGTTTTGTTCCCTGCTTTTGTTAAATCTTTGTTATTTCGGCAGGACTTCTGCCTACTTTGCTTTGCTTAGTAAAGCAAAGATACATACTACGTACACAACATGCAAACTGAAAAAAAAAAATCCATCGATCATCAATTTCTCATCCCTCATGAGGAACAGTAAGTCACTAGTGCAGCTACGCAAACAGTGGGTCGTCACTCGTCAGACTTGCATTTTCCGCCCCTGGCTTCATATTTAGCAGCAAGAGGGATATGTGCAGTGCTAGCCACTATGCTATGCATGGTCATGGTCATATTTTTCGTCCCCATACCGTACACACACATGTCTGGGACCAGCAACAACTAAAGCTCCCCGAGATGCATGTGTCATGTGTGCAAAAGCGACTCATGTTCACAAGAAAGACTAGGCGCCAGTCGGCACGCACTAGTCAACACGATACCCAAACAAAATGTAAAATGAGGTTTGGATTGCTAACCATATTTATCATCCACCTAATTATTCTTGCTACCCGCTTCTTTAGCTCATTTATTAAAGTTAAAGTACATATAATATATAATCGGTGCTCGTCGAGTCCATCAGCACCAGTGAGATCTCTTAGCAAAAATAGTATAACTGTGGAATACTTAATCATCCATATCTGTAACTACGCCAAAACAATCCTGCAAAAAAAGTTACAAGTAATATGTGTCGTCGTCTCTGTTTTCTTTCCATTTATGTGCTTATAAGAAATCCTATAAAATCTCAACTGCAAATCACAAGGCAGGCAGCTTTGCAAACGAACAGTGAAACTGCAAAAGCCAAAAAAGAAAATGTAGAGAAGCACAGCACAAAGCACATACCCTGACGAAGCAGTCATGGAAGTGCAGGCGGATTAGGCCGGCAGCGATGCCGCTGTTGTTCTTGAAGGCGGCAGCCACCGCCTGCTGCACCAGGGTCTCCACCGACGGGCAAGACTTGTTGTAGAACCCGACCTTGAGGCCGGCGCCTATGGTCACTGCCGGGAGGAGCGCAAGAAGGGCAAGTGCAGAGGTGGTGAAGAAGAAGCCCTTCATGTTGGCACTCAGCTAGCAGGGAGCTTGTTCAAGCTGCTGGCTCTTTGGCTGCCTAACCCTTGTGTGTCATGGAGGATTATATAGCCTATAATACAAGACTGTTTGTTATTGTTTCCCATACATATGAAATGGACGATGGGTAGATTTCTCAAAAGACAATGTGAAAGAGTGACTGCGCAAGTTGTGCCATTGGAATGCCTTTTCCTCCTCTCTGACACGTACCATGCATGTTGTGCACTGCCAGGCCGGCCCCATATGTGTGGTTGAAGCTTCCCTGTTACTGTGTGTGAGGTGCGTGTGTTCGATCAATGTTCTGTGACCTTAGGGGGTGTTTAGTTCCCCCAAATAATTTTGCAAAGTAACAGGGAGAAACAATAAGGAATTGATATGTTGGTCCCCAGGGAAGAAAATAATCGAGTGTGTGTTGTGCAAGATGATAAGGGCGGGAATCTATGCTGTTTCAGCTTTGAACGTAGTTAAAGTGTTAATCTACTATTTGCAGTAACTAATCTTTATCTCCTACTAGCTCTTATTAGCTGATAGCTAGAAGATGATATTCTAAGGCCTGGTAGGTGAAGGTGAAGGAACATGCAAAAGGAACAGTGGACCGACTTTCAGTGGGCAACAGGTCGATCCTGCATGGAATCTAGCCTTGGTTAGGTTTGGTATTAGCAAGTTGCCGTCTAGCTTCTTAAGACTTAAATCTTGTACATTGAAGCGTTTCGCCTTTTGTGAGTCTATGTTGAGATATAGCATCCATATATGCTTCCGAATCAATAATGCCGACCATCGTTATTCTCGGCCGACTTAATTGAAAATAAATCTTGTGAGTCGTTACAAGGTGGGGCACTTCACCTTGACTGAATCTCTATATTTGTGCTGACGTGTCCTTAACTGTCCAGTCGATCTTTGCCACTGAAGGACAGAGGTGAAGGTGAAGTTTCACCATTGCTGCAGCTGAACAATTTAGACCTGGATCTGGCCGGCATCCATGGTCGTACTCGTACCTATGGACATGATGATCTTCCCTGACTGCTTAATTCGTCACGGTATGTGCTGTGCGTCTGGCTACGTGGTGTTCCAGATCGCGGTCAAGGCAAGCGCTTTAGGCATGATGGCACGCTCATCTAGAAGTATTCCGCAGCATCAACCACTTTGCTTTTTTTTTTTCCGCCTCGCCCAAAACATCATCCTTTTCCCTTTTCCTTTCAGAAATATTTTCCTTCCAAATCTTAATGGTTGATTCGACTCGATCAGAATGGACTAAAATTGGCCAGACACATGCTCTTTTGCATCCCATCTTTTACCTTTGAACTTGTTTAGTTTCTCTTTGTGCAAAGGCGTGACATGCACTGGCTCATTGTTAGCATGTTGCAGCACACGCCAAAAGAGCTCGATCGGAATGTTCTTTGCTTAAGCATATATCCCATCTCGCAGCAAAGAGAAGAAAAGCACCTCTCTGGGCCTGTGGCTCCGAGCCCGGGGTGACCTCCTTCAAGTCTGGTGATACTTTTATGTCGATGACGACCAGGAGCAAATTAAGGACACATCAGGTCATAGTGTTTAAAAGATGGACTTTGTGAAATACGATCTGATAGATATCAAGGATCTGCAGGGCCATGCATTGTTCATCGGTTTCGACAGCTCGTTCTTTGTTTCTGACAAGGATTTCGATCCCAATGCTGACTCCGAACTGTGTCTTCCACGCTCACGATAACTGCAGTCTGCAAGCACGATCTTGTCAAGAAGCCTGTTATAAGTGAGGTGGTAGTCCATAACATAGAAAACGATAGTCTTTTGTTGATGCACCGCCATTCGGTTCATGGGCGAGCTGTCCTCCTCCTATTTGTATCAGGCCCTCATGCTCACTACGTAAATGAGGGCCAGCTTGTTCGGCTGTGGGGTCTGGTGGTCGCCATCAAGTCATCCAAAATAAATAAAGTTAAGAATAAATTTTAATTTCACCCAGTTATTATGTTCTATGTTCATTTTCATTCCTCCTTCCGGTCATAGTCCCTTTGTTTTGAAATACAAGGCATTCCAACATTTTTGGAGAGCCAAAGTTTTTCAAGTTTGACCAAATTCATACAACAAACTAATAACATTTATGATATCAAATATGTATCATTAGATTCTCCATTAAATATGTTTTATGTTATGGCAGTGGGCTGGGCCTGTAGGGGGCTAAGTAGAGCCCAAAATGGAGTCCTACGGTACTGTTCACATAGCTACAGTATGCATGAATAGTACCCGTGGGTGATTAGGGTTAGCAGGGGGAGCCTAATCTATAAAGGCGGCCTAGGTCCTAGGGTTAGAGTCATCGAAAAAGAACAGAAGCAACCCTAGGCGCCCTGTTCTTCAGTGATCTGGACGGGTTTCCTGCCGGGCCAGGCGTTCCAGTCTAATTCCCCCTTCCTGTTCTAGTCGTTCCATAACAATTGGTACCAGGGACCTTCTCGGCGTGCATCGCCCTTCATGGCCGGTACCGACATCGATCCTGCGGCCAATGCCATCGTTGCCAAGATTGATCTCGTCCTTGCTGAGATCGCTGCCATCAACGCTCGCCTCGACAACCATGACGCTCGGATCACGAGCGTGGAGGCGGCATGGGTTGGCAAGCGCACTGCTGCCTTGCTCGTGGCGGCCCTTGCGGTCGTCTCTGCACCAGCGGTGGCGGAGGAGACGGCACCGTACCTTTGGCGCCCTTCGAGGTGCTGACCGTGCCAAGTGCCATCATCTCCACCGAGATTCCCGTGATCATCCCTGCGTTTTAGTGCCTAGCAATTTCGGCTCCGGCTGCTTCTTCGAGTTCTCCTTTTCCACAGCAGTCGGTTGATGCCCATGATCAGCCGCGGTGGAGGCCCTCTCTAGGTGACGGCGCTATGAGCTTGCGATGCTGGCAGCCGTCCCTGTGCTTCAGCTTGCTGCAGCCATTCGCATCTCCTCCACCAGCAGCGCACGTTTCTACGAGATTCAGGGTGGTGGTTGCTGTGGTCGACTCTTCCATTCAGATAAGTGTGGCAGCGGCTCTCTCGGCTGTCCTGAAGAGCAAGTCAAAGGATGTGGCCCTGTGGTGAGCTGCTGTGTCCGAGGTGGCCGGTCAAGCTATGTGGGCCGGTGAGCTGCAACATTACCCAGCCTGCAGCCCGTGTGAAGCCAAATATGTTTTTTTTCCGTGGGATCCAGGTAGAGGTGCACTGAACATATGCATGCTGGCGAGCCTTGGACATTCTTCAAGCATTTCGTGATCACGGTGAAGCCAAGATGTAAAAGGCTTGTTTCTAGGTTATAGATCTATGTCTAGTTAAGTCATCTTTTCGCTGCAGCTTAAGGGCGAGCTGCTTCGAAAAGAGAGGAGTAGTGTTATGGCAGTGGGCTGGGCCTGTAGGGGGCTGAGTAGAGCCCAAAAGGGAGACCCACGGTACTATTCACGCGGCTATAATACGCGTAAATAGTACCCGTGGGTGATTAGGGTTTAGTAGTGGGCGTCTAATCTATAAAGGCGGCCTAGTACCTAGGGTTAGAGTCATCGAACAAGAACAGAAGCAGCCGTAGGCACCCTGTTCTTAAGCGATTTGGCCGGGTTTCCTGCCGGGCCAGGCGTTCCAGTCTAGTTCCCCCTCCCTGTTCTAGTTGTTCCATAACATTTTCATAATATATCTATTTGATATCATACATCGTTATGATTCTCTCTAAAAAGTTAGTGAAACATAAAATAGTTTGACTCTCTAAGAATGTTGGAATGCCTTATATTTCAGGACGGAGGGAGTATATGGTTTACAATATTGATTGTGTTTCATCACAGCCACATGTATTTCGCTTCAGTAGGGTGGCGTCTCAATTATCAGTATAGTTTGCATTCATCTCTATCGATCAGCTGGTGGCAACCTCGGCGGCGGCAGCACCTGAGGTGTGCTAGATGGGAACAGCAGTATCTTGATCTCTGCGGCCAAGGATGACCCCGGATTGATGGCACTGCATTTGAGGCAGACCTCCACCTGCGGTCTGATCTTGATCTCAATGTTGCCCATCTTGGTCATGGCGGCAAAGAACTTCTCCTTCCAAACCGAGCTTTTATTGTTGTTGAGAGATCTCATACAATGTGTTATTGAAGGCAAATAGATATACACTACTTACCATTACATAAACGTAGAGATCATGTAAAGCTTGCTACGTTAAAGATGTCTCCAGATAGAAGATTTTATACATAAAAGATATTGGCATTGCTTCATGGAAATGGTAGTGTCTATATATTTTAAGTATATAAGAGAGCACAAATGTTTTCGATATTTTGCCTAGAACAATTATAACGTGATGGATTTGTACTTATCGTTAGAAGCTAATTGACAATGAATGAGATGAACCTTCCTCGCCAAAAAGTCAAGGACTTGGCACAATGTCTGTTCAAATGCATCATGGCCCATATGAAGAGAGATCACAAATTAGAAAGCCTATGAATAGTAGAACTTGCAAAGTGTGCAAAAAAAACTACCATATAAAGATTACATGCTCATTTTAGGTCTCAAATTGTTAGTGTTTTAGGGGTACTTAATTAGATTTTGTTTTCACTAAAAAATGTCTTCACTTGTTTGAAACATTATATAGTAGAATTACATAAATTTAAGAACAAAATATGAATATTATGTACACTTATTTGTAAAATCCTCCACTCGACATCACTACTGGAATTCACTGGTTTCCCTAGGGTTATTTTCTTTCCCTAGGAAAAATTGAAATGTTCTAGGGAAAGTTTGATTCCCTAGGATGATGTTTCAAAACCGTAGACAAACTTTCGATTTCCCTAGAAACCTAACATGTCCCTAGGGAAAAGTCAGACACGATTTCATCCATTCCGCCAATTAATCACCTTGATGGTATGTATCCCTTCGAAATTGTACCGCACCATAGGGAAAATTTGGTCGGGCGCCAATACCTCACGGTGTAGTTCAATTTTTTTTCACCCGCCTATATTTTAAGCAAGAAACACATATCCACTCATTCTTATCCACTCCACCCCCTATCTCATTCTCTCGCCAGCTCTCTCTCCTCTCTTGGTTCATGTCCGCCGAGGTGTCATGCGGACTAGCCGCCGGCCAGAGGATTTCGGCAACGAGCGGCACAGCGCTTGGTGTAGCTCTGTCAGACTTGCGCGGCGAGCTCACGCGTTGGCCGCATGCCAGGCGTAGCGGAGCAATGGCTGCACGCGGCTCTGATGGCGAGCGGCGCGACAGTGAATCCTGGCGAAGCAAGCTACGCAGCAACAAATCCCGGCCAGTCAGCGTGAGGAAGGAGGCAGGTGGTTTTGCAGAGTAAGACTTCTTTCTTCCCTTCCATCCACTTTACCTGCTACATAGTTCCAAGCAGCTAAACGAACTGTGCTTGATTTAAATTTGGCTGAGATCTGGAAGTAGTAGCGGCCGGCAATAATGACACTCGTGTTTAGCACTACATTGATTGGATTCGATTCTCTCTATGTGATCAGATACTAGCGAGGTAAGATGTACAAGCAATTGTTTAATTTTCTCTGCGTGCGTCAATCCAAGCAATTGAATTTTTGTTTGCATGCGTTGTTTCCGTCAATTGCAGGATTGCTATGCAACTGTGGAGCATTCTGGAAGAGCAGCGTAGATCTCTTTTGGATGTAATAGAGTAGAGTTAATTATGTAGCCGAATTTATCAACGTTCTATCTGTGTAAGCAAAAAATATGAAATTATATGTGGTGCACTAGTACTGTCATGTCTATCTTCTTGATCAATATTCTTTTCTTTATTGTGAACAACGGATGAATATATGAGAAATAGTACTGCTACAAAATCAAAATACCTAGAGGTCAACGAATGAACAAAATGCAAATAAAATTTGAAATATTCTTTCCCTAGTAGTTGAAACCGTAGGGAAAGAAACTTTCCACGTAGGACAATGCCATCTCGCCAGTTCCCTACCAGGTTTCCCTAGTACTTCAAAATGTCTAGGGGAAAAATCTTTCCCTAGGAAAAACCCTAGGGCACTACTTATTTCGCGTCGAAACTTTCCCTAGAACCATTTCCCTACCAAAAATCCTAGGGGAATCACTTCCCTACCCTTTATTGACCATTTCCCTAGGATTTTGACCCTAGGGAAACAAGTGGATTCCAATAGTGGCTAACAGCTTTATTGTAGTATACACTAACATTATTGTTGCAATCTAAAAATTTTAAGAATGAAATTTATCGATCTAGGGTTTTATAGTGGCTCAAGGGCCAAGCATACATGGTATTTTCAAGATATGTGATTTATTGACATGGAGTTTCAATTAGTTCATATTGGAAGACTCTTGATTTCGGTCGTGAATTTAATGTGCAGACTATTAAGATACTTTCAAACTGCAAATAAAATGGAGGTAATGAAAAAATCAATATGTTATTATATCAAGATTTCACTCATGTTACGTGTGATCAAACTTTGTAATATTTTTCTTATATGAATATGTGAAAGTTATTTGAAAAATAAAAAATGTAGCATGTCTAGAACTTTGTTTTACAGTGACAAAAGAAATATGAGAAATATATCAATAACGATTTGGGTACTTTTATTTTTATTTGTGTCAATTAAAAGTTAGGAACTATCCGTTACGCTTGTTTAATGTCGTTGCATTAATTTTTCACGTACCTTAATGTTTTGCTGGAACTTTAGGCAAAACATTAATAAGGTCACACACATATATTCCAGCTAGTAAATATATATTGATGATTTGTTCTCGAAGATCATGCAACTTTTATTCCTGCAACTTTATAAGCATATACATGTCCTTCCAAGCCGCATGCCAGCAGTGTACACACGCCCTAAATACAAGCTTACGAACATATGCCACATAAACAACTACACACATACTTGGAACCTGTAAGCACGCAACACACACCCACACGGCAGAGGCGCATCTGAGGTACACATCACTTTATCTACGGTGGCATCTCGATTATCAGTACAACATATAGTACGTATACATCTCCATCGATCAGCTGGTGGCTACCTCGTCGGCTGGAGCATCTGAGGCGCTGCCCGGGAACATCAGCATCTCGACCCCTGCGGTCGACGACGACCCCGGGTTGACGACGCTGCAGTTGAGGCGGACCTCCCCCTGCGACCCGGTCTTGACCTCGATGTTGCCCATCTTGAGCATGGCGGCAACGAACTTCTCCTTCCAGAGCGTCTCATTGGCAGCGAAGCTGTTGGCAAATGGCGCGAGCGTGGCGTTGCGGATGAGCTGGTCGTCGGAGAAGTGCAGGCCCAGGTTCAGCGGCAGCAGCTTGTAATAGTTGTTGTCCAGCACCGTCGGCGTGCTCACGTCGATCTCGGTCGTGATGAGCGTCGTTGGGCCCGTGGTGGGCGGGCACAGGGCCTCCAGCAGCGCCTGGTACGCCGGGCTGATGGTCCCGTTGGCCAGCCGCTCACGGTTCTTGAACAGGAAGGAGTCGCAGTGGGACCGGCCGATGGTGTGGGACCCCGAGAGCACAACCATTTCCTCGGCGGTGAGGCCCTTGACGCCGAAGCCGTCGGTGAGGACTTGCGCCGTGCTGTTGGGGTTTGGGAGAAACTGGAGGGCCTCGGAGTCGTTGGACACGCGGCCGTCGCGGCGGCCCGAGGGGACCTGGTAGAAGGTGTTGCCGGTGAGGTTGACGCTGTCGCGGGCGGCGAAGGCAAGGATGTCAGCGCAGGAGACGGTCTGGGGGCAGCTCCGCTCCACAGCGGCCTTGGCGGCGTCGATCACCTCGAAGCCGCGCAGGCTGGGGAAGTTGGGTGGCGCCTCGCGCTCGGTCTTGCCGCCGGCGGGATTCACGGTCAGGAGGACGGAGGCGTCGCAGCCCTGCAGGTGTATAGTTGGAGAAGCACAAATTAATTTTTTTTTTCACAAGTTGATTAGTTATAAGTTTGTGGTTCTCTGCGTAGTATGTGGTGCCATCATCACGTAGTTATCTACTCCGTATATCTTGTTGAAGCTGGTCTGTGCTGATAGCGACACAATTATTATCATTTAATTTAATGTTCAGTTCGTTAGATTGTTTCCATATATAACATGGATATGTGAGCTAAGTAGGTGGCGCATCCATCATCATCAGCTGGACATGTGCACAAGTAGTGGTCCAAACTCCAAATAGTAGGTGTGGAATAGTAGAACCTTTCAAACGACATCAATAATTCAAACCTAAGTACTTTTTCTAGGTGGTTAAATACTTATACCAGTATATCTGTAGCAATCATCATTGACTTATTATCCGTCCACCAAATTCAACGTTCAGGATGTTTCTACTACCTCCATTCCAAATTAGATGTTGTTTTGGCTTTTCTGGGTTTATCATTTTTATTATGCATCTAGATAAGTACTATGTCTAGATTCATAGCAAAATCTATGAACTTAGAAAAGCCAAAACGACCTATAATTTAAAACGAAAGTAGTATAAACATACAAATTTTTTGTCATGTAATCACAAAGAATAATTGCAAGATGAGTTCAGTGGTGCATATGCTGCTAGGATCCAAACTGAGCTTTCGTTGCTGTTCAACGATCTGCTAATATATGCTTATTTAAGAGGACAGAGTGTGAAACACTGACCAATGTTTTGTTTGGGCGTATTATTTTTTATCATAGAGACAAACAACCCCTTTCTGTGTTGTTCGCAACTTAAACAAACATGTACAATATCGTTTATGCAACTTAACGTAATATGTGCGTCACAATTTGTTGAAGACAAGATGGGGAAATATTTTACCATGTAATCAACTAATTACTTCGATATAATATATACTACTCAAATATATAGTCAAACTTAAACCATGTGATCTGAGTAATATTTTGCACAACAGCACATATTTGTACCATGGACTACGAGGGCTCACGTGTTGCCGTGTTGGGCAGTATTTTCCTCAAAACCATTCTCCACTTCACACTGATATTGAAGCTGAAGGTCCGTTGGTTTGACTTTGCATTAATCCAACATTTTGGTTATATCCACAAGCATGATACACATGCATTCAAGAGTTTCTAGTATTAGTCGTAATCAGAAATTAATGACCCTTCTTTTCCAGATGAAGAAATCGGACTTAATTTCTCAGATGTTTCATGTACATGGATGGATGGGTACGGTACGGTGTTCATGCTTACTACCTCCTATCACTGTCCAATAGGATGACATACCAAGCTATGGTATTAAATTTATAATCAAAACTCTGATAACAGTAAAATGTGAGTAAGCCTATATTAGTAAAAGAATGAATTAATTAGCTTATTCTAAAAGCCATGTATTCAAAAAAGACGGAAGAGTATATATTAACATACTAATCATACGTAGAAAGCTGGATTAACCTTCCCTCACAACTTTTTTTATATAAAAACATACTTGTGCAGTTGTGGTTGAATGTTTATATCATTATTACATGTTTAATATTTATTCATACAACATAATAATATTAAGAATAAATAATATTTAGCCAAAACTGTGTTATGATGGGTAACATGTCGACGGATGTCCTGCTAGGCGACAAAATAAACAAGACCCGTGCTACATACTCGCAAATCGAAAGATTTGTCCTCTTATCTATCTAGTGCTAAATCGTACTTGGATGCTACTTATTCGCTCCTTTTTTTCATTATATATAAGGGAGTACGTATACTATATTTCCAAATTACATGAACCAACTCTTTAGCTGTCGAGAATGAAGAAGAAAGTGCATAATTAGTTCTATGTGAGCCTACATGTGTATTCTCTGCCGACACCACTTTGGCACTTTGCACATATATGCATGTTTACTATAGATCTTTACGTACCCTGACAAAGCAGTCATGGAAATGGAGGCGGATGAGCCCAGGCGCGACGCCGGAGTTGTTGGCGAAGGCGGCCGTGACGGCCTGCCGCACAAGCGCCTCGGCGTTGGGGCAGGAGGTGTTGTAGAACCCCACCTGCAACTGTGCCAGGCTCGCCGCCGGCAGCAGCAGCAGGAACGCGGCAGCGACGAGCGCCACCGGGCCGGCCAGGATGCTACCCATCCACATCCTGAACTCCGGCGGTGTTGCAAGAATGGCACTGTCAGAGCCTGCTGTGTGGATGCTCAACGTCTCAACCACACAATTGATTATGAGCTGGCGCTTGCTTAATTGGATGGTTGCGGTAGCATTTATAGAGAGGCACCGCGGGGGCAGGGGCCGGCCCGGTTTGTTTAGCAGGTCTGCAGGAAGCTAGCAGCGGTCCTCACAGTTTTTTTTCAGAGCGTACCTACTTTCGTCCCGTGTTCAAATTGAAATGTCACCGTTAAACGTATGGTCGGTTGTAGGAAAGAATAAGAGGTACTATCGGAGAAAATTCGTCACATGTAGTTAAATTATGGTTTGGACAGGTTCCAATAATTATTTTTTGAAACTTTGGCTAACAATATTTTGAGTAGGTATTTTGAAGACAGATGATAATGGTCTCTGAAACATTGTCTTAAAAATTGATTTTATAATATCATAAATACGATGGATTTTATAAATATGTCGAGCAGAAAACAATGGTCAAAACTCAAAAGTGTGTTGTTATCCAAAAGATAAAGTACTTGTGATTAAAAGTAGGACCAATGGTGACGATTGATCAAAAGGTTTGAAGTCGACTCTTACAAAGCATGTGATTCCGTAAACAAAATATGTATACTAACTAGTAACTACGAAGTAGCTGGTGCAGTGTACCTCCGTTTTACTAAATATCAGCTGTGGTTTCATATACATAATTCAAATCATGAGATGTGTTACCTAGAAATCTTCCTTATAGTTTGTGATTTGACACAATGCATGATAAATCTATGGGGGTGTGCATGGCAGTCCTACCGTCCTCACATTCAGATATTCAGTACTGAGCAGCGAGATGAGTTGTCTGGCCGCTTAATTTCTAGATTATGATAGGATAGATGACGCGGACAGACTATTCGAAGGCACCTTTTGGGGTTCCCATTGAGGTTGCTTGAAAAGTCAAGCCAAAGGTACAGCCGCAGTAGGTCCCTGATGACTGACTCACTCAATTTCCAAATTCCAACAGAAGATGTGTCCACCTCTTGATGGCTTGTTAGGTTGCACAACGCGGGGATTGATGCGGATTTTATTGATCCATACCATTTTTTCACTCCCCTACCCTTCTACATATAGAATAGTTTAATAAAAAATTGACGGTACTAAAAGGAGGTTTTCCCAGGTCTCACTGTCAGGGTCCCCTTCTGGATCTGCGATGCGTCCCTAGGGGAGCGACGGGTCTCGCGGGCACAGCCAGCATGCTCATGGCAGCGGCCGGCGCACCTAGATCCAAACTCTCAGGTCTTCAGTTCACGGAGGTAGTAGTCCGTCATCCGTGGTCCCAGGGGGGGTGGAGAGGAGGAGGCATAAGGTGGGTACGAAGCCTCTCCAGAGCCCAGGCGTGGCTGCCTGCCTTTGACTCGTGGCGGCGAAGAGTGATGATGGTGTTGTCATGTAACGGTGAAGCGGTGGCAAGAGGACGACCATAGGGAGTCATTTAAACGTTTTTTTTTTTGCAAAAGTTAGGGGGGTTATATACATCCGGTTTCATAGTTGAGGGGTGATGTAATCGACCCTCAATACGTTAGGGGTTATGTAGATATTTTTTATTCGTGCAACCTCACTAGCGTACTTGTCCTTCAATCTTAGCACACACAACATACCAGTAGCGAACACACGCCCTAAACGTCCAAGTATACCATATACAAATCCACACATGCTCATGCAGCGCACGCACGCACGCACGCATGCACGCTACACATCGCAACCACATATATTTCGCTTCAATAGGTGGCATCTCCATTATGTGTATAGTCTGTATAGATCTCGATTAGTCAGTTGGTGGCCATCTCTTCGGCGGCAGCATGTGAGGTGCTGGATGGGAACATCTGCATCTCGATCTCAATCTCTGCGGCTGATGACAATCCCAGGTTGACGACGCTCCATTTGAGGCAGACCGCCCCCTACTTTCCAGTCTTGACCTTGATGTTGTCCATCTTGATCATAGCGGCCACGGACTTCTCCTTCCAAACTGAGCTTTCGTCATTGTTGAGTGATATCATAGAATGCTATTGAAGGAAAATAGATACACTACTTACAATTTACATTATTATTGTAAAGATTATGTAAAGTTTGCTAGTATAAAGATGTTTCTAGATAGAAGATTTTATACATAAAAGATATTGACATTGCTTCATGAAAATGGTGGTGTGATATATTTTAAGTGTGGTCTATATGGGAGCGCAGTTGGTTTTCATATTTTGCCTAGAACAACTATAGAGTGATCAATTTGAATTTATTGATAGAAGCTAGTTAACGGAGAATGAGATGGACCTTCCTCGGCAAAAAGTGTAGACTTGGCACAATGTCTACTGAAATGCATCATGACCCATATGAAGGGAGAGAAAAAAATTAATAATCCCATGAACCCATAAACTTGCAAAGCGTGCATAAAAACATATTATACCATATGGAGATTACATGCTCATATATGTCTCAAATTACTATTTTTTACATTTTGTTTTCATTCAAAACTTGTCTTCATTTGTTTAAAAGATTATGTGGTAGAATTACATAAATTTAGGAACAAAATATGAATATTATGTACACCCATTTGTAAAATCTTGTATCCGCCGCCACCGCTAATACCTCCATCAGTAATGTATCAATCTCGAGGCATTTGTAGTAGCTCAAGAGAAAAATGTCATGCATTTTGTTCTCATGAGGTGATGTCAGGTTATGGCATGGAGTTTTAGTTTTGGTTCTAACTGGTAGAAAAAGAACAGAGCAAGAATTAAAAGATATGCTTACTATCTCCAAACATATACATAACAACATATCACCAGTGTTGATGTTACAACTGCAAAAATAATATAAGAAATATATCAATTAGGATTTGTGTACCTCTTTTTCTATCAATTAAAATTTAGATACTATCCGATACACTTATTTATTGTATCATTGCATTAGTTTTCTTACAAACTTTAGGCTGGTGTGACCCCTAATTAGCCAAGCTCTAAAAATTTCAGCAAGATGAACTAAGATCACACATATATATTTTAGCAAGCAATGGATGGTTTATAGATCATGTTAGGCTTGTTGAACTACGGTTTTAAATGGGTTTTGATGGTTTCTAAAATCAACCGCGTTATTATGAGTTAAACGGGTTGATTTGCCAGTTTATATGTTTTAAAACCAGCAATAAAGTACATCATCGTCGGCTGTTGAGAGCGCATCATTGGCAGTAGCGAGTGACTCCGGTCTGAATCAAGCAGGAGGCAGAGTCTTGTTGGCAGACTTTCGATAGCTCTAATGAACATGGCCCCATTAGTCATGTAAATGTGATTTAGGTGATTGAATGACAACATAGTCATTGGGACTAATGGTTTGTCAAGCATGTGATTTGTAGATTTTTAGGTCCCAAGGATGAAATCTCAAGGACTCAAAGGGTTTATGCATTGGATGAGTTTGTGCCTGGTGAACGCGACTGGATGATCCGATCAACAATGTTTTACATGGACCAGATGAACTGGTTGCCCTATGATAGCAAGCTAATGGCGACTGGATGATCCGGTGGAGGCTATTTGCATGGAGCGGATAAAAGGTTCGCCCATGAAGATCAATTGATGAAGCAAGTGACCAGATGATCCAATGGGGGTAGTTTAACATGAAGTGGATGAATGGGTGTTCATCTCGTTAGCTTTGAACAGCGAGGCACAAGAAACTGGATGATTCAATCAAGTCAAGAACAAAACAATTGGATGATCTACCGGAGCTGGTGAACGGAGACAATGCAAGACGCGATTGGGACAAGCCTGCTTGACCGGATGATCTGGTGGGCAACAAGATAAATGATTATATGATTGTCAGAGGGATCAATGGCTATATTTTGAGTTCAAATCAGGTGACCAAATGATCCAATCGTGTGTTCATAGAAGCGATCAGATGAATGATGTCAGCATGGGCTAAGAGGGTCCAATAGCTATGCATTGTACGTAGAGGGACCGGATGATCCAATCGGTCGATCGGATATACGACTAGATCATCCCGTCAAGTTCTTTTTAGCTAACCATTGGAGGATCATTGGAGTAACGACTCTTTTGAGTTGTTGGCCTATTTATACCCTCCCTACTCGCCCATTTGGATTAGCTAGAGACTGCAGGAATCCATTAAAGAGCAAGACACATCAAGAACATATCCTAACCACTAAAGTGCAAAAGATATCAAGGAAAGGCTTCTAGCACAAGCTTAGAGATTGTTTACTAATATAAGATTAGGCCTAGAGAAACTGAGAGCAAGGTGTTGCTCCATTGTGCTTGGTTCTAGAATGAACCACCTTGTACAAGAGGTGTGGCCGGCACCTTGGAGTCTTAGTGACTGGCAAGTCTTCGACCTTTCGGTACGGTATGGAGCGACGACGATGATGTGTGCGGGGAATGTGGAGACCCCGTTCCTTTAAGGAGAAGCTCCTTATTGGAGACGACATTGTTGACACATCCTAACGTCATGACTAGTTCTCCGACAACAATGCCAGAAAGCTTGTTGACAAAATATGATGTTCATGAATAAATCCGCAAGCGCACGGATGTCATATGAGCTTTCCCCTTAAAAGATTATTCCAAAGGTATCGAATCCAAGGGAGCGTATGTGTGCACTATTCACACTAAGGATCCAAGGTCACTACAACTACTTACGAGATATAGAGAAGATATCCTATGATCAGCAATGATAAGGTAGTTGATCTCTTGTTTATCACTCGCATCGGGCACCGGTTTACCCCTGCATTCATAGTCGACTCCGACTATTGGCTCTACGACTTTTCCGAACATAGGGACTTGGAACGTCCTATCTGGGTTGTCACTACCTGTGCAATACACCTACTAAGCCATGGGATAAGATGCGTAAACAAAGCATAATCTATTACTCATGCACCATGCGTACGCCACTGACCACTATTGGGGACTAACTACACTTTCTGGCATATAGCGGTACCCCAACATCCCATAAGAATGGAGCGACGAATCCGCGAGTGAGAGCGCTAACTACTTCTTACTAACAATACTGAATCAAAGAAGATCAAAGATACTTACTTGGCGCTTACTTGATAAGAAGAAGCACCCATAGGAATACATGATGAACTTTCAAGTGTTGACGATGAACATCATCAACACTCTCTCCAAACTCACTTTCTTGCTCTCTCTACTCTCTACCCCTCTTCCAATCTAAGATACACCTCAAGTGATGGGAACCAGGGTGCCCGATCTTCCGTCAGGTAAGGATAATTCTTGATTGGGCGGAGTAGAGACACAAACGATCCGACTTCCGATCAACATGACCCGAACCCCGCAATCGCAGCACCATTTCTCCTCTGGTTATCAACCGTGCACAGCCCGGTTGACCTCGCCAAGAAGGCTATACCTACAAGCGATCAAGAACACAAGCAAGGGCAAGGAAGAACACAACTCAATTGCAAAGATCCTTGGATTAAGCACACATATGTGGGGTTTCACAAACCGATATACGGCGAACTGTTCAATGACAGATAAACTCTAAGCAAAACCCAAACCCTAATGAGCGAGCGGCGGCTGTTTATGAAGCCTCTAGGGTTGTGGATAGACCCCTGGTCGCGCCCCTAATGGGCTCTAACACGATACACGGCCCAAAGGCCAAAATACGGCGACGCAGCACCAAGACAGATTCTGGACATCAACTTGTTTCGACGATTTCTGATGACTCTGAAGGAATTTTGATGTGAAACCGGTGCCATTGGAAACATTATGAAATTATCTTTCCATCCATATAACGAACGTCCAAATCCGATCTCGTATAGTGGCCTGGGCGTCCGTTTTACCGAAGACTGTTCCTGGACTCCGAGATGGAGTCGAAGTCAACTTGATTTGAGCCTCCAACTTGACTTGCACGCCCCTTGCTGGCCCTCTTTACCTCCATGCCAATGTTATGTATTTCTTCATCCTCTCCATGGTTCCTAATTATAATAATATCTTTAGGTAGTAATCTATTCTCAAAATAACTAGAAAGAATACATAGGAACGAGCTCACCTTATCTTTGCAACGAAGGATTGTATGCAAGAGTGTCATGTCCTCATCATCAAGTCTCTCCCCATAATAGAGTAGAGAGCTTGAGTGAAGTGGAAGCTCAAGGGATGAAGTGAGGAAACTCCAAATGATAAGTGAAGTGAGACATCTCATTTAGGACCCTCTCCTCTAGTATTTATAGGTTGTGGAAGTCGGTAACTCGAGGGGATCACCAGAGAATATTTCTCCTAGCCGCCTTAGGACAGGACACATGGCGGCCAAGGATGAGGGGAGCCACCCCTAGTTTGGCTGAACCATGGGTCGGCCGACCCACGATAGGCCCATCCCACAACCTCCTTTGGACAAGAGGCTGGCAGGTGAGTCCTTGTCTGGGTCTCGGGGTGTTTATGGTGATTCGTGGTATTTCAACCCCGGTTATGGGACTTTCAATCCTTGTACTTGCACGTGATTGGCCAGAGGTGTGTTCTTGCTCTTGTGGGCCCATGGATCCGTGGGAGGCTAATATGGCAGTCCTATTTGGCTGAGTTCTTGCTACTTAAGCCACTTTAGTTCATTCCCACTTCATTTTCATGTATGACTGACCTGCATACAAATATTCACCACCAATTATGGAAGTCATTTGTTATAAATCCTACCACTATGGTTGATGTTCACATTTCCCTCTTTTATGCAGTAGTTGACTGGCCTCAAATTGGTACTTAACAGTCGTCAACAGACATCAAGGTGACCAACAAGAGTAGGGGAGGTGAGGTGAGGCTTCTTTTTTAAAGACGTACAAGATAGTGTAAGTTTTTATTGATATAGTAGAAAAAAATATAAGACTACAACCCGGTTGGATTGTGACATCAACACGGGTAAACAACCAACTCAAAACCGTCACACCTAACCGGTTGAATTGGGACATCAGGTTCCCTTCACTCCACTCTACAAAGGCAGAAGGAACACACTACAACCCTTGACTTGGCACCGCCAAATAGTCTCCTGCTCATAAAGTCGTCTACACCTCCACGCGTAACTCCATGTCAACATGGGACCGAGAAAACGGAACGCACCGCACCATACTCATGTCCCGGATCCATTTCTTGTGTTGCCATCAGAAAGGTGAATAATATCACCCTACTTCCATGGGCCGCATCAAACAGTAAAGCTACTGCCGTGGGTCAACTTCTCCTCATTGCTTAACTGTCATGCTTGGCGACCACCGTTGTGTCAATCAGCCAAATATGTACTTGCACCATAATATGTCGTTATACCACACCGAAGTAACTCTAGCGAGGCTGAGCCACTCGCCGTAGTCTGCTG